>OV121135.1:4685461-5885461 GCA_921294245.1 Brassicogethes aeneus | reverse complement strand
TAAGGGTTTGGTGCATTCGTCATTATTGGAACTATATAATAAAAAAAAATCTGAAAAAACACATTCCCAAAGAAACAAAATGTTGCAAACAATATACATATTTATACGCATTACAAACATTTTTGTTGTCTACATTGTAAACATTTACATTATATTTTTTACGGTTAAAACCATAATCAGGTTTGCCGCTACTTTATAGCAAAATAAAAAAAATATCTTCATGGGTTTTATGTGTTTTATTTTTTATTTTTTACACAATTTTTTATCACATTCCTTATCTGTATTTGTGTGGAGCAAGACCTTTTAAATGAAGTATTACTGGCCCTATCATGCCCATTAAAATTTAAGGGGTTTTGAGTACTGCGCGACATCTAAAGTATTTAGAAATTTAATAATTAACGTTAAGGTTAAAATATTTCTTGTGAAATTTAGATGGTGGTTATTAAAGATTAAGCAAATTTTATATTAAAATTTTATACGAATCAATACGAATTAAAAATGTATTTTACAGGGACTGAAAGTTGAACGTTTTATGAATTTCATTATAACTTTTACTCTAAATTTACTTTAAATTTGTAAACAGTGTCAAGAATTAAGATTGCTATTTAAGGTACATAATAGAATAACGGTAGATATTAGACAACCAGTAGATATAAAATGGCTTCATGTTACAGCAAACGTTTAATTTACCTCTCGTTTAAACGTATTGTTTAAATTACAAAGGAAAATCAATATTCACGCAGTGAGACAACGGAAAAGAGACAACAAATAAAAAGGGGTGACACGTATTATTTAACCCAAAGTAGCTGACTTAAAACAGTGTGTAATGTGTGTACAGTGATAAAAATAGTAATGCACTCTTACAATATTTCTGGTATAGTCTATAGACTTGTTATTATTAAAAACTAAAACTTTAGCAGTTCTCTTTGAATGTTTTTTTTTAAACAGGTAAACTGCCTTTGAAATACACACTCCATGATTTTTGAATACATTCAGATGTTATACAGGGTGCACCAAGTATCCTTCTATGTATGAGTATATTTTTACTTACGTAATTACAAGTCTATTCAAATGGCATTTAAAATTGGAATAACAATAATAATTTGAACAAACTGAAAGCCAGTCAAAACCAAAAATCGTTTTTGCAAAAAAGTAAGTTTTACATGTAAACAAAACTCAGTTGGTGATTTTTTTGCCTAATATATTTTGAGTTACCAAAAACTATATGAAATAATTGTGATGGCGTTTTAAATAAAGGGAATAATGTAATGTTAGTTTTAATTTTTTATTTTAATACATGTTTCATCAGCTACTGCATTGTTTAGTTTTGTAGATAATAGTATATTATGTATTAAGTTTGATAAACGCTATTTTAGACTCGAATTTAAATTAGGCACGAGCGAGTGCTTAAATTAATGAGTGTATAGAAAAGATTATAAACGAGGTGCATACTATACTTTTTACTACGACAAATACTTATTATTATCTTAAAATGATTTAAATCAAATATTTGTATAGAGCGCCATCTATAGAACAATAGGGGAATCTGTGTTAACCAAATTAATACCGTAACTTAAAACCTGTTGCTAACTTCAGCCCGTGACTAAAGCGCCATAAAGCCATGTTCTATGTGTACTTAAAAAGTCACTAAGTGTCATGGAAACATGTACGATAATGGGCGTTTTAAAGGTGGGAGTAGAAAAAATTCTTACAAACTATAAACTTGGAAATTTTACATGATTTTTCAAAAGCATATGACTGCCTAGATCACAATATGCTATGACAAAAGTTACATACTTATAAAGTAAGAGGACAAGCATTGCAGTAGTTGTCGTCCTACCTCTCAAATAGTAGTCAAAAAGTATGCTTAGAATTTTACAAGGAATCGAAAAATAAATTCATATTTAGGGTAATCCATTATGAAAAAATAAACTTTTAGTTTTTCCTGTATACTGATCAATTTTCCAATTTTTTTATACGTAGAAAAAAGTATTTTTTGGTACCTACATAACCACACTTTTAAATTTTTTTGGAGACTTAAAATAAAAAAGTTAAAAGGGGGCGACATTATAGGGGATCACCCTGTATGCTAAAACTATCTTGAAACAATTATCTTTATAACTTTGTAAAATATTAAAATAAAGGCTATTAATATTATTATTATTCCTTAAAAGCAAAAATTCTACATAATTCCACAGTAAATATAAGTTGGCTTACACTTGGTATAAAAACTGAAACGTTTTTGAACACAACAAAAAAAATTATTAATTGTTTCGACCTTTACTTGATGAAACTCCATATTAACTATGTGAATATAAAAACAACTTTGTTGTAAAGTTTCACGAAATTTATTAAATTTTGACAATTGTTTCGCTACACAGTAGCTTCTTCAGAATTCTACTGTGTAGCGAAACAATTGTCAAAATTTAATAAGTTTAGTGAAACTTTACAACAAAGTTGTTTTTATATCCACATAGTAAAAATGGTAAAATATATCCTGACCAGTAAATAACATTACTTTAAAAAAAATACTGACAATATATTAAAAAATTACAAATAAAACTAAAAAGAAAAAATCTTCTCCATGGTTAAGTTACAAAACTAACTTTAGTCGAAGAAACTCAGTTTTTATGTAATAAAAAAGAGAAACTTTGCTCCATATCATAATATATTATATTTTATTTACAAAACACTTTAGCAAACTTATCGTGACAACTTCCCATTTATCCATTAATATTTTTTTAGATAATCAGATCAACAATTCCCCGATGTAAATAAAAGTTGCGGATTTCATTGAAAATATAATTTTGGAGCATAATATCAGATATAGATGTATTCCCAGGGGATTGACTTTTAAAAATTAAAATTTATGTGTTGGTTATTTGCATTTTTATCTATTAAACGTACTTTTTGTCATTTGCAACCATACGGGTTTGAATTGTAATCAGTTTTATGAATTTTTAGATAATAATGCTGACATAAAATATAAGCACATTTAATATAAAAGGAAAGAAAATAAATGGAATAAATGTGTGATAAGACATGAAAGTGCAAATAAAATTTAAAGTTAATTTGGTAAATCTCGAGAATAAATATAAAACATATCGTAAAACAGGATAATAATACTCTGGAGCTGCGTTAAGGAAACTGTCCACTAGATTATTGCAGTGGCGTAGCAAGGGAAAATATACTAATGCTATTTATGTGTGCAGGGGTCAGTTCAAAGTTTTTCAAAATATTTTTTATATCTATGTGCCTTTTATATGTACTTTAACGCGATTTTCATACAATTAAATTGTTTAAGGAATATGAACATAACCTTAAACAGATTTTGGAAATACAACAAAAAATCAAAAAGTGCTTTAAATGGGCAAAATATATTAAAAAGTAATTTGATAGATACACAAAAATGTGATTTAAACTAGGCACGATTATTTTTATTAAGTAAATAATTATCCTAAAAAAAATTAAAAGAAAAATAAAACTAAAATTGCAGTATATTATTTTACGAGAGATAATGCGCATAATCTCGAGTGTAATAATGTACTTTATCTACTCTAATAAATAGATAATTAAATGATTTTTAAAAATAAATAAATAAAAACTGACATCTCCCAAATGGTTAACCTCACTTTTTACAAATTTTAAATGTTATTATAGTCGCCTTCTTCCAATTAAAAACCCTATAAGTTCAAATCACAGTGAATTTAAAATCGGCCAAACACTGACGCCTAACAACGTGAATAATGAATTTATTATTCCTGTTGTTAGGCGTGGAATTTATATTATTTATCATTATACACCAAAAAAATAATATTATGCAATAGGAGTAGTAACAGTATTATTAACAGTGTATTATGTTACTTAATTTATGCATCAGGTTTGATAAACGTTTTATAACATAATTAGGCACGAGCGAGCTTGCGAGTGAGTATTTAATTAAATGAGTGTCTAGAAAAGTTTATAAACGAGTTGCATACCATACTTTTTCTACCACAAATACCTATTGTAACGTTTTTACTGTTCGCAGTGTGAATTAAAACACGCACTGGTTTATTAACGAACTACCAAACTAACGATTTATTTTATAACTTAATTACACTTAACACACTAAGAAACTATAAAAACTAACTAAACACTTTTTATTTATTTATCACTACTGTACAAGAGTCTATTTATATGCACGTATATTTCATTTATTTTGTCGCGAGTACCAAAGCTTGACTGACTCTACGACGCTCCGCCGTGCCTTATATATTCACTGCAAGCGCCTTCCCGAACATTTCAGCGAGCTCCGGTGTGCTCTCGATCGCTCGAGCGCTGACTCACCGACGATGACTCATCGACGATGAGTCATCATTCCGAGATCCAGAGGGGTACTCGCTACACTATTATTGTATAAAAATGACATAAATATTTTTATAAAGCGACGTCTATAAAACAATAGAGTAACCAGTTTAAGGAATCTGTATTACAGGCGCGCCGGTGAAAATGTCAAATTTTTATGTGTAAATCGAAATGTCTCCTTCTAAATCTATATACTTTATGGTTTAAATCCGATATAGAAGGGTTTTTTTACAGTGAAAGTGAAGAAAATGTTTTATGGGCCAATTCACCCGAAATTAAGTTAAATCTAGTTTACTGCCTGCGAAATTAAAAGGTTAGTAGGTACAATATTTAAATAAACTTTTTTAAATATTAGCGTTAATAAACTATTTATATTATTGTATTGAGATAATAAAATAATTTTCACATTTAGTATTATGTTACAAGGACACTTTATTTTAACGATTGTATGACATTTGAAAACTGTCAATTAACTTAAAACAAACTTTAGCCCGTGACTAAAAACCTGTTCCTAACTTCAGTCCGTGACTAAAACGCTATAAAGCCACAAATTGTCAATGTGTATTTAAAAGGTCACTTAGTGTCTTGGAAACATGTACGATAATGAACGTTTTAAAAGTGGGGGTAGAAAAAAGCTATTATTACATAATTATTATTACTGCAATGTAAAAATATTAATATACTTATTAAAAAAATCTTATAATTGATGTTGTAATAAGTATAGATTGCTTCAGTATATATAATTACATAATAATTAATATTTAAATTAATACTAAAACAATATCCAATAGTATTTTTAACAAATTTTGTACTGGCAAAACATTACCTACTCTGAATATTTTATTGTTTTATTATTATAGGTATAGGTTATAATAACATTATGAAAAATTTGATTTTGACAGATTTTACGTTTTTAATAAATTTTAAGTATTTAATGTATTGTAATATTTCGTTAAACGCTCCCACCGCTATTAATGTAATTTTTTTTCTTTAAATATATAACATCCTA
This sequence comes from Brassicogethes aeneus, assembly GCA_921294245.1. Taxonomy (NCBI): domain Eukaryota; kingdom Metazoa; phylum Arthropoda; class Insecta; order Coleoptera; family Nitidulidae; genus Brassicogethes; species Brassicogethes aeneus. The sequence continues at coordinate 5,880,105 of OV121135.1, read as the reverse complement.
ATAAAGGTCTCTAGTTTTAATTTTGCTTCCTTTGTATATTAACATCGTGGTTGTTTTTAATTAAAATCACAAGTTTAATTAAAATTTAAACTCCAAACCAAAATATTTTGGTTTTGTTGCTGACATTTAATATTCAACAAGAATTAATAGTGTTTACACAAAAATGTAGGAATTTTGAAAATAAAATAAACAATTAACGACTCAAAAAAGAGCATTTAATTCAAATATTTACTTTATAAAATATGAACATTAAGAAAGTTTATTTATTTAAAAAAGTACGGATTTTATCAAGTTAGGTTATAAAAATAGAAAGCATAAGGTATCATCGATTTTTAATACATAATTCAAGATTCAAAGTCAAATTTTGTAGGGGCACTATCAATATCATCTCAAAAGTGCCAAGCAAAATCAAGTAGGCGTTTCCATATATCGAAAAGGTCACGAAAAACAGTTTATCTCGATATCGTTTTTATGAAATTTTCTCCTCATGCAAATTTCTATAAAAATGGTCAAATAAAAAAATCACTTGGGATTTTTGAGATATAAGACAGAAAAAATGCAATGTATCCTTTTCCTCTAACAACCTACCCAAAGTGGAGTATTTTGACAAGCGCAGTTAATCTACGGTAGTATCATTTGTATGCCCTTTTACGATACAAACCGCCCTGATGGCTTAGAAACAACCTGCGGCGCATGCGCGCAAAACAAGCACGTGGTAAAGTGTACCATCGGGTCTGGCTGTGGATTTCAGTTGTCCGTGCACGCGATCTTTGATCAAGGTAGGCCCGATTTTCGGTTTGTTTTGATGCCAACTTCGCGTATTTCTAAAATCTTCGAGTGTTTGGAAAGTTGACAATGAAATTTGTGTTGTTGTTTTAAGAATTTGCGTGGCATTTTGCGGATATTCTTGTTGGTATTTCGTTTGTGAGATAACTTGGTAGTGAAAGTGAAATGTTGTTGTGTACAATTTAGCAATAATTCGATTGTTGTTTGATTGTTTGGATTTGTATTAAGTGATTTAAGTATATTTAGTTAGGTAAGTTGGTTTTATTTAAATTTTAATGTCTTTTTTCTACCACGATTGCTCTAGATTATGATGTAACATTTTTTTAGGTAAAACAGAAATTTATTCGTATTTTAATATAAACATTTTAGAATGTTTGACATGATTTTAAAATTAAAAGAGGTCAATGACCTTTATAAAAAAATCTGCTTTTTATAGATAAAAGATTTTATAAAAAAGTTTATATATATTTCCAATTCTATACATTTATAAAAAAATATTTAATTAATCATTTTTATATTATTAAAAAAGTATTAGTGAAGTTACCCAATTAAATTTTTTATAACTTTTAAATAATTAATTAATTGAATTGTTTTAATAAATTTAAAGGTGCGTACTGACTTGCAACAAAACACTCCGAACGATCCAAACGCGCCGCGCGCGCTGCAACAAATTGTGCTAGTGAGAACCTCGCGCCGAACAGAACGGAACGCGCCAAACTTTTTCGGGCGATTGTCGGTAAATCGGATTTGCGCAAAGAGATTTTCGCCGAACGATTAGTTCGCAACTTTGCAGTGAGAACGTGTGTTTGCCGTGTTTGGCCTGTTTGTTTATTTAAATTAATTATTAAAAGTGCAAAGATGGAATGGAGCAGGGAAAAGTGCCTTCAATTAATAGATGAATATTTATTATGGGATGCCAAAAATGGGCTGTATTTTAATAAAAATAGATGACGTCTTGACCACTCTTTTCTTTTTTTCTTCTTCTTATTACTAACTAAAGCACTTATAATTAAAAAAGCACCAGCCGCTATTATTATTAAATCATCTGCATCCATCCTGACGAACACACCAAATGCGGGAACGCGACGAACACAGCAAATGCTCGCGAACGGCACGAACCTTCACAAACATGTTTGTGGCATTCGGCGCAGCGCGCGCGGTGCGTTTGGTTCGTTCGGAGTGTTTTGTTGCAAGTCAGTACGCACCTTAAGCCAATTAAAGCCAATTTTACTTGGTAAATCGTACAATTATTAAAAGTAGAAAGAAAGGTTAGACGTCTAAAAACTAATAACTAGCCCCATTAATAATAATAATAGGTCATTATAGTAGTATTATGTATCAAGTTTTATAAACGACATTTTATTTCCGAGTTTTATTAGCGAGTGTTTAATAAAAACGAGAGTCTAGAGACGTTTATAAAACGAGTTGCATACGATACTTTATTTACGATGAACATAAATAAAAATTTGCCAATGCCAATTTTATTTGTTGAACATTTGACATCTGTCAACTTTCAACGAATGTAACCTCACTTTTACCCAATATACAGGGTGTCCCAAAAGTCAACGATATCCTTTGGAGGACTGATAGACCAACTCATGACTAAGCAGAAAAATATGACCTTAGTAAAAAATCGTTAGTTTTTGAGATATAGTCATTTTTATGAATTTTATCAAACTTGACATCTTAGATCAATTTTTCGAGTGCCACAGCTACAAAATCTACTATTAGTTTAATTTTGAATTGTAATTAATAGCAATCCTATTCAGGGTTACGCAAAATAAAATATAATCTAAGAATATAGAATGTTGTAGTTGTGGCACTCCAAAAACTGATTTTATGTGTCAAGTTTCACAAAATTCATAAAAATGCCAATATCTTAAAAACTAATGATTTTTTACTAAGGTCATGTTTTGATATTCTGATTAGTCATGAGCTGACCTATTAGTCCTTCAAAGGATGTCGTTGACTTTTGGGACACCCTATATAAAAAGATAACCCCAGCCCGTGAGTAAAACGCCATAAACTCATAGCTAGTGAATGTAGAAGTAGTAGTAGATAGATATTTTCATGTTCCACTTGTTTGATTAAAAACTCAAAATCTCAAAAATGTCACATACAACCCTGTAGTATTGAACGGACGATATCGTTTAACTAAAAATAATTTATCTAAAATTGTTTTTGTCCATGATAATAATAATACATTACGTTAGAGAAATTTTAAAACAATTTTCATGTTTAAAAATGTTTGTAAAACCCAATTATTTTTTGTAAAATTAAAAAGTTAATATTTTTCACAAAAATATTTTTGTAACTAAATATTAAAAAGCAACTATGAAATAAAATTTAATATTTTATTATTTTAATGGGTAGAAACAATGAATGATCTTGTAATGATAAAATTAATTTGAATCATATACATTTGAGTTATATACCATTTTATACCATGTATTTATAATTGTAATCAATTATTATTACCGGTTTATTTTATATTTATGACGCAAATACAGGGTCTTCGAAAAGCATACCGAAAAACTTTTAGGGGTGGGCACCTCCATACTAGATTTTTTTGGGCTTATCTTAAAAGTTTAGTCTATACGATACCTCTATTCTTAAAGCTGAAGAGCTTTTAGCAAGAATAATAATAATAATAATAAAGGCTATTCCTGGGATCTTTCAGAGTCAATAAACCGTCAATAATGATGTTTAAGTAAGTAGTGAAAACTTAACAATAATTATTATTATAATAATACTCCTCTCTAAAAATGAATTTATAATTGGTAGCCCGGGCATTTAGCAGTCAATTCTTATGTAAAATTGTCCGCTGAATCCGAAAATGTCGTCAAAAGTTATTATTAATTATACTTACTTAGGTATTTAATTATACTTAATTTCCAAACCCGTTTTTTTCTGTCAAAACGGCAAATTTACGGATATATCGTCCCAATTGTCAAATAGGGGCGTATCTCAAATTTAACAATAATTTTGCAGAGCATTTTTAAGATTGAAAATTTATAGCAAATTTTTAAATTAATTAAAAAAAAAATTTAAATGAGGTAAAAACTTTCCATTTTTTAAATGCCAAATTGTTAAATTTGAGATATGTATTAAAATCAAATTTGCAGTTGTTTTCATGAAATGTTTTAAATATATTTTTTAAATACTTTTTGCTTTGCATTTTTAGAAGTAATTTAAAAGAACATATCAAGAAAAAATATATTTTTTTTATAAAAATACCTATAACTATCATTTTAAACAAAGGCTATTCCATCACAAAAACAATTAAATCCCCAACACAAACAAAGAATCTTTTATAGCGCGAAAACAAAATAATAAAATTGTTTAACGAACGTCTGTATTTAAGACCGGTTGCTATTGAAGCGTTTTGTAATATTTACATAAACGGAACAAACGCAATTAACAAATAATTGTGCTACGTTGAGCAACACTAAAAAACGAGATTTGTAGGTGACCAAGATTTTAAGAATGTACCATATATACAGTGTGGTTCTCACATATGAAATAAAAGTCGTTATTCGAAGGGAAAAGATTTTTATGAAAAACTTAAATAATAACCCACATTTTTGTTATCGAATATTGATAGTGCACAAATCACGACGATACCCCATACGTAGGGTTTAGTAAACATAGTTTTTAAGTATTGATAAGCAGACCAACCAAAATCTTGGCAGCCGTCAATCAACATTTTGTTAACTGTGACTTACGAAAACTGTAGATTTGATGAGCTTGTAAAATATGTAAAAATTGATTAATTTTCGAATATTTTATTCAAACAAGTGCTGTGGTGCAAATTGATTTTTTTATTTTATTGTAACTTTTATGGCTTCATTTGAATTTAGATTTATGTAATTCCCTTAATTCAACAGGCTTACAATCCTCAATTCAGTTAAATCAAAATTTATTATCGTATTCAGAATCTGCCATGAATATCAAATGGGTATTAAAGAGACAAAGCGAATAATAGCACGAAAAATATACAGGATGATTTGCATAAAAGCATTTTTCGGTTATGTTAAATGTAGTGTTTAGCTTAAAAATTGTTAGGGGGGTTGGGGAGTAAATTGTGAAAAAGATAATATCTGATTTTTTTTATTTGAAAAATACAAAGGAAAATATTAGTCTTTTTTAAAAACCTATAAGATTAAAGTCATTTCAAGATGTTAAGGTTTGTAAGTTTTATTAAATAAATGAGATTTTATACTAAACATATTTATCCTTAATATTTGACAATTAAAATCGTTTTTATAGGGAATTTTAGCGAGATACCGGTAATAAAAAGATAAAAACATTCTATTTTAGCGAGTAACCGGTAACTGCATGAAATGTCAAATCAGTAACCGCGGTTAAGAATTGAGTAACACAGATGTTGAGTAGTGTTACTGGCAGCGGTAAATATTCTTCTCTCTTTTTAATGCAAGTTTTTTGTTTATTTTTACTATTTGGAGGTTAAGTTTGACAGTTCTCGATACCGGGCTTTTAAATTTAGTTCAGTTAGTTTTAAAACTAAAAATGAGTGAAATTCGAATGGTAAATATAAGCCTTAATTATCAGGGAAGGGATATAAATTTGGAAGTAGATGATGAAATCTATTTAATAATTTTGTATTTTTGTGTTAAGAAAATAAAATAATTTTTACATTTAGTAATATTTTACAAGAAATGCACTTTATTTTAATGATTGTATGACATTTAACAATTGTTAACTAAAAACCGTGACTAAAAACTTGTTGCCAACTTCAGCCCGTGACTAAAACGCCATAAAGCCACAACTTGTCAATTTGTATTTAAAAGGTCACTTAGTGTCATGGAAACATGTACGATAATGGGCATTTTAAAGGTGGGGGTAGAAAAAATCATTAACATCGTATTGTATAACATAAAATGGACTTTTCATTACCAAATCTTGTGGAGAATTACGCATTTAATTTGTTTACCCTAATTTGGAATCACACTGTATATTTAACTCTATATTAAACATATTGATTTTTTTCAGTCATAAATTTTATCTTTTTATTTCCCATGCTTTATTGAAACAAAGAAGATAAATCAATTATGAAGTTAATAACATTATGCATAAAATAAACCTTTATACGTAATATTGTAATTTATTAGGGTACATCAGGTCTATTAAAATGGCATACAAAAATTGAAAAATAAATCAGCGGTTATCAAATAATTTGACAAAAAATAAAAACCTGTCAAAATTTTTTGACTAAATTTGACAAAAAATAAAAACTTGTCAAAATTTTTTAAGAACCAAAAACCGACAACTCGCTCCGTATCCCGGAAAACCATCAATACATTTATATATATTTTTCTACATTTATATACATTTATCCTATTCCAGATTTTGCCTACCACCATATTTTTGTTTTCCTATTGTCGCTATACACAGTAAAAATTTACAACCAACTGTAACTGTCACTTAAATTGCAATATTATAATACATTTTATAAGTTCTTCTATGAGTTTAAATTAAAGTTTGCATTTTACAGAAGGTTCGTTTTTACAAAGAAGAATTTAATATTTTTAAAAGTATATTAAAAATTCTGAAATTCGTCGTAAAGATATTTTTAATCAAGAAAATTAAATTTAGGAAATTAATACCATACAAATAAAATTAATTTTTTCGTACTTTAATATTTTTTAGGGAAAAGTTTTTAGTGAGTATTATCCATGCCATTCATTTTACCTAACAACATTTTTCTGTATTTCTTTAAATTATTAACTCGTTATTAACTTTCATTAATATTAGATAATTATATTTTTTTAACTAAAAATGAAATTTAAATTTTAGGTATGTATTGTTTGTTTAATAGTATATTATGTATCAAGTTTGATAAACGATGAGTGTATAGAAAAGTTTATAAACGAGGTGCATACTATACTTTTTCTACGACAAATACTTATTATTATCTTAAAATGATTTAAATCAAAATTTTTTATAGATTGCCATCTATGAAACAATAGGGTGTGTCATCGTCAAATGTCAAATTTTTATATTTTATAAAGGTTATAAATCGAAATGTATTTCTTGAAAATTGACAGTTTTTCACAGTGAAAGTAAAGAAAAAATGTTTTATGAGCACTTTACAGTGGAGTCCGTTCCCGAATTTAAGTTTTAGTTTACTGCCGGCGAAATTTAAAGGTCAGTACAATGTTCATATAAACTTTTAAAATATTGGCGTTAAGAAACTATTTAATACTTTTGTATTTTTGTATTGAGATAATAAAATAATTTTTACATTTAGTATTATTTTACAAGAAAGGCACTTTATTTTAACGATTGTATGACATTTGACAACTGTCAACTAACTTAAAACTAACTTCAGCCCGTGACTAAAATCCTGTTGCTAACTTCAGCCCGTGACTAAAGCGCCATACAGCCACAAATTGTCAATGTGTATTTAAAGGTCACTTAGTGTCATGGAAACATGTACGATAAAGAGCGTTTTAAAGGTGGGAGTAGAAAAAATATTATAACAAATTACATAATATGCTTTGTGTTAAAAATAGAAAAACTTTTGTCCTAATTTTTCTCTCATAAAAACTTTTTCTAATATATTTTGATTTCCTTAGAGACCAAACTCTCAATAGAGACACAATAACGAAAATAAGTTAAGGTGATGTCCAAAACACGCCCACGCTATTTTTATAAAATCCACAACCTAGATATCTAGGATCCACAACACCTTTTTGCAAGTATGAACCCTGATCATCTGACAGCTGTCACTTATAAGAAATTGCACTACAGTACTTAAATTTTAATCCTCGTTAGGAAACTCTTTCCGCAAAAACTTAAGTTGTTTTGCTATACAAAGTTTATCGTAACCTAAATTCGGTGCCGTTAATTAAAAATTATTTATTAATAAACTAATTAATATTGGTTTACCCTTTGACAAGAAAATTCATATTTTAACAAGCCTAATACATAAATAATTAAAATATAGCCAGGACAAAAGCGGTATTCAAAGTATTGCAAACAGAGGCCTTAATTGCTGTTAAAAAATAATTTTTAATACTTACAACATCAAAACAAATCAAAACTTTTAACTAAAACTAAGTCAAACAAGTAAAACCCTTTAAGCTGTTGTTTGGTCATATATGAGCATACTTAAATTACTGTACTGTAATGCTATAGTCGGGCTACAATTTCATTGAGCAATATAAATCAATAAGTTGTTTAACTTACGGAACTTTCTCCATTCGGCTGAGTAAGTTGGTAGTTTATTTAATTTCCTACAAATTTATTTATAACATTTTTTATACCTTTAGTATAAATTAAAAATAATATGAATCAACTTTTTAAATATTAATGATACAATAATAGTATATAACGTCTTAAGTTTTAGTTACGAGTTGCATTAGGCAGGAACAAAGCTTGCGAGCATGTGTTTAATAAAAACGAGAGTCTAGAGAAGTTTATCAAACGAGTTGCATAATAAACGTACTATAAAATAAATTAAAGACAATTTTATTCGTTAAACATTTGGCATTTGTTATTTTGTCAATGGATTTAACAGTATGCGACTAATGCCCAAATGCCACGGTTGCAAACTTCAGCACGTGACTAAAACTACTTAAAGAAATTTGCATGTTATATCGAAAATATCAAAAATTGCCATAACACATTAATATTTAAAGAAAACACTTTGCGAATAATTAAACCAGTTTTCCGTTAAATTCACTGTTTCTGGGTCAAACGTTGTTAATTAAAGCAACTTTTCCTTTCCCCAAAGTATCCTCATATTCAAAGCAATTGTCTTCAAGCGTTAATTTAAGCAACCAGCTGTTTCTCATTTCAAAAGATACTGATAATCTAAATCCATATAATATATGTAAGCAAAATGTTCCTATTGTAAGGCCATTTCGAAACTTTATTTTTTATTACCTACCTTCCTAATATTTTGCTATTTTATTTGTAGATCATGTTTCTATAAAATATATAGTGTATACAGTGACGGGCAAAAGTATGGAACAAATTCATTAAAAAATGTGCATTTTTTCGCCAAAAAATTTATAATTGTGCACATTTTAATCTAAAATTTTCATATTTGCTGCAATTTTTGTAGAAGCTATGACCTTATTGGCCGTTTTTTTTGCATATTTAAATAGGTTATGCACTTCATGAAGTTCTGAATTCAGCAATATCCACATGTATATTTTGAGATGATACTTTTGGGTATTATTAAATTTAAAAGTTCATGTTTTAAAACATTTTAGTACCTACAATTTTGACAGTTAACTGTACCATTCAAACAGAAGGTAGCCTCGTCCGAAAAAAATATTTAAAAACTATAAATTTTCCACTTTCTTCGAAACTATCAGCCCAAAAGGTAAAAATGTGCCTGTTGCTAAAATTACAATTTCATAATCTATTCTATCTACCCTTCTAAATTCAGTCCCTATTGTATTTAATTTAGCAGGACAAAAGCAAATTTGTATACATTTTTCTGGATAGCTGATAGAGTATTATAAATATCCTAGTATCGTGTACCTGCATTTTTAAATGAAATGATCTTTTGAATGGTAGGAAAAGTAATATGAAACATCTTATAAAAGTTGGAATAGAAATTTATAATACGAATTTTATGAGCCTATGCATAAAATACCTACGGTTCATTTTTTATTTAGTACGATGTATATTTAATCTGACATTTCTTATTTGTGCGATGGATTGGCGTATACAATTTAAAGGAGTTCAATATTTAAGCAGCTTTATGTCAGACATATTGAAAAACTAAAGCCCATCAAGTTTGCTTTTTTATTTTCGCCTTTATTATTATTTTAAAGAGTAAAAATAATAATTGTAGCGTCAAACTTTTTTAAAATAAAGAATTCAACATACTTACTTATTGAGCAACAGGTTTTTAGTCACGGGCTGAAGTTAGTTTTAAGTTAGTTGACAGTTGTAAAATGTAATACAATCGTTAAAATAAAGTGCATTTTTTTGTAAAATAATATTTAGGGCCGTATATATGCAGAAACGTTAATTTATTTATATCAACTGATTTAGTATATCAGTGGGTATAGGTTTTGCACGACATGGCAACGTAGTAATTTTCTTTAAAAAACTGTTGTTTTATAAAATAAATTGGCTAATTATCTTTCAACGTTTATATTTTCCCTAAAAAAGTCGATTTCTATACATTGACATTTTAAATTAGATAGAACAATTAAAATGTCATAAAGATTTATTTGACATTTGTGACATTTGCTTTTAACCATAGAAAATAATTTCGCTAATATAAGTCATGGTTTACTAGATTTGCTTTTTGGCCAATAAAATCATCTAAAATGTAAATCGGTTAGACGCCTAACTCGCAGCAGCGCAGCAACAGTAGCCCAGCAGATAAGACCTGAAGATGATACATGAGATTGTACCGAAACGTCGTCAGACATACGGTTCTTTTGTAAACCAAAAACCGAAAACACGGAGCAGATCCCGAAAAACCATTAATACATATAACGCCCGTAAAACCTAAAGCAGAACATTTTAATTTTTTTAACAACCCAAATTATAAATTTTAATAAAATCATTTTAAAAATGTTTAGAATACATTACCTTTACTGTAAATACATTAATTTTAATCAAACCACTGATAAATGTAAACACAAACTTAACATGAAAGTTTTTGATGGTGTCAGTAGTAGCAAGTTTTTAAGGGTTCCTATGTAAATTATTATTTAGATAGGATCTTTGACAACATTAATTCTATTAAAACGTTAATTTTAGATTACATTTGGAAGCAGGCCTTTTCATACATAATTTTCATTCTCGTCGTTCCTTCATATCACTGTAAAATGTCCGAATAGAAATATGCATATAAAATTTAAATATCAAATGTAGTAGTCAGGTACTCGAAGGTAAAAGCACAAGCATTACTTATAAAGTATATAATGAATATCCTTCATTAAGCATGTTGACACTATCATGAATTACCAGCGTGCAAGAGGCGATTAATATTTTCTTATGGCACACTTATAGAGGGCGCTACCTACGTCATATTATCCCACTTTACCCTATACATGATTTTAAAAAGCCGTGATATAATAAAATTATAATATACTAAAGTAAAACACCAGACATGTTATAGAAGAGCTTTGTTCCAAAAATATTTTATGACGTGTAAAATAATTTATTATAGCCTAAATTATATATTCTCACAACGGAGCGTGTCCGTAACTTTATATTACATCATTGCAACGTGGTATTATGAATGAAAATGGTAAAAATAACAATAATTTCATTTGGAATTTTTATACATTTTTTAATTCTACAATTTTTACCAGTAATTTGTATATTTTTTCATTTAAAAACTTGATATTGTTTAAAAAAAGGTTAATCCATATAATTACACCAATATTTTTAAAAACAAATATTTTTAAAATCAAAAATATAATTTTTTTGTAGAAAACCAGCATTTCGTTAATTTCAAAGGTTACAGATTAATTTGTTAAAGTTTAAAAAATTATTTCGTTAAAAAATTACTCGTGATTTCAGTCAATCAAAACATTTCCCACTGACAATACGGATCAACAAGTTTGACTGACTTCAGCGTCAGCTTAATTTATTCGTAATTTTTATGTTGGACACATTTCTCACAAGTATACTATTTTGATAATAGATGGCATCGTCTTTTCTACAGGGCGCGTTCAAATCAACAAATATTTCTAAAAATAAAAATGTTGAAGGCAAAATTGTCGCTTGATTTTTATAGAAATACAATACAATACAATAGTAAAAATGCCGCGTTTTAAATTCCTCCTTTGACAATCAGGTTTTTGGACTTGCCTTACTTTTTGGCTCCGGGTTACAGATTTGTAAATGTTTCTAAAACCAAAATACTTTTATGTTTAAAAATTGTAGAAAACCAGCATTTCGTTAATTTCAAAGGTTACAGATTAATTTGTTAAAGTTTAAAAAATTATTTCGTTAAAAAATTACTCGTGATTTCAGTCAATCAAAACATTTCCCACTGACAATACGGATCAACAAGTTTAACTGACTTCAGCGTCAGCTTAATTTATTCGTAATTTTTATGTTGGACACATTTCTCACAAGTATACTATTTTGATAATAGATGGCATCGTCTTTTCTACAGGGCGCGTTCAAATCAACAAATATTTCTAAAAATAAAAATGTTGAAGGCAAAATTGTCGCTTGATTTTTATAGAAATACAATACAATACAATAGTAAAAATGCCGCGTTTTAAATTCCTCCTTTGACAATCAGGTTTTTGGACTTGCCTTACCTTTTGGCTCCGGGTTACAGATTTTTAAATGTTTCTAAAACCAAAATACTTTTATGTTTAAAAATTTGGATTTTTTGAAAGCATTAAATATATTTGTTAAGCAACAATATTTTAAATTGACAAGGGATTTTTTTGTGAAATTTTATAATTATCTATTTATAAATTAAAATTAAAGGATTAAAGGATTGTATAAATTTTTTTGGTTTTAACTTGTGTAATATATAAAAAGCGGCTGTAGCGTTATCTTTTATCAAAACTAAGGAATTACATGAAATATCACGTAAAATACAGAAAACAACCCAAATAAGTCTTATTTAAGTCTAATTTCTTGATTATAATTATAATAATTATTATACTTTAAAATATGCATACCTCAATTTCCATTTGAACACACAAATCGCAAAAAATCGTTTACCAACCATAAAAAATATCCCAATCAACATCACAATGAACAAGAACTGCCAAAGTGAACGTTACGCTTGAAAAGATTGTATTCGTCACTTTGCTAATTGTATTCAATTCAATAACTTTTTGTATTCGAATACTATTCAGGTATTCAAATACTGGAAAAATGGAATCGAATACCAAATACATTAGATAAGGTTACGGATACGAATAACGGATAAAAAATTTAAAAAATATTCGAATACAGCGTTCAAATACAAAAAAATTTTTCGTATTAGTACTGATAAATATATTGTACCAAATTTGTTTACAATTTGATGATTTCAGAATGGTGTGTTTGTTTTCATTTAAGAAAGTGTGTTAATTTTTTCTTTAGGAAATTTATTAAAAAAGCAACATTTCCTATCAAAATTCTTTTCATTTAACTTTACAATTTACAACAAATTATTTGTTACTGGGTATACAAAAAGTTTTGTAAAAATAAGGTTGAAATATTGACATAGGATCTATTAAATTCACAATAAGTTAACAGATTACAGTTGGTTGTAAACTTAACACACAGTTATGTAGACCTGGAATAACAAAAAATCTGGTTAATACTTAGTTAAGATTATCAAATATATTTTTACTGTGTATGAAACATTAATAAATTAAAAGTCCTAACTCTCTCGTGTCATACAGCCCGTTCAGAGTAAAACCGAATATAGGGAAACGTATGGGGCGTGGCCTCTCCTCCCTCCAACGCGCGACACAGTAGCTAAGCGAATGTTAATGAAATTTTTTGCATTATTATCATTTAATTTTCAAGGTCGTCTTACCTGCTCAACCTTTCGTCATGTCGTTTATAACACAAGCTACTGTTATTCGGTTATTCGGTTTTACTCTGAACGGGCTGTATATAAACACTTGATTTCGGTTAATAATAAATAATAATAATAATAATAATAATAATAATAATGTCTTTATTGATTGTATAAAACATATTACAAACAAAAGGCGAAGTTCAGTACCCTACACTAGGTAGTTCACTGCTCTTCCACTTCAAATTCTTCATTACTACCTAAAAAATCGAACAAAATCTAAGAGCAATCGTGGAACATTTTTTCACAAAAAACTGACCTCCAACCCCATTATCTAGTGACAAAATGTGCTCGACAAAACTCGAGGTTCAAAAAGAGATACAGGCTCGCCTGGAGCAGGACCACAGACGTAGGGAACACATGCTGAGTGTGCGCGGAAATAGGTCTTGCTCGGAGCAAGGACCGCATCCAGGTTATCACTTGTGGGGAACGAGGAGGTCCAGAAAAAGGACGTCGGCGCCCCAAATGGGCACCAGCGGTGGGATGAGGACTGCGCTGATACTGAGGTCAAGGAGGTCCTGGCCCGTTGCACCTGTTGCATCCACAAGGTAAAGTATTCGATTTTTTATGCCTTTTCTATAAAAAATTAAATGTAATGATTTTGATCTAAACTGCGCACCACTCAATGTGACGCGACCAAAAAGTTCGTTCTTTTTCAAAACGACTTCCTTCCTTCCTCCCCTAGAAGATGAACAATACAAAAACCTGTTGTCCCGTACGGAAATCTATAAATGGCACTATGATTTTCAGATTGTTCATCTTCTACGGGAGGAAGGAAGGAAGGCAATCTATAATTCAGGCTTAACCCTGTACAACATTTACTTGAAGAACCGTGAGCTTCATATCTATAGCATAAATTGCCAGAGGATGGGGCTAGTAGACATTACAGACCAAAATAAAATCGTTAAGAAACAAAAAAGTTATGTTGTTTTGAAAAAGGACAAAATTTTTGGTCGCAACACATTGAGTGGTGCGCAGTTTATTTTGAAGAAGGAAACACGCTACTTGACCCACTTATTCACTATTATTATAGAGATAGAGAAATGTCGGTTTTCATCAAATTACTTTACAGTATCGCCACCATGCGGCATACAGAGAACTAGACCTGAACACAATTTTGGTGGTAAATTTAAATTCTGCGCACCTGAATTACCTAAAAAACATCATCCCTTTTCTTCAGTCATTTTTTTCTTTAATTTTTAGACCAGTGGGGCATTCCACGTTACTCGGTAATTTTTGTCCCGCCCGTCACAATTAAAAATTGTGAGTAAAAACCACAAGTTATAAAATTAATATTTTATAATATTATTTTTATTGTGCTTATAACTTATTAAAAGCATAATAAAACAATATTTTTAAATAAATTTTATAACGTGTAGTTTTTACTCACAATTTTTAATTGTGACGGGCGGGACAAAAATCCCCGAGTAACGTGGAATGACCCCAGTGTAATATACCAAGTTTATATACAAAAGTGCTCTTTTAGTTCCACCCTTACTTCCTAAGAAGTCCCAATGGCAATGGATTGAGCGGGTTAGGAGTAGGAACGGACCGTGGGCTGAAAGTCCCCTCCGAAGTACTAATATACAATAAGACAAACACAAATAAACAGCCATACCCCTGGTGAGATTCGAACCCACAACCTCTCGGCTTGTAGTCAGCAGCACTAACCACAGGAACGCCTAAATGCAGGAATGGGCTCCATCTGAATATAAATTTTGCGTAAAATAAAACCAAATCAAACCAAACCCAACCAACCCAACCCCCCGTAACCGCCCTATCGAAGCCTAACCACCCTATTGAAGACGATTATTCCATCGGTAACAAAGTTCGAGATAAAGGGCAATGCACGATGGAATATTCGTCTTCAATAGGGTGGTTAGGCTTCAATAGGGCGGTTACGGGGGGTTGGGTTGGTTGGGTTTGGTTTGATTTGGTTTGTTTTATTTTACGCAAAAATTATATTAAGATGGAGCCCATTCCTGCATTTAGGCGTTCCTCTAACCACTAGTCCACCGTCGGCGGTTGTAATAGTAAATTAAAAACCTTTTGATTGATTTCACTATTTTCCGATTTCGATATTTTCTATACTTTAAGTTAATAATTTAAGAGATATTTAACAATTTCTAAAATTATTATTTTGTATCAAAAAACCTGTGACGGGTGAGTTGACCGTATCTATGTTTACCACGTAATCTGTCATTGTTCAAAATTTAATGAAGTCAATTTTTCAGGTTGTTATAAACAATCTGTTGACATAAAAAAATAGAAAATCCAAAATTTAAAAGTAATACAAATAGTATTTGATCACAGCCAGCCAGCCCATTGGATACAATAAAATATAAAATTTATTTTATGAAATATTTTAACAACAAGAAGAATGCGTAACTGTAACAATTTAATAAACCAACAATATTTTGTAAAACAAATTTGTATTAATAATGATACCAAAAATAACAACAAAAAATTGTGCTTTGAACGAGATTTTGTCAAATTAAAAAAAATTATGAAAAATAGTTAACTCAATAAAAATCCGTTAAAACAGTAAAAACAAAAAAAAGTATACAAAAAATTAACAACAAAATAAAAAATTGTTAAAAATAATTTTATCATCATATTATGTTAAACAATATTTCTTCTAAAAGCAAAATCCTGTATTAATTCTAGTAACCTACATTTAAGTTATAAAATTTAAAATAATAATAATTCACTTTCTTAAATCGTTTTTTGCCACTGAATTTATCTTTTAAATTCATTTTTATAAGCTTTGGTCAACATTATTTTTACATCAATAAAACGAAGAATTTCTTGTCGTAATAACCCACTTTTTTTTGTTAGAGCTGAATCCAGACTTTATTAGATAAAAATCCTTTATTTCTTTTTTTCGTTTGTAACTTATTTAAATCGCAGACCATGGTAAAAATAAATGAGCCAGAAATTATGGCAAATAGCAGCGTGAAATTTATTTTTCTTCTCTTGTTAGCAGGAACATAAATTTTGTCAAATCTATTACCGTTCGTATTTCTATTCTTTTGGTATACTAAAGGGAATTTCTGACAATTTGTTCGGCAAAAAGCGGAGGTGAAACCGAAAGAAAACTGGGCGAATGAAAGAATGAAAACAATTGATTTAAATTCAGCATTTAGATAAATAATACAATTAAGTACCTACGTCTTGCAATTCGTTTCACACTTAATTGAAACAGTAAACCATTTAATTCGGCTAATTGCTGGTAATATAAACACAAATTGTTAAAGTTAAGTTTTAATGACCGCGTTCTTGTTTGGAAAACCTTTAGTATAGATTTTTTTTATTAGTATGACAACCGCGTAAATTGCTGAGGCTTTCAAAAAGTGTCCGATGACACCGGAAAATTGAAGCGATTCCCGGATGAGGTGCGAGGTAACGGAAATGAGATTTTACAAATTCCTTTTGAGGCGCTGTGGCGGCAAAGGTTTTTTATTCCATTATAACGTCGCTCGATATAGAAAAAAAATTCTTCAATAAATATGCTAGGTTAGTACTTGATTTTTTACTTAATCGGTTTTTTATTGGGCACATTAAAACATCTGAACCATAAAAAAGTAATATTTATTTTATAACTACTTTTATTAAGATTATTAAAAAAACCTGTAAATAAAAATCTAAAATCTTCTTTAATAGTATTAAGTTTAATAAACGTCATTTTAGTCAATATAACAGTCAGAAATATTGCTACTGTACATTAATAATATAAAAAAAGAACATGTAAAACCTTAAGAACACAAATACAATCCAGACATGCATATATGTCGCACATTTCAAAAATATAAATAATACAACAAAATCAATGTAATCAATATAAGAATAACCAATTATATTATCATATTGCTAAGATTGTGTGGAAAACCAAACACAAATTGATATAATTATCGATGTACAGCAACAAAAAACAACAATGTGAAACATAAAGTATAATATAACTTAGGTCACACACAACAATAATAAATGGTAGTGGTAATAGTATATTACACTACAAGGGCAGAAAGTGTGAGATTCCTGCATCATGGCGCGCAGTGCAGGGCTCTCACACTTTCTGCCCGTGTAGTGTATACTATTTTTCTTACTACCTCGACTGAAAATAATAATTGAAAACAAATTTTGAGGTTATATTAGTGTCGTAATCAGAGTTGCATATGTTGAACACACGACTAAAAAATTTTTACTACCGCTATTATAGAGTGTGCGCGTATAGCTTGACCAATGCAAGAAACGTAAACTTTCTGCCGTGAAATCGGGGACAACACAACGTATTTTCGTCGAGGTAGTAAGAAAAATTTATTTAATAAAATATATAAAACACAAGTGCTACAGTAGTGGACAACGGTAATTCAATTTAATTGTACAGTCATAAACAACAAATGCAATCAGGTATAATAAAAATATGTCAGTGCAAATCAAATATAGCTAAATAAAATTATTAACACGTATTTGTTGTGCAGAAATTGAAACAAAGTCTCAACATATTAAATAATGAATATTCATTTATTAAATAAATAATAGTATATTTTGTATCAAGTTTGATAAACGCCATTTTATACACGAATTTAAATTTATGAGTCTATAGAAAAGTTTATAAACGAGGTGCATACTTTACTTTTTATACGACAAATACTTAAAAAAAATTAAAATGATGTAAATAAAAAATTTGTATAGAGCGCCATCTATGAAACAATAGGGGAATCTGTGTGTCACCGTCAAATGTCAAATTTGTATATACTTTATAAAGGTTATAAATCGAAATGTATTTCTTGAAAATTGACAGTTTTTCACAGTGAAAGTAAAGAAAATGTTTTATGAGCACTTTACAGTGGAGTCCGTGTCCGAATTTAAGTTATATACAATGTTCATAAAAACTTTTCAAATATTGGCGTTGAGAAACTATTGAATACTTTTGTATTTTTGTATTGAGATAATAAAATAATTTTCAAATTTAGTATTATTTTACAAGAAAGGCACTTTATTTTAACGATTGTATGACATTTGACAACTGTCAACTAACTTAAAACTAACTTCAGCCTGTGACGAAAAACCTGTTGCTAACTTCAGCCCGTGACTAATGCGCCATAAAGCCACAAATTGTCAATGTGTATTTAAAAGGTCACTTAGTGTCATGGAAACGTGTACGATAAAGGGCGTTTTAAAGGTGGGAGAATAAAAAATAAGATAAACTGTACAAAATAAAATATGTAAAGTAAGATAGAAATATGTAGTAAAATGGTACTTTACATTGCAATATAATATGTTAAAGTAAAATCTAAATATTAGAATAATAAACTTAAAATAATGATTATAATAAATTAGTAACCATAAAACACAAAGTCCAGCTCATTCTTTTTTTCGCAAGGAACAAGATGAAATAAGAATAAAATATAAAATAAGTATTAAATAATTAACCACTCATTATGATATTTGTGACCTTAGGTTATAATAGTAACAACAAACATACATATTTATTACACCACTGATTTTACATTTAAACATAGAACTTGGTTATTCAAGAGTTAAATTCACTCCCTTACAACAATTCAACTATAGTTATATATATTCTCTTCAAACAGCAAACCGTAACCTGTCTAAAATCTACTGTCATCTGTAGGTTTTTTACACGCCCTTTATTGATTTATTTTCAGAATAGAAACTGTACCAAAAATTGCTTATTTCTTCTTTCTGTAACTACCCCTCAAGTGGTCGGCCTGAGAATCATACATTACTATAGCATAATTAACAAAATAATGAGTGTATCGAATTATAAATTAAAAACTTATACATAACATTTCATACAATTTTAAAACAAATATTTTAATTTAATCTCATATTTCGTGAAGTACCATGGACTAGCAACAGTTTTTCACAGTCTAAGTGAAAAACATGTTTTATGGGCACTCCACCCGAAATTAAGTTAAATCTAGTTTACTGCCGGCGAAATTAAAAGGTCAGTACAATGTTTATATGAACTTTTTAAATAGTGGCGTTGAGATACCATTTAATCCTTATGTATTTTTTTATTAAGATAATAAAATAATTTTTACATTTAGTATTTTACAAATCTTTTTTATTTAGGACACGGTTTTTTTTATCTTATTACATTGTTTGGGCTGGGAAAAAACCTGAGTAAATTTAGTGTCGAACAAAATGGACACTACGTCAATGTCCGAAATCTAATTTTTGAGAACAATTTAGGGCAAATTGACAAGAAAAACAAGGACTTTGATAAGATAGACACAAAAGGAATAGAAGAACGCAATTTACGACCCTAAAGTAAGAAGGGGATAAGCAACAATGTAAAAGTGAATTTTTAAAATAAGTTTTTATTCATATAACTTTGGGGGAAGTTATATGAAATTTAAGCACTGATTACCATAAAAACATATTTTGTAATATTATACGGGCTGTGGAATTTGACCCACTATTATTATTCCATTGAGTATTGATTGTTAAATAGTATTTTTATATTTTATTTTATTATTTCATTTTTTGTTTTTCTTTTGATCGTTAAATTAATTGACAATTTACCCAAATAAAAGAATCGTAAAAAGTCTGCAAAAAATAAAGGGCGTTTTAACAAGAAAGTGATTTTTTGTTGTCTTTCAACTTTTCTCGAATTTTTTTTAAATTTTATTAATATACCGTATTTTTAAATCTAAAATTCTTTATTGGTTAATATAGATTTAGTCTTTTTAATAGAAACTACATTTTCATAATGTCAAAATTAATTAGGTAATCATCGCCATACTTCTACAACGCTTTCGTGGTTACAGCCCCTGATTTAAAATCAATAGCAGATGCAATTTTTCTCATTTTGCATAATCATTTTAGATAATATTTTAAAGTTAAACTAAACCCATAATATAATTATATTAAAAATTTTATCTACTCCCACATTCACAAGCTGTAACTTTATATATGTTTAACGTATAAAATAATATCTTCTGATAAAGTAATAAAAAATAGTACCTACTCTCTTAAGATGAATTAGTCAAAAATTACCAATTTAATAGTTATTAGTGTCTGCCTTTTCACTTGTACCATCGTTAATCATGGAATATCATTAAACAGCCAATTCTTATGTAAAATTGTCCCCTGAACCTAAAATCTCAAAAGTTAAAAAGTTAATACAGTCAATTTTCCATTTAATATGGAATTGACTATATCTCAAAAAATGCACCCAATTTTGACGGTATTTTCGGAGTCAGGGGACAATTTTTCATGGGCTGTTAAATTTTGGCATCCCATGGTATTCCATGGTTAAGCATATTACAAGTGAAAAAGCAGCCACTAATAACTATTAAATTAGTCATTTTGGACTAATTCATTTTAAGAGAGTATGCAACAGGTTTTATAAACTTTTCTAGACACTCGTTTTTATTAAACACTTGCTCGCACCTCGTGCCTAATTAAACCCGTAACTAAAATAACGTTAATAAAACTTGTAACATAATATACCACCTTTAAAACGGCCATTATAATACATGTTTCCATGACACTAAGTGACCTTTTAAATACGCATTGACAAGCTGTGACATTCCCTTCACTTTTTCTATGAAAAAATGCTTCTATATCGGAGAAATGTTCACAGAAAATTTGACAAACTGGAACTGACATCATTTTAAAAAACACAGTAAAACAAATTCCTAATATACTATCATGAAATTAATAGACAAACCCTAAACACAAAACATAAGTCTTTTATAAACGAACATTAACTGTTTAATAAACCACTTTAAACTAACAATCACTTATTCAAATCTAAGTTAATGAAGCCCTGGATTACATAGCTACGTAATTTTCCACTTTATAATCTGTTCCTACAGTTGAGTGTTTTCCC
Organism: Brassicogethes aeneus; assembly: GCA_921294245.1. Classification (NCBI taxonomy): domain Eukaryota; kingdom Metazoa; phylum Arthropoda; class Insecta; order Coleoptera; family Nitidulidae; genus Brassicogethes; species Brassicogethes aeneus. The sequence goes on along the minus strand of OV121135.1, from coordinate 5,858,911 downwards.
TTGTGATATGCGACATTGTCAAGTGAGTTAAGTAATTTAGCATCTGCAATAAAAATCAACGCATGTTAAGTTAAATAAGTTTAGGTATTTGGAATGTTTGCTGGAACTTTATACGAAAGAATTGTTAGAAGTTTGGATAGATGGTATATTTACTTTTGAAAAGTTTTCAGGTGTTCTGAACATTGTTGTGGGATAAAATAAAAGTTTTGTAATTTAATTCGTTATTTTAAAAGCACAAAATAATTAAATATTAGTCCTTTAATCGTCCCTTTATTCCTGACGAAATAAATTTATACAATGAAATGTTTTACTGTATTTTATATTCAATTTAAGTTTAAATACAGTAAAGTCTATCCGTCTAACGTAACCCATGAGGTTAATTCAATGTATGATTGGTTTAGCTTTAATGTTTAGAGAATAAAATTGCTTTTACACGAGCATATTACGCGAACGACTTATATATAAGGGTTAAATTTTATTTTATTTTTTTAATTTTTATAATTTGCGTGAACAAAATTATTTATAAGCCAAAAACTATTTTTTAGATTATTTAAAATTTTTAGTACTTAAAATAATGGTAGCGTCATTTTTCGACATCCTTTATAAAGTCATTTGAGGAAATCAAATTTCTGAACAAATTTTACATTCGTACAGTGTTATTTATGCATAAATCTTTCTATATTAATATAGTAACTTGTCCAATCATTATAAATTTTACAAAAAATAATTTCATCTAATCATACAAAGCTTTTTGATAACATAAAATATCCCATATGCGATTTGTTATTATGTTTTCTGACTGTCTTTCTTTTTTCAATATTCATATGACAAATCAAATATTCCGAATACAAAGGCTTTCTAAAAATGCTTAAAACCCACCGAGGTTTGTCTTTTGGCTTTTAAAGTCAACAGATAATAAATATATATTGTGTTTTAGATGAAAAACATATATGTACATTCTAATGTAAATGCATATGGGACTTATTAGATATAATCACATATAAAAATTTATATCGTTTTTTTTTCAAAAAGAAGGTTAAATTACAGATTACAAAATTTTTACCACTTAAGGGGGTCGTTTGGTATTTCATAAAATGTCTAGATTATTATTATACTAAATATACCATTTATTCATTGTTGTGACAATGTAACAGGTAAAAAAAATTCTAAAGCCGAAAAATGTTAAAAATATCGAAAAAAATAACCGTAGCAGGTTGTGTTGTTTAGTAATGATTTGAGTAAAAATTGTAAACATTTTAATTCTGTAAAAATCATAAAAATAATAAGTCGTCTTAATTCAAACAGCATTTAGCATTATTAAATGCGTTGATCAAGAACACCTCCACTCAACAGTAAAACACCAAGAAGCGGTATTATATTATGTATTATATATAATATTATGTTGCCATGAATTAGTAGGTATATTTTGTCGTTTTAAATGCAGTTGTCGGCGTTTCTAGAGGACTCAAATATAAAAATATTCGATTTTAAGGTTATTTTTTGTTATATTTATTAAAAATATCCAATCTTAAATATAAATTATCTTAGGTAAAGTTATCATTAGTTAATTCGGCACCAACAAATATACGTACCGAATTGGATCCTTTCGAAAACATAAAATTACAACGATTTAGTTCTTAAATTTTATTTACAATTAAAAACACAATAATTCACCATGATCACTTAGATAAAATATACACAATAACTTAACTATAAAAGCATATAAGCGTTCAGTTTCTTAATCAATGATATAAGGAATAATAAATCGAAATCAGGTACTAAACCAAAGTTTTTTAGTTTTTACTTGCAACACGGAACACATTTCATAACCTGCGCGATTTAGCTGTGCAATTGGACAAAATTTGTCGAGTAAGACATCTGCCTTCCTCTCTTTTGTGAAATACTATGTACTTATTTATTTAAAAATGATGTGCAGTATGCTTTAAATGTATTGTTGACAATTCTTGAATTCACACAATGCCATCGAACAGATCTTTTCTCAATCGTGTTTTTTTTTCCTGGTAACAGGTTTTCGAAAATCTGTAAAATTATTTTTAATTTATTCCTACTCTCTTGTAATATTGTTACTAAAAATACCTAGGTTGTTTGTCAAAAAAAAATCCCAAAGAGACTAAAAACACACCAGATGAGCCCCTTAAGTAAATGTTGAAATTTAATTAAATTTAAATTCAGTTCTGACCAATTGCAATGGTTCACAAATCCATTACGGTTAAGTTAGTGCAAACAATACCCTTTATATTCATTGTTTAAAATTAATTTCGCTGACTTTATCTTTAAATTGCGCCGAAAAAGTTGTTTTTTCAATATTAGGATTTTGAATTGGGTGCTGTGTTGACTATGTTACTATTTTTGAAGAAATATATTTAATTTTCATAAAAATAATACAGGTAAAAACTAGAAAACTAATTAAATATATAAATATATGTAAGCATAATAACAAAAAATTTATTTCCTTCTTAATCATCATTATTTCTTTAATAACTACGGTATAACTTTTATGCGTTTAGAAGTGAGGAAATTCCCGAATTTATGGCTTCTAATATAATTTATGTTTTTTGAGGCATTCGGATAAATTTGCCATTCCACACTCATAAGTCGGTTTCCTCGTAAGATCGTAAATTGCTTTTATCCAGTTCCGGTCCAAGCAAAAAACTAAACACGAAATTATGGACGACGTTACACACCATGTTACATATGTCCTTAAAAAGGATTTATCGCCTAAATATTTGCATTTGTAATAGTTTGGCCTAATTTTTTATGTATGTTTTTCTTTAATATTTTTATTATAAAATGAAAATATCAAAATTAATAGCAATTAAAATTTTTAAAAAGATAAAATATAGAGAGGACTAAAAAAGTGATATAGGTATCTAAAAAATCGTATAATAGCGTTTTTATCAGTCGGCTATGACCTGAACCGGAATAAACTCAAAATATTGGGTGAATTTTGCACATTTGCATTTTAAATATAAACATATTTTTCTATCATTTAATTTTTTTTACCAAACAGGGCTATAATTTAAAAAATAATGTTTTATTTGCTTCGATTTAATTTACCTTTAGCAGAGTTGTAACACGTTTTATTTAAAATATTTGTATTGATATATCAAAGAACCTAAATATTAGAAAAATGATGTATCCTTTGGCAGAAAAACACGAATTAATTTTTAATTACGGAATTGATTTCAATGCTCGTAGAACCTCAATACATCAGTAACCTGATTATTTAGGGAAACTGCTTCAGTGTGCAACAGAAAATACACAATATCAAGTGTACTGGATGAAGCTGCACAAATTAAAGTTCTTGGTCATTTTGCTGTGTAATCCACATCAATTCCAAAAGTAGCTGCTATCCTCACATTTTAAGCATTTAAAATATTTTTTTTTATGAAATTTGTTTTATTTATGAATATATATACGAGGTGTGTTCAGAAAATAACGGGAATTGTTAAATTTCGCGGGTTCGGAGGGTCCGATTGTCATAAAATTTTCTTTATTATGTTGGTATACATGCCCCCGAAATTTGATAAAAACTTTAGCTGTTTTCATTGTTTACTTTGTCTGTGGGAGCCGCTAAGGTTAGACGTGTTTTATGAGCTCGGCGATTTTTCGTTCGTTAAAAGAAATGGATCAAAGAATTTGTCTCCAATTTTGCTTAAAAAATTAAATAAATTCTGTGAAATGTTAACAAAGGCCTATAGTGAGTGTGCTGTAAGTAAAACAAGAGTTTACAAGTGGTATAAGAGTTTCCAAGATGGCCGTGAAGACGTTGAAGATGACGAACGCCCTGAACGTACAAGCACATTAACAACCGATAAAAACATGGAAAAAGTGGAAGAAATGGTTATAAACCATCAGAGAAGTCGCTGATGATGTTGGTATATCGATTGGCTCATCCCATGAAATTTTTTCGAATGTTTTGGGTATGAAACGCGTGGCAGCAAAATTTGTTCTAAATTTTGAACAAAATTTTTGGCCAAAAACAATACTGTAATGATGCCCCAGCCTCCATATTCGCCAGATATGCCACTGTCTGACTTTTTCCTATTCCCAAAAATAAAGAGAACCTTAAAGGGCCGTCGTTTTGCAAGCATAGATGACCAGTGTTGCCACCCCTATTACTTAAGTAATAGATCTGTTACTTTTAGCAAAAATATATTACCCTATTACGAAACAATGTAAATCTATTACTTTTTTCTTTCCTAGTAGGACATTTTTTTTAATATTCCATTGTGGTCCTATTGTTGCCACTGGCAACTTGCCAGACAGCCCACAAAAGATTATTGTCGTAGCGCATCAAAACTATTGTAGAATTAAATTTTTCTTGGTTTTTCTAATATAAGTGTTTTAAATCTTGTTATAGGTATAATTTAAATTTATTATTTAAAAAAAATAAAAAATAAAGAGTTAATTAAAATAAACTTATTGTTTATCCAAAATTTAAGATTTTGTTAATATTGGGTAGTTTTATTCCCTTGTGCAATTTGATTTACATGAAATTATTGTACATTTTAATTTTATCTTACATGTGATTTCGTACATTGTACGTACGTATAATTATTATCTTACAAAAAGGATAATTATTCTTTCTATGGAAATTTATCGTACGTCTGGCAACACTGCTTGAGTGTTTGACGTTTGTTGTGTGCTTAAATTTAAAATAAAGTGACCAGATTCTGTCAAAAAATAGAGGGACATTTTGTATGAATTTACCTTAATTACAAAATTGACACAATTATACAATGCTGCATTGTATAATTGTGTCAATTTTGTAATTGTCAATGCAAATGTAAATTTGACGTTACTTAATTGATTGTGTCATTTTTGTAGTAAAGATTAATTTGCACAAAATGTCCCGATTTTTTTGACAGAATCTGGTCACTTTATATTAAAATACCATAAGCATCATGCACAGATTATAAAGCATCATGTAAAAATTCAATTTTATTCTAATGACAACGGTAAAACGACAAAGAATCAAAAAAATTTGATTCAAAATAGTCTATTACCTTAAATCCCAAATCTATTACATTTTGACGCATGCGTCTATTACGAAAAAAAAGTTATAGGTGGCAACACTGTAGATGACATTAAAAGCGCATCGCTGAAAGAACTAAAGGCTATCCCAAAGATCGAGTTTTAGAAGTGTTTCGAGTATTGGAAGAAGAGCTGGCACATGTGCATAATATCCAATGGGGACTATTTTGAAGGCGACAACATTAATGTAGACGTATAAATAAATATTTGTTTCAAAAAACGAAAATTTCCGATATTTTCTGAACACACCTCGTATATAGATAAATATCACATCTTTTTTGGCTCTAACTTGCAAATCCGTTATCGGATTTAACTTAAAGGGATCAGAAATTGAATTTCCTTTAAAATAATGTGTCCCATAAAATTTTTAGTCAGAATAGCTGGATCCATGGAGGTGAGAGGATGCAATATAAAATTTATAACTATAGTTATATACGAGGGTTGCCTTTTATATTTCGGGAATAGAGAAAACAAACAACAATTAATCATCGTACATGGCTTTATTGTTTTTTAAAATATTCTCTATGAAGATTGACACACTTTTGCATGCACTTGAACCAATTTTCGAAGCATTTTTTTCACTCCAATTGAGGCACCTCCAAAACATGCATTTTGAACGCATCAACCGCTTCTAAAGACCCACACAGTCGACTGCTGTTTACTTTCAGGTTCATACGCATAGATCCATGATTCGTCACCTGATACAATGTCATGAACATGTTTTGAAGCACCGCCATCGTATTTTTTAAGCATTTCTTTTGACCACTAGACCCGAGACCTTTTTTGATCGATTCTCAAATTATGTGGGATCCAACGGTAACAATTTTTTCTGAAGGCCAAATGTTTATTTAATATTGAATGTATGCTGGTCCCACTAATGCCCAAGGATGACCCAATCTCACGATATGTCACATGATGATCTTGCATTACCCGTTCACGCACAGCATCAATATTTTTTGCAAGAACGAGTGATTTTGGACGACCTTCACGAAATTCGTCGGTGAGCGAACCACGGCCACGATTAAATTCGGAACACCACCGATATTCACTTGTTTTTTATGGCACTTTGTCGCCAAAAGTCAAATTAAATTCATCGATGCATTTTTGTTGGGATAATCCACGTTAAAGTTGTAAAAATTATAGCACGAAAATGTTCACGGGTCAATTCCATTTTTTTGGCCGACATTAATTTTTCAAGTGACTGTTAATAATACTAATTGCGCCCGCACGTCAAAACGTGTTAAGTAAGAACACCGTCTAAAAGGTCGAACTTAACGATACAGACATCTGTTGTCCGATAGCATCAGCAGGTTCGGCCATTTCCGAAATATAAAAGGCAACCCTCGTATAACTCAAAATTTATTTTAAATATAGAAACTTTTAGATATATGACAATTGTTGGGCATCAATAAATGCCAAAAAGCACCCGTACAAAACTTTCTGCCATTTATAATTCAGATACGATATGGACTCACAATTTCCGCTTTCGTAAACAAATATTCCTGCTACAATTTTAATGTACGGCTTACGTGATAAACCGCGCAACAACAACAGGACTAGAACGAATTGCAGGAAAACACCTTTTCAGATCCTTGAACCTGTATATCGCTTAAAACGCAATCAATAAACCTGTGGGCCCTCACTAAGTTGTCTGCTGTGTCTGTGCTTTATTAATAAACCATTCCTGCTGTCCTGCTTTCCTGTCCTGCTTCTGCCCGCCACTTTCAAGCAGTCGTTGTTATTTTTGTGGGGGTTTAAAAGTTTTCAGTCTCTCTCTCTAATCCAGATCACTGTTTTGGTTTTGGTTTTCTGCTTGGTCTACTAAGGAGCTGTAAAATTTTAAAAGATTGTTTAAATGTTAATAAATTCGTACTTCAATAACACTAGTTTACAAAATCGAAAAAAAATTCTGCCCACCATATCTTATTATAATTTTTCCATGAATTTTGACCCACTAAACACGAAAGTCACACTCAATTTTTTTTTGGAAGCGTTTTTGAAATATGAGTTTTCAATTGGTTTTTTTCAATTTTTGGAGGTATTTTGACGTTTTTGAGTATAGCTTGATCGATTTGGTCCCAAAAGCCCTTAAATTGAAGGTATTTGAGCCCTCTAAAACTTTTTTTTACATACTTTTGATATCGGATAAATATTTTGACGCTAGCGATTTTAATAACTTAATAATAAAAATTCGTTTTTATGGCTAAAATTGAGTTTTTACGTTCTTTTTTCACCAAAAACATTCAAAATTTAAATTTGACATAATCCGCAAACGTGAATTCTTTTGTTTCTCGTGTTGGCATAGTGACATTTTACTGATATTTTTTGATATTTCAACAAGGTATTTTTATCATGGTTTTATTTAGTTAATAAAAAGTGTAATATCAGTTAAAGAAGTAGAGAGTTCGAGTGCGTAAATAACCCGCACAATCTGGGCGACGTAAGTGATGAGCACGGAGAACGTTTTCACCAGCAAATGAAGGCTATGGAGCGGCGGTATGCAGCCATGATGGGTGATTACATTTGGGCCTTCATTAGGGTGTTTCATTTAAAACAAAAAAATTTTTTTTCTTGCTGACACATGAAAATTTTGTTTTTTAGGTTGAAAAAAAAAATTCCCTGAAAATTTGAGCACTTAACTTTTATTCTAAGTACTTTTTAATTTTGTAGTTTTTCCATATAAAAAGCATGTATTTTTAATCATTTTTACTTTAAATTTCTATATTTTGGCTGGGTTTTGAATTATAATTTTTATCACCATAATTTCCTGCATAGTATTCACGGTTTTTCAAAGGCCCTGCATCAATTTTGTTTTTGATTTATTTACGTTGATTGTACTTAGCTCCAAAAGTCGTTTTTTCACTTTTTCTCACATATTTTTGAAAAACGAGCGAATGACTGGTTTTACCGAAAAAGTTCTTATCACTAAAGTGCTTTGTTTAAGAGATATAAGCAATTCAATAACCAAAAACAAAGAAAAAATAGGTTTTATTGAAATTTATGTAATTTGATTCAACAATTATATATTGCTTATATCTCTTAAACAAAGCACTTTAGTGATATGAACTTGAAAACTTTTTTGTCAAAAATTAAATTTTCTACAACTTTTTTATTTGAACTTTTTCGGTAAAACCAGTCATTCGCTCGATTTTCTCAAAAATATGTGAAAGGAGTGAAAAAACGACTTTTGGAGCTACTACAATCAACGTAAATAAATCAAAAACAAAATTGATGCAGGGCCTTTCAAAAACCGTGAATACTATGCAGAAAATTATGATGATCAAAATTATAATTCAAAACCCGGCCAAAATATAGAAATTTAAAGTAAAAATGATTAAAAATACATGCTTTTTATATGGAAAAACTATAAAATTAAAAAGGAAGTACTTAAAATCAAAATTAAGGGCTCAAATTTTCAGGTAATTTTTTTTTCAACCTAAAAAACAAAATTTTTATGTGTCAGCAAGAAAAAAAAAATTTCGTTTTAAATGAAACACCCTAGCCCTCATACAAGAAACGGAATACGAAAGCAACAAACAACAAAGAAGGAGCCAGAATTTTTTTAAACCTATGCTTATAAGCATAGGTTTAAAAATTCTAATATATTACAAAAAATAAAACTTTCAATTTCTTCAATGTTCAATATTTATTGTTTAATATTCAATATGTAATTTAATTTCAATATTTAATGTTTAAAATAAAAATCAATGTTCCACATTAAATTTTATATAATTCAATAAAATGAAGAAAAAACGTAAAAATTCTCAAAAAACTGAATTTTGGTCTTCCACTGAAAAATTCATAAGTTCGCCATTTATCCATGGATTTTTATAAACAGCAGCTTAATTTTTTTTTCTATACGTAAAATAAATTAAATTGGAATTATCTTTTCGATTTATATCTTTAACAGAAAGATTTGTAAATTTTCGACCTCGATTTTTGTAAAAAAAGGACTTTTTCAACTTTATAAAATCGCCAGTATCGAACTACTGATCCGATACCAAAACTATACAAGAGAAAGTAATTACCTTTGATTTAAGTGTTTGTTTGGTCAAATCGATCAATTAGAACTCGAAATATACTCTAAAACGTCAAAACACCTCAGAAAATTAAAAAAAAACAATTGAAAATTCATATCTCGAAAACGCTTCCATGAAAAAAACTTGGGGTAATTTTCGCCAAACTACACAAGAAAATCATAGTGAGACACGGTGGGCAAAATGGCTGTAAACTATTGTCATTATTAAAAAGTATTAAAACATTTAAAAATACGATTAAATTAAAAAAAAAAATCTGTCCCCTAAGATGCATAAAATTTGACACCCACAAGCAATTTTAGCGAAATTATTCTTTAATCAAAAGCGAAATAAATGAGATTGGTAACAAATTACATTAGCATGTGGACGCCCGTAGGGAAAAATCTGATAATTATATTCCATTAACGAATTTGGGTTATTGAAGATTAAAATAAAACCTTGTTTGTCAATATTTATACTGTGAAAAAATGTATTATTTTTTTTAATTTAATTTACGATACATAAAATCCGGTGTGCTGGTTATGAAACAAAACTCGTCGAATCCGCGCATATGACGTCACGTGCGAACCAGATTCAAACAGTTTTGCATAGGTATAATGTACGGGTATTTTACTACGATTTCTTTTGAGTTTTCTTCCGAAATTATTGTGTTTTTTAATGTATAAGCCCCGCACAATGGTTTTGCAACATTTTTCGTAAAGTTGCTTCATTTATTGAACAGTAATTTACAAGGTATCTGGGTGAATCTCACGAAATGTCCCCCGATGGAGTTACCCCGTGATATTTAATAAAACTAAATGAGTTTGATCTACACTTTTATTGTGTTTTGATCTTTCATAATTAAGTAGATATTACAGGTCGGATTCCAGATTTTTAACTGCAATTAATTATTTTGTACAATGTTTTAAAAGTCTAAAACCTATCCTCCGTGACTGTTACTCTTTTTAGGTTAACCTATATGTTTTCAAATATCTGAGGTAGTAAAAGCATACTAAAAATATCAGTTCACTAAGTAAATTAAACACATCCAAAGCAATCGAATCATATATAAAATATCATTAAAAATTAAAAGAAATAATTTTTATAAACATTTATATAGGTGTTACAAAAATTGATTCTATCTTCCGTGAATCTGTTTTTGCTTTAAATTTTATGCAACGGATGGCGCTTTTAAATAAGCAAAAACCTCTGTTTACGACATTATAGGTGCATGTTATTCCTGAGGGTCGGTTAGAATTTATATGCAGATGAGAGTGTTGCTGTTTTATAATTCATAAGTTTAATTTTATTAATTTTCTATTTAAAAACCTATCCACAGTAAAGTGTAATATCTCAGTAAGTAGATTTTTTTTATAAATATTTTATGTATGTACAATTGTATTTTTTTTAATATTTAGGTGTCAAAAGATACAATAACTTATTTCAAATATACAAAGGGATGTTTAAAAAAAAACATACGAAATCCTAAAAATAAAATTCTTGCATTAGTGCAGAACCACTTAGACCTAGCGGCTTCCCAAAAACCGCATTCTAGACTAACAAACAACCAAAAATAAAAAATAATCATTTATAAGTCACGCACGGATGTTTTATACCAGGTTATTTATTATGTTTGTTTTATATTTGTTGGACGTACTATTTAAAATATGCCGGGCTGTGCTGTAGCAGACAGCAGAAATATAAACAGAAACTTCAACACCCAACCTAACCTAACATTAAATATTTTCGATTTCTAACATAAAGATCTGGCAGCATAGTGGATAAATGCATGCAAGAGAAAGAATAAAATGAAAATAAAAACCGTAAGTAAAGGTAATTTTTGGTATACCAAATTTTCTGTACTTCAGGTACTTAAAGGAACTTTTAAACCTAACCACATATTTTTTACAGCTTGCATAAGTTCTTACTAATAATAAAAATTAAAACACAATTGTATTGGAAATCTGCTTCAAAAGTATCACAAGTAAAAAAAGCAGTTTTGAGATTTTTTTTACTTATTACACTTTAAAGCGGGCGTGCGTTATTATTACCTGTTTAATTGCATTTTTATAATTTTGTTACCTTTCACAGTTAAGATAATTTCAATTATATAAAAAAAATGTAAAAATATAAATTGAAAGGTAGGAAATTAATTGTTGCTTAGGGCCGTTTTTTCAATCGTTGGTTAAGATTAATATGTTACATTAGTAGTAAAAGCGCTTGCTGCCAATTTAACTTTCTCTTAACATTTGTTTCACTTAATAATTGCTCCCAGGCTCTCCCTATATTTATAAATTTTAGAATATAACGTGAATTTGCAGCTTTTGGTTCGCACATCGCTATAACATGCGCATCAGCATAACAGTTTTTGTGTATCGGAATTTAATTAAATCCTATGAAATTTAACTTTAAAAAAATAATTCATCTACCTGCCTCATTAATTGCCGAAATAATTTAACGTATTTTAGATTTTTTCAGTAATACGTAAATTCATAAATTAAACTTAAGTTCTATGTATAAAAGTAAATTATAAATTTGGTAGCAATCTAAGTAATCTTGTCTTTATAAATTATTTATTAACTACGGTTGAAATAATATATAGTATCAATTTTAAATTTCTTTTAATGTTTATACAGGGTGTCACCAAATAAATTGTCATCCTAAGGGGATGATGGTACACGCCAACATTTATTAAAAAACAGTAGCTCTAATGCAAATAATAATAATATATAATAATAAAATAATAATGGAGGAAAAACTTTCTTCCGCCTTCCAAAGGATGACAATTTATTATGTGACACCCTGTATATATATTTAATCCCCCACATATCCTAAAACGATTTTAAGAGATTTTTAAAATCCTTTTTTAGGCCTAAACTTGAAAAAGGGGGAAGAGTTTTTACGTTTACACTGTATCTATACGCAATTTTCTTTGGTAGGTTATCACGGAAACTTAATAATAACATATACAAATATGTATATTTACTTGATATATTTATTTATTTAGGTTGAGGTTCTTTGTTTATTATTAACAAATGAATAAAACATTAATTACGAGCCCTAACCACATAATGTTCGGACACTTCATAATTTATACAGAAATTTTTTTCGTGAATACTATCTCAAAATTATTAGAAGTTATGAAAAATTCAGCTTATTTTGGCATATACCCCTCGAAGCGATTTTTATTTTTAAAAAGTTTACCTTTTATTTTTAGCTTTTAAAAAAAGGCTAACTTTTTAACTTTTTTTTGTATGAGTAAAAAAAGTTATAAATGGACCCATTAAAAAGAGCATAAAATATTATACAAACCCTGAAAATTTGGTAAAAAATAAATAAGTTATAAAAAAGTATAAGTAATTTAAAAATGCTATTTTTAAAGAGTTTTTGCAATTTTCTTAGGAAACGGGAGATTTTGCAGATATATATATCGCTATAACTTTCTTATTATTTATACAATTTTTACCAAATTTTCAGGGTTTGTATAATATTTTATGTTCTTTTTAATGGGCCCATTTATAACTTTTTTTACTCATGCAAAAAAAAGTTAAAAAGTTAGCCTTTTTTTAAAAGCTAAAAATAAAAGGTAAACTTTTTAAAAATAAAAATCGCTTCGAGGGGTATATGCCAAAATAAGCTGAATTTTTCATAACTTCTAATAATTTTGAGATAGTATTCACGAAAAAAATTTCTGTATAAATTATGAAGTGTCCGAACATTATGTGGTTAGGGCTCGTATAATATAGAAATAAAGAGTGTTACAGGTTGTAGAAACAGAACAAAAAAGTTTTTAAAAACCTATGTTTAAATACACAGGTTGTAGAAACAGAACAAAAAAGTTTTTAAAAACCTGTTTAAATACACAGGTCTACACAATTTGTTTAACAGAAACCAGACCAAAAGTGAAAAAACATCACACGGTATTTTTCTTGACAAAACTTGTTCCGCTATCTAAATGTACTACGCTTCAACTTTTTTCAATATTATGACAAGCTAAATTTATAAATTTATAAAACATTGTCCTGGACAAAAACTATGTTAAATAGAACTATTTTTCTAAGGCTTTTATATTAAAACATGAATAACAAAGAGGAAAATCTTGAGATCGATAAACAGCTTAGCCAGCTTCAAGATTGAAAGTTTATTATTTAAATTTGTTAACTTAGAACGTTTCATTTGTGGTGTTGAAAACTTAATAATAAACTGGGTGTATTTCAATTAAAGTTTAACAGGAAAATGTTTATTTATTTTAATTAACAAAACAAAAAAAATATAGAATAATGAAAAATTTACAATTTGGAAGGGATAATCCCGGCGAATTCGCCATTTTTGCAAAATATTTAATTAAGTACAGCATAAAGCATAACTGCATAGAAAAATAATATTAAGTACCTAGTTGCTTTCAGTAGTATTTGGTTAAAATTTTCAAACTTTTAGTATTAAATTTCACATTTATTAATATATTGTGAACAGTTTTAATATAACTTCAAATTTATATTATACATTTAAGTAACTCCTCCCAAAGTTATAGCAATAAGTACCACATTAAAAAATTTACTTTATTCGACCAGCTCATTAATTTATTTTAAGAATAAGTTTGTTTATAAATTGTTTATTTAATACTCTATCTGTTTATTTATTTTGGTTTCAGGTAAATACAATTAACTAGACTTTTTTGGGATAAAGTAAGGTAAGTTTAATTATAAATAAACAAACATTTATTGTTGGAGGTGGTATTTGCAGTATTCAATGTGTAACATAAAGGTTGGTTTTTATTTCTTCATTTAACTGTGTAACGTGGCCCCTATACGGAGATACGGTCCCATAACGGACACCCCTGGAAATTTATGAAGTAGGATTTTAATAATTTTTTAATATATTGTTTACTAGGAAAGTTTTCTTAATATGGGCACTTTTAATTACATTCGGCTTATTTAGTTTGCCAGGGACGGACTAGCACCAACAGAGTAATAATATATTTTTTAACACCCTGTACTATAAAGGCACAGCAAGAATATTTTTAGTCAGCTTAAACCTTAAACTAAAAAAAGTACTTTTGATCAACATCAATAAAATATACTGTTACGAAGAAAAAAAAATGTTTTGTAGAATAGGGTTTTTTGCATTTGTTTGTTTGTCTTTTTTGACATACCGATTTAAATAATGATGTCAGCCCCAGTTGAAAATAGAATGTTTTGAAATTTTCGATCTATTTAATAGGGTATTGCGGGCTGAAATACCTTACACTGTAAATACAAAACTGAAAAAATGTTTCATTATTTACCTAAAAATAAATCTCGAAATTGGTATTAACTGGATTTTATATTTTTATTATTTAGAACGTTTGTCATAAAAATTTTATTGAAGAACAAACAAAAAAGTAATATCTATAAAAATGTGATTAAATATATTGTAAAAGAATATTGCTTTCATGTGTGTCTGGGAAAAATATAGTAGGTAATAATAGTCTATTATAATATTCGTTATAAAGAAGTCATTTTCTTGCACGAAAACAAGTTTACAGAACAAGCCTCAGAAGCAAGTTTTTTAATGGACAAGTGCAAGAAAACGTCTTATAAGAAGGGTTCTTTGTATAATTTTTAAAAAAAAGTCCAATTATAATTTATATTGCAGTTGGTAGTACCAAATGTCACTTAACCCCAATTATAAGCGCAAATAATAAATCCCAGAATTATAAGCATAAAATAAGAGGGTGCAACATAAAATCTGTTTAACAGTGGATCTTTATATCTCAAAAGGTATTAGGGATGGCTAGTTTTTAATTTAAAGCCCTGTATAATACGCTAAAGAAGTATCGAACGCGCGCGCCATCTGGTGGCCTTCAAAAGCATTGCATGAATTTAAGAATTGTCAACAATACATTTAAAGCATACGAACTGTACATCATTTTTAAATAAATAGGTAGTTTTTTTACAAAAGAAAGGAAAGCAGATGTCTTACTCGAAAAATTTTGTTCAATTGCACAGCTAAATCGCGCACGTTGTAAGGAAAAAACTAACAAACTGGTTTATTACTCGATTTCGATTCTTTATATCATTGATTAAGAAACTCAACGCTCAAATACTTATATAGTTACGTTAGTGTGTGTATTTTATCTAAGGGATCATGGTAAATTATTGTGTTTTTAAAATTACAATTTTGTAAATAAAATTCAAGAACTAAATCGTTGCATTTTCATGTTTTGCCAAAGGATCCAATTCGGTAAGTACATTTGTTGGCGCAGTTTGGACATTTTTAAAATATTACTAAAAAGTAATTTTGCCTCTAAAACTTTACAGGTCTTTTATACAAGCCTGTAAAATATTACAGGTCTGTTCCCATAATGTTTACTTGGATACAAAAACAACAAAATCAACCTATAAAATGTATTTTATCTACGCCAGTGAGATAAGAACTTCTTATCCCACTCATTTTGAGTGAGATAAGAAGTTCATTAACGCACGCGTTTTTCTCTGCTTTTAACCAATCAAATAAAAAAGTAAAAATGTCAAAATAACCCTAAATTAAGTCTTAGACAAAAATAATTACCGTTTATTTTTTCATTTAGAGGCGTAGATAAAAATTTGTACAATATACGTGTGATAACGCTTTATTAACGTACTTTTGCGATTGCCCAACTCGTGCTACGCACTCGTTGGGCAAATTTCGCATGCGTACGTTAATAAAGCTCTTATCCCACTTATATCGTAAATAACTAATAAACAACTTTAAAGATTAATTAACTGCTTCACTTATTTTAATGCTTATTACATTAAACATTAATCATCATTTAAAATCACATTTTAATTTGTTTTAAAAAGTTAAACTTCATTTATATTTAAATTTTAATTGCTTTTTTATACAATCAGTTTAAAAACGTAAGTTATCTTAAAGACCTTACAATTATACTCAAAGCAGCATTTTGTATAATTTACAATAAAATTTATGTCATAAATATTTATCATTGTAGGGTTGCCTCACCTTTGTTTAAAAGGAGATATGTTTTTTAAGTTAATTAGGTGACTAATTTTGAGTCCATTAGAAGATGGGATGATTTATTACAGAATTTATGATTGGGTTAATGTACTTCTAAAATGCTTGACGTGAAGTGCAAATGTACATATAACATAACAGGAAAATATTCTTCAATTTACAACCACTTTATTATAGTATGTCCCAGTCCCAGTGGCTATATTTTTAAAGCCATTTAAAAACTTTAATATGTAATATCTACAGCATATGTATTTTTACTGTAGGTCTAGTAGCTTTAACCACTCGAATCAATTTTTCACTATTAGGACTAATTGGTGGTTTGCATGTTAAAAAAATGGTCCTAAAACAAAGTTTGGACATTATTTTAGCCGACATGGGTTTTTTGTAACACACAGGGTTTCTCAAAATCACCGGTGTCAATTTCTTTACTATTTTTTTTGTGAAATTCGCAATTGCGGGAGTTATTTCAATTTTAAAGTCACCAATGATAACGCAGCGTTTATCGGACGAGTTTTGTTATACGAGGTGTGTTCAGAAAATATCGGGAATTTTTGTTTTTTGAAAAAAATATTTATTTATTTGTCTTCATTAATGTTTTCGCCTTCAAAATAGTCCCCATTGGATATTATGCACATGTGACAGCTCTTCTTCCAATACTCGAAACACTTCTAAAACTAGATTTTTGGGATAGCCTTTAGTTCTTTCAGCGATGCGCTTTTAATGTCATCTATGCTTGCAAAACGACGGCCCTTTAAGGTTCTCTTTATTTTTGGGAATAGGAAAAAGTCAGACAGAGGCATGTCTGGCGAATATGGAGGCTGGGGCATCATTACAGTATTGTTTTTGGCCAAAAATTTTGTTCAAAATTTAACAATTTTAGAACAAATTTTGCTGCCACGCGTTTCATACCCAAAACATTCGAAAAAATTTCATGGGATGAGCCAATCGATATACCAACATCATCAGCGACTTCTCTGATGGTTTATAACCATTTCTTCCACTTTTTCCATGTTTTTATCGGTTGTTAATGTGCTTGGGCGTTCGGGGCGTTCGTCATCTTCAACGTCTTCACGGCAATCTTGGAAACTCTTATACCACTTGTAAACTCTTGTTTTACTTATAGCAGACTCACTATAGGCCTTTGTTAACATTTCACAGAATTTATTTAATTTTTTAAGCAAAATTGGATACAAATTTCTTTGATCCATTTCTTTTAACGAACGAAAATCGCCGAGCTCATAAAACACGTCTAACCTTAGCGGCTGCCACAGACAAAGTAAACGATGAAAACAGCTAAAATTTTATGACAACCGGACCCTCCGAACCCGCGAAATTTAACAATTCCCGTTATTTTTTGATCACAACCTCGTATTTTTTGTGTTTCAAATTCGGTGCGTTTTGTCGCAAGTGCTGAGTCAAAAGGCGCAGAAATACTGCCCTCTCATTGGCGGCCTTAAAAATTAAATAACCCCTGCAATTTTGCGAATTGGAAAAATTGTCCTAAAAATTTAAGAGAAATTAACCTTTACCTTTTGAAGCGCCAATTTTGTAATGGTACCAATTATGGGACACCCGCATTGACGTAAATATTTTACATCTGGCAACATTGCTTTAAATCTTCATAAAGTTCTGTCCCGTGCTGTCACGATAAAATTATTGTTGTGGTTAAATGCTCGTCGCTATAAACGTCTCTATCGCTACAAAAAATCGTTAAAACGCTTTACAATTTAACTTTCACTACGTCCTTTACCTTTGCCGTGTTTCAGAGTAAATGGACAAACTAAGTGCTTTTGGACACCCTGTATTATTGAGTTTATTAATGGGGGTTGATATGAAACTTGCTGATGAATTCAAAGTCTCTTTAGGAACCTTATCAATATCGTTAATTGTTGGATTTTAAACAATCGTGTCCCTTGAGGGACATTCTTTGAAGCTTAGCTTATACATATGCAGGGTGGCTTCATTAAGGATGTCAATTTAGGATCCCCAGACGGGATTCCCGTAAAGACCCCTTAAATTAAAGCTGGCAGATCTGAGATAGTCAAATTAGTATGGGATAAAAAGTAACTACTTGCCCAGGTGAGGTTGTAGTCTAGACTAACAAAATTGGTATGCTACAAAACTAATTTGGACTAATTTAATTTGTTCAAAGTAAGTTATTAAACTAAAGGATAATAACCAACAGGGAATAATCTGGATTAAAATGGATTTTTCCCCTGCAAAAAGACTTTTCATTAAAAGTTGTGTGCTTTTAACAACATTTTTTAAACGCAAGAAAAAATTATAGAAGCTTAAAAGTATTTTAGTATTATTACTACTCTAAAATTTACATTTCTAAATATATAAATAAGTTATGAACATTTATTTCGGAATTTTATTTACCTGAAAGTCTATATTTATACATTTACAGAAATATTTCAAAAATAAAATTATTTATTTAGTGATATAAAAATATAAAATACACTAACTTTTTTATACAAGATATATATTTTTCTTACCGATAGAAGAATAACGAAAAACAACCAAAATCTGTTTTTCCAGTAAAGAAAATATTTGTTTATTTTTATTAATCAAACAAAAAATCATAAAAACAAATATCATTACATTTTCCTTTATCTATTTTAAGGAACCTCTTTACGGTTTTCATGTTTTATTTTTTATTTTTGCGTATTGGGCCATTCCACGCTTAACGGATAGGACAGTTGCCGTGTTTTTATTTACAAAATAATATTGTTCTATTACAAAGTCCAGTCCGTTACGCTTTAAATTATAAGTTTTTAAGAAATTAAACAGTCAACCACGATACCTAATTTTGTCAAATAAAAACCTTGTTAAACAGCTTTAGTTTAGAACTATTTATAAAAATTTGACATTGGTAATATAATAGAACAATATTATTTTGTAAATAAAAACACGGCAACTGTCCTATCCGTTACGCGTGGAATGGCTCTAATGTAAAAGCCTTACATTAAGTCTAAAATTGCCTGTTTATCGTTAAAAGCTTTTTTATGATAAAGGTGACAAATCATACCGGCAAAAGTATGGGGTGAACTATTGGATATTTTTAAATCTTAGCTTAATAACAGAAATCAACATGGCTTTGTAAATAACTGTCTCTCTGAAGGAGAATTTATACCATATGGTGTTCCCCAAGGATTCATAATGGGACCTTTTTTATGGTATACATTAATGACTTTTTTTAACTTGTTTCACTTGTGTTGTCCGCTTCAGAATCTGAGCAGAGTTTATATTGGGTGTGTTTTAAAAATAAATTTGTCAAAACTGACCAGTTACTACAGTTATTTGTGGCTGCTTTTTCAATTATACCATGGTTTACCATTCTTAATTAGAATTGTCTCCTGAATCCGAAAATTACCGTCAAATTATGAAAGTAGAGCAGTCTTTGAGATATAGTCAATTCCATATTAAATGGAAAATTCACTTTATCTCAAAAACTGTTCTACCATTGACATTTTTGGATTCAGGGGACAATTTTACATGGAAATTGACTGCTAAATGTTCCGGGTGCAAATTGCTATTGACGAGAATTATTAGTGGCTGCTTTTTCGCTATGACAATTAGTCTCTCTTTGACTAATTCATTTTTAGAGAGCAGGACATCGATGTATTTTGGAACAACAATCATTTTGAAAATCCTTTAAGAAACTCGTCCTTCAGGAAAGGATGACATTTATTTATCAACCATACCCAAATAGCGCTTGTACGTCAAAGATTGAACTTAGTAACACTACACACATATAGAAAATGTTTCTTAAAATAAGTAAACATTATATCTTGTCATATATTATATGCATTTATTATTTCAAAATTACGTTTGTTTGATTTAAAAAGAAATATTAGAAATAAAAATATTGCGTTATTCGGCAAAAAAGTAATATTTACTTATTTAATAACTTCTTTTCAAGAATATACATTTCAAATAAAATAATCATATTTTTCTCATAAAATTTAAAGTAGTATTTTTATTGAATCAAGAGGATCAAGACCATATATCATAATTTCAAGAAAATTGTTTTGTCTATCGCTTGTTCTAAAACAATAAACAAATGCGAACCTCTTGGTTGCGCTCCACCAATTTATTTAGCAATATTCTTTCTTATTTGTAAAACCGAACTGGTGTAACGCGGTATTGCTGATGTCACAAAAAATTCTTGTGTTTTTATTAATTAACCTGCATAAAAAATTAATTAACCATGCATGATGTCAGTCCTAAGGGGCTAGAACGTTCCTGAAGAAATCATCAAAACGTTTCAAGGTAAGTAATCTAAACAAATTGTTAAATAACATGGATTGTGTTGTGGGTTATGGTAAATTAACCTTAAAGTGGACATTTGACAGTTTGATAATAAGGTTTATTTTTTACAAACGAGGAGTAAAATGGTTGTTCCTAGCACTTTAAGGCCTCTTTTAAGGCTAGCAAGTCCTTCTGTAAGAAACACAACGTTTAAAACGATTATTAATCTGTTTAAACAGAGCACAGGAATTGTAAACAACAAAATAGGCCGCCATCATAGATTTTTGGCTTATGGCCGCCATTAAGCTCTGTCTGGTATTGCAGTGATTTTTAGTATTTTTAGTACGATATAGAACAGACCTTATTGTGTGGATTGTGAATATACCTATACATAGCATGGTTCTCAATAAAATGTTTTTTGTACATATTTATGTTTTTGTCATATACTTATAAAAGTATTTTTTTGTAAGTAAGTTTGTTCCTGGTATACCTCCTATAGGAGGCACAGCATGTAAACTATAGTTTTTCAAGTAAGAAAATATATTTACTTGTTTTAATATAATATTGACAAATAAATACAATTCTTCCTTAAAACAAGCGAAATTCTTGAATTAAAGCATATTTATTTGACTAAAGACTTAATTTTTATGTGTATATATTAAATTTTAACCTCTGAGTCATTCCAAATAAAAACCAAATGGGGTGCGCTGCTTGATTTTTTATTTTTATAAAAAAAATTGAGGATGACCTTTTAGGTATTAAATATGAAAACCCGTTGCCGTTTTAATTTTTAGTTGCTTTATTTTTAATCGGCACCCTTTAAAAACCTGAAATTGTGTCATTTTCTTACTTTCTTATAAGAGGCTAAAACTTTTTTTTTGTGGCAATTATTGAAATGATTGTAATTTTATTTTACTGCATAGTAAGTATGTTTTTAATATTAATTATTATTATCAAATTAGTTCATCTCATAAAAGAATGGCAAACCACTAAAGATTCATAATAATTTGCCAATTTTTGTGATTTTTGTCTGGCTGCTGTGCCTATTCTGCTAAATCTAGAAAGTTATTTTCTTTATTAAAAAAATTATTGAAACATGATAATTCTCAAAATTAGTCAATTTTGTCCCCAGAAATCATTATGTTGAGGAAAAAATAAAAATTTTAAACTTTCAGGAAAAGTAGTCCCCACCTTTATCTTTTCAGTCCAGTTAGTCTTGTTTTGTTATTTTTATGCCGTTAAAAGATATATTAATATTAAGTTTAGTAGCGATATTGCTAGTTTTATTTATAATTTAAATTTTAGATGGATTTCATGTTTATTGGAGAAGTGTCAGAACTGTCAAAAATATTTCATAAATATTATTTGTGCGTATTTCTTTGGTAAATTTTGTATATAACATAATATGTCATATTATGTTATAAACAAAACTTTTTAAAATCACCAAAGGAATACCACAAATAATAATTATGAAATATTTTTGACAGTTCTGACACGATAGTTATGTTATATTTAATAATATAAATATATATATATATATATAAATTATAATAAAGTATTTAATTAGTTAAATGGTGTTTAAAGACGAAGTGTAAATTAATAAAGAGTTAATTTAAACGTATAAAAAATACGTTGAGCAGTTTTTTGTCAGTTTCTTTCACAATTTAAACCAAGTAAGTCTTGTTCTATTATTTTGATTCCTTTAGTAAGGCACTGACTAGTTAAAAGTTATATGTATGTATTTTAAATGTTAGTGTTGGAAGAAAATTTACACAATCTGTAAATACTTTAAATTTTAGTTTTTAGGTAACTGGTTAAAATAAAATATGTAAGTTATAATAAAGGAGTTTATTTAGAGTATTTCTTTGGATTTGCTTATTTTTAAAAATTTCAAACTTCTCAGAACTTGAATATTTTAGTACTTTTAAATTTTCTATGAGAAAAAGGTGCAAAATTATGATATGGTTTTGTATTTTTAATTGCAATTAAATTCTAGATCACTCTATCTATTATTACACTTGAAAACTTTTTGAAATCACAAAATAAATATGCACAAATAATATTTATGAAATATTTTTGACATTATTCTACCAAATATGAATTGACCAAGTCAAAACCATCTAATTTTTAAATTATAAATAAAACTAACATTATCGCTTCTTAACTGGCATTAAAAAAATTATTATATCTTTTACATGGATAAAAATAACAAAACAAGACTAACTGGACTAAAAAGTTGAAGGTAGGGACTACATTTCCTGAAAGTTTCAGATTTTTATTTTTTCCTAAATATAATGATTTCTGAGTTCAAAATTAATTTTTAAATAAAAACTTGAATTTTAATTACATGAGGGTTAATGACTATTGATTAATGTTTAAGCTTTTTATTTAAAAATAAATTTTAAATTAAAATTCTTCTTTTAAAAATGTGACAACACTTTTATCCACTTATGATTTTAATTAATCTAACACAAAATTTAAATAAATTAATTTTTTAATAAATGTTATTTATTCTAGATTTAAATAAAAATCGTTTTTGAGCGTAAAACAAAACTAATACAAAAACTCCGTGTTCATTTTTTAAAATACTCACGTATCACTGGCAAATATTTGCGCTAATGAAGTTGTGTTCATTAAATCGGTATTAAATGAATTTTAATCTAATTGCTATCTTTGTTTTAAATTCAGAGAACTGAATTATTATATTGTTGTTTAAAGTTGAACCTAATTATCAATTGTTTGTTGAATTTTTAATTAACCCGCGTTAATTATTTTATTCTATATACAGGGTGTTTTTAATTAAGGCTTTATATGCAAAATAAATATTTTTTATAATGAAAATATTCATTTACACATGCTGCAAATATACTTGTGCTTTAGATTTTTAATTACCTTCACGGCAGATATTTAGCTAAAAATAAACCATTTGCTGTCTAATTTTTACCACTAATCACCAAATAACTATCTATAGTTGTTTACAATCAAAACTATTTCTTAAAGACATACTAAATGATAGATAATAAAAACTACAATTATTGTAGATTCTTATTGTAAATAATCTGCCATTAATTAATGCGCCTAATTTTAAATTTAAATTAAAAACGCCCTTGATAAAATATAACCTGGTTTAATTTAAAAGTAATTGGCAAACATTTAAGTACAGAAATATGCTCGACTAAAAAGCTTAAATTTAAAAAGCCAAATATTTCTTATTAAAACCGAGAGCGTGTGACTTTGATGTTTTTAAATAAATCTTTTCTGAAAAAGTTCTTTGCCAAAAAGCATGAAAATAAGAAAAATTCTTGGATTTTACTTTGTTATACATACAAGAACATATTATGTATGTATTATCTGCGTATACAAAATGTAAAGGGCTTTTGAGAATTGTAAGATCAAACAGTTTTTTTTAAGTACTGCTACTGACAAAATCGTGGGTAAATTTTAATTTAGGCATAATAAATAATACTTGTAACAGAGATTTTTCCCTTTTAATTAAACTAATTAAATCGGATAATCTGCTAAAAAATCAGTTTAAATTTAAATAAACTATTTGTTTTTTTTTGTATTTTTTTTCTTTATTTAATTTTATTATAAAAATATAATATAATAAATAAACAAAAATATTAACAAATATTAAATTTTATACGAACTTTGTAAAATGGCGAATGCGCCGGGATTAAATGTGTTGAGTGGCTTGTGAAAGGATCTAAAGTAGGTTTAAAACTTTTTAATTATATATGTTTTAATTATTTATAATTATTTTATTGTTTTACGGTTTCTTTCTTTTTTTATTTTGTCATACAAACAATAAAGAAAAAAATTCTAAATTTAAGTAAACAAAAAATTAATACCATATTGTATTCTTTTTCGTCCTTAAAAATGAGAGATTTTTTAAATTAAAAATATTTTATGAAATCTTGTAATTGAATTTTGTGTTAAAATAAAAATCAAAGTGTCTGACAACTTGGACAGTTTTATGGTGCCTCAAGGCTCGGTGTTGGGACCACTCTTATTTTCGTTTTTGTTAATGCCCTTCCTTACTTCATAGTAGTTAAGTATGCATTTGCCGTTGTTTCAGCAGCAACCCCCAATAAACTTGTTTAAAACATTATTTTGGTTAGTAATCACTTCGAACTGATTCTCTAAGCATAGACACTTTTATTGAAAGTAAGACTGGATTTGTTTATTTTTTCCCTGAAAAAATACTATTAACTTAAATCTTGTAATTTTTTTGGAATTAAATATAATACTAGTTTACAGCCATTTTGCCCATCATGTCTCACTATGATTTTCTTGTATAGTTTGGCTCACTAAACGCGAAAATCACACTTAAATTTTTTTTCATGGAAGCGTTTTCGAAATTTGAATTGTTTTTTTTTTTTAATTTTTTGAGGTGTTTTGACGTTTAAGGGTATACTTTGAGTTCCAATTGATCAAACAAATACTTAAATCAAAGGAAATTGAGCCCTCTACAACTTTCTTTTATAGTTTTGGTATCGGCTCAGTAGTTCGATACTGGCAATTTTATGAAGTTGAAAAAGTCCTTTTTTTATAAAAATGGAGGTCGAAAATTTACATATCTTTCTGGAAAATAAGTCTAGTTTGATTTATTTTACGTATAGATTATACTTAAAGGAAAAAAATAAGCTGCTGTTGATAAAAATTCATGGCTAAATTGCGAAGTTATGAATTTTTCAGTGAAAGAGAAAAATGAAGTTTTTCGAGAATTTTTACGTTTTTTCTTCGTTTTATTAAATTATATACAATTTAATATAGAACTTTGATTTTTATTTTAAAAATTAAATATTGAAATTAAATTATATATTGAATATTGAACAATAAATATTGAACATTGAAGATATTGAAAGACTTATTTTGGCTGCATCCCAGAAGCTGTGATACCGCCGCTCCATAGCCTTCATTTGCTGGTGAAAACGTTCTCCGTGCTCATCACTTACGTCACCCAGATTGTTCGGGTTATTAACGCACTCGAACTCTCTACTTCTTTTACTCATTTTACACTTTTTATTAACTAAATAAAACCATGATAAAAATACCTTGTTGAAATATCAAAAAATAGCAGTAAAATGTCACTAGGCCAACACGAGAAACAAAAGAATTCGCGTTTGCGGAGTCATGTCAAATTTAAATTTTGAAAAATGTTTTCGGTGAAAAAAGTACGTAAAAAAATCAAAAAATTCTAATCATGCACTTTACTTAGGTTTTTATTAAAGAATAAACATATTACAATATAAAGGAACAAAATAAAATAAAAATCGTAAAAAAGCTGAATTTTGGTCTTCCATTAAAAAATTCATAACTTAGCCATTTTTCCATGTATTTTTATCAATATTAGCTTGTTTATTTTGTAAAAATATCAACTTCAAAATTCAGACTGTCTGTTTGATTTAAACCCTTCCCAGGACGATATGTAAATTTTTCACCTTAAGTTTTGCCATAAAAACGAATTTTTTAAGTTATTAAAATCGCTAGGGTCAAAATACTTATCTGATATCAAAAGTATGTAAAATAAAATTTTAGAGGGCTCAAATACCTTCAATTTAAGGGCGGGTTTGACCAAATGGATCAATTAGATTTGAAGCTATAATCAAAAACGTCAAAACACCTCCGAAAATAAAAATAAACTATTAAAAATTAAAAACGCTTCCTTAAAAAAATATAATGGGATATGGTGGGCAAAATTTTTTTCGATTCTGTAAACTAGTGTAAATCTGCTCTTTTTTTAGTCTTTCGCTGCATTCATACTTCATATTTTCTGTTGCTTTATTTTTTGTTTTCATACCTTTTTAAAATATTTTTTTCTTTGTAGTAGACTTTATTCGTTTTTACTAACTCTTTTTTAGATGATAAATAACACTGCATATAGAACTGTTACTCCCACTCTCAAAAGCGAAAAGCGTTACCATAGAAACCAACTATCAACAACTCACAATGTTGTCGCTTTTAAATCCTATTCTTGGCGGTTTTTAATTTGCGTTTTTGTGTTATAAAATATAACTTTATAGTGCATTATGTATTAAATTAAAAAATAACTATAATATAAGTTAGAAAATTGGATATTCTTTTAAAATCAAATGTAATAAAATGATAAGATTTATTTTGTTTTTGCTACCTCCTTAAGTAACTAAATTATTTTTAATAATTAAATTGTTAGCTGTTGTTACACTTCTTAAATAATAAAAACATTGTTTCACTAGTAAAACCACTAAAAAGGAGATGAAATATTTAATTACACCTATTTTTTACATGCAGATAATTCATAGTTGCAAATATGATTTTAAACATTGTTATTATTTTAAATAAAATTTTAAAGGCAAATAATAAAAAAACATAATGGAAAACAATGTTAGAAAACCTAACCTCAAAACCAAAACACATCTGTCAAAAATAGCATTAAGGTTACGATTCGTTCAAAAAGTGATAATTTTTTATTTAACTGTGGGACCAAATAATATGGTACCCGTTTGGCACGAATGCTTCTTCAAAATCGACCATTTTCTTCACTTGTTGCATAATATACTATTAAACAATTTAGTTCAGAACTTTTTATAAAAATAAAATTGGTTTTCCAAAAAATATTTATTTTATTAATTTCTTTTAAAATCTGAATACATTTTTGCTAATAGGCTTTTAAAACTAATTAAATTTGTTGTGTTCCTCGTTTGTTAAGCTGGCTAAACACTTTTAAATCGATATAAATCTCATGTTTGCAGATTACAGACCGTCCCGGATTACATTTTAATTTAAAACCGAACAATCTGCCAATAATTATAGTAAATATAGTGTGTTTATAATTACCTATCCAAATTTTAAAGCTAGTTTCAAATTTATTTAATTTTGACAATTCTCGTATTTTCAACACGTTTGTATTCATTTTAAAACTATTTTTTAAACTGTTACAAGCCAAAATATGGGCTTGGTACTAACGTTGTAGGTATAAAAAAAATAAAAAAAAAACCAACAAGTTGTTTTTATAGTTTGAAATTATTCTTATTTATTTACAATTTTTTAACCACGTATTTAAAAAAAAAGTTACAATTTATTAGTAATAACAATGGTTTAAAAATAAATAAAAAAATTGTAAAAAAAAAAATCATTGTGATTTTTGAGTTTAACATGCCAAAAAACACATTTTATATTTCGCCTGTAAACCAGTGTTTTTTAGTTAAAAAAAAAACTGGAAACTACAGATATTAAATTAATTAATTAAGCCCAGAACTGTAAATGATTTGGATTTAACAAACAAATTAGGCTTAATCGGTGAACTTTAAAAAATAAATATGAAATATAAGAACAAATAAAAAAACTTAATTAAAACAGTAAAATAACATCCACCCATAAATTTATTATTACATCGTTAAATTAAATTAAATGCAGTGCTCGTTAATTAAAATGTGTGCGTAGTTTGAATACTTCAATAATGCGCTTAGGGCGACATCTATGATTAAGAGCCAGACGTTGCGTAGAGAGTAAATTTGGAAATTCTCATTTTGGGTACGCCATCTTTCGCTATTAGGTGGAAAATTAGTTTTCCACGTGAATTTTTCGCGGTGATGTTTTGTGGAGTGTATTGATTTTCTTTAGCTGCCATCTTTTGGCGTTAATATTAATCAGGTGGTTATTTTTAGTTGCGTTAAACATGATTTTTTGAGGTTTTCATTATTTCTAAATATCTTGATTGGCAATTTTGTTTAATAATTTCTTACAAAAATGACTTTTTTTACTATAAAATTGATTTTATTAGTAGAACTAAATAGATTATTTTATGGTTAAACCTTTTGCAGTTATTTTAACTATTACAAACATATTTAAAATTTAAATCCAACTATTAAGCAAAACATTAAAGTTTTTTTTTTATCTAAACTGCGGCAACGTTGCAAGTTTAGGGATTTGGTTGGTAAATACGGAACCAAAATTGGTTGCATTGATTAAAACAACTAGTTATAAATATAATTGTGGTTATGTTTAAATTATTGTAGGTTACATTGAACGGTTGTCAAGTTGAGTTGTCAAAATTCGTTGTTAAAAATGGAATTAATTTGTCTCTGGTGCACCACCATGGTGGTGCGTAGATGAGTACAATCATATAAAAAATTTGGCATAACTTCATCGAAATGAAGTTTTGCACTTAAAACTTCTTTTTAATTTATAATCTGATATTATTTTTGGCATAGTTATCTTTTTATATCGATATTATATAATAATTAACATGTAAATTATCAATAATAAATATTTGACAGTGTCAGAGTATTTAAATAAAGTCTTTAGTAGAAGTACCATTTTTTAAATACTAAAAATACTAAATCAAACTGGCATAAGCAACCAACTTAATAAAAAACACAGGTCCAAATAAAAAAAAATTAACTATGTAATTATTTTTACACTAAAGTTCAGAATTTTTAAACGCTAAAAAAATAGTATAATTTACAAGGCAGAAAAAGCATATTAAATGAGCTCGAATTTAATATAGGCGCTTTCTCCGCCTGTTAGATAATGTACTATTATCTCATGAACACATTCAGTTAAAATCATGCAAAGTTAATCTTCTGCTTCGTCAATTCAATTAAATTATCTATGCCTGCTTTTTTATTCACATTGGTAGATAAATAATTGTTTATCAAATTTCCACAACATTTTACAGAAATAATTGCTTCTTTAAAACAATTATAATTAATGCAAACTTTAATCAACGCTATGAGAAAGCACTGGCGAACATTCTACATACATTTAGAATAAGCACAACAGACAATTTTACTGTAATAACCATACTAATACTAACAATTTTCGTCTAATGAAATTCTATGATTCTATTCATCCTTTTCATTTATAATGCATCAATTGTTAAATACTTTTAGTCTATATTTAAACAAACATAAGAATATCTGTATCAAAGGTAAGTTAATGTATTAAAACAAAAATATCATCTAATTTTGTACTGTAAGGTTAGAAATAGTATGTTATGTATCGAGTTTTATAAACACCATTTTATTTATGAGTTTTATTAGACACTAGCGAAGTCTGCGAGTGATTAATAAAAACGAGTGTCTAGAGAAGTTTATAAAACGAGTTGCATACTATACTTTATCTACAACGAACACAAAGAAAAATTTTAAACCAATTTTATTTGTTAAACATTTGACATCTGTGAAGCTAACTTCAGCCCGTGACTAAAATGCCCAAAAGCCACTATTGCTAACGTCAGGATGAACACTGGATTAGAAAAACTACATTTTTTACAAGAAGTAATACCATATTATACAGTCCTCCAAATAATCCAAAATACTTATTTACATTAACCTACCTTTAATACAGATATACTTATTCCATAATAGAGAAGGTAGATTTTTTTAATAAATGCTGTTTAGTTAAAATTATTTTATGGAGAAAACCAGATATTTAGACCAAATGCATAAAAATATTACTTATTTGGCACCTTTAGAATTTTATACAGTATTTATATTCCTAAATTCTTAAACCAACCATTGTTAAATTAAAATTCAAATTCGTTTATTAATCCTTTGGACAAATTACAAAATTGTATAGGACAAGTCAAGAAAGGTATAAAATGTAAATAAATAGTTATAAGCAGGTATAAAGACATTAATATATATAAAACGTAGTCTACAATATTACAAAAAATTTAAAAATTCATCAACACTGTAACAACAATTATTCAACAAAATGGTTTTAATATTATATCTATTATATCTATTAAATAACTTTGGGCCAAAATACGCTGGAGAGAATTTAAATATTTCTAAATGAGCCTGTAGCAGATAAAAATTAACTTGTTGTCTGGTACAGAGCCGATGAACTTGAGAGTTCTTGGCATCAGATGCAGATGTTTTAAAAGTATATGTCAACAACTCCATTGTGATGTTTAAAGATTTATAAATTTTTAATCATAATATTATTTCTTTCATTGACTATACTTTGACAGACACATATGTGGTTCAGGTTATATAACCTGAAAATCCTTAAATGTCGAATTTTAAAACAAATCAGGTGGTGAGACTTTGAGGTGTGGAGCATAGTTACTAAAGGTGTGTCAATGTTTGAACCGTTTTCCAAATCTATTGAAATGTTGGGTGAAACCTTTAATGAGTTTTCTCTGTTGATATCGAGTGTACGAATGATACAAATCGTTCAGCAATGTAGATTTAGATTGCTTTAGGCATTCTAGTTGCAATTATACCAAAAAGACTTGATTTATGAGGCACAAACAACATTCATTAAACGTATTATAACCGATAAAAATAATACACTGAATAAAATTGTTGAAACATCAATGTTTAAATTTTTGATGAAAAACCCAGTTTAATTACGTTTTCATCCTTTAAAGCCGTAAGCTGTCCTTGGCTGGATATTGGCAATAAAAGTAGCGGGAAAAATGTAACTCAATTTTGCATCGAAAGGCCGGCCAATCGGTCTCAAACAAAGTTGTTGGGTCAAGCGGTTAACTACTATTGCTTTGTAAAAAAACTTTCTGCTAAATGGGGTTTATTATTAGGTTTAAATTTAATCTTAAAATTGGTGCATCATAAAAGTTAAAAAATAGATAGTATGTGAGATTTATAAAAACTATTACTTAACTTTTTTGTGAAGAAAAATTATTCATAATAAATTAAATACCTGACTGATACATTAAATATTCAATGTCAATTGTAAAACTATATGTTTGGGTAATTTTAATTTTTTCTCAATAAAATTTGTAGAAAATTAGTATAAAATATTTATTATACATTATTATAAAAACAAAAACTTTTACTTCCTAATATTGCAAACTTGCCTATTAAGCTTATAAACCCTTGTAATAGTTATTTACAATAATTGTGGTAAGCATTATCCATTAAGCTGGATTGCTATAGATAATCGTATTACAATATACGCCATTTTGGATGAAATATAGATTTGTGTTAGTTACCATCCCGAAAATAACCTCTATCAATAATAACAAGTAAAGCGTTATTAGTGGCAAATCTGAATACCAAATTAACCATTAATTTTAGAATATTATTAAGGGCAGTAACAATACAGTCTGGCCCAAAATGAAGTTTATGATTTCAATAACTTTTGTAAAAGTGGGTTAATTATAAAAATGTATGTTTTAAAATAAATAAAATAAACAAAAATCAATTTTGCAAATTATTTAATAAAAATTAATCCCGGCGCATTCGCCATTTTTATCAATTTATTTAATTATAATTACTTAAATTACAAACGGCTAGTCGAAAAAAAATATTTTATATAATACTTAAAACAACTCCCCTATATGTATTTTTGGCTATTCGGTATTCTAAAATTTTTGCAAACATTTTCTTGTATTTTTCTGCATAAAATCTCTTTTATTAATGATAAGCTTTTACCCATCATGGCATTTGTGATTGATGGTTCATAATTTTGCTTAAATTACAAAGCCCTCTCAAATCCTATTGTTAAGAAAATGCACGGTAACTTTAATTTATTATGTGTCAAGAATTTTACAAAAATAAAAAAAACGCAATGATAAGAACACACTGCTTTTAAAAATAAAATGTTGTAAAAGTAATAATTTTAAGAGATTTGTTCAAAATATTATTTTTACGACGATAAATTTTTTTACAAAAACGATTTATTGGACTGTAAATCTCATTTTTACAATATAACGCTCTAAAATACAAAGTAATACTTATTTTGCTTGTTTTTCAATTTTAATAATTTTAAATTAAATAAAGCTAAAACAATAAAAAAAAGTTAATATGAAACATTGCTTGCAGCATCTATATTATATTTACCTTACGCTTTGTGCATTTCTCCCAGGTAAGTAATTTCTAAAACTAGCTGTGCTGCTACATTTAATTTACATTTATATTGTTATTCGAAACCAAGGCTTTATCATAATTTTATAATGTTTAAATTTGTTTATGTTTTCAAATTTAATTTTATAATTTTCAAAGTTTAGTTTTTGCATCGTAGTAAAGTATCGCCTTAAAATTTGAATGCGAAACCTAACCTAATGATGCCATTCTTGTCAACGAAATGAATTAAATTGCAATATGTTGTTCTATACTTTTCAAAATCCTGCAAATTTGTTAGAATTTAACAGTGTCAATGTCATGGTAAAATTAAAAAACGTCACGCCAGTGCTTTTATCAAGAAAAATGGGCTTTGATAGTTATTGGTAACGGTTGTTTATTTGTAAAATTCATTAAAAAAACGTGATGGAGATTTAAGAAGATATTAAAGGAAATATTAATGCTGAAACGGCCGCATTAAGTACTAATTGCAATCTGAATAAGTTTAAACGAACTAAAAATCTTGCACACTACAAAGATCTTAAAAATCATTTAACAACAGCTATTCGAAATGGAAAAAAATCTTATTTAGAACTAGATATTATTCAGAAGCAAAACTGTAAAACCTAGGGCTACAATAATATCAGTTGTACTGCCTTTTAGACTTTTTATTTTTATATACTTGTATAATAGTTTTTTCATCTGTTCATTGTGACAAAAAATAAAGGATTTATTATTATTATTATTATTAAGATAGACAGTATGTTTGAGAATAAAGCCGGAAAATATCGAAAAAAAACCGTGGCTGGATTTGTTGTGTTGTTGGGTGTATTTCTAGAGGAAATCCTATGTTTAGGTTTTACCGGTTTTCCAATAAACACTGTTATTCTGAATGAAGAAATAAATTGCACACAGTCTCAGTAAATATAAAATGTACCTATTAGATACAATAAATACACATTTTAGTAGTAATTCACGTGAAAAGTGTAAACATTTCAATTCTGTAAAAATTCTCAAACAAGTAAGTCTTCTAAATTTAAACAGCATTTAGCATTATTAAAAGCGTTGATTAAGAAAATCTCCACTCAACGGTTAAATACCATTATATTATGTATTATATATAATATTATGTTGCCATGAATTCGTAAGTATATTTTGTTGTTTAAAATGCAGTTGTCAGAGTTTTTTTTAGAGAACTCAAATATAAAAATAGTTGATTTTGAGGTTATGTTTGTGCAAAAATTATTTTTTACAAATTTCTTAAAAATGTCCAAACTTAAATATAAATTATATTAGGTAAAGTTATCATTAGTTAATTCTGAACCGAAAAATGTACCGAATTGGATCCTTTGGCAAAACATGAAAATACAACGATTTAGTTCTTGAATTTCATTTACAATTAAAAACACAATAAGGCACATACTAACGTAACTATATAAGCAATTAAGCGTGGAGTTTCTTAAACAATGATATAAGGAATAATTAATCGAAATCGAGTACTAAAAAAGTTTTTTAATTTTTTCCTTGCAACGTAAAACACAAATAAAGTGCGCGATTTAGCTGTGCCTTCCTCTCTTTTGTGAAAAAACTATATATTTATTTAAAAATGATGTATAATCTGTGCTCTAAATGTATTGTTGACAATTTTTAAATTCACGCAATGCTTTTGAAGTCCACCAGATGGCGCGCGCGTTGCGAAAACCCGATACTTCTTTAGCGTATACATATATATATATATATATATATATATACATATATATATATATGTACATATATATATATATATATATATATATATATATATTAGGGTGTTCCTTATTTAGGGGTCGGAAAAAATTTAACAGAGCCGCCCCCCAAATCGGTTCCAAATCATAAAAAAAAAATCTCTGCAAAATTTTAGGTCATTCGGTCAAAGGGAACACGTGCCCCACAGGGGTTTTTTAAGAAATAATTGAGAAAATTCGGAAGGCTGATATAACTCCGAAACGGTCCATCGTAGGAAAAAAAAGTGTATATAAATTTTATGTGTTTTTTTTTAGATAAACAACTTTCGTGATAACAGTCCTGCGTTAAAAAAATTTATTCGGGGTCAAAACGCGATAAAACGCTTTTTTGTGTACTTTAGCGCTACCTACTTTTTCAATTTTCTGTCCTAGAGCATCGACCCAATGACATAAATTGTAGGGGACAATGCACCCTACATTTTTTGTTAACAAAATTTTTTTCTTAAACTAACCGATTTTGAAAAAAATTAAATCCAAAACTTTTTGAGTTTTCACTAAAAACACGTTGTGCTCCGAAACTACGAAACGGTGTATCGTAGGAAAAAAAAGTTAAAATATATTTTGTAGTTTTTTTCAAGCTAATCAATTTTTCTAATGCCTTTGTCACAATAGTGTTAATGTTAATGGTAATGTTAATAAAGCATAGACAAATGCGTGTATCAACGCAAAAAAAAAATCTTGCAAAATTTGAGGTTAATCGGCAAAAATAACACGTGCGTACGTGTTAGTTTTGACGGATTAATCTTAAATTTTGCAAGATTTTTTTCCTAGTCCGGATTAAGGAGAAAACTCAACTGCGTTATCCTACTCCGGATTAAGGAGAAAACTCAATTTTTGTTTTTTTATATTTTATTTTTCTCAAAAACGATAAGATTTAGAAAAAAAATTTTAGTCAAAAAATGTAGTCCCTACAATTTATGTTAATAAGTCGATCGAAAATTTCAGAAGTAGGTAGGGCTAAAGTACCAAAAAAAGCGTTGTATCGCTTTTTGAACTCGATTTTTTTTTAACACAGCACTATTATTATATCTCACAATAGTGTTAATGTTAATAGTAATGTTAATGTTAATACCCAAAGCATAGAAATATGCGTGTATCCGTTCACAATGATGGTAATGTTGATGGTTACGTTGATACACGCATTTGTCTATGCTATATAAACATTACCATTAACATTAACACTATTGTGACAAAGGCATTAGGAAAGTTGATTAGCTTGAAAAAAAACTACAAAATTTATTTAAACTTTTTTTCCTACGATAAACCGTTTCGGAGTTTCGGAGCACAACGTGTTTTTGGTGAAAACTCAAAAAGTTTTGGATTTAATTTTTTTCAAAATCGGTTAGTTTAAGAAAAAAATGTTGTCAACAAAAAATGTAGGGTGCATTGTCCCCTACAATTTATGTCATTGGGTCGATGCTCTAGGACAGAAAATTGAAAAAGTAGGTAGCGCTATAGTACACAAAAAAGCGTTTTATCGCGTTTTGACCCCGAATAAATTTTTTTAACGCAGGACTGTTATTACGAAAGTTGTTTATCTAAAAAAAACACATAAAATTTATATACACTTTTTTTTCCTACGATGGACCGTTTCGGAGTTATATCAGCCTTCCGAATTTTCTCAATTATTTCTTAAAAAACGCCTGTGGGGCACGTGTTCCCTTTGACCGAATGACCTAAAATTTTGCAGGAATTTTTTTTTATGATTTGGAACCGATTTGGGGGGCGGCTCTGTTAAATTTTTTCCGACCCCTAAATAAGGAACACCCTAATATATATATATATACATATGTTTTGTGTCCTAAATAACTAAATTGCATTTAACTGACAGATACCTGTGTATCAATTATGGTTCTGCGTTCCTTAAAGAAATTTTAAAGTGTGCCTTTTGAATGTGGTAGTTACTCTTAAAATAAACAATACTAAACATGCGTCTCCCTTCTACAAAAAACGACGGGCTAATTTTTTATCTTGCGTGATTATGTTAAAGCGGTATCATTTGGCGTGTCAGAGACCAACAGATGGATGGGTCGACGTTTTATTGATCCAGAGAGCGCCTGTTGCGCCTTCTCATTCTAGTTTTCATTCTCCATTTTGCGTTCAAGTTCGCGGGCCCACTTCAGCGAAAACCCGCTAGCGCGCTCTACTCCACTTTTAATTAATTTAATTTTTTGATTGTGTCGTGAAAGAAAAAGAGACGTCCAGAATTTAACGAGATGCTTGTTCTTGAGTTTTTTTTTTGGTTTCTTTCAGATTAATACGGCATAATTTAAATTTATACTTCTTTAAATCGAGACAAGCTGACTAACGACATGCTAAAACAAGAAAATTATAAAATTTCTGATTCATTGAAGTTAAAAAAATTAAAATGCGATAAATAAAACAAAGAATGTGCTCCTCAATGATCTCGAACTTTTTGAAACCTTTTCGGAGTTATCTGCCTACATTCTAGGCAGATTGAAGTAGGCTTGTGTTTTTAGATGACCCCAAAGAAAAAATCAAATGACGTTAAATCTGGAGATCACCTTATGAACGGAATCAACAGAAATATTTGTTAAAGCAGCTACTTTTGGAATTGATGTGGATCCCACAGCAAAATTACCGAGAACTCGATTTATATATGTATTTTTTTAAGAAATTCTTTGTTTTATTTATATCACAACTCGCGAAATCATGGTCGGATTTTAAATTTTTTTAACCAAAATGATCAGAAAATGCATTTCCTTTAAAATGATGTGTCGCAAGGGTGCCATTTAAAATATTTTTGTAAGGGTAGCTGTAGGTGAGAGAGTCCAACATAAACTTTGTTTAACACTGGATTTGTACTTTCCCCTTGATATCTAAATCAACCTGTTTTTGGGTCATTTTCAAAATTCTTCTACATTTAAAGAAGAAAAACTAAAAATAAAAACTTAATCTACAAACCTGTTTTTATTTTAAATTTTGTTTATTTATGGGTGTTATTTAACACCAAAAAATGGGCAGTTGGATTTTTTAAATAAGCCCTTAAAAAAGAAAAAAGAACTACTACTACTACTAGCATATTTAAAAATGCTTAATTATTTTGAAAATATATTTTGCTGATTAATAATTCTTTTAAGGTTTTATTTACACTAGGATTTGTTTAAAAAAGGAACAAACATTTATTATATATAAAAAAAATGTTGTAAAGTAAAAGCAAAAACTATTCTCTATTTCTAAACTTTCTTACTTTTAATTTATTTTCTGTATTTAAAAAATGTCCATTAAAAAAATGAGTTTAAGAAATTTTCTTTTAATGTGTAATAAAAACGTTTTTTCTTGATTTTTTTATCTGGGCCCAGCTTGTCCAATTTAACGAGCAAGAAATTAATAAAAAGTTTTAGTTGTTAGTAATAATATTAAAATAATAATAAAAAGTCAATGTAAACATTGTTTCGTTGAACTACCAAAAAATTGTTCTAGTCACACAACATGTGATCCAGGAAACGTGTGATCCAGGGGATAAAATGTATGTTTTTAGAACATAACCTTTTTACTGTTTTAAAGATAAAAATTTGTATTTTTCCCTTAAAAACATCACTAGGATACTTGCTTTTGAGTTCAACTGGTACCTTTCTTAATTTTTATTACTGTGACAAAATACAAAAAACTTGTATGGCTTCAAGATAGTTCAAAACACCATTTCCTGCTAATATCCTTTACCAAATACATTGCCTCAAGAGGGTAACACCAAAAAATGTGCGCTCAATTAAAAGGTCATTTATAAAAGCTGTGACCCAGGACCAGGGGACCAAAATTAACGGACAAACTTTAGAGGTTATTTTAACCACTTGTATTTTTAAATATTACCACAAATGGGCTTTTTCTGTAATATTTGGAATATATTATCAACTACACTCACAGGCAAAATAATCGATCCACACAAATTTTCGATAAATTTCAATCGCAAATAACTTTTTATTTGATGTTGGATTTAAACGAATATTAAAGAATATTGTAGATAAATTAATGGACAATCGCTCACATTTTAAAAAATTATACAGGTTTAAACAAAAATATGTTTTTTACCATAAGTTTAACACTCTGTAGAGTGGCAAAACCGTATATTGTTCTAAATAAAATTTTATTTATCAAGTCACATCTAATCTTAACAGTTTTGTTTTTGTTTCACCTCGATATATTTATTTTTGTGGAAAATATGGATTTTTTAAAAAAAACATTGCAATTTCCAATATTTTTCTGTATGAAGAACTAAGGTTGCTATGGTTCATCCATAGGCTATGGAGAATGACAGTCAGTTTTTTTTAATCATCCCATACTTGGACATGTCACACACGGCTTTCAAAAGCTATCAAATTGTTTTTTGCAAATTAATGTTTATTTTGAGGTGTCTTCTTACTTTAAAAAATGGATATGTCTCCGACTGATGTTAATTAATTAATTAATTAATTTAATCCAGGAAGGACGGTCACAGTATTACGTGGCAAGTGTTTTAAACGTCACAAGAAGTAAAGTACAAAGGGCAACATCAGTCGGAGACATTTTATTTATTATTTTAAAAATAAGAAGACACCTCAAAATTAACACATTAATTTAGAAAAAACAATTTGATAGCTTTTGAAAGCTGTATATGACATGTCCAAGTATGGGATGATTCAACAAAACTGCCACTGTCATCCTCCATAGGCTATGGATGGACCATAGCAACCTTAGTTCTTCATACAGAAAAAATATTGAAAATTGCAATGTTTTTTTTAAAAAATCTATATTTTTACAAAAATAAATATATCAAGGTGAACCAAAAACAAAACTTTTAAAAATAGATGTGACTTCATAATTAAAACTTAATTTAGAACACTCTACAGAGTGTCTTAAACTTATGGTAAAAAACATATTTTTGTTTAAACCTGTATATTATAAACGTACGTGTATTTTTTAGTAATTTTTAAAATGTGAGCGATTCTCCATTAATGTATCTACAATATTCTTTAATATTTGTTTAAATCCAAAATCAAATAAAAAAGATATTTGCAATTGAAATTCATCGAAAATTTGTGTGGATCGATTATTTTGCCTGTGAGTGTATATAAAAAAGTGAGGATGTTATTTTACTCTAAGATGTTTAAATAGCATTAAGTAGTGAATATTATTCCAAGTGGTACAGCTACTTTTCCGTACTGTTAAAGAAAGTTTAATTTTTTATAGGGTTAAATTTAAAATTTTACAATATTGCTACTATTTACTACAACACAAAAGTTATTAAGGGTGGCTAGTTTTTAATTGAAAGCCCTGTGTATTTATTTTCGCCTGCATTATATTATATCGTCATAAATAATTTAAAAACATTTTAATTAAAAAAATAATTTATTATTTTTTCATTTATGCATTAACATTTGCATTTATATTTGTATACGTCAATATTACAAAAAGTTTTTTTATTAAAAAAGCTGCTTTTATATTTTAAATTAAAACTCTGGTTGAATGTTTTTTTTATTAAAATTTATGATAAAACAATTTTTATTTACTCTATTACTAAAAAAAGATTTTTTTATAAAATAAAACGATTTAATAGCTTTATAATTTATTAAATTCGCGTGTAAATCAAATCGGCTTAAAGATTTTCCTTAAATTCTGTTTTTAGTCGTCTCCCTATCTTGAATTATCAAGGAAACAATAATTGCTCAAGAGCCTTTAATTATAGAAGGCACTTAATAGCTTTTTTGTTATTTATAAAAATTTTGAAGGTATTTTAATACTTTTAAATGACATGATACATGACTAGATAGTAGATACGTACGTGCCAAAAATGTGAACGAGAAAAAATGTAAATTTTATTGCATATAAACGTCGATGGCCAGAAAATACGTAATTTTCCAGGCCAAAGTCGAAAATATTTCTCCAAACTGAGAGCAGACATGCCTCGATGCAAAACTCGTTTTGTTATTCAAACTAGCTAGTTGTCGGAATTTCTCAACCCTCATTGAATTTATATTGAAAAATATTCCATTGACACTACAAACATCAAATGCATGCACCATTTTTTACTGATGAAACAGACGCACCCGCAATTTTTATTTTGAGTCATACATTAGTGGTGACAGGTGTCAGCATTGTGCGACAAATACCTACATTAGTTTTATTATTAATAGAACATAAAATATTTTTGTAAGACTCATAATTCAGTTCAACAACCTAATATATATGATGTGTTACAAAATATCAAAATTTAAAGAATTTTTTATCGCGAACATTTAAAATTATTAATGGTGGCATAAATAATGAAATATTTTATATTGAGAAAAAAAATATTGTTTACATGTTTTATGTATATTTATTAATGTTCTACTTTTTTTTTTTTAAGTATTTTGGCATTTCACTGAATCAGACATCCTATGACTTTAACAAACCAGTAAGAGAGGCCGCCACATCCTTTAATTTAAAATAGCGGTTGCTTCGACCACTGACAGGGCCGTCTCTGACCAAACAATTTTCTAATACAAACTTAAAGCAACATCAATTTTTAATTTTCTTAGTCTGGGTCAAACACGAGGTATTTTAGGAAAATACAAGATGATAAGCTAAAAATATTTGATTTGCTAAAATGATTTGCTAAAATGAGTTTGTAGTTTGTTAATTTAAATTTTTACATAATTTTTTGAATAAAATCAGGGTTTATGATTATTTTAACGAAGGAAAATATTTTACCGAAAGTTTTGTAAAGGTAATATGCAATTTTGTTAAATTCAAAGGTTACAGATTATTTTGTTAATGTTTAACACATTATTTCCCACTGACAACACGCATCAACAAGTTCACCTGACTTTAGCGTCTGCAACTTATGTTTCTGCTTACTTTTTTCTAATTCGTAACGTGTTTGTAACAACTGTCCAGAGTGTTTAAAATATATTACCAGAAATCTGTTATTATTGTTATTCGGATATACCTATTTAACTAGTATCCGAAAAAAAATGCCATCACTGGTTTTCAAACTGAAATTAGGGGATACAGAGAAGTGGGTTAAAGTTACGAAATACATCAGTAAGTGTTGTAGTACTGATAATTACCAAATTTCTTAATAATTTGATGATTCAAAATGATGTGTTATTTAAGTGCGTGTATGTTATTTTTGTGTTTAGTTATGGAGGTATGCATTAATTTTTTTGTTTTGGAAATTGCTCAATAAAGCATTATTTTTATTTAAGTTCCCAATTTCCAACAAATACTTTTGTTACTGGGTCTACAAAAAGGTTTGTAAAAATAAGATTATTTTTGAAAATAACAAAAATATGGTTAAATTATTAACATAGGTCCTTGTAAAATTCTAAGCATATTTCATATAACAAACCATATACCCAAATTCAACCG
Organism: Brassicogethes aeneus; assembly: GCA_921294245.1. NCBI lineage: Eukaryota > Metazoa > Arthropoda > Insecta > Coleoptera > Nitidulidae > Brassicogethes > Brassicogethes aeneus. The sequence goes on along the minus strand of OV121135.1, from coordinate 5,817,664 downwards.
TTTCTAAAATATTTAAATTATTTTTAAGATAATAATTTGAAAAAGTTTGTCTTTCTCTGTCTGAGTACGCCATTTTTACTTATTTAACAAGACATATTGACATAATGTCACTATATATTTTCAATAAAAATTTTGGTATACTGAAGCTTCTTGATTTCTAACAGTTTAAAAAAACATTTATTGATAACATTTCGAATGCGAATATTTCAGAAACGGTTGAGTTTAGGTATATGGTTTGTTATATGGATTATGTTCAGAATTTTACAAGGAATCGAAAAATAAATTCATATATAGGGTGATCCATTGAAAAAAAAATAAACTTTTTGTTTTCCCTGTATGCTGATCAATTTTCCATTTTTTTGATACGTTAAAAAAAGTATTTTTTAGTACCTACATAACCACACTTTTAAATTTTTTGGGACACTTAAAATAAAAAAGTTAAAGGGGGGCGACATTATAGGGGATCACCCTGTACATAAATAGTGACAAGCTAGTATAAAGAAAAAAAACAAAATTACAAGCAAAAATGGCGACCAGCTAAACTATAAAAATTAAAATGACGACAAGCTTAAAACAACATGCTAAAATAGCTAAATTGACAATTTTTGTTTATTAGTTAATCCTTAAGTCCGGGTCACACTGAATTACCCTAATTTAATTGACTAAATATCAGTATTTGCACTTAAAGTTACCTAATTGAAATCCCATTAAAGTGTCTAAATTTTTCACGCGCAGTCCAGTCCTGTTTTAAGTGGGTTGATCGATAGCAAAGTTGGTAGGCGCATGTCATCCGTTTCACTTCCTCTTTCTTTGGTCATTGGTTTCATTTCGCACTGGTGATCATCTTTGATAAATTTATCTCTCCTCTGTGACCCCCGATGACCTCCGGATTTCTGCTCTGGAGTCACAGACAGTTTAATAATGAGCTTAAGCAATTTTTTTTACTCCCACCTTTAAATCCCACATAATGACATTAAGTGATCTTAAATACACATTGACAAGTTGTGGCTTTATGGCGTTTTACTCACGGGCTGAAGTTAGCAACAGGTTTTTAATCACGGGCTGAAACTGCTTCTGTATCATTATTTAAACGGTTGTTAGTCCATTTTCAAGGGATAAATTTCGATTTACACATACAAATTTGACATTTTGAGTGGCGCGCCGATAATACAGATTCCCAAGTTAGAAATTGTTACTCGAGTTACTTTATTTTTTATAGATCGCTTTATACAAATATTTATTTTAAATCATTTTTAGATAATAATAATAAGTATTAGTCGTAGTAAAAGTTAGTATTTAAATCGGCTATACACTCATTTAATTAAGCCCTCTCTCCCAAGCTCGATCGTGCCTAATTTAAGTTCTTGACTAAAATGGCGTTTATTACACTTGATTCATAATATACTAATAAACTAAATTAACGACAATTTTAAATGACCACAAGCTTAATTGTTAACAAACCTTAAATAAAGACAAGCTTGGATAATGGCCTTAATGATGACAAGCATTAACAAAATAAAACACAAAAAATGTATGAAACAGTTTTTATATTTTATATTTATTATGTTTGGTATAGCATTTATTATATTTAAAAAAATATTAATCATCAAGTTTAATATTAAAATTCACCCATATTGATATAAAATACGCAAACTGTAAAACTCATATTTCAATATTTACATAGTCGAAGTTTTATTAGGTCTGTAAAATTTTCTTTATACGCTTTAGGCAAGCGTTTTATTTTCGTTTTAATGTAAAAATGGACATTTATTATTTTTATCCACATAATATGGCCAGGTGCATTTTTATTTATTTACTTATACATTATAATTTAAAAAAAATTTTGTTCAAAAAGGTTTAATAGAATTGACAGCACACAATGTAGAAAATATGAAAGTATTTTTATGGAAAAAACCGAGCATGAAAACAAACAAAATAAGCAAGGAATATGTCTGCTATGTAGTATGGCTAAAACGTAAATTTTCAACTTGCAAGTCTGGATCCTAAATATTTTAAAGCACATGTGCAGTACCGGCTGTGGGATATGTTTTTCAAGTAAAAATTATTTTAAATTTAAAATCCATATCCATATTTTTTAAATTGGCGAAAAATATCTAATCACATTATCCAGCTGGCTAATTACGAATTGCTAACATTTTCAAAATAGTTATGATAGTTAAATTGCAATAGTTTATTGTTACCATTCTGATAAATCCGGTCCTGCTCATGTTCTATGTATCTATCAAAGAATTTACTGAAAATTAGTATATAATATAATATTACATATATGTTTATATATATTATGTATACGATACGAAGAAAATGAGTTTATTGAAATATTTGAATAGAAATAGAGATGTATATTGGGAGAAGTTTAATTTTTGGGTTTTTTTGTATTAAATTTTAAATATATGTATACAACACTGGATGTCAGCAGCACCAGTGTTGCTCATTATTGAAATAAAAATAGCAACCCTTGTATAACATTTTGCAATAAATTAGCAATCAATAACAAAGATAAATGATTAAGGGTTAATTCTCACCCACTGAACATAACCATTAATTTTCGATGTGGTACTTGACAGTTCTGATTAATATGTTTGCCTATTTATCTCTTTAATTTATAGATGAAATGTTAAATAAAGCAAAATGTAATGGCTAATTATATACTGTACTTATTTTGATGAACATAATTTAACTAGATATCTCTTGATGCTTTAACAAAAAGGATAAATTATGTATATTTTAAAGGAATAAAATTTCCTGAAAATAATTTGAATTTGAGACAAAAATGATGTAACATAAACCTTTCTGTTTCATTGTAATAATAAAATGCAAATCACATGCTAAGGAAGGTTCTTGATATCTTTACCACGCATTGTAAAAATATTTTGCTGTTGTAATTTAAATATTTAAACATTTTTATTTATAATTTGAGTTAAAAAAATATGGCTTCCTTTTGTTAATCCTGCTACAAGCCCTATCTGATTGTACAGATATCAATAAATACCTATAGTAAATTTAAAAGTAAACTACGTACACGTCATCAATAAAACAAAAATTTTACGCATTGGTACCAACACTAAATGACTAAATCGAAGTCTGTAATTGAATATTTGAATGCATTTTAACCAAATTAAGTTGGCAACAATTGTGAGGTTGTCATGTTTACATTCAAATTTTTCATATTTAAATGACACATAAAAAAGAATTTGACGTTTTAGAATTTCGAAGCTGTCAGTTGTGTTTTTGAATATTTCGTTTAATTCGTGTATTATTTCGTTTATTTTGTTTGTTGTTTGTGTTATTTTATATCGTTTAAGTTTTCATTGCCGTTTTTGTGTTTGTTATATATCGTTTTTTTGTGTTTCCTATATTTAAAATGCCGAAGCATTTAAATAGTCGGAGTCAAGAGTTGGTGTCATCCTTAATACGCTATTTTGAGGCAGAACGGGATAATAATGGACCTTTGTTACCTTTAACAGCTGTTAGAGAGGTAAATAGGATTATTATTAATTATATATTAGAATATTTAACAAAATATATGTTGGATACATGAAATAATAATATATATACCAGAAACTGACTTTAGATGGCAAAATTTTTGGGTTTTATATCAGAAAATGTCTTTAAAAATGGCTAAAAACATACTTTTGGCGGTATCATATAGGTTATAAAAACTCAGACTTTTGACATTTTGGTATTATTCATGTAAACGCCATCTATCGCCCTATAGTTGCACTACCACTTTCCCTTGATGCAAGGATTTTAGCATCACATTGACAACCGTGCCCGATCAGCTGATTGATGACGTGTACGTAGTTTACTTTTAAATTTACTATAAACAGATATCAAAACTAAATAAGTAAATAAATTTCGTAAATAAAAAGCATTAATTAAAAATATACCTCATTTAATGATTCAATATTTTCCTCAGGAAATTTAACACCTATAAAAAGCTAGAATTCAGGGTTGAAATATATACTCTTTTAGCCTTAAAAATCAATGTTTACGAAGGATTTTTATCTGTAATAAATTCAGAAGCTGCATGCATTTAAAACAACGGCACCATTAAAATAATTTATGGAACACTTTTATTATCATTGGGTTTAAAATTAGTTCAATTAATAATACAATTTATTACTTTCTGCGCCTAAGCTGTGTACTACGTGTTTGTAATTTTATAACAATTGCATTTTTTTTCAAGCGGCCATGATATACAACCTTATATGCATGTATAGAGATAGTTGAAGTGCGTCTTTTTCATTAGCGGCAGACAAAAAACTCAAAAAAGCCTAGGGATAGAAGTAAATCCATAGGTGACTCAATAAACGTCAAATAATAAAATTAATTTAGCATTTCATACAAAGCAATCACGATGTATTAATTATATTAATTATAATCGCACGGAATATTTAGTGATTATTTATTAAATTTTAATTGAACGAAATAAAGAAAAACTAGTTTATTAGTATAATATTATGATGATAGACGAGTCGCCAATGTCGAAACTTCAAACAAATGTCAGTACGTCAAAATTAATTCAAGCGCAGCATTTTGACAGAGCAGTGTTTAGTTTTAGTTTCGGATATTTATCGGCATTGTAAGTAAGGTTTATTAGTTTTTTTAGTTTTTATCAATAATTTCTAATGCTTTTTTGATTTTATCCCACACGAGTTATGAGTAAATAAAATAATTCTATTGCTTATCCTATTTATATTATGCCCTTGAAAAAAAAATTGTATATGTTATTTGGAGTAGAAGCTCTTTTTGTGCTTCGTACAGTTGCCTGCCTCAGCTACGCTTCGGCCGTCAATCTATGTACTCACCACAAAAAGAGTCACTTCTACTCCTTATAACATAATCTACTATTTTTATGTTTTTTATACTTCTTATATCATAATATTAAAATATATGATGTATAATTTTGTTAACACTGTATTTTTGATCATTTATTCGTAATGGATTTTAAATATGAAATTATTAAATCTGACATAAATTGTTTGCAAACTTGTCCTTTGAATAAAAATGCGCTTTGACGAATATCGGGATTATATTTCGATAAAATATCTCATTGAAATTAAAAGGAATTTTAACAGGAAAACAGATCTATTTGCAAGGATTAACAAAAATCATTTTGAGAAAGAGAGCCATGTATTTAAGCGTAGGTAGGATAATTTATACATTATAACACTCTCTATAATAAAAGACTTTATATTTGTATGCAGTTCAAAAGTCAAATTATTATACACCGCCGTACAATAATAAAAATACATTGAAATTACATAGGAAAAGTGGTTCCATCTATCGCGTTTAGCTCGAAATCTGCAAAGAAAATGTAAATGTCGCAAACTCTATAATTTCATAGTAAGTACACATTTATTAAATGTTTGGTATATACAACACGGCGGAGAAAGCATATTAACTGCCTCGATCAGATTTGTGGCTTTGGCTAAAGCCTCGGCAGCGAATAATGAACTCGGCTTTAAATAAGCGCATTTTCCGCCTGTTAGATAATGTACTTGTACAATGAAATTAAACCACCAACAAATTCATTTGTGTATGTACAATGTACATACACTAATGAAAGTCGATAAATTTGTTGGTGGTTTAATTAATTTTCTGTGAGCTTTTTGATTAAAATTAATAAGGTAAAGGTCATGGTAAAGTATCTTAAATTAATATTACTTTGAGACTAAAATTATAAATGAAAATTGATTTTATATTACAAATTAATTTATTATTTAAGAATATTTAAATAAGTTTTATTAAATTAAAATAATGCTATACGTTTTCCAAGAGGTATTCTTATTTGTCTCCCAAAGCTTATTACATTTTATATAATGTCTATATAATGATATATTTATTATCCAACAATACTTTAATTAAAAATCCTTTGTGTTATTGATTTAACATTTTTATATTTCAGTCAAACAAAGGGCTTATTAAATGATAATATAACATCATTATATAAAACCTTGTTAAAAATAATAAATTGTTTTTGTTCAAGATTTTAATATACTTTAGAAATTTTTGTTTTTAATTTAAAACTGTTCACAATTTAATATTAAAAATGTGGTATTCAAAAAATAAAAGTTTATTTTGTTCTGTGTTATCTAAATAAAACCTACGACAAACACTTAAATCAAAAATTGCGACATAAGAAATGCTTGATCATCTGTCTAAAGTGATTTTTATTTGCGACTAGGCGTACTAAAAATAAATGCCAAAGAGCATTAAATATGGAAAAATTGTTATGATTGCGAACGACACGAATGCGAATGACACCTGAGGAGCTCCAGTCAAACATTACAAGCATTGTAAACGATTTTTAGGTATGGTGCGATAAAAATAACCTCATTTTAAACGTGTCCAAAACTGCAGCAGTCAAATTCTAGAAAAAATTTCATTGACGAATTTTATAGTTAATGGAAAGATTCTTGAAACTCTGCAGAGATTCAAGAATCTTTCCATTAACGCAATATATATATACCAGAGAATCTGTTAACTGAGGAGGAAACAAGAAAACATGGAAGTTAAACATTGTGAAAGTTTTAAAATGTAAAAGTTAAGTTATTTTTTTGGGAAGAAGGTTGTAAAATTTAGGTGCAAAATAGAAAGCATTTTTCTGAGTGAATGCTGTTTTAATTAAAGGCAAAACTTGGGTGTTGGTATTTCTTAAATTGTAATGGTACTCTTTGGTTTTTCTTTTTTTGGATATCCACAAAATTTATTGATTAATATATAAACTATGAACATTTTCCAAATTTAATTTATTATATCAAAGTTGTGTGCCATACAAACGACTTTTTATAAATATATTTTTTTAAATATTATATATTTAAAATAACTCTAAACGGTAAAATTTATAAAATAAAATTTTAAGCTTTTTGGTATTACCATTAAATGCTATTTATATGTCTTTCACACTTTAGGTGCTGATTAACTCTATACCTACAGATATAGATGTTGATCAGCACCTAAAGTGGGAAAGACATATAAATACCTATATGTATTTAATGTTATATAGGTACTTTATTTATGTTCATACATGAACATGTTTGAAATTTTTTACAGTCATCATAGTGTATTTTAAGTATATTTTTAGTTGGCTGATCAGAACCTGTAGTTGTAAAACATAGAAACTTTGTTTTTAGGATGTTTAAACTCAATAAACTTAGGTTTAACCCTTCAAATATTTTTTGCATATGATTTAAATTTTTAAATTTTAAATAATAAAAGAGTATTTAAAAATAGTTAGAATTATTTTGTGCTCTTCAGTATTATACTAATGTTTTTACATCAAAATGAGGTATCACAAGAGGGTTTAAAAAATTAAGTTGGGGTGGCTACAGTCCCAGGGGTTGCTTAGTGAAGGTAATTTTTGTGGCCATACTGATTCCCCCATGGGGGAATGTGCACATATCCTAGAAACGGTTTTGAGAAATTTTTGATATCTTTTTAGGTCCAGGCTTATAGAGCATTGCTCGTTTTTAAATAGACACCCTCTATGTATTTTGAAGTGTACTTCTATGTAAACATGGCCCAAGTATAACTAATATTATTTTTATTGTAATTATTATTTAGTTTTTTTACCATAATTTCTTTAGATTTTTTTGATAATTTATCTTTAAAAATTGTAAATCTAATAAAAGAAACCATTGTTGCCTTTTATAGAAAATCTAGAAACTAGAAAACTAAATTAACTATAGAAACCCAACACAATTGAACATAAACATAGACACAGATATACTTTTCTCTATGTACATGTACCTTACATGTGATTTAGTCTTTTCCTGGAAAAATAAAAATAAATTAATTTTGGAACAAAATTATGTTGTTTTTTCGAATTCTGGCAGGTAAACAAAATCACTCACTTTGAATTTATGATATTTTTAATAATTTTTACAATTTTTACCTTAACTTGGCACTAGAAAACCAAAATTTTGTAGCATAACTACTACTTTTAAGGAATCAAAAGAAATTGAGTACATTATAATAGTCCTTTGTTCAATTTATTTAAACAGTTTAACAATTATTTTCAGCAATGTTTTTGTCAAGACTTTACCAGTAAATCACAAAAAATAAAGCTTTTTGTTCTCATTTAACAAATCTTTAACCGGATTAAAAACCAATCAACACCCAAGCACGGCAATCCCAATTGCTCCGGATATTTTTCTGCTTAATGTAACGTAATGGAACACAAATAGTCCGTGTTGTTCACTTGGAGGATTTCAGCCTACGCGATTCACATCACTCGGACAAATGAACATCGCTCCACGTGGTCCAATTGTTTTCTCAATAATAGAAAGCACACTGAGATCAACAGAATATAGAACACGGACCTAAAACATGTTTAATTTTGTATGTATGTGGCTTTATGTTATGCCTAAAGAGCTTGTACCTTGTATTAACAGTTATATGCGAAAAATTTAGTTTACCTGCAATACTTCTAGAGCTTCGTGGAGGATTAAAATTTTGTTTTTGTTTTGTTTCTTTTAGAGAAAAAAATTAAACCAGCTCTCTAAAAATGAATCAGTCAAAAATGACTTATTTTATTATTACACTGTCCAAAATTTCATGACCATTTTAACACCAAATTAACACCAAGTTGGTCCAGTGTAAATTCAAATACTAAAATGGTGTAAATTTAACTTTCACACAGTAATAAAATAAATTTTACCTGGTGTAAATTGAACTCCTTTTCAGTGTTAAATATAATCTGTTTTTGGTCAAATTAAATCATACTACACAGAAAAAAAATGAAAAAAAGAAAACAGGAATTCCTTGACTCATTACAAGTATATTACCAGTGGTATTATTCCAGAAAATTGAACCTTCAACTCGCTAGAGATAATGTTTTTAGTGCGTTCCACCAACTTAAAATACTTCAAATATTGACAGCTGTTTCCACCTATTTAAGGTCTCTTTAGTATCGAACAACTTGTAGTGTCACACCAAAGCAAAGGACTACCTGAGCTTATATACTCTTCATGTAAGTCAACAGAGGCGAGATTTAAGAACATCACGTGATCCACACCGCCTTTGCCGCGATTGGTACACACTATGCAACTAGGAATGCACGGCAAATTGTTTTAATCGTTTTAACAGAGTGCTTTAGGTTGAAGTAACTCTAATTTTACAAACAACATATTTAGTAAACTGAACCATACAGCGGGTTGGTTTCACTAAAGTTTTCTGGGTTAATTTAACCAATTTAAAAAAAAACTACCTGGTTTAGTACCTTCAAACTAATCTTTGTTTAAATTAACCTTCCCACAGTTGATTTAAATAAATCAACTAAAGTCAACTAAATTAATATAGTTAAATAAAGTATTCCTTTTTTCTGTGTAGGTGCACTTCTCAAATTTTTAGATAAACACCGTTTTTGTCTTTGCTGTATAAAACATTTTCAACCATAATTCATAGTGTTATATTAACACCACTTGGTGTTGGATTTTGATACCATTTTAAGATTACTCTTCACACCACAGATATTTTAAACAGTGTAGTGGCTGCTTTTTCACTTGTATCATGGTTAACCATGGAATACCATGGTATCCCAAAATTTAACAGCCAATGCTTATGTAAAATTGTCCCCTGAATCCGAAAATACCGTCAAAAAATATGAAAGTAGAGCAGTTAGTCAATTCCATATTAAATGGAAAATTGACTATACCTCATAAACTGTTAAATTTTGGGATACCATGGTATAAGTGAAAAAGCAGCCACTATTAATTATTAAAGTTATAACTATTAAATTGGTCATTTTGACTAATTCATTTTTAGAGAGAGTGCATTGAAGCATAAATGAGTCTTTCTATTTCTGATTTACAAGTTTTCTGTGGCATTGACTAAAAATGGATAATAAAAAATTAAAGAAATATCAAGGGAATGTAAAGTTGTAAGTAAACATCGAACGCCATTAGAATGTATGTTCCATTAGAACTCGATCGGCTCTGGTATATTTTTTCTCCTTTTTTCGTTTCTCGCAAAACTTTTTGACAATATGCAAATAGTGATTGCCCGTATGTCGCCCGCCTACTCCGCATCGCATGGGAATTTCGAAGATGACGGGAATTTGTACGAGAATTTCCAGGGGTTTTATTTGATTTGGCAAACAGAATGTTTAGTCTAAAAGGGTGTCGGACACTGGTAATCGAAAACGATCGACGCTAAAACCAAACAATTAGACAATTAAATTAAATTAAATTCCCGCAATCCAGAATTAATTATTTTATAGCTATCTCCTACATTTCATTAAAGTAAACCGACTAATCAAAAAATAAAATTATGCTCATTAGTTTTTATAATTAAAATCTCAACTTACCACAGTAGAAATTTTGACCCCAAATTTTATAAAACCCACGTTCTTTTAACCGAGTAAATTTTTTTTAGAAAGGTAGTTTTAATAATGGTTTTAATATGGTTTTATTGTTGCACAAAAAAGAGATGCTGTTTTATTAAGGCAATATATTTTTCTGAAGAGACTGCAGGATAAAATACTCTTAAAGACATGTTTTATAGAATATTTTAAAATCGAGTTGGTCTTAATATGGTTTTATGTGCATTAATTAATATGCTATTTTAAAACTCTTTGGTTCTATAGTGCTCTTAAAGAGTACATGAGTTTAAAGCAGCCATATAAAGGCTAATATCCTATGTTTTTAAATTGAGCTTTAAAAAGTGTTTTAGGATTACACTTTAAACCATTTTACACTGATAACCTTTTAGACAAATTTTTGGGAACATTAAAAAGGTTGGTCTCTAAAATTACTAAACTTATAACAATGTCGATGTTGATAGACAAACATTAAAAAAGTGGTAATTGGAATCACATTTAATATCAAATTTTATTAGGCACGAGCGAAGCTTGCGAGCAAGTGTTTAATAAAAACGAGTGTCTAGAGAAGTTTATGAAACGAATTGCATACTATATTTTATTTATGAAGAACACAAAGAATTTAAAGTAATTTATAATAAAGCTAACTTCAACCCGTGACTAAAATGCCCAAAAGCCACTATTTTCTAACTTTAGCCCATGACTAAAACGCCATAATTGTTTGAACAATTTTGACACAAAATAAAAATAAAACCCGCATTACATCATGCAATGCGGGTTGCCCATTTTGTAAGTTTTAATTTGTTTTATGGAAGAAAATATTTAAGCCAAATTGTTTTAAAACATCTGTTTTTAATGCTAATAGGCATTAAAAATTTCAATGTTATCCTGAATATCGCCATTTATACCAAAAACGTTTAATAGGTTTTATAAAACATTAAATCTATACCAAAGTGTTTTAAAGTGGATTAAAAAGGATTAATTAGGATAAATCTGCCATAAAGAAGTATTTTTTGGCGTAAAGACGAGTACCATACGACAAAAAAGTGTGCCAGATGAATTTCAGTTAAGTTTTCGACCAAAAATGACAAAATACCCGATTTTACCCACAATAGTAAAAAATAAGTTATCTTTTTAAATTTTCTGGCGATTAGTTAGGTAATTTGATTAATTTTAATCGGATTAAACTTAATCGTTATTAAGTTAATCGAGATTCATCGTTAATCGTTAACTTGATTAAGCTATTTTTATAATGAAGGAAAAATCTAGACGTATATCACTCAACCCATAAAATTAATCTGTAAAACTATGGTCAGTAAATTTTTTATTTGATTTTCTTTTTGGAATATACAAAAAACTACTGAGCCTAGTTTAACCGATTAAATTCATAGTTCTCGTGATATATGATTAAAATTTTTAGAATATTATAATTTTAAACTTTCGTTGAAAATAAATTGAGCTGATTTTTAGTGATCATTATTAAAACTTGTTTAATTTTATGCAAGATAAAAAAATATTTTTTTTCGACAGTAAGGAAATAAACAATTTCAATATGCTACAAGATTTTTTTTAGTTTTACGAGCATCAAATACTCAGCTCATTATATTTTGCTCTCTAAAAATGAATTAGTCAAAAATGACTAATTTAATAGTTATTAGTGACTGCTTTTTCACTTGTACCATAGTTAATCATGGAATACCATGATATCCCAAAATTTAACAGCCAATTCTTATGTAAAATTGTCCCCTGAATCCGAAAATACCGTCAAAAATTATGAAAGTGAAGCAGTTTTTGAGATATAGTCAATTCCATATTTAAAGAAAAATTTACTATATCTCAAAAACTGTTTTACTTTTTTAACTTTTGACGGTATTTTCGGATTTAGGGGACAATTTTACATAAGAATTGGCTGTTAAATTTTGGGATACCATGGTATTCCATGGTTAACCATAATACAAGTGAAAAAGCAGCCACTAATTACTATTAAATTAGTAATTTTTGACTAATTCATTTTTAGAGAGTGGACATAATTTTTTTATTTTATTTCAAATTTGAATTTCAAATCCTTTGCCCACCTAACTATTTTTAGTTTTATGCACTTTCAAGCTTAAATTCAAATATTTCGTAGATTTTACCACAATATACGAGGTGTGTTCAGAAAACATCGGGAATTTTCGTTTTTTGAAAAAAATATTTATTTATTCGTCTACATTAATGTTGTCGCCTTCAAAATAGTCCCCATTGGATATTATGCACATGTGCCAGCTCTTCTTTCAATACTCGAAACACTAAAACTCGATCTTTGGGATAGCCTTTAGTTCTTTCAGTGATGCGGTTTTAATGTCATCTATGCTTGCGAAACGACGGCCCTTTAAGGTTCTCTTTATTTTTGGGAATAGGAAAAAGTCAGACAGAGGCATGTCTGGCGAATATGGAGGCTGGGGCATCATTACAGTATTGTTTTTGGACAAAAATGTTGTTCAAAATTTAACAATTTTGGAACAAATTTTGCTGCCACGCGTTTCATACCCAAAACATTTGAAAAAATTTCATGAGTTGAGCTAATCGATATACCAACATAATCAGCGAGTTCTCTGATGGTTTATAACCATTTCTTTCACTTTTTCCATGTTTTTATTGGTTGTTAATGTGCTTGGGCGTTCGGGGCGTTCGTCATCTTCAACGTCTTCACGGCCATCTTGGAAACTCTTATACTAATTGTAAACTCTTGTTTTACTTATAGCAGACTCACTATAGGCGTTTGTTAACATTTCACAGAATTTATTTAATTTTTTAAGCAAAATTGGATACAAATTTCTTTGATCCATTTCTTTTAACGAACGAAAATCACCGAGCTCATAAAACACGTCTAACTTTAGCGGCTGTCACAGACAAAGTAAACGATGAAAACAGCTAAAGTTTTTATCATACTTCAGGGGCATGTATACCAACATAATAAAGAATTTTATGACAACCGGACCCTCCGAACCCGCGAAATTTAACAATTACCGTTATTTTCTGAACACACCTTCTATGTCTCTAGAATCTTCCATAAGATTCTACCATGCTAAAGAAAAAAAATTATAATTAAATAGCTAAATTATTTTTTATCGCATTTTAAAACGTTTAAATGAGATAAATTTAAATAAGTGGAGCTATCAAAACACAATAAAGCTAATGGGAAAATTGAATTCGTTGAAGCGTGAATTACGACGATTTTCCCAAGTTAAATATATCGACGCGTTTTTCTATGCATAATGAGAATTCCATGGATCCATGAGACGCTAAAAAAACATTCTTATTTACGCGTGTGCCTGGAGAATTTTTATTGCGTCTTCTCCGTTTTAAATTTTAAATTGATTTGATCAATAAAGTATGCGCTCGGTTTTTTACGGGCTCAAGAAAGTCGGTTTATATGACAAAATGGTCATTAAAGTTATATATAAGAATACGTAATTAAAACATTTCTTAAATAGCTAATATCTAATAATTAAAATCGCATTTATTTTTATTAAAATAATACAAAGAAATTTGATTTAATAACCGCTATGCGCCGCTGCATTACTATTATGTAAAATAATAAAACAATTAACCATAATTGTTGTATTTTCAAGGCCAAATTCCTCTACGCAAACTACTTAGTCAAAATAAAAAGTTAATTTTTTTGTCGCTTTTAATTTAAAATAAATTGCTTTTATAACCAGAACCGACAAGAAAACGTTTTATAACACGAGTCAATTAAATCATAGTATTATACTATACAGGGTGATTCTTTTGACGTTGAGAATGTCAATACCAAATTGACACCAAAAGTTTTGGTCCAAAACTGCGTTAGAGTTCTATCCATGTATTGTATGGTCTAAGATACCTTAGTGTATAATATACACTGTATGTAAGGTTGAAAAGTGAATCTTTTTGTGCTTCGCTTAATCGCTTAAACAAAAATATGACATAAATAAGTATTATTTTACTTGAATATACAAATTAAAAATAGACCCATATATCCTTAGCACAATATTGAAGTAGCCCCAACTAAACATTTAGTATTTGAACAGGACTCGATGAGGTATCACTTTAATCTTGCAAAAGTAGTTGGAAAAGAATTGATTTGATTTTTTTGTTTTCTTTTTCTTTGAGATGGTCCAATATCGTACAGTTGTACAGCATCGGCTGAATTTAGAGCAAATAGAAAATGGATCTTTATTAGTATTTGAGACGTATACAGGGCTATTTTTAGTGTATTGCAAAGAAAAGACGAGCACTGAATTTATATTCATATGCGAAAAATTAAAATTAATATAAGCGATATATGAATAAAAAACGATAGCCAATCCCAATACATTATTGTGCGATATAATTTGAACATTAGGAATTTCTATATTATTTTAAGTTTGAACACTGCTGTGACAATTTTGACAGGTTTTTCTTGACATATCCCATAACCTATCATTTTGCATTAAGGGCCATTCCACGCTTAACGGATAGGACAGTTGCCGTGTTTTTATTTACAAAATAATATTGTTCTATTATATTACCAATGTCAAATTTTTATAAATAGTTCTAAACTAAAGCTGTTTAACAAGGTTTTTATTTGAAAAAATTAAATTTAATTCATTAAAAATTAATAATTTAAAGCGTAACGGACGGGACTATTACAAAGTCCCGTCCGTTACGCTTTAAATTATTAGTTTTTAAGGAATTAAACAGTCAACCACGATACCTAATTTTGCCAAATAAAAACCTTGTTAAACAGCTTTAGTTTAGAACTATTTATAAAAATTTGACATTGGTAATATAATAGAACAATATTATTTTGTAAATAAAAACACGGCAACTGTCCTATCCGTTACGCGTGGAATGGCTCTTAAGTAATTGCTAATGTCAGTCATTTTGCCGGTTATTGCGACTGACTTACACTAGGACAAAAAGTAACTATTCTAGACTGGCCTGTAAACTCACCGGACATTAATTCTATTGAGAACATGATTTTTTTCTTTATAAAATTTTTATTAAAAAAAAAAATTAAAGTGATTTTAGTTCGCCAAAATAATCTTAACTATGCTCTGTGCATACGGCAATAATTTGTAATTGGTTTAGACAACATCTCTAGCAGGGACTGGCATCAACCAACGGTTATTTGTTGGTCGCTCAATGCCACTTCAAATTACATCGTTCGCGGTCAAACAATTGAAAATGAACAATTGATTGTGTTCCACTAAAACTGATCAGCTGATGTCACCTAATTGCTTTATGCTCGACAGTACACGATTTAATTAAAACTACTGTACTTATCCGCCACTGGAAAATGTTAAACATTACATGCAGTTAACAAATCAATGATGAAATCAATAAGTGTCCTATTCTACAAAGAAAATAAAACAATAACCATTAAAAAAAAAACGAATACACTTTTTTAACATCAATCCACAAAGTTAGTGTTAGGCTTTTAACGATTCATGCAAAAAAATAACGTTGGTGATTTTTTAAATAATTAAACATAACATACATAATAATAAAACCCCATTAAATTAATACAAACGTGCTTTTGCCAGTTGTTTTTTGGGCTTCAGCCAACGGATTTATCTTTTTAAGCAAGTCTCTATTTTTCGGAATAAAGCGTATCTTTCATACTCGAATAGCAGCTACATAACAAAACATGCTCTTTGTCGACGAAACAAAAGTGGAATGAAAGCCACCTGGCATTTAATTTTATGAAATAAACGGTTGTTAAATTAAAACGTTTCTCTAAGAAAATGACAATTGAAGATAAAGTTTATTCCAAACAATAGTACTAAGTAATATTGAAACACGAGATTCAACTTATTTCATTGAAAAATAAAGTGTTTATAATTATTTAAAACTAAGTATGTTTCTCTAGATTGAGTTTAAAATTATTACAACGTTATATACCTAGTTAGATTTCTAAAAGAAATTGTAATTTTATGGAAAAAAAAGATAACCGAAACATCGAACATGGAACTGACGACACGGTACTGATGAATGGGATACAAATTTGAGATTAAAATTCGGAATTAAGTATTTTACTGATATTTTTTATTAGTGGATGCTACTTATCAAAAAATCACATATAGCCTTATATAAATTATAATGAAATATATATAGGTACGTAAGAAAATAACTACTCACCACAGTACTGAAATTTTGACTGGAACTATACGTACATTTACCGCAACTTGCATAATTTTCAAGATGAATGTCGTGCAAAGGGCGGGCTTTGTGGGTAATTTATTACCAACACTTGAGTTAAAAATATGACTTGACGTTTAAACTTCAATATGTATTTCGCAGGAATTTTGAATTTTAACATGGACATAAAACTGACGGGTAAAAGTGAGTACAAAGATTATCAATTTTTTAAAAATTGCCATTATTCGAATCTATGATAAAATATGAAGAATACATTATTTAATGTTTTATAGTTTGTAGTGAAATTGAAAAATTTAAGATACCTAAATTGAATATATTTTAAACTAATATCACTCAAATATTTGATTCAGGAGTTGTGACACACCAAGGTACTGATGTTTTGAATATTTATTATGTTTTTCTACAAACGTGCTTAATACATTAAAATTGGGTGGACAAATTAAAAAAACCTGGATCTTTTGTAATATACTAAAATATTTACAAAAGTATAAAATACCTACTCTATTGACTGATGACATCAAGTTGTCCAACTCTTGTAGAATCACCCATTAAGGGATTTGATTTTGGTTGAATTTTTATTTTGGCATAATCAAAGGAATTTGTGAATTCCATTGATAAAAAAATATAACTTTTTTATGATATTTAAAAATGGTAAAGATTTCTATATTATAATATTTCAGCAAAATAATAATTTACTGCTGAAAATTACAACAACAAAAATAATTACGTTTAGACATTGTGTTCATTCATTCATTTGCCCTAAAGATTATACACAGATTAATAAACTGATAATTACTGAACATAACAGTTTAAATCCAAATACATACATACTATACATAGTGTTGTTTATTTAATCATCAAAGTAGACGCTAACACGAACTGCCAACATGGTGTTTGTTAATCTTAGATGCCTATTATCCAGTTTTAATTGAATCGCAAAATTTCAAAATTCATAATTAATAATTTTATTTTGTCTTGTTGGATTGAAGTATTCTTGAGATCAAAGATTTATAAGTTACGTAAAACTTCAGAATGTTTTAGACAGTCTTCAAGAGGTTAATTCACTGGTAAATTAGTTATAAAGTGTATAAATCAATGTTTTTTTATTAAAAAAGGAATACGAGGGTTAAACACTTTAAAATCACAAGGCAAAGTTCAGCGTTCTATGGGCTAAAAAAACTTTAATAAACAAAATATTATTTGGTAAAACCGCCACTTTTTAAAAATTAAAAAAAAAATTGTTTAAGTCCGTCTTGTTACTGTTACTTATTAATAACTATAGTTACTAGCAAGTTATTGACTAGTTAGTTAGTTTCTCTTTAGTTACTTTTTTTAGTTATGTCAAATAATGAAACATTTAAAAATCAGTTGACATTTGTGACATCTATCACCTCTAATTTTTGACATCTGTTACCTGCCATTTTTTGACTCTCTCAAACCCTAATAGTAACCAGCAAGTCTTAGTCAGTATCAGCATCCTTAGTTTTTGTTCAAACTAATAAATAATATTATTGACTGTCCATATCTATCTTTTAGGTAAATTATATTTTAGAGTTTCTCGTGTCAAGTAAAGAAACAAATTTACGTTTTATTTGTCAGCTGCTAAAACGAATTTATTAAAATTTTCTCCAGTGCATTGTATGTTTTGAAGGTACATCGATTTGCAGGACAAGTTTTATATTTTTTCATGCAATGTTAAAACAATTAAAAATATCATTAGCACTTAATTTTTCCATAGGTGATTTTATAAATATGATAGATGGACTTCTCTTTAATAATAATTTAATAATAATAATAATATTGTACATTTTAATAAATATAACAAAAAAAGTAGTTTGTCTTAAAAAGTAAAACTTACTTTTTAAACAATAAGTCTGCTTAATTTATTAAATATTTCTTTTAGAAAACGTCGAAATTTTCATTTTCTTAGGGATCTTTTTGATACTTTTGTCATGATAGTTTTTACCACACTTCACTCGCACAAGTGAAATCAATAAGATTATAACACAGACTGTGGATTATAAAGTTATGTTCACCAAGGAGAGCGCTGGCCCTTTCCCCCTCTTTTTAAGGGAAATAACAAAAATTTTGTTACCATTGCAAAACAATAGTAAATATTAAAAAAGTGTTCCTATAGCAATAAAATATACTTATTTGTTATTGTTCTTAACGTAAGAGCTATTAACAAAGATTTTCTAACTGAAATAAAATTAATTTGAATAACAACGATAGTAATTTAAAAAAGACAAATATGCCATAGGAAAATGAACAAATTTTACTATAACAACTATGCATTACTTTGTGCAATTCACACACTATAGATTTAACAAAAACATTTTAAGTTCTACAAAGATTTAATATAAACATAAAGTATTTCTTATTGCCATGGCAATTTGATAACAACCATTACTTTGTTGGATGAACATTTTTTTTATAAAAGCTTAACATTGCTGCTTCATTATAGAAAATGAGAATTTTATTAACAGAAAAAAAAAGTTTATTCTGTAAATAAAAATAATGTGGTACATTTTTTTATAGCCATGCATTACAATTTTAAATTTAAGTTAAATAATGTTATTTTATTAACCTTATATATTTTTTTTCTCTTACCTGAGTAAGTAAATAGTAGGCATTAACTTTTCTCATCTTGTAATTGGTCTAATGACTGTTAGATGAGGTATGTAAATAAATAAATAAAAATTTATTATAAGAGTGCATGATTGACATAATAAATTATAAATAAGGAATGCACTTAAATAATTGAGGTTATGTATCTGACAGTTTAACGCTAATTTCGTCTTTTCTGAAAATAATACAATTAGTGCATTTTTTTGTATGAAAGTCTTTATTTTTACTCAAAAAATACATATACAAAATGTATATTGTATTATTATTATTAATTCATTATATATTTAATATTATATTTTTTATATATACAGTGTGGAACTCACTTATGGAATAAAATTCGTTATTCGTTGAGAAAAGATTTTTATGAAAAACGCTCGGACACGTAAACTTTAGTTTTTTATTCCAAATTTTATAATGATAATTTTAAATTTGATGTCCCACCATTTCCCCCCCCCCCGCACATCAGGCACCCTTATATTAAATAACAACCCCACTTTTTTTCATCGAAAATTGATAGTGCACATTTTTTTTTAGTACGACGATACCACATAAGTTGTGTTTAGTAACCATAATTTTCAATACAGCGTGAATATTTAAAAATTACAAGTATGAATTTTTTATGTTATTCTAAAAGCCGAAAAAATGCATCCATATAAACTACAACACGTACAAGAATTGATTGATGGTGATTCTGATAGAAGATTACAATTTTGCGAGCAAATGCTGCATATGTTAAACAGGAATGTTATTTCTTCTGCAGATATTCTTTTTTTCTGATGAATTAACATTTCTATTAAATGGCGAGGTAAATAGACAAAATTGCAGGTACTGGGCAGAAGAAAATCCCCACTGAATGCGACAAAGTCATACCCAACGTCCTCAGAAAATCAACGTTTGGGCTGGTATTGTTGGTGATCATGTGGCGGGACCTATTTTCATTGAAAATCTTAACGGGGCAAGATATCTGGATATGCTAAGAGAATAAGTCGTCCCAACTTTGGTAAATTTGTTTCCAAATCCATTGGAACCTAATCTTCACAATGAAAGGATATGGCTTCAACAAGACGGTGCCCCACCCCACTATGCTCTTCCTGTACGGAATTACTTAAATGACACCTTTCCACACAGGTGGATCGGAAGAAGAGGTTTTATAGAATGGCCAGCAAGATCACCGGATCTAACACCTCTAGACTTTTTCTATGGGGATATCTAAAAAACAGGGTGTTTAAAACACAACCTGCTAATTTAGATGAATTAAGAAACAGAATTACTGGAGAAATTAGGAACATAACACTGGAGGTTTTAAACAGTGCGGGAACAATTTCACAGTAGATTACTAAAGTGTCAGGAAGTGGACGGGGACATTTTGAACATTTATAAGATTGAAGAACAATTTATTTTTGAATTTTTAATTAATTTTAAAATAAAAAGTTTAGTTTTTTAATTTGTCATTATATTTCCACCCTGTATTGAAAACTGTTTACTAAACCCTACTTATATGGTATCGTCATACTCAAAAAAATGTGCACTATCAATTTTCGATGAAAAAAAGTGGGGTTGTTATTTAAGATAAGGGTGCCTAATGTGCGGGGGGGAAAATGGTGGGGGAATAAAAACTAAAGTTTACTTGTCCGAGCGTTTTTCATAAAAATCTTTTCTCAACGAATAACAAATTTTATTCCATAAGTGAGTTCCACACTGTATATTAATATTTTTAGAAAATAGCGTTAAACTGACGTCACTTAAGCTTAGTTATTTGATTTATAAGACATAATATAAAGACTATACATTTTGTCCAAATTTTTCCTTGTTATTATTAACTCATTATCCTGCAAAACTTTGTATTTGCCTTTCTTAGCGGAAATAAAATTCCCGCTAGTAAAGTTTTTAGTATGGTCCACCTGGTCTGCGTAAAAGAGATTTAGGAGTACGCGCGGGTAAAACATACCCCGCAATAGGCAGGCTGTCGGTGGGCAGGTGTACAGTGCGCTCGGTGCCAGCGTCAGCAGGATCGGCTTCGGCGGCAGCAGGAGAGAAGCGCGAATAGTAGTGGGAGAGCCAGCGCCGCTACCGGCCTCCCTTAGTACCAAACCAGCTGTTCGCGGCGAAGCTTAAAGGACAAGCTTGTAAGCTGTGTATTGTATCGCGCTTGAAACGTGGGCATTTTAATTATTTAAAATGAGAGTCGGGGACGGGTAAGACTGGGAAAATGTGAATGTGAAGGGTTGTGCGACTTTTTTTGTTTTTTGGTTGAGTGCGGGAATAACACAACATAACCTCGATGTTTGTTTTGGTTTTTTAGTTATTGTGACCTTGTGCTTCAGCGCGTTAAAAATAATCGCGTTATGGTCCAGTAACACTCCGCACGTGGTTATACGCACTACATGTGTCGACAATCAATAGTATTAATCACTAATTTTAACGCATAAGGATTTTTATTGAATAATGATAATTTGGTGAGAGGGGGCAGACAGAATATTTCACGCTGGTAGGGGCTTGGAAGTGTTGCCTGCCTTGGTGCAGCGCACCCGAAGGAAAGTCGGTGCCTCCTGCTTACTCGCCTCCAGCCCCCCCTTTGGAGTCGCCTCCGAGAACTCGCCAACCGTCGCCGCATCTACTCGACATCCTGGAGGAGGAAAGCGAGTACCTCATCGAGGAGGAAGACCAAGCGACCCTTCAGCCCCTAGGCGGCATCCTCACCTATAAGAAACGTAGAAATGTACAGTCTCCCTCTCCCACGCTTTCTGTGAAAACCTCTTCGACTCGCAAGGGTCAACGCACCAGGTCCGTGACCAGCACAACCTCCAGCGAAACCTCCAGCGCGGCCTCCAGTGCACCAGTGCCTCCCAAGATGCAGGCCGAGCAGGGATCCATCGGGGATCTGCAGAAGTACCACAACAGATACCTACGCAACAGAAGACACACTTTGGCCAATGTTCGGTAAGTTAAGTGTCATGGGTGATTCTTCAAAAGTTGGGCAACTTTTGACTTCATTTTGTTTATATAGTTTTTGGACAAAATTAAACAGTATTTTGTTATGAGAACATAGATAATATAATAAATATACTGTTCCAGACCGGGTCAGTTACTTTTTCAAACAGTTTCTGAAATATCTGTGTTTTCTAAATTTGAATGCAAGGGAAGTGACGATCGAGTATTCCAGGGTACTAATTAAATACATAATTTATTGGAAAATATAAGATTTATTGCAACTTTGAGCATATTATACATTAAATATCTTAAAATCAAATAATCCACACATCAGTGGCGGCTGGTGGATTTTGGGTATACCGATATCTCAATTATTAGATATGGGACCCACACCAAATTTATATGAGTTTATAATGACATTAAATAAACAAGTTCTGCGCAAGCATTGAAGTTTGCGAAAAAAAGATAACCGAAACATCGAACATGGAACTGACGACACGGTACTGATGAATGGGATACAAATTTGAGATTATAATTCGGAATTAAGTATTTTACTGATATAAAATAACTACTCACCACAGTACTGAAATTTTGACTGGAACTATACGTACATTCACCACAACTTCGCCGCTTGCATTGTTTTCATGACTGTCGTGCAAAGGGCGGGCTCTGTTGGTAATTTTTTTACCAATACTTGAGTTAAAACGAGGACTTGACGTTTAAACTTCAATATTTCGCAGGAATCTTGAATTTTAACATTGGACACAGAACTGACGGGTAAAAGTGAGCACAAAGATTATCAATTTTTTAGAAAATTGCTATTATTCGAATCTATGATAAAATATGAAAATTACATTATTTAATGTTTTATAGTTTGTAGTGAAATTTAAGATAAATTGAATATATTTTAAAATAAAATCACTCAAATATTTGATTCAGGAGTTGTGATACGCCACGGTATTGATGTTTTGAATATTTATTATGTTTTTCCACAAACGTGCTTTTGAAAAAATACATTAAAAAAACCTGGATCCTTTGTAATATACTAAAATATTTACAAAAAATATTAAAATACCTACTCTATAGTATATCAAAAATATTGTTTGGGGTGACAAAAAAAAATTATGGTGAAAGTTTGAGTCAATAATATTAATATTAAGAGGTCTTTCATCGCAATTTTAGATTTTTTTTTCCTGAGCGAGTTTTTGTCTCAGAACTCCCAAACCACTGAGTTTAACAAAATTGACTTAAGAATATTTTTGGAAGAAAATTGAATGCTCTACAAAAATGGTTTCATTGGAATGTCCCATCAGATAAACCGTTTTCTTACAATCATGCCTTAAAAATTAGTATAGTTTTACAATTTGATTCATGTAAAAATCAGTACCGAGAAAAAAAGCCCATAGATATTCTTATGGAAAATTATTTGCTCTACAAAAAGATTCTTCTAACATTTTTGGCTAAATTCACTCCATCAAAAGTTATTCAAGGTTAAATTTGAAGTCAAAACGAAATTCTTGTTTTTTCCGCTCTAGATTTTTTTTTTTGGTCAGTTCAAAACCTGGATTCTTTTATCGATGATATGTTATGTTATTGATAAAATTACTGAAAATTAAAAAAAATAACACATTAGAATTTTTTCGCTTAAAGAAGCTAAATATTATTTTCACTGTTACCTATTAATCGTTTAAATAATAACAATCATGTTGTTTTTTATTGGAAATTGTTAATTAGTTATATAATACACATTTATAAAGAAAAAAAATTAAATTATTATCATGCATAAAAAAATAAATCTACAGAGGAAAAAAACAAGAATTTCGTTTTGACTTCAACCTTAACCTTGAATAACTTTTGATTAAGTGAATTTAGCCAAAAATGTTAGAGGCTTTTTTTGTAAAGCATTTGATTTCCCATAAGAATATTTATCGGTTTTTTTAAGGGTACTGGTTTTTACATGTATTACAAAATTGTACGGAAAATTTTATTTAACCTTTTTTGTAGAGCATTTAATTTTCGTAAAAAAATATTTTTAAATCAATTTTGTTAAACTCAATGGTTTGGGAGTTTTGAGACAAAAACTTGCTGAGGAAAAAAAAAATTAAAATTGCGATGATAGACCTCTTAATATTAATATTATGAACTCAAACTTTCAGAATAATTTTTTATGTAACCCCAAACCATATTTTCGACATACTTTTCCAAAAAAAAATAGTTGATTTTTTTGGCCCAGTCTAATATGTCATGTGTCATAAACTAAACAACGTGTTAAGCTTGTTAATAAGAATAATCTTATCGTCGTTTTAGCTTGTCAGCTTGTGAAAATTTGAGCTTATAGTTTTTTAACCTTGTCATTATTTAATCATGTCGAATTTTAATCGTGTCAAAGTTTAGAATAGTACGAGCCCTAACCACATAATGTTCGGACACTTCATAATTTATACAGAAATTTTTTTCGTGAATACTATCTCAAAATTATTAGAAGTTATGAAAAATTCAGCTTATTGTGGCATATACCCCTTGAAGCGATTTTTATTTTTAAAAAGTTTACCTTTTATTTTTAGCTTTTAAAAAAAGGCTAACTTTTTAACTTTTTTTTGCATGAGTAAAAAAAGTTATAAATGGGCCCATTAAAAAGAACATAAAATATTATACAAACCCTGAAAATTTGGTAAAAATTGTATAAATAATAAGAAAGTTATAGCGATATATATATCTGCAAAATCTCCCGTTTCCTAAGAAAATTGCAAAAACTCTTTAAAAATAGCATTTTTAAATTACTTATACTTTTTTATAACTTATTTATTTTTTACCAAATTTTCAGGGTTTCTATAATATTTTATGCTCTTTTTAATGGGTCCATTTATAACTTTTTTTACTCATACAAAAAAAAAGTTAAAAAGTTAGCCTTTTTTTAAAAGCTAAAAATAAAAGGTAAACTTTTTAAAAATAAAAATCGCTTCGAGGGGTATATGCCAAAATAAGCTGAATTTTTCATAACTTCTAATAATTTTGAGATAGTATTCACGAAAAAAATTTCTGTATAAATTATGAAGTGTCCGAACATTATGTGGTTAGGGCTCGTATATTAGCATCGGTGCTACATAAAAATAACAATTTACATATTTACATACAAAAATACACCATAAAAAAAGAAAAGTTTACAATCAGATTTTTTACAAAACCTTTTTTTAAATAGAAATCTCATTAGTTTTATATTTATAAAAATGATTTAAATATTAATTAGATATACCTATGTATGTAATATAGTAAATATAATATAAAGATGAGAAAATGTACATTTAGCTTATAACAAATCTTCTCAGAAGTTTTTTGAACTGATTTATATTATCACTTTTTTTAATATTCACAGGTAGTTTATTAAACCTTTGTATAAAACGGAGTTTAACAATTGTGTGGTTTTACATCTACCTATCTACTAAAATAAACTGTTCAATTTCTAGTATTATAATTACGTACATCTGTAAAAACTTTTAATTTATCGCAGATATATTCAAGTAACAGATTTTTTTTAGTTTAAATATAAATAAATTTACATTTTACATAATTCTTTGTTTGACAGACATCAAGTTTAGGACACTCAACATGGATCTAACAGGTCTATAACGGTTACATTTTAATATCTAGCTCTATTTTGAATTTTTTTTAACTGGCTTATTTTATATTGTGGCAAATAAAACAACAATACTGTAAATGTGGAAGTGCAATGACGTTGTATAGCAACACTTATTTTTGAGAACTTTCTCATAATATAGTCTGCATCGGCATGAAATTTTAAGCTGGAATCTAAAATTCTACCCAAATATTTAATTTCTTTATCATAAGTAATTTTTCCCCATTTACAGTAATCTGCACAGCATTTATGGTTACAGAACTTATTCTTGATTTTTTGGCGAATAAACAAAATTTAGATTTACCTGCATTCAGGCTTAATTTATTATTTATTGTTCAGATTGTTGTTGACATTTGCTTGCATTTGATTAAAGTTTTTACCTATTATATATACATAGTGTCGCCTGCAAATAAAATAATTTTACATTTTTTGTCACCTCTACCATATCATTGATGTACAATAAAAACAATAATGGGCCCAAAACCGTCCCTTGAGGTACACCGTATTTACCCACATAGATTCAGACATTTTTATATTTATTTTGATATATTAGACGTTGGATTACACAAGTAAAACTTAACCAATTTAAAACGTTTATTTATAAACGCCATTTTGCTTAATTAAATGAGTGCCTAAAAAAGTTCATAAACAAGTTGCATACTATACTTTTTCTAGGACAAATACTTAAAATTATCTAAAAAATGATTTAAATTAAATATTTGTATAAGGCACTTTATTTAAACTAACTTAAAACTAACTTCAGCCCGTGACTAAAGCGCCATAAAGTTACAACTTGTCAATGTGTATTTAAAAGGTCACTTAGTGTCAAGGAAACATGTACGATAATGGGCATTTTACAGGTTGGAGTAAAAAATATTTTTAGGTTTAATAAGCAACAAGTAACAAATAATTTAGCATTTAGCGTTTAAAATTAAATAAATTAATTAAAAATTAATAATATTTGGTTAACATTGTACAATTTAAAAAATGGTAAACAAACACAAACTTAAAAATAGCATGATAATAAAATAGATTGGTTCTTGGGTAAAATATTGAAAGAAGACCGTTTTATAACATCCATTTATATTTACCAAATAAAACGAAACCTCACAATAACAAATCGATAAAAAGTTGAGGTATTATGGCACGCGAACCGTTCGGGTAGGTTAGATTTTTCAATTTAAATATCAAATATGATTTTATTTTAGGGGTTTCAGCGAAATGCTAAAATTAATGGTTACCCTGTAATAGAACAAGTATGGGCGCCGTTTTATGTTTTATTCAGGAATTATTCTTATCAGCCATTTCAAGCATACGGACAAATCAAAAAATAGTTTTTATAAAAAAAATTAGGTAATTTATTATTTTATATTATTTTTGCATCAAAATTTTCAAATATTCTTCTTTTATTAGGCTATATGTACATTCAAAAATATGCAAGATAAATATTTTGTTTATCTCGTCCACACCTTTTAATTATTAAAATTATCTCTACTTATATAAGATAAAAAAAAAACGCAAGAAATATTTTACAAACGTAGAGATAATTTTAATAATTAAAAGGTGTGGACGGAACAAAAAAATATTTATCTTGTATATTTTTTTAATGTATAGCCCAAATTAAAATTAACTAAATAAAAAATATCAGTTTGGCATAAAAATTAAATCTAATTTTTGATTAAGTGAATTAAAAATGTTTGTTTAACAAAAAAAAAATACAAATATAAGAAACAGATATTTTAAATTCATTAAATTAAAAATATCAGTTTGGCATAAAAATTAAATCTAATTTTAAAATATATGCTATGATATTATTAATTCGTAGATTAAAAATTCTTATGTGATATTTTTTATCTAATTGAAATTATCACTCCAGGGTTAATACATAAAATTAATTCCTGAATAAAAAAATAAAATGGCACCCCATAAACAAGTGTCATATTAAAAACTATAATTTAAAGTTTATCATTGTCAACACTCACTATATAAGTAGTTGTGTGCTTCGCTCAACCAACTTTGAGCCCAGTACAAAAATACTCACGTCTCAGCCATATGACATTAGTAACTATAAAATACAAAAAATATATTATTTTGTTCATTTCCATAAACTGTTTTCAACATTAATTGACCACCTTTAAGCAAATATCGTAATGATTGACAATAGGAAAAACGTATTATATTTATTATGCGTTAAATACTCTTGCTTATTTCAAAAATGAGATTCCCATACAAAAATTGAACTACTCTCTTAAAGCATTTTGCTGTTTTTTTATTTTTAGTACCCTGTACATTTAATTAAAAATTATTAAAGATATTTTCATAAAGAATTCATTTTTGCATAAAACGCCCTTCTAGGTTTTTAGTTTTTCTTAGTTTCTGAACACCCTGTACATTTAATTAAAAATGTTTGATAGGAATCTTATTTTTGAAACAAGCAGGATATTTTTTCGTAACATAATAAAGAAGTTTTTTCAATTGTCAACCCTATCCGTGGACGCATTCTATAATATACAAAGTATATTAAAAAAATATTATTATGTAATAGGAGTAAAAATCATATCATTATGATTCTTAAATACAATAATTATTATCAAATTTGAAAAATATATTACTTTTATGACCAGGTTGGCGGTAATTTTTGTTGACCTTTTTTCATTTTTGCATAACTCTTATAGGCGCATAAAGGCAGATGAATTTTTATAAAGTCGGAACTTTTCGAATGCACTAGGTGGTTCTGGGCAAGTAATTATAAATGTTTAGTTAAATTCCATTTATTATTTGAAATTAGACGAATTTAAGAATTTGTATTTTTGAAAATACAAAAAAAAAAACGAAAGTTGTATTTGGACTCACATTTTTATTTACGCCACACCTTTTTCAGGATTCCGAAAGAAAGAGTATTTTTAACCATTCTTTCATGTATTTGTTATAACGCAACGCATGCGCAGTAACTTCTACTTCGCAGTTTAAAATCTTAGGTAATAATCTGCCAAGAACAATAAAGTGTTTTAAAAACTGGGTTTTTGCCGCGTAAAATTACCTCTCAGACCACTGTGCGGAGGTCAGTTTATTTGAGAAAAAAAGTATACATAGTTGGCGCTAAGAATATTTAAAATAGGGGACCATTTCGTTTTTAACATTAGCTGTGTATCAATACAGATTTTGGAAAACTTACATTTCCTTGTAAGTTAAATATTTAATATACTTACATATAAGAAAAACGTGCTAAATATGGTTAATATAATTTTAATACACCAGCTCCAATGGCCGCTGGCGCGCGGTAGTGTTTTGTAATAAATAGAAAATGCAACACTTGCCTCATGGTTATACAATTATGCATTAAACTTGTATTTTGTATATTAATAAAAAAATTTTAAGATATGTTTACAAAACATTAACTAGTTAAAAACAAACATTTATATTATTTAAACTTGTTTGTCAAATAATTCAAAAAAATATTATATTTTTTAAACAACCAATTTTTTTAAGTTTATTAAAACTTTTCTAGAATAACCCTTATTCATTTTCTCGGGTTTTGTTTAAACTTCGGGCTAAATTTAAATTTATTAGGTTGACGTTGCAAAAATAAAACAAAAAGAAAACGTTTTGTGCACGAAAATAGTACATTATAAATTTTTCAAACTGAATTTTACCGTAAAATGCGCTTTATTGGATTCTTCCAGCAGGTGTTTCAAAAGTTAATTAAATACTTAAAATTTGTATGAGTTTTTTAAAATTCTTAATTAACATTACATACATAATAAATATTGAAAAGTCGGCAAATTAAACAAAACTATTGGTAAAAACGGTAAAAATGAATTTTGGTCAAAATTAACGAAAGAAATTTATGACGCCAATATAAAAATTTCTTTATCCAAAAAGATCATAATAGAAGTAGAATCAACAATATTTGGTAAGTTATTAAATATAATAAACAAGGAAAAAATTATTTTCAATATATACATATATATAAAATAATTTTAATAAATAAATAATAAAACATTTCTCTTTAAGTAGGGGAAATCAACCTTAAACTAAACTAAACTAAAAGAGCCCTCAAAAACTTTACATCAGGAGTAACGAGCCAATCAGGTTGACCAACGTTACAGAAAAAGGTACGCCTGAAGGCACAATCATAAATGATTGATGTGCCAGAAAATATTTTCGACATGGCAAGAGAAAGCAATTTATCCAGAAAGGAAAATAAAAATAAAACAGTTCAGTGATAAAGTCATTTAAGTTGGAAATTTTATTTTATAAAACCTAGGTTTTCCTACTTAGAAGTCAATCGCTCATTTAAACAGTTTTCAGACAGACGGACTACTTTAAAATTGTCATTATTTAAAATAAAGGCTTTTATTTCGAGATCCTCGACGCAGTACTACACAGTTTATTGCTTAAGTCCTAAGTAGCTTTTACTTTACGGCAACAAAAAGAAAAGTTGTAAAGCTTACCATTAAAACTTTCTTAAATGTTTTGAAAATTGTAAATCACCCCTTAAATATGTTTCCTTTACAATAAAAAAGTTTAAAAGATGTTTAACTTTTTCTTTATTAATGTAACAATGTAAAACACACAACGGAATTTTTAAATAATTATTTTTAGCACTGGAGAACTAATAAATTGAAATATCGGTTTCATAACTTTTCTTTCTGTATTTCGTATTTTTCCCCAGTCCTTGGGGCATTGTTAAATAACTGAGTTGCGTGTTATGTTGGCCTTTTCTGCTGTAACTCAATGAGGGGAACATTTGATTAACATATAAATCTAATGGTTTCTTTTATTTCGCCTTTAACACGTTTTTGGATTTGCTGAATCAAACAGTTAACCCTAACAAATTTAGATTTCTAATTTCTGTAACGCATGGTCCCAGAAACTTTAATTAATATTAATTAATTAATATTTATAAAATTATATATATTATATCTAGATTAATATTACTTATAATATTATACAACGACTCGAGACGCAAATCATAGGAGTGAATAATTCATATATGTAATCTGGAGTGTAACCACTACAATTAGTGGATAATTAAATAATTTTTAATAAAACCTAAATAAAATCTGACATCTGTCAGATGGTTAACATAACTTTCTACCAATTTAAAACCCTATTGATTCAAATCACCATTATCATTATATCTGGAAAAACCCTAATATTATGCAATAGAAGTAGATAAAATTAAAAAAAAAAAAGTTTTAAGAAAATTACGAATATTTAGACCATAAAGTAAATTTATGTACATTAAATTCATAAAAAATTAACTTACGATATCACCCAACAAATTGTCTATAAATAAATTTTATCGTGGGGTATCGTAAATTTCTAAGATGTAGGTGGTTTAAAGTGAAACATATTTTATATAAAATTCAAAAATACATACCTTTTTTATAGATTAAAATAAAAATAAATGCCGACACAAATCATAAAAATTAATTTTATTTATTGTTCAAAAACTAACCGCTTTGAATATTTTGTCTGCACAATTTTTTTAATCTATAAAATTTAAATAAGTACTTAGTATTTAAAGATAATATACATTGGCGTAATGAAGTATGACATTTCTTTTTGAAGTATGACTTCTTTTTAGTAAACAAGGTCGGCCAAAATTTTTTTGAAAGTTTTAAGACAATGTTCAATCGTCTCCTAGCAATTTTTAAAGCTCCTACGTTTAACCTAGGCCAGAGCTCTTGGTAATGGCTGTCGCTTTTTTGCTCTCATTCGATTACACTATTATCTAGAGATTTTTTATTTTTAAATTTGGCATCTTTATTGCTATCAGCACGCCTCCTTTTTCTCTGTGGCGCTGTAACTAAAGACATTGCAAATCCATGAAACATATGGGTGATTCTACAACTTTTGACCTCATTTTGTTTATATAGTTTTTGGAGAACATTAAACAGTATTTTGTTATGAGAACATAGATAATATAATAAATATACTGTTCCAGACCGGGCCAGTCACTTTTTCAAACAGTTTCTGAAATATCTGCTTTCTAAATTTGAATGCAAGGGAAGTGACGAGTATACCAGGGTACTAATTAAATACATAATTTATTGGAAAATATAAAATTTATTGTAACTTTGAGCATATTATACATTAAATATCTTAAAATCAAATAATACCACACATCAGTGGCGGCTGGTTTATTTTGGGTATACCGATATCTCAATTATTAAATATGGACCCACACCAAATTTATATGAGTTTATAATGACATTAAATAAACAAGCGCAAGTAGAATTTAAATTAAAGTTTGCGAAAAAAACATGGAACTGATGAATGGGATACAAATTTGAGATTATAATTCGGAATTAAGTATTTTACTGATATTTTTTTAGTGGATGCTACTTATCAACAAATCATATATAGCCTTATATAAATTACAATTAAATATATATACGTAAGAAAATAACTACTCACCACAGTACTGAAATTTTGACTGGAACTATACGTGCATTTACCACAACTTCGCCGCTTGCATTGTTTTTAAGACGACTGTCGTGCAAAGGGCGGGCTCTGTAGGTAATTTTTACCAACACTTGAGTTAAAACGAGAACTTGACGTTTAAACTTCAATATTTCGCAGGAATTTTGAATTTTAACATTGGACACAGAACTGACGGGTAAAAATGAGTACAAAGATTATAATTTTTTTTTAAATTGCTATTATTCGAATCTATGATAAAATATGTAAAATACATTATATAATGTTTAATAGTTTATAGTGAAATTGAAAAATTTAAGATAAATTGAATATATTTTAAAATGAAATCACTCAAATATTTGATTCAGAAGTTGTGACACGCCAAGGTACTGATGTTTTGAATATTTATTATGTTTTCCTACAAACGTGCTTTTGAAAAAATACATTAAAATTGGGTGGACAAGTTAAAAAACCTGGATCTTTTGTAATATACTAAAATATTTACAAAAAATATTAAAATCCCTACTCTATTGACGATGACTGATGACATCAAGTTATACAACTTTTGTAGAATCACCCATATAGGAAAATTAAAACAGTTTAAGAATAGTATATTAAAGAACTAATGTCATAAAACACCTTCGTCGCTTGTTTTATAAATTGTCCGCGTGCGACAAAAGGTCTTATGACATGGGTTCTTTATGCTATTTTATCTATTTTGCAAAAATTCTATAAACAAAAAAAATTTTATACCCTAAATTTAATTTGGTCGAATTTTACTTTAGATAGTTTGTATCACAGTCATTGGTTTGATAGTTGATGTAAAAATAGATTCGCCATGCCGTCCTAAATTAACTTATTTACAATAGCGGCTGTTAATGTTAAAGAAGAAAAAAAGGGTTTTCTTTGGTGCTAAACAAAATTTATTGCCAGAAAAGTCTCGTAAGTACTTATAATAAAGTCATTATGAACGCAAAATAGATAAAGCAATTTTCTATGGAACAGTTTATTAAAAAAATATTTTGATATAGCAAATGTTATATTATTTAAATGTGCTGTTGCCAACTTGTATCATTTATTTATTAATATCTTAAAAACTGTATACGTAGGTTTATAAATAGTTATATTTATTTTACAATTGAATGGCTGTCCGCGAGTCTACTATTAGTAGAATATTATTTGATTTGCCTTGGGAACTTTGAACCAGCCGGTAATTTCTTTAAATTACGGCCTCGATTACAGCATTGTGCTATAAATATACTGGTAAACATAAGGTTTGGCTTTTGAATAGGCAATTTCGATTAAATTAAAGGAAATTACGCGCGTATCTGTGATACAAATTTATCGGCCACCACAGACAATATCTGCGCCATTTTACAATTTATAACAAACATATTAACTCGATAATATTAAGTAAGTTAAATGATATAGTATATTATGTATCAAGTTTGATAAACGCCATTTTATTCTCGAATTTTAATTAGACACGAACGAAGCTTACGAGCGAATGTTTCATAAGAATAAGTATCTAGAAAATTTTATGAACGAAATAATTTATTAATGAGTAATTTAAATATTTGTATACAGAAATAGATTAATAGAATAAAGAAAATTTTAATAATGGGGTTAGGTAGTTGAAGAAAAAAATATTAAAAATTTTTCAGAAAATTTTATTCATTTCAGTCTATGGTTAATTGGCAATTTTGATTTTATCTCAGTGATCATGATGAATTATTGTGTTTTTAATTGTAAATGTATTTCAAGAACCGTTGCATTTTCATGTTTTGCCAAAAAATCCAATTCAGTACGTATATTTGTTGGTGCAGAATGAACTAATGATATTTGATTTTAACTGAATTGATATGTTCACGTATATCATTACTAAAATGTGTATATTTTTTGTCTAATAGGTACAATTTATATTTACAGAGTCTATATGCAATTTATTTATTTATTCGGATTTTCACTGTTTATTGGAAAACCGGTAAAAAAATTCTTTTGATATTTTAAAGAAACATTTAACATTTTCTGGCCTTATTCTCAAAAACACTCGTATTTAACATACGCCTTTGACAGCTGATTATTAAAATTTCTAGTTTCTTACAATTGTTACGTGGTGGCGCTACTAGCATATTACAGAAACAATTTTTATCTCCACGCGGTCTATAATTTAAACTTTATTGTTGTCAACATTCGATAAAGAAATACCTTGTTATGGCCTAGGCCGATAAAAAAATTTATGAGGCAAGTAATTAGTTCGATTTTTTCTCGCTAGGGGTATTGTTTTGACAAATTAATCCTTTTCTAAGAAATTAACGTACTAAACTGGTTTAATTTATTTATAATAAGCACTAATTTGTTTGTTTTACTGTTAATGTTTAATATTTTTCATTAAATTAGTGTAAAATTAAATATGAATAATAAAACAAAAAGTGAGGTTAGGCAACCAAGAAAACGCACGATTCTTTTTCTACGATTTAAATTATCTTTAGGTTTTAATTTGCTTTAAGTTTTCAGTGAAATTAAATGTTAAACACAGCTTAAACATTCCAAACTACCTATTTTTTAAATAAAAATCCAAACAAATTGAAATTAGATATCTACCTATTTATTAAACATTTAATTGAATTCAATGTAATAGCAAAAATCCATTTCTACTTAAATCATGTTGCTAGGTATTGTCAAACTATTACTGCTTCTAAAACCAATAATAATTATTGTACATTTAATGTAATCTTTAGCTAATACATAAATGAGATTCTAAAAAAGTGAGGTTAGGCCGCTTTAATGTTGAATTAAATTGACCTATATAAAGTGCTTTGAAGATAAAATGTTGTATGCCATTCGGCCAAGAAGTGCCTTTTTGTGCCTCGCTCAATTGTAGGCCTCCGCTACGCGTCGGCCTTCAAATCTTGAGCTTAGCACAAATAGCCTTACTTCTTAACCTAATGACATAAATAACTATTGTTTGATTTTAAGAAATATACAAAAGGTGCCTTATTTTTATATTTATTTAAAAATAAGTTTTTTAAAATTTATTCATATTTTATTTTATAGCCATTTTATATTTTCTGAAGTAAATGTGCTTCTTAAAAGCCTTTATTTCTCTTATAAATTGAATTTGATCAAATTTGATAGAATGTATACATTCTATCAAATTTACAATATTTATCATCCTTAACAAAGTTCCTTCATAAATTTTCAAGATTCGCTTTGAGTATTTTTTATAAATTGCCTTTAAAACAATTTATTTAGCCGATCTAACGAAGTATCATGATACTCATAAATTAGAGGGGTAACTTTTCGGTAAAGTTCAAGCTACCCACTGGAATCATTAGGGTCTAGTTAGAAGTGGGTAACACCGCGTTAATTTAAATAATGTTTCATGTAGTCTGGCATGAAACACCTTTTATTAGAAGACTTGTTTGAAAGTTTTCAACTACCTACACCTACGGTGGTTAGGTTAAGTTTATAAGTAGATAACTAGGAGGATTTGGTTTTGGAGTAATGGTTGGTTAAGTATATAAACGTCTTGATATAAAAACAGTTTATTTTATTAAAAATAACAGTGCTGACAGTTTATAATTTTTAATTCACGTCAGTATTGATTAATTAGGTTTTATCTAGTTTGGTAGACTTTCCAATTAAACATGAATAATGTATTCTCTACAGAGACAAAATTTAATTAAAACGACAAACAACAAATTTACTTTTTGTTTAGTTAGCGAGTGCGTGACTGGGAGTATTATTAATTTTTTAATAGCCGGAAAAAATATAGTTGGTTGTCAAATTAATAAAAATTAAACATGTCGGATATTTTAAACAGTAAAACTACTTAAATAAAATTGTTCAGTATAATTTTCGAAAACAAATATTTGTTTTTCATTTTCGTCATTGTTTCGCTTTATTTCCAATTAAAAGTGTTCTATTAATCAATAAACGGGTATTATTTTTTAAAATTTCATCATTTTATATTGGTTTTAAATAATAGCTTTAAACAAAGTTTATTTTTATTTAAATACATTGTTTTATTACAATTCCTCAAAAGCATTGTTGCCTTATATAACTAGATACCTTTAAAACGACCATTATCGTACATGTTTCCATGACCATGACTTTTTAAATAAACCTTGAGAAGTTATGGCGTTTTAGTCACGAACCGAAGTTAGCAACAGGTTTTTAGTCACGGACTTTTAGTTAGTTGACAGTAAAAATAAATAGCCCTTTTTGTAAGATAATAACTAAATGTACAAATTACTTTATTATCTCAATACAAAAGTATTAAATAGTTTCTCAACGCCAATATTTGAAAAGTTTAAATGAACATTGTACTGACCTTTTAGCCGGCAGTAAACTAGATTTAACTTAATTTCGGGAGGTGACTCCACCCATATAATTTTTTTTTACTTTCACTGTTTAAAACTGTTTTTAGTCCATTTTCAAGGGATACATTTCGATATAGACATAAAATTTGACATTTTCACCCGCGCCCGGTGGGCTGGGCCTGGCCAAAAGTCAAAAAAGTCAACTTTATGTGATCAAAAAAATAATACACCAATGTAAAGATAAAAACCTTAATTTGTAAGATTCCGAAAGAAAAAGTTAAAAAACATTTTATTTAAAAAAGATACAGCTGTTTTAAGTAAAGCAATACGTAAAAAATTTAGATTTTAGTTTTGAACGGAATATTCTCTGCCTATATACATAACAAGAATATATTACAAAAATGGTTTAAATTAAAAATGTATATAATTCGATATTTTATGTTTTGAAAAGTTAAAAGTTATTTTTTTAATTGTACCTACTAGTTAAACGAAATAATATAATATCTTGTAAAATCATAAAATTTTAACTACTCTCTTAAAATTAAATAGTCAAAATTCTACCATTTGAATTATTACCAGCATTTTTTACTTATAAAATAGT
This sequence comes from Brassicogethes aeneus, assembly GCA_921294245.1. Classification (NCBI taxonomy): domain Eukaryota; kingdom Metazoa; phylum Arthropoda; class Insecta; order Coleoptera; family Nitidulidae; genus Brassicogethes; species Brassicogethes aeneus. Next base: position 5,780,606 of record OV121135.1, on the reverse strand, counting down.
CGTTTTCACTTTTAAATAGTTATTTTTTACTTCGTAAATAGTTAATGTTTGACTAATTTATTATTAGTTTCTTAAAACAAATCATGTAGCTATTTGTAATACATTTTACTACCTCGAGGTAAAAATAGTTTACAGTAATAAAAACGTAATAATAATCCTTTAAGGTAATGTACCTTTTTTTGTTTATTACTTGACCTTATTAATAGTATATTATTATACAAGAGATAATGCATGCTGTTATTCACGAGCATTAGATTTATCTCGAGTAAAATACTATACTTTATCTACCCCAATAAGTTGTTAATTAAATAATTTTCAAAAATAATTAAATAAAATCTGTCATCTGTCAAATGGTTAATCTTATATACTTTTGACCAATTTTTAATGTTATTATAGTCGCCTTTTCCAAATTTAAAACCCGCTTGGTTTAATTCACAGTGAATAATGAGTTCATTATTCACGTTGTTAGGCAGGGAATTTATAATGTTTATCCCAAACCCAATAGTATGCAATAGGAGTAAATAAAAATATATATTAATGGAAAAGTAATTGTTTCTAAAAAGTTTAATAAAAAAATAAGGCTTTACGTTTATTAATATGGGCAAAATAATTATTTTTTTACAAAGTGTAATAAAAAATGCAATTTTTTAAGTTTGACGCTTTACAAAACAAAATATAACAAACATAAATTATGTTTCTCGATACCAATATAAAGAATATTTATTCAAAGAATGGCTATTGTTTTATAGATGTCGCTCTATGCAAATATTTAATTTAAATCATTTTTAGATTATAATCAGTTTTTGTCGTAGAAAAAGTATAGTATGCAACTTGTTCATAAACTTTTCTAGTCACTCATTTAATTAAACACTCGCTCGTGCCTAAATTAAATTCGTGACTAAAATGGCGTTTATCACAGTTGATACATAAAATACTATTTTAGAAGGTATTAGTTAAATTTTTTTTTGTATAATTATCATACCCATTAAATTAAAGCCATACATAAGTAGTTAATCAATTCTCTAATTCTCTTTTTATGGTATTAAAACGGATAGTAAAGCAATTCAGGCTATCAAGCGTTCCTACTCTAAAATCCATAGAGGAAATTGCTGATGTAACGTTGCTCCTCCAAGATTAACGACGGGTAAATACTTTAAACAAGGGGGGGACTCGATACCACTCGTATATAAGGTATACGATGTGCACGGAATGACACCCATAATCGCCGGCGGCCATGACTGTTCGCATTAAGGCGAAGCTGTTGTATTAGAGAATTTAAGAAAGGAGGCACCAAGGAGATATAGCGTTAAGTAATTAAGATGTGAAAGGAACGCGGGGAGACATTTATCTGATTAACGTTTATCGTTAGGGAAATGGGTTGGATAAACAGTGGGTATGATTTTTGACTTACGAGTCTTCGAGTTTTCGCAACGCCCACGCCATCTGGTGGTGTTCGATAGCATTGTGTGAATTCAAGAATTTTTTTCTCAAAAGAGAGAAAAATATAAATTTTGTTTAATTGCACAGCTAAATCGCGCACGTTATTTGTGTTTCGCGATGCAAGTAAAAACAAAAAATTTTTGGTTTAGTACTTGATTTCGATTTATTATTACTTATATCATTGATTAAGTAACATACGCTTATATGATTATATACAGGGTGTTATGTAATTAATGTTATATATAAAAATACTGAATACCTTTTGACATAAGGTGTAATGGAAAAATATTTTAAAAGATATTTTCCCAAAGATAAAGAAAATATATGCATTAGAAGTTTTTTATATTTTTTGTGATACGCCACTGGTTACACACTTGTGTTCTGTGAGTACGTAGATACAAACCAGCAAAGTACCTGCGCGTTGCCAGTTGTAAAAAATTTTTACTAAAAAATTTTCTTGCATAAAATAAATAAAAACTCAATAAATACAAAAGTTTTAAGCCCTTAAAGCTCTAATACCATTCTGTATTTATTTACTCATCCAGCTATTAACTTAAGCAATGATAAGACAAATTAGTACCTATTTAAAAACTCCATAAAATTAATTTTTTCATCGGTTTTTTCTGTATGTTTACTCAGATGAAATTAGGACAAGTTCACAGGTTAATCGTTAAACTTTCAATTTGAGTAAATAAATCCAAACGCCCAAAAGCACTTCCCTAAATAAATTAAACCAGATTAACTTCAAGTAAAGTAATCATTACGAATTATGAATAAAGTTTAAATCTGGTGTGTCTAAATTTAAATATATTTTTTATAAGTATGTTTTTAAATCACAATGTTAAAACGATTTTTAAAAAATCATTAGTTTACAAATTTTTACAAGGTCTAATTAGTGATCTAGCAATTTCAGGTTTTTATTTTTTTTCAAGTTTTTTCAGGTTTTTATTCTTTTATAAATATTTTGAAAGTTTGAAAATTTGTATTTTATTAGTAATAATAATAAGTAAGATTTTATGCTATGGCGGGTCGGGCGCTCACAAATATTCAAATAACAAATATGGTTTTGTGTTACGGGGAAGCGATGCAAAATGCTCGTCAAGCAAGAATTTTGTAGGTAGGTATATTTAAAATTATCACAACGACAATACAATTCATTAATATTAGAACCAATAAAATGCCAGTATTCCATAGTGACGTATTTTATCACAGCGGCAATAATTTTTATCATCTTGTTTACACGTTACTAAGAATTTTGACACTTTTTTTGATTTAACATCTGTTGTCATTTAAATTCTGTATTTGATATATATCAATAAAATAATGAATTATAAACTCTAAAAGATCGATGGGTTGGTGTAAACGATAATGAAATTAAGGTAAGTTTGAATAAATAAGGTTTATTAAAGTGTTTTTATATTTTAAAGCACATTTTAATTTTAAATGTCAATCTGACAAATTTTTTAATTCCTAAAATTCATTATATTTTCTCACTAAATATAACTCGTGGTATGATTAATAATCGAAGATATTTACTCATTGAAACCGAAGCAGCACATTTCAATCGTCCTGCGGACTCGTGAAATCTGCAGCTCGGTTTCAATTCGAAAATATCATCGATGATAATCATACCACTTGTTATATTATGGGTGATAATGACGGACATCCACCGCCCTCGGAGCAAAGTTTTGTACGTGCTGTGCAAAATTTAAGGGACCGCGGAAGATTTAGCGCATTTGTTGGTGATAGGGGTCGGGCTCAGGGACGTGAATTTGTGGCCCTTGAAGAACAAATTTTGGACGAAGTGGAAGCAAATTCGAGAATTAGTACAAGACGATTAACTGCCCAACTTGGACAAATATCCAACTTTGTTACGTGGCGCACGATTCACGAAAATAGTTTGTACCCCTATCACCTACAATAAGTTCAAGCTCTTCAGGATGGAGATTATGCACTGCGGTTGGAATTTTGCCATTGGTATATACAGAAAAATCAAGAAGATGCTGATTGGAGCCGTAGTGTTTTGTATACCGATGAGGCCACATTTACGAGAGACGGGATTTGGGCAGAAACTCAGGAACTTAATTGTAAATAGTCCAGACATTTTTACGCGGGTGCGCGAAAGCATGCTTCGCAGAGTTTAAGCTTGCATTCTAAATAATGAAATCATTTTGAGCATCTCATATAAGGTAATACATTTTTAATTTTACATTTGGCAACACTGCATTAAAAAGTAATAGGTAAGGTTAATCCGCGGTTCCTAGTCGATCAGTGGCGTACTTTTTGGTAGGATAAAGGTTATTATAAATTATTTTTAGTCTTTGGAATTTAGAAAAAAAAAGTTTCAGGTGCTTCTTTATGGACCCTAAGGAACTACCCGTTTTAATATATAACATTAAGTACATAACACCATGTAGTTACGTTATTGTGTGTATTTTATCTACGTGATCATGTATATTATAATAGTGAATTATTGTGTTTTAATTGTAAATAAAATTCAAGTACTAAATCTGTTATGTTATGTTTTGCAAAAAGATCCAATACGGTACATATATGTGTTGACGCAGAATTAAATGATGATAACTTTACCTAATATAATTTATACTTAAGTTTCAACATTTTTAAGAAATCTAACAAAAAATAATTGCTGTACAAACATAACCTTAAAATCGAATATTTTTATATTTGAGTCCTCTAAAAAAACGCCGACAACTGCATTTTAAACGAAATAATATACCTACGAATTCATGGCAACAAAATATTACATACTTATATATAATACAAAATATAATACCGGTTATTGGTATTTTACTGTTGAGTGGAGACTTCTTAATCAACACTTTTAATAATGCTAAATGCTGTTTGAATTTAGACGACCTATTCGTTTATATCCCGATATTTTTCGGCTTTATTCTCAAAAACACTCGTTTGTAACATACGGTTTAACAGCTGCTTATTAAAAGCTGAATTCTGGTTGCGATGCTTCTTTGGTGTATGTAGCTAAAACTATTAGAAAACCGTCAAAAAAGTTGTTAACTGACTAAATTATGACTTTTTTATTTGTCAAAAATGCCCTACAAAAATTGGTTTAAATTTGCCGTAGCATTGTTATAAAACTTCTAAACTTAAATTTATAAAAAAGGTCAAAAACACACTGTTATAATTAAAAAAATCTTTTGTCAGGATGATTGATTTCACGGCATTTACAAATCTTTAATACACTTCCTCCCGCATGTTTATTTTGCACTGATTTTCTTTTCAATTTGTCCATTTGTCTGTGTCTAAAAGCCCGTATATTTATCATTCTTTCAAACTTTTCATTTTCCTAATCCGAAAACTGATTTTAACTTTTTAAATTAAATTTCGTTCAGTCTGCAAATTAAATTGCGATGGAAGAGCGACGTCGTAAATGTAGCGTCCGAATTTTTGTTAATTTTTTTTAAAGTTGCGTTACTGGTTTAATATAAGGTTAATGTCCCTATTTTAAGCACCATTACTAAAACAACTTACATTAAATTAGTTTTTAAGTTATCGTCACGGTAGATATTCTAAATTAATTTTATTTTTATAACCAAAAACTTTAAACAACATAAAACTATAGTTAAGACTTAAAACTGAGCAGGCATTTTCCTTCAATACTAAAGACATCAAAGAAAAAGCTGCTTTTTTCAGTATCAAATGTTTTTTATAGAAAGATAATTTTTTTTAGACCTTTGGGGACATCCATTAATTACGTAAGATAAAATTTTAAGGGAGGGGGGTCATTGAAAATCTCACGTCAATTTTTTAGTTTAATAATACGTAATATAATTTAATTTTGGGGTTTATCATGTTGTCCGCAAGTTTCATTGCTAAAATCTTTCGTGAGGAATAGGAGGGGTCTACCACATCTCACCAAATCTCACCAAGGGGGAGGGGGTCCATATTTTTTAAAATTTTTGTAGACACTTTGTAATAACAATATTAATAATAATAATAATAAAAATAACATTAAATAAATGAGTAACATTTTTAAACGTATTTAATTTAATTTATTGATGTATTAAAGTATCATGACGTCAAATGTTTTGACAGATTACTATGCTGAGGTGTAGTTAATTTTTAATTTATTTGTTTTGGCACCAGCCAATACATTTTATTTAAAGTAATGTATTTTGTGATAATTATACAGTAATATTGATTTAACATAATTGTATTTATTTTTATAAAAGAAAATTATAATGAACATTTTTATTGGTAAAAAGAATTAATAGGTAAATTTGATTACATTCTATGATAAGTTTTTTATTAGACTTATTTAGCTTGACATTGCCCAGGAAAATACTTTATAAAAATCGTGTCAAGGTTTTAATGGAAAATGTAAAATCAATTATTTCTCCAAGTCTAAAAAATTAATTAATTTACAATACATTTTAAGTAAGTACCTACCTTAATATAAACTAATAGTTCTTAAAGGCCACTTATTCTTGTGCAAATAATTTAATGTACTCTTAAATAAGTGAAGAACGGTGTGTCCAAACATGCAATTTAATTAAGATGTCTTAAAACTGGGCAAGAAGTGTCCAACAACTTAAAATGTTTATAATTGGATAAAAATGTTTTAAAAATGTCTGAAACTGTTTTTTTTTATACAGATAAGAAAAATAATAATGTTAAAATTAGTTTCCTCGATAGGAAGTTTAAAATTACGTGTGTTAACGTAAGTATTTTGCCAATTAACATTTTTCTTTCGCAAGAAAAACAACATTTAAACGGCTATTATGCTTTAAAACGTTTTAATCTTACTTTTAAAAATTAGTAAACATTTTGTAATCTCATTTAAACTCAAGTTTAGTATTTTTAATTTAAATAAATACCTTCCTATTGCAATTAAACTTTTCTTGCAATGCCAATTTATTTTAAAAGCATTTTCCTTACGGAAACAGGGAATCGGGTTAGCATAAACAAATGCCATCGAGTGAAAACAAAAGGTAATGGATGTCAACACTTAATACTGACAAGCAACATATGTTCGATTCTATGAACTTCTGTTCGTATAAAAATAACTTCTGCATGACTGCATGACGCGTGCCCATTTTTAAAAGCTTTAAAAATATAATAAAAAAGTTTTTGTTCCATACAAAATATTATTCAGATTTTAAAAGGCTTTTTGTAAATGTAAATTATAATTTAGTAAAGTTTATATGTTTCTAAAACAATACTTCGTTTTTGTATTTTTTTTCAGCACACAAATGATAAATACATAAATGAGTTTGGGAGTCATTACTTACACTCAGAAAAATGTACATGCACTGATAATAAAACTAATTTTGTAAGCGATTAATAAAATATTATTTAATTTAAATTTACAATTGTAATGGCTATAAATAAATTACCACCTAAGGTACCTTTTTTATTAAATTTTCAGTGTCTTATTGGGACAAAAATCTACGATTTGTCAAAGTAATGAGGTTATTTTTATTTACAGAATAAACTTTTTTTACTGTTAATAAAATTCTTATTTACTATAATGAAGCAGCAATGTTGAGCTTTTATAAAAAAAATGTTCATCCAACAAAGTAATAGTTGTTATCATATTGTCATGGCAATAAGAAATACTTTATGTTTACATTAAATCTTTGTCGAACTTAACATTTTTTGTTAAATCTATCCCGAGTCAAAATTTAAATCGTAATTTAAACCTACTTTGACCTACCAAAACTGATTTAAAACCTGTTCAGTCTGTTTACTCCAATTTAGCACTAGAACAACCGAATTAATCTTCATTTGAACCGATTTAAACCGATTTAAACCTCTAATAAAATTTTTGATTTAAATTTAAACGTAATTAGAATCGAAAAATCGGGAAAATGGACTTATCTGCCATGTTTTAGGTCATAAGTTGGTTATCTTTAGGCGAATATAAAACCGTTTCAGACTTAAGGTTTAAATTACGATCTTAATTTTGACTCGGGATAGTTGTGTGTGAATTGCGCTTACATAAAGTAATGCGCAGTTGTTATATTAAAATTTGTTCATTTTACTATGGCATATTTGTCTTTTTTAAATTACTATCATTGTAATTCAAATTAATTTTATTCCAGTTAGAAAATTTTTGTTTATAGCTTACGTTAAGAACAAAAATATTTTTTGCTATAAACAGACTTTTTTAATATTTACTATTGTTTTGCAATGGTAACAAAATTTTTGTTATTTCCCTTAAAAAGAGGGGGAAAGGGCCAGCGCTTTCCTTGGTGAACATAACTTTATAATCCACAGTCTGTGTTATAATCTTATTGATTTCACCTGTGTGAGTAGAGTGTGGTAAAATCTAGCATGAGAAAAATATCAAAAAGATCACTAAGAAAATTAAAATTTCGACGTTTTCTAAAAGAAATATTTAAGGTCTATTCTATAATTTTATAACTTGTTGTTTAAAAAGTTAGTTTATATATTTTTTTTATTTTGTACCTCATATAATGTAATGTGAGTTAATTTGTTTGTTCTAATAATATAATAATTTGTTGTAATGCCTTACAATTATTTAAAAAAAACTATCCAACACCCAACAGTAGGTTGTTACAATGAAAATAGTTTATTAAATTAACAATTAATTTGGTGTTAAATTTACATCAATTTTATTATTATTATATAAGTTTTATTTTAAACGAAAAGAGATTTGCAAAATTTACGAAATTTCTTTAAATAATACCATTAGGGTTTCATTAATACTAAAAAACATTTTTGTAAACGGTATAGAACTGCTTTTTTTGATAAATAATAATAAATATATTTATCAATGCGTTTCTGCATCTGAAAGAGTTTTATTTTTATAAACATAACGTAAATTTAATTTATAATTAATGCAAACGCTATTACTGAAAGCAGCGTTTGTAGATAAATAATTTATATAAAAATGATCTTTTTGCCGTAAAAAAGCGATTTTTGGACGAATAGGGATCTTTACTTTATTAAAAAAAAAACTTTTTTTGTTATAATTATTAAAAAATTTGTGTAACACAAAAGCGCTCACTCATAAAATATCCCCAATTTACTGGATTTTTTATTAACCATTCGCAAAATAGTTCTGTTTGCGTAGACGTTTTTTAAATGGTTTTGCATATTTATCCAAGTTTTTAAATATAATAATGCCGAAATAAGTCCAAATTTCATTATATTGTAAACCTAAAATATAAGCTGAATTATTTACGGGTGGCGTTAGCAGTTCTATCGATCTATTTCCAAGTATAATACAGATAGTTGTTTAAAAAACAAGAATACATTAATATCATTATTTATCTAGCTTATTTTAATATTTATTCGGCCATTAAGCTGTTAAATATTACCACTTTAACTTATATCTTATTTCGGGGCGTTATTGTTTACCAATGGCTCAATTTATAGTACAACATAAATTTCATTCAGACTCTATTTTCGGACTTTGAACAATTATATCGAAGATTTATGTTTTTTTCGTATAAACTTGACTTGAATTGAATTTTTGATATATTAAAAAAGTTTTTAATTAAATATATTCAGACAATTCGGTATTTATTTAAAAATTGACCAATTAAAAAACATTGTCATATTTTATTTTCATGGCCCTCTATGAAGGTCTCCAAAAACGTCAAAAGTTATTGGGCAATTTTTTAAATTTAAAACAGATAGAGTTTTCGAATTTGGCATACCCAAAAACCCCTAAAACAATAATTTTGTAATAAAATTTTATACTTTAGAAAAAAAGTAATTTTTTAAGCACTAAAAGTAATTTTTAAGCACTATAGGTATGTATAATTTTTTTAAACAATAACTATTCTTTGATTTCTCTAGGTAGGTATTAAACGAACTACACATTACCTTAGTTTTGTTACTCTAGCTTATATAACACAAATTAAGTTCAAAAATTATAAAACATAAAGCCTCATTCAGAACCTCGTAATTAGTGCAACAAATTAGTGGTTTCAATTAACGTAAAAGTTTGTCTTCGTACACAGTGTTGTTCACAACCAAAAAATTAGTGGTAGTACTTTTCAATTAGTGGAAAAAGTTTGCAAACTTCTAACTTTTACCACTAATTATAATTGGAAAGCGGCTTTGCGCATGTGCGCGGATATTTTATGTTAAAAGCAAAAAGTTTGAAGATTTGCCAGTGATGTTAAGGTTATATAAATAATATTGTAATGGTTGTACAAAATATTAATTTAATATAATTAATATTGTTTATGTCAGGTTAAGAAAAATGGACAATCTTTTAGCAAATTCCCTTAATTTTAGATGTTAATTTTTCGCTTTGTGAATGATCGTTTTGTGTTAATTAAAAGTATAATTGAAACCACTAATTTTTTCCACTAATTACGAGGTTCTGAATGAGGCTTAATGGTATTAATAATTTTAATTAATAGAAATATTAATTTACTTAAAAGATTACTTTTGAATAAATCATTCATTAATATTTTGGCTCTAATTAGATTAATATACCAATATTTTTTTAATTTTTGACATTAAGTTGTAAACACCCTGTATAAGCTAAGTTACGAAACTGGGCGAATGGGTAGTTTTATACAAATTGTTTAAAAAATTTGTTTTCCAAATTTGATCTTACTTTTTGACCATCCTGTATAAAATTTTATTACAAAATTATCATTTTACGAGTTTTTAGGTATGCCCAGTTCAGAATCGCTGGAGTTCTATTAATTCGAGTATTAAAAAGTAAAAACAATTTTTTTACTCGAAATATTTTATTTACTTTTATATTTTTATGCCGCCAATCCAAATGAAACAAAGTGTTTATAATGAAGAAACACCATTTTGTAAAAATGTCAAAATATTTTGTTTTATGTGAGCGTTTATGCTCAAAATTGATTCTTTTATAAATATAAATTATTTTGCTTCTATGGGTATGCCAATTATTATTGTGCTAAATATTTCGAACAGTGTAATTAACTTTTGTTATTTTAATTACAATATACCTAAAAATACACCACATTAAAATAACATTTTCTTTTATTTTTAGGTACGTATTCCCAAGCCAGAAATAGCCGTAAGTTAATGAATTTATATTCTAAAAAAATATTGGAGTTATTTTTTTAAATTATAATAATCATTAAGCTTTAAAAAAATATTGAATTTTATGAAATAAAATTTAACTGAAACCTATGGTTTCGGCCCTTATAAGGCCGAAAGTTTTATTATCTATAGCTTTTTATGGAATTTAAATTTGCGTTCTTTTGGTAGAAAAAATGTCTGTAGGTTGGATTTATGTATCTACGTTGAATGTTCGTTGTATATATTCCGTTTAATACTCACAAAAATCACACACACAAATTAAAATCATGTTTACGAAAAATCCTAAATTATCTTAAAAATATCTAAGACATCTTTAAAATGTTTAAAACTTTTTAAAAACAATAAACTTGTAAAGAATAATACATATTTATTAAAAAATAAACTATTATTACTTTTATCTTTGCTAAAATGTAACATTTTAAAACACATTTACACGGCTACAGCGCTGTTTCGTAGATAAAAGTAAACTATTAAAAAGTCACTATCATTTTACACGTTTTACAAACGTATAGTGCAATGCAATACTTTGTTCCATTTTATCTAATAAAATTCGATGGTAGAGTCGATAACAATTTAAAGTTGTAGCTTGACATTTTTACTGAAAGCTATGAGATGATAAAATTTACTGGGGTAGAATTGTTTATACCGAAAATAATCTCACTTCACTTGTATATATCTCTGTACCTCAGAGGTAAACGTAACAGTCCAATATTATAAAAAATGGGATAGTTGTAAAAAATCACTTAATACAGTAAAAAATATTTGGTTATTTTAACCAAATATTAACCAGATAGTATGATAATTAAGGTCCACTAACTTTATATTAAGTTTACAACCAACTGAAATCTGTTAACTAATTAAATATTTAGTTTGTAATTATAACAGACATTTTGTAGATTTAATAACAATTTTTTTTGTCAATAATTCAACCTTAATTCTTGTAATTTTTAAAAAGGACCTTATTTTTACAAACCCTTTTGTAGACACAGTAACAAAAGTATTTGTTGCTGCTTTATTAATTAATTTTCTAAACAAAAAAATTAACATGTACCCATAAATAAAGACAAAAATATCACACACACAATTAAATAACACACACCGTTCTGAAATCATCAAATTATAAAGAAATTTGGTATTACTACACTGCTTACAAAATTGCATATTATCTTTACAAAACTTTCGGTAAAATATTTTCCTTTCTTAAAATAATTGCAAACCCTGGTTTTATACAAAAAATTATGTTAAAATTTTACAAAATAAAATTAACAAAATACAAACTCATTTTAACAAATCCAATTTTTATAACAGTGTAGATATTAGATTTCTAAAACAATTTCGAATAGTAACTGTTATTAATCAAAATTTTATGTGAAACTGTAGTTGACTGTATAGACTTCATAGACTGGGTAGACTATAAGCAAGCAATCAGAATGTAAAAGGGCAATCAAGTGAATAAGCGTAGATCCCTGAAAGTAAGTAAAACCAGAATTTGCTTATGGAAAAATACGTGATTACGATTGATATTGGACCAAGTTATAAGAAAACGTTGTGTAACCTAAATGTTTAGTTTGATTTTGTTGCAGCCAGCTCTATAATGTAAGGTTTTGAAAAAGTTTTAAGGCAAATTTAACGAAGGACATTTTAATATACTGGGACATTAAAGCTTAGTACTGCCCTACTATGAAGAAAAGCAGTAACTACAAAAAAATGCAAAATGCGGTTTCTTGTGCTATGGTAAAACTATGCATATTTTGTATCCGAATTCAACACAGAAATGCAGTCAAATAGGTCATAAGTTAAAAAAATCAATTAAATACCTATTGCTTTTTATAAAAATGTAGTTTATGCTAATTTCACACAAATTTTTTGTTTAGCATGCAGTTACCAATCAATATGAACAGTTTTAGGATATATTTGTATCAGTTTTGAGCCAACTATAAATTTCTGAAAACTTTTTTTAATTTGATTTAAAACTTTATTAAAAAAATATACGAATTTTTTTAGTTTATAATATCAAAATTGTTTTTATTGGTTAAAAACACCTAATAATAATAATAAAAATAAAAACATATAAATTACCTATTTACGAAATTTTACATGTTATTAAATGAGTAATATGTTTATAAATTATCAAAAGTATCAAAATAGATCAAAGCCTTGACAAATTTTTACGTTTAATTTAGCTGACCACTTGCCAAATTCAAATTAAAATTAAATGTGAACTTTAAATTTGATATAAAATCTCGAACTATTTTATCTGAATGGCATTTTTGAATTAAAAAATATAGTATAGTATTAAAAAATCTACTTTTAGTAGATATCTACTAATTTGTACACGGTGAGTCATTAAAAAAAGTTGATTGTTTGTAATAAACATGTACTCTAAAAGACAAAATTAATTACATTACAATATTAATTATTAAACTAGGAAATGATAATATATCAGTAAACCATTTTATTTGTGCATTAACCTTCATAACTAATATAGCTTAACCTATATCAGTTAAACCATTCAGTGTTGGTGAAATTTATATATTATGTATGTTTAACTGATATCCATAATTAAACATGTAAATCAATAAAATGTTAAATATTTAATACATTATTTTATCATTTATTGCAGCAATCATCAAAATCCTATTTAATATTTTTTCGTGGAGGATATTAAATATTCAATCGAGTCATTATAGTCATTATATGGGTACACGAATTATGTATATTTAGATTATAATTCGGTTTAAATACAATATGCGTCATTTTAAACAATAAATGAGAAAGAACAAAGAAATTTTTTTAAACACAACTGACATTTTTTATGTTCATTTCAAATGGTTTAAAATTTTTTTCTCATTCAATTCTTAGTAATTTTTGAAAACAATGTTCACTATTTGTTTACTCATTGTCTTTTTATAATTTTAAAATCTTTGCCAAAAATTATCCCATTTGGAAAATTTTGTATTATTTGAATTATACTATCGTGATAAATAAAAATATTTTAAACTATATATTTACCATTAAAAATTCAGTTAAAGTTTTCACACAAACTTGTAATTGCCCATGCGTGTTAAAAGGCGCAAAATTTATTTATATTTCATAATCAATTTATAAAATTGCTTACAAATAAAATTAATAAAGGGATGGGTCCCCTTTCAATTTAATTATAAAATTTCAAGGACTAACAAGTTTATTTTTACCCTTCAAACTAATTACCCTTTCGCCTGATTACACCCATTTATTATTTATTTATCGAATCTATTTTGTTTCCACGAAAAATTAAGTTTACAACGATAAAATGTGTGTTTATTAGTCTATTTTTGTTAATGGATAACAAGGGACTGACGACGAAATTGAGTTGCTTGGTGAATTTATATTTATACAATCGGTATACTTTTTTAATATATTTTTTAAACCGCCGATTATCGTACACTAAGTGACCTTTTAAATACACATTGACAAGTTGTGGCTTTATGGCGTTTAGTTACGGGCTGAAGTTAGCAATAGAATTTTAGTCACGGGCTGAAGTTAGTTTTAAAAAATTTGTGCTTCGGTATTTACCCCCATTCTAATGGCACTCTTGAACTTTGATAATATTGCTACAAATTATGCTTGTATTAAAAATAACTGCTTTTTTAAAAATAATATTACTATTATCCCAAAAAGGGTAAACTAAGTATAAATTAAATAGTTTGAAAAATATTAGCACCCTATTGTAATATTTTTGGCTAAATTAAAGGAATTAAACACTAATTGTGGATTTTCTAATTTTCCTAATTTATTTTATAGGGTCAGAATTTCTCAAACGGGCCACCTGAATTAGGTCAAAATTAGTTTTTGTTTGTAGATACATTTTTTTGATAGTATTTTACATCACTAACACAAATCCTAAAGGATTTTGTAAAAAAAAAATTTTCAATTGACATATTCATGATATTAAAAGTCAAAGTTTTTAATAATTAAAAAATAAAAAAATTCATTATGGCTGAACTAATTATCCGATTCCATCGATATAACTAGCGTTGGAATCTTGTTTTGACATAGATTCTTTGTTATTTTTTTCAATTGTCCTATTTTCATTTAGGTCGATTTTTTTTTGTTTTTTTATACCAAATTCGGAAATAATTGCCTTCTGCGCCAGCTATCGACTCGAGAAAAAAAACACATATACTCCAATCATTTCTCGAAATTATGCTGCTGAGAAAAAAAATGGCCCGCAGGTTGACAAAAAGTTATTCGTCCTTTTGTGGCCGCGCGCGGTGTCAGCTCACGCTCCGAACCGTGTACGCTGTACGCGCTTGTGACGCGACGTCTTACGGTGGTCTGGAACCTGCGGGCCATTTTTTTTCTCAGCAGCATAATTTCGAAAAATGATTGGAGTATATGTGTTTTTTTTTTCGAGTCGATAGCTGGCGCAGAAGCCAATTATTTCCGAATTTGTTATAAAAAAAACAAAAAAAAATCGACCTAAATGAAAATTGTACAATTGAAAAAAATAACAAAGAATCTATGTCAAAACAAGATTTCAACGCTAGTTAAATCGTTGGAATCGGATAATTAGTTTAGCCATAATGATTTTTTTTTATTTTTTAATTACTAAAAACTTTTACTTTTAATATCATGAATATGTCAATTGAAAATTTTTTTTTTACAAAATCCTTTAGGATTTGTGTTAGTGATGTAAAATACTATCGAAAAAATGTATCTACAATCAAAAACTAATTTTGACCAAATTCAGGTGGCCCGTTTGAGAAATTCTAACCCTATAACATTTGTCAATAGTGGTAACCAAAAAATGCCATACCTATGAAACTTTTTAAAACCTTATTTCAACTACCAAAATTAAACTAAAACTAATTACATTATATACTTTTAATTTGTATAAGTAAATCTGAAGAAAACTGAAAAACAACAGAACTTGGGACTTGGCTGGAAACTTTCTTAAAAAACAAACTAAAAAACAGTAAAAGTATTGTCGATCAACCTTCAACCGTAT
This sequence comes from Brassicogethes aeneus, assembly GCA_921294245.1. Lineage (NCBI taxonomy): Eukaryota > Metazoa > Arthropoda > Insecta > Coleoptera > Nitidulidae > Brassicogethes > Brassicogethes aeneus. The sequence continues at coordinate 5,765,131 of OV121135.1, read as the reverse complement.
TATATAACCTTGATGTTGTAACCTTACCCAGGAAAAATCAATGGCGATGTCATCTAAAATTTAGAGGAAAAGTTTATTTACAAGATTTTTTAAGTTGGAAAGTTATTTTTAATTAAAATTGTTGGGTAATTAAAATAAATTTATGTACTTATATGGCAAACAAAAATAAATAAAAAATATTTTTAATAATAATAAAGGTAATAGTAAAGTAATTCCTAAATATTGTACTTCCATACTTTTATTAAATAAACAAACCCAGACTAGTAAATATAGAAATATTTAATAGTATTACGTATAGTATAGCCACATTATATGCAATAACTAGTTTTTTTTATTAAGTTGGTAGTTTATGCCAGTTTAATTTAGTATTTTTAGTATATAAAAAATCGTACTTCTACTGCAGAACTTAATTCAATACCCTGACACTGTCAAATTGATAGTAATATTTATTATTGATAATTTTCTTGTTAATTATTATATAATATCGATATATATCATTTTGATGAATTTATGCCAAATGCCTCAATGGCAGATAAAGTACATCGTACATTTTAGGAGTAAAAAATTAACGATTTTGGTTTTACAAATCACAAATTATTTTCAGCTAAGCAGATCAAACATTTTTGAAGTTTTAAAAAATAAGGTGGAAATAAAAAAAACAAAAAATAGGTAAAAATTTGCTGTTAGGTTCATACTTAATTTTCATGTCTTTGAAAATGGCATGCATTTAATTTAAATATATTAATTATTATTAAGCCACGTCCAGTGGCTTTAACAAAATACCCATTCACCATTGGAGTCCAATGATTGGAAAACATTCACGTGTGTTCACATAAAATTTTAATTTCTTTTATATAAATTCTTTTCAAAGCGAAGATTATTATCCGCTAGGAATACTTTATCTCGCCTGGGCCGTAGTCACCTATATTTAACTACTTTTTTATATGATTTTACTCATACTTAAAATTTCAAAGCAGCTGTTTAAATCAAGGGACAATGATTCTTTAACATCATCCTCAAGTGATAGCGCAGAAACGGTCGATGAAAAACCTCACAACAAAGATATTGTCCTTTCCAATATTAAAATCAGCGTAATTAACTTCAACACTTGCTCTCATTATACCTAAATATTTTAAAATAAAATTGTAAATATTTTTTTTACTAAAAATGTGTCTTTACAAATTTATCAATGTCAACGTACAAACCTACAAACTACTGTCAAGCTCAACGTCCTAGGACAATATAATTATCAATACAGGGTCCGATATGGGTGTTATTTCGCTGAAGAATATACTAATAATATATAGGTATAATAAAAATTAATTAATATTAAATTATTTTTTGTAATAATATTTGTCATAGAGAAAGTATAGTTTATAAACTTTTATAGATACTTTTTTTTTCTTAATTAAATTTTTTAACTAAATTGTCTTTTATTAAACTTGATACATAATGTACTATTTTATTATTCGTGTAAAATGTTTTCACAATATTATTGAATAAGTAAATAGATTGGTATGTGTGGAATATTATTTTGGCACCTCTTTAATATTCGAATATCCGCACTTAATGTTTAATTTTATACGTCAAATTTATTTTAAGAACTAAGTTGGAGACTTCCTGCATACATTACTTGTTAATGAAATACTACCGGCTTTGATATTTAATGAATATGCGCGACATACTCCTTTAATTTTTGAAGTATGTAGTACTTAATTATTTTTGTAATTTTCTTTAAAGTTATGTAGTTAGTAAAACTTGAATTTTTTTAACATTTTCAATATTTTTTTATTGTGATTAACTCGGACTAGTTGATCAAATACATATTGTATACAGCCAATGTATTTTTAGCAACTTTAATTTTTTTACTCGAAAACCAGTTAAAACTTTGTAAATTTCTTATTGGGCTTTTACAATTTAAAATTTTTAGAATTTTTTTACCTTAAATTCGTACATATGCACTGTGTAATTCTGTACTCTCTAAAAATATATTAGTCAAAAATTACTAATTACTACAGTTATTAGTGGCTGCTTTTTCACTTTTACCATTGTTAAATATGGGATACCCTGGTATCCCCAACATTTAACAGTCAATTCTTATGTTAAATTTTCTCCTGAATCCGAAAATACCGTCAAAAATTATGAAAGTAGAGCAGTTTTTGAGATATAGTCAAACACTTATTATATGGAAAATTGATTATATCTTGAAAATTGTTTTACTTTTATAACTTTTGACGACATTTTCGGATTTACGGGACAATTTTACATGGAAATTGACTGCTAAATGTTTGGGATACAAATTTCTATGGACGAGAATTATTAGTGGCTGCTTTTTCGCTATGAAAATTAGTCGTTTTTCACCAATTCATTTTTAGAGAGTAATTCTCCATAATGATTTTGAAGAACTGACTGTAAATTAATCAATTGGTGAATAGAAATAATCAGTGCGTAATTAAAATCAAAGTTTACGATGTTGTTGATAACCCTATACATTATGCATAAAGTTTACCATTTAGATTAAGGTCTGACTGTTGCATATTAACCAAACCGCAAACTACGTTATATAGCAGGAAAACTCGGTCCTAAAAATTCTAATTACTCAAAAAAATAATGCTATTAAAAAAGTTTCTGCAACATTACGGTAACGTTAAGAGTTTTAATGTACCGTTTTGGCTATTATCTCGGTTGCAATAATCCTTTACACAGTGGGATAGTTTTACAATTAAAAATAATTAAAATTTAAAAGTTTACAACATTATTTCAATAATTAATTTATCAATTATTTAGTTTAATATAATAAAATATAAATTCAACCAAACAGTTCATAAATCTAGGTTCTCATACATATTGGAATGAATTTCTTTATCTAGATTAATAAATTGCCCCATAGTGAGTTTGCAGGATTTCCTGCGAGAAGTCTCGCAGGACTAAGCCGGCACGCGGCCGCATCATATGTGCTCAGTTTATTATCTACTTTTGCAGATTAAAAGATGATATAAATCTCTTGGCGCGCCAACAGAAAACAATATTCAACGAATGTGTACAAACTGTTTGTGCTAAATGTAAGGTAAAGTGGTTGAAAAGCGCGCACTATGATTTGCTTTAGATGCTTTAAGTTTTATTTTTCTATTTCCAGTTTAGTATTGTCTACTTTTATCTGTCTTGTTTCGTAAATTATTTTTTGTCAAATGAAAGTATAATCTTCTCTGTGATGAAATCACTCCTATTCTACTCTACCCTAAGTGAACAAACATTGTACGTGTTATGGCTCTTCAGGGAAGTCTACGTCTCCAACAAGTAAATTGAAATAAATGTCGGGAGTTACTTTAAAGGATCTACCGAAATGCATTGAAGATATATTGAAAATGTTTCAGGACCCAAAAATAGGTTAAAATAAATGTAGCGTAGGTATTTATTTTTAACACAGTGATTTGCTTTTAGATTTTTTTGTTTACAAAAATGGCGAATGCGCCGGGATTAATACATACTCGCGAAAAGGTAACGCACAGTGTTTCAATTCTCGAAATTTTCGGCAAAATATCAAGGAGTAGTCGGATTCTACTAAAAATCCGTATATATATATATATCCGAATCTTGAATCAGAATTCCAAAATTCAAAAAGGTAGATCCAAAATGGCAGACATATTTGTCAAAAAATTAACAGAATAAATTAAAAATCACCACAGGGGTTTTTGGGGTCGCTGATGACGAATCTGGAATCAGAATTCCAAAATTCAAAATGGTGGACATTTTAATCAAAAAATTGTCGACATTAATTAAAAACCCGTAAGAGGTTCTTTTTAAAATATAAATAAAACATATTTTTATAAACACAACACAAATAACCACAATTCAAATTTGACATTAACACACTACAATGTGCATGCGGAGTTCTTTTAACGCACCTACAAAAGATGGGTTCAATATGTAAAATCATTGTTAAATATCTTAGTAGACACGAACGATTTACGCAATTGAAAGTCTAGACACCGCTGTTGTAATAAACGTTTTGAGTTAAATCCGAGTGAATCGAGTAAACTTCATACGCGCGCGACATAGGCTTAAAATCGCGAGGTTTTTTACCACAACCGTGCCTGAGCGCCCAAGAACATGTAGTTTTAAAGAGCCGGGGGCAAGTTGGGGCAGATAATTTATTGATGGCTTGATAGACAAAACTCTAAGCTATTCAACGGATCTTGAACTGATGCCTTACAATTCATTACAATTTTTGTAGCTCCATTGTTTTAAAAACTCGATTCAAAGTTTGCGATTTTAACAGACTGATCTTGTCGGTTACGATAACCCGTTGTACAAGCAAAATCTACGAAAAACAAATACATATCTGAATTTTACATACCTTGAAGATCACCCTTCATCAAACCGCATAACAATCGGACACACCAAACACAAGTTATTCACTTTTGAACAATAAACAATTTTCCGCAGCGAACGCGTGTAAAGTACCTCCAACTGAAAGCGTCAAGTTTAAACTGATGTACAAGACAAAATATACGTATTTTATATATTTTTTTTCGATACAGGATGGAGACAGGTATTAACTACCCATCTAACTCAATATTTACCTAAAAAAAAATGTCAATTTTTTAGGTTTTGCCGATATTTTCGAGAATTTAAACACTGTGCGCTTTAAAAAAAAAGATTTCCTATGATTTTTTTATAAATTAACTGATTTAAAAGTTATTTAAGGTTAAAGTTAAACTTATAGTAATTTTTTCGATTTTTTACGTTGACTGCAAAATTATAACTAAATTATAAAAATTAATTGTTTACTTTTCAAAATATGTGATTTTATTGTATTATTGAAAAAGTAAAAATTATTGAAAAGACAAGTGAAAATGATTGACAAGAGATTCCGATAAATTAAAATTAAAAGAATCTGGTACTAGTTTTACTCAAATTTAGCACGATTACTTTTTTTACATAATCTTTTTATTTCTGTGAAATTTTACAAAAGTGAAACATCTATATTTAACGATGACGTAATTTGATAACTCCTAGACCTATACTAAATTTTTTCGCAGAAAAAAAAGTGAAACAAATTTAACACATGATCTGCAAAAACATAAAACCAACAATTTCCAATCAAAATTAAAACTCTCTCAGCTTTGCAAATTTAGCGTTCCGTTAAACTGCAGGTATGTAGAGCAAACAAACATGAAAACTTTTATGGAAAATTTTATTGCATTTGTGGGCGATTTTCGATGCAATAAATATGCATTTCGTTATATTCGTTTTAGCGAATTCGGTTGCTTGATTTCGCGGCTATTTGCAAATCGATTTTAGTACCGAGTTTTAAAATTTGCCGCCCAGGGCGAGAATTTTTAGTATATTTTTAGATTTTATTTGTGATAGCTTTTCCAATGGATAGTTTTGTATGATTTTGTCATCCTTTTAAATCCACCAAGAATTGACACATTTTCATGAAACATAAAACTCGGTTTTAACTTTTCATTCGAAATGATTTTCAATTTTGCAGATGGTTATGAAGCCCATCGCGCTAATGGAAAACTAATTAATGAAACCGCCAAAAAACATTCGTTTATGTTGGCATTGGTTGAGCAAAAAAAATCCACGAAATTATTTGTTTGGGGTTAAAAAATACAACGGTTATTAAATATCAAATTAATTAGTTTAAAACATATTCTAATTAACGAGGGTTAACATCCTAAACACACTTAAACCCAAAATTATTAAATAAAAAGTTTAGTGTTCCATTTATGACACACACCGACCAAGAAACTAAACCAATCAAAACTTCTTCTCTCTGCAAATATTAATTATAAACTTATAAACTTGGTCATGATGATACTGAGAGTCAGGGTCGATAGGTTTCATAACTTTGTAGGTTTATGTATATTTTGTCTGAAATAGTTCTTTTGATCCATCCTCTTGCAAGGGAATAAGGATAACTTCCCAGGAAAAGTAATATCTAGTGTCGGATATAAAACGGCAAAACATAAATAAAGATTTGAGAAGGATAATATTAAACCCCCAATGACCAAACACGTAAAAAGTTACGAGACCTATAAAAAAACAAGAATTCAAAAACCTTGTAAATGTGTCTTTTACGCACGTGGTGATTTAGAATTGGCAACGTACGAACAAAAAATAAAGTAAGTGTTTAATATCAATAATTATCACCCTACTATTTTAAACACGAATTAATAGGTACTAAATATTCAAAACAGCAGTACCTTGGCGTGTCACAACTCCTGAATCAAATATTTGAGTGATTTTATTTTAAAATATATTCAATTTATCTTAAATTTTTTAACTTCACTACAAACTATAAAACATTAAATAATGTATTCTTCATATTTTATCATAGATTCGAATAATAGCAATTTTTAAAAAATTGATAATCTTTGTACTCACTTTTACCCGTAAGTTCTGTGTCCAATGTTAAAATTCAACATTCCTGCAAAATATTGAAGTTTAAACTTCAAGTCCTCGTTTTAACTCAAGTGTTGATAAAAAATTACCTACAGAGCCCGCCCTTTGCACGACAGTCATCTTGAAAACAATGCAAGCGGCGAAGTGGTGAATGCACGTATAGTTCCAGTCAAAATTTCATTACTGTGGTGAGTAGTTATTTTCTTACGTATATATATTTCATTGTAATTTATATAAGGCTATATCTGATTTGTTGATAAGTAGCATCCACCAATAAAAAATATCAGTAAAATATTTAATTCCGAATTATAATCTCAAATTTGTATCCCATTCATTAGTACTGTGTCGTCAGTTCTATGTTCGATGTTTCGGTTATTTTTTCAATTTAAATTCTGCTTGCGCAGAACTTGTTTATTTAATGTCATTATAAACTCATATAAATTTGGTGTGGGTCCCATATCTAATAATTGAGATATCGGTATACCCAAAATCCACCAGCCGCCACTGATGTGTGGTATTATTTGATTTTAAGATTTAATATATATATATAATATGCTTAAAGTTGCAATAAATCTTATACTCGTCACTGTTTGAAAAAGAGACTGGCCCGGTCTGGAACAGTATATTTATTATATTATTTATGTTCTCATAACAAAATACTGTTTAATTTTTTCCAAAAAACTATATAAACAAAATGAGGTCAAAAGTTGCCCAACTTTTGTAGAATCACCCAAATATATATATATATTTATTAAGCATTAATTTCAAAATTCTTAATACTCTGATTGTGTCGTTAAAATCCTAGTAGCTTTCATTGTTTAAGCTGGCGCATAATAAAATGTCACGTTTACCAGCTTTATGGTAACATATAATAATATAACCGAGTGGAACATTAAACCCATTATTATTAAAGCCGGTTGTGGTGCGTCCAGGTAAACAATTTTGGTTTATGTTTCAATCAGCAGAATTTCGTAATTAAATCGTAAACCCAGAATACACAATATTTTGGATCTTCGCCAAAGGCGCATACAACACGTTCTCAAGTACTATTTAATAAAGTGCCCCACAATTGTTTAGAAATTGTTTATACATAAAAAAAATAAACGAAGTAGGTGAACCTAAACTCTTGACCAACATAACTCCTATATGAACCTTACAAATTTTGCAGTAATTTATATATATATATATATATATATATATATACATATATATATATATATATGTATATATTTTTAAATACATATGCGTATGTGCTGGCTTGACACTTAGGACAGCAAACAACCTTTAAAATAATCGAATTAATGATGAATCATGTTAAGCACAATTAATTACTATTTATTACCAACAATTCGTATCAACAAATTGTTAAAATTAAGTTAATAAACATTTAGCTTTTTTTCTGAAAATTTTTTATTTTGACAATAAAAAAGTAATAATTTAAATAATTTTTATTAAAATTAAAACTATTCCCAACAGGACGTTCTTTGTAGTAAGTTTTGTAAGTCTAGTTTTCTAAAAATATTAGTTTTAAATAAAATATTATGTATCAAGTTTAATAAACGACATTTTAGTCACGAGCGAGCTAGTATTCTTTTTCTACGACAAATACTTAATATAATCTAAAAAATGATTTAAATTAAATATTTTTATAAAGCGACCATCCCAATTAGGATTTTAAAATTTCCGGAAAAACTTAGCCGGCGGAAAAAAACCGTTTTATTCCGGTAAAAAACGGAAAAATTGGAAAATTTTCAGAAAAATTGTCTATTTAATTTTTTAAATTTTATTTAAAGGGTAATACGAAGAAATGCAAATGTCAATTTTTTTGAAAATTTCCAAATATTTACGGATAGTATCCATACACTGATATCGAGAAAAAAGTAAATTTCCGACGCTGATTATAATCACATAATATTATACTTATAAAAATTAATCCTTTTTTGAATCCAGTAAGAATATTCTACCGGGCCGCAAAAAAACCTATTCGGTGATGTGTTAACATAACTTCGATTTATAAAATTATAATTTTTTAATTTAACTTTATAAATCATTCATTATTTTATAGTTAGATATTTGTAATGGACTACTTTTTGCAACAAAAAAACCCAACAGACACGTTTACGTTTATTTTCCTAAATAAAGGATTTTTTTAATTTAAAATAATGTTAACTTGTTGATTGCAACTTTTTTCAAATGTATATTTAAAAAAAAACAGTTTTTTTCCCCAATTTTTCCGGTTTTTTTCCGACACTTTAAAACACCAATCGCAATAAACATTTTTGACGTAATTTTCACCATTAATATTGCCCATTATTATTTTAATTACACTTAACAATTATTGATACTTTAAAATATTAAAATAACTTAAAAATATGATTGTGAAGAAAATATTTCATCCTTCGATTTTTTTTATTACTTTAGTTGCAAAATACTACGACAAAGTATTAGAAATTCTTACACGGTAAAGGGGACAGTTGTATCTATTGGAATTCCCATTAGAATTTCTAACTTGAAAATCTACCGGTGCACAGTGTTTCAATTCTCGAAATTTTTGGCAAAATATCAAGGAGTAGTCGGATTCTCCTAAAAATCCGTATAAAGAGGTTTTTGGGGTTGCTGATAACGAATAATCTCAAAATTCAAAATGGTAGATCCAAAATGGCGGACATATTTGTCAAAAAATTGACGGAATAAATTGAAAATCATCATACAGGGGTTTTTGGGGTCGCTGATAACGAATCTGGAATCAGAATCAAAATTCAAAATGGTAGATTTGAATTAAAATTTGCAAAAAAGTTAGTTTTTTAGCCTCCGCTCCCCCAAATTATGATAAATCAAATAAAAGTGGTGCAATATTTAATTCACTGCAGTTTATCGACAAATTTCAAAATTGAACAGATTTTATACCAAGTATTTTAAATTTTTATTATTTCTTTTACTTAATATTTTAGCAACGATTTCTTAATTCATTAAAAAAATTCTCAACACAAATAAGCACAATTTAAATTTGATATTAACACACTACAATGCTCATGCGGAGTTGTTTTAACGCACCTACAAGAGATGGGTTAAATATGTAAAATCGGTGTTAAATATCTTAGTAGTCACGAACGATTTACGCAAGTGAAAGTCTAGACACTGCTGTTGTAATAAACGTTTTAAGTTAAATCCGAGTGAATCGAGTAAACGTCATGTCGCTACCCAGAAATAAAAAAAATCTTAAATTTTGTAAATCAAAAACACAGATACGCCGGGGGCAAGTTGGGGCAGATAATTTATTGATGGCTTGATAGACAAAACTCTAAGCTATTCAACGGATCTTGAACTTATGCCTTACAATTCATTACAATTTTTGTAGCTCCATTGTTCTAAAAGCTCGATTCAAAGTTTGCGATTTTAACAGACCGATCTTGTCGGTTACGATAACCCGTTGTACAAGCAAAATCTACGAAAAACAAATACATATCCAAATTTTACATACCTTGAAGATCACCCTTCATTAAACCGCATAACAATCAGACACACCAAACACAAGTTATTCACTTTTAAACAATAAACAATTTTCCGCAGCGATCGCGTGTAAAGTACCTTCAACTGAAAGCGTCAAGTTTAAACTGATGTACAAGACAAAATATACGTATTTTATATAATTTTTTTTCAATACAGGATGGAGACAGGTATTAACTACCCATCTTACTCAAACCTAAAAAAAATGCCAATGTTTGAGGTTTTGCCGATATTTTCTAGAATTGAAACACTGTGCGGCGTAAAAATGTCAAATTTGTCTGTGTTGATTAAAATTTATTCCTTAAAAATAGACTAACAATGTAGAACGACATAGAAGCAGTTTTTCACATTAAAAGATAAGAGAATGTTTTATTGGCACTGTACGCAAATTTGTTAACGCTTTATCAGTTAAATCTAGTTAACTGCACTACCACGGCAAAATCAAAAAGTTCAAACCTTTATATAATCTGTTTAAATATTGGCGTCAAAACACTATTTAATACTTTTGTATTTTTGTATTGAGATAATAAAATATTGTTTACATTTAGTATTATTTTTACGACTAAAGCGCCATAAAGCCCAACTTGTCAATGTGTATTTCAAAGGTCACTTAGTGTCATGGATACTTCTACGACAATGGGCGTTTTTAGGGTGGGAGTAGAAAAATATTTTTAGAGGCTTTGCAAGCCGCTGAGGCAACAAAACAAATTGTGTTTACAAATCTAAAAATAAAAAATAAATCCATATTTGTTACGAAATAAATAAAATTCAGTAAATTTTCGGAATTCCAGTCGCTATAAATCGTAAATCCTCGGTCATTCCTGCCACAAACGGAGCACGGCGTCTAACCCTTTTATTGCCAGATAAGTTACTCCATGGGGTTATGGGTTATTAATTCCATATAAAGGGCACACCTGACTGTACCGGCAGGATTACATACGCTTCGCCACATTTATCGATCAACTCAACTTTTACACGCCGACTGGATGCTGTAGATACGAGTACGTACCTTCACTCTATCCACACAATGTGATCTATTTTTAAACAAACGTTTTTTACTTTCGCACTTTTTATTTTATCGAATTTTCCATTAAAAAATATGGTAAGGCCGCACAAGAGTACGCGCGTTTTAATGCTCGTTTGGTAGAGTGGTGTAAGAGTGCGTAATTAAAAACAGTTATATACGAGGTGTGTTCAGAAAATAACGGGAATTGTTAAATTACGCGGGTTCGGAGGGTCCGGTTGTCATAAAATTTTCTTTATTATGTTGGTATACATGCCCCCGAATTATGATAAAAACTTTAGCTGTTTTCATTGTTTACTTTGTCTGTGGCAGCCGCTAAGGTTAGACGTGTTTTATGAGCTCGGCGGTTTTTCGTTCGTTATAAAAAATGGATCAAAGAATTTGTATCCCATTTTGCTTAAAAAATAAAATAAATTCTGTAAAATGTTAACAAAGGCCTATAGTGAGTCTGTTATAAGTAAAACAAGAGTTTACAAGTGGTATAAGAGTTTCCAAGATGGCCGTGAAGACGTTGAAGATGACGAACGCCCCGAACGCACAAGCACATTAACAACCGATAAAAACATGGAAAAAGTGGAATAAATGGTTATAAACCATCAGAGAAGTCGCTGATGATGTTGGTATATCGATTGGCTCATCCCATGAAATGTTTTTGGTATAAATCGCGTGGCACAAATTTTTTTTCTAAAATTGTTAAATTTTGAACAAAATGTTTGGCCAAAAACAATACTGTAATGATGCCCCAGCCTCCATATTCGCCAGACATGCCTCTGTCTGACTTTTTCCTATTCTCAAAAATAAAGAGAACCTTAAAGGGCCGTTGTTTTGCAAGCCTAGATGACATTAAAAGCGCATCGCTGAAAGAACTAAAGGCTATCTCAAAGATCGAGTTTTAGAAGTGTTTCGAGTATTGGAAGAAGAGCTGGCACATGTGCATAATATCCACTGGGGACTGTTTTGAAGGCGACAACATTAATGTACACGAATAAATAAATATTTGTTTCAAAAAACGAAAATTCCCGATATTTTCTGAACACACCTCGTATATATATATAATTTAATCTTAATGTAAAATAACAACAAACTTAACCAAGAAAAAGCTATAATAACAACGAAAAACATGTTCTTGGACATTATTAGTACAATTTAACCCAACATCATTTTTGCTTGGGTGCGAGTGTTTAATTACGTGTCAAGAAAAGTTTTTAAACGAGTTGCATACTATATAATAATAATAATAATAATAATTAAAATAATAATAATAAATATAAAATTAAATATTTGTATATAGCGACATCTATAAAAGAATAAAGTAACCATTCTAACTGTCAAATTTATTTGTGCAAATCGAAATGTTTCCCTTGAAAATGGACTAAACATTGGTTAAATCCGATGTAGAAGCAGTTTTTCACCCGAAATTTTTAATGGATAATCAGTTAAATGTAGTTTACTGCCGAAGCTTGCAAGCGAGTATTTAAAAAAAACGAGTGTCTAGAGGAGTTTATAAAACGAGTTGCATACTATAATTTATCTACGACGAACATAAAGAAGAACTTAAAGCCATTTTAATTTTTTTAACATTTGACATCTGTCAAATGTCAACGAATTAAACCTCACTTTTCCCCCAATTTATAGTAAAGCTAACTTCAGCCCGTGACTAAAATGCACAAAATCCACTAGTGCAAACTTCAGCCCGTGACTAAAACTCCATAAAGTCACAGCTTGTCAATGTAGGAGTAGATAAACATAATTATATATTTTTCGAAAGTCCTTTATATTTTATTTGCATGAATTAAATTTTATATTTTTTTAAACCATTATGTATTATACAATTTGACCAGTTGTGGCACTCTTATCGCCTGCGCACACACAAGTGTAATAATTACCACATTTTTAATTAAAGATAAAAAATATAATAATATTAATTAATATTTACATAATCCCCCAGGGCATAATTAAGAAAAATATAATTAAACGTTGTATTTTTAATTTACTTAGCGAAGTCAGTCGCGAAATTATAATTTACTTTTCTTGTAGACCAAAGAGATTAATTTACCTAAAACCAACAATTTTTTATATCGTTAACTGTCGTTTTATATAATTTATTAAATCTGCAAATTGCGTTTTAAAATTCAATTTAAATGCAATAATATTATGGAGAATGTATACATACAATTCAATTTACTGTGTGGATTTATGTTATTTCCCATGTGCATACTCTTCTTATTTGAGAATTAAATTGTCTTCTTGTTTATATAACAAGATATTTAATGTAAGGATTGTCCCAAATGTTTACTTTAATTTTTTTAATAGTTAAATTAAGTTATAATACAGACTAAAAATTTGCATTATCCATATGCAAAATTTACAAACAACATTATTTATTAATAATTAGTTAAATTAAACATTGAATGATGCCATTGTTGCTTTCCTCAATAAATTATTAAATTATTCGAAAATAGAATTCATTACGTGAAACTTTGCAAATTTAATTTTAATGAAAATAGATGAAGTTTGAAGCTTGATAATTAAATATTAATTTAATCGGAATTAATTAAATTTCGAACCAAGCCTTAAATAATAGACTCGGTAAATAAACAGTGTATTTTAGTTTTGAAGTTTGAATTAATTACTCAACTGTCGATATTTTAATATCAAGTTTAATATTGGTCCTATTGGCTAATTGGCATAGAATGACGGCATGATTACGTCCAAAAGAAAAGGTCTATATGGGTGAATCCCCCGAAATGTCCCCCGATGGTGTTACCCCTTGATATTTAATAAAACTAAACTAAACTTTTATTGTGTTTTGATATTTCATAATTAAGTGGATATTACAGCTTAGGTTCCAGATTTTTAACCGCAATTAAATATTTTTTACAATGTTTTAAAAGTCTAAAACCCATTCTTCGAGACTGTTCCTCTTTCTAGGATAACCTATATGTTTTCAAATATCTGAGGTGGTAAAAGCATACTAAAAATATTAGTTCACTAAGTAAATTAAACACATCCAAAGCAATCGAATCAAATATAAAATATTATTAAAAATTAAAAGAAATAATTTTTATAACCATTTATGTAGGTTACAAAAATTCTATCCTCCGTGAATCTATTTTTGCTTTAAATTTTATGCAACGGATGGCGCTTTAATCATTTGAAATAAGCAAAAACCTATGTTTATACGACATTATAGATGCATGTGATTCCTGAAGGTCAGTTACAATTTATATGCAGATGAGATTGTTGCTGTTTTATAATTTAAAAGTTTAAGTTCATAAATTTGCCATTTAAAAACCTATCCACCGTGAAGTGTAATATCTCAGTAAGTAGATTTTTTTATAAATATTTTATGTATGTACAATTGTATAATTTAAAAATATTAAGGTGTCAGAAGATACAATAACTTAAAAAAAACATACGAAATCCTAACCTCCGTAAAGCCCTAATATTCAAAATGTAGGATTTCTTAAAATACTTACATTTGTGCAGAACTACTTATGTTATGTTATTACCAGACCTGGTGGCTTTCCAAAAACCCCATTCTAGACTAACAGTGAAACAACCAAAAATAAAAAATATATTCATTCAAATGCGTTAAATCATATGCTCGTGGCGGCCAATTGATATATTATTGATTGTTTGACCGGATATGTGGGGCCTAGGTAGAAAAAAAACCATTTTGCAATGTGGATCTTACAGTATTTTCCCTGTAGAATCTTTTTATGAAAATAGATTTGCTAAAATATCGTTTTTAGGGGAAATGAGGATTGTCACTAAAGAGATATTAAGTAATAACGCGTAATATTTAAAAAACATCCCACCTCTGCTTATTGTTTTTTTATTGAAAATCCTTGGGTTCTGCTCCCCTTTATTGTTTTGTTTTATTTAAACCTGAAATATTTTTTTTTGCAAATATAATAAAGTAACACTTTTTTTTAAATCTTTTTCAACAAATATAACGTATTTTCATGGTATACAGACCGAGTGCAACCGAACTAATGATGTATTTATATCATCGTTTTTTTTTTTAAATAAAGCTCCTCATTTATTATTAATTGGTGGCGCTCAATACAATTGTGGGAATTCAAGAATTGTCAACAATCATTTAAAGCATACGAACCACATCATTTTTAAATAAATAAGTAGTTTTTTTACAGAGGAATGCAAAAGTCTTATTTGACAAGAAGAGAAAGTTTATCTTAGAATTTAAGTTTATTTCAATAAAAAAAAATAACAGATTTTTATATAAAATAAACTTTTGATTTTTTAAAACTTGTTTATTTCAAAAACGATTATTCCAAATCTTTTCTTATCCAACTGGTCGTGCCAAAACATTTTATAATTTTAAATTATTTCAAATTGGAGTTATACCTTTTTAATCAAGGTATATAAATTATACTTATGCCTATATCTTTCGTAAAGTATTTCTGTTGGCCTCACGTGTAAGGTTTTTTACATTTTGCTCAAAATCACCTAATATGGATAAGCCAAGTTTTGGAATGCACCTCCTCATATAATACACATTTTGGTCTTTTACCGTTGAGTGAAGACTTTCTTAATCAACGCTTTTAACAAAAGTTGAAATGTTTACATTTTTCAAGTAAGTCATTACTAAAATGTGAATTTATTGTATCTAATAAATACAATTTATATTTACAGGGAGTGTATACAATTTATTTTTTCATTCATAAGTAATTT
The DNA here is from genome assembly GCA_921294245.1 of Brassicogethes aeneus. NCBI lineage: Eukaryota > Metazoa > Arthropoda > Insecta > Coleoptera > Nitidulidae > Brassicogethes > Brassicogethes aeneus. Next base: position 5,749,488 of record OV121135.1, on the reverse strand, counting down.
GTCATAATAATTAGGTCTTTGAGAATTCGTATTTGAAATTTCAAACTCGACAAAGATTGTATATTCTCTGGAAATAGTAATAGTTTGAAAGTTTATTGTTTACCTCCGTAGCCGAGATATTCAAACTTGCAGAGATGTAAAGCACTTCTTTGACTGAAATAGTTGTCTGACATTTGCTTTTGACATAACTTACACTAAAGTAGTGCGGTTGTTTTAGCATGTCGTTGAATGTAACGATAATATCGTTTAAAGCAATGTTTAATAATATGGCAACACTGTCCTATGACAGCAACACTAGTGTGCTTGATAAAAAAGATCCAACACAATTTTTTATATTTGCTCATTCTTTAAAAGCATTCCATTTTCTACAAAAAATTTAATGTACATAAATTTTAATCTCGAATATTTTGCTTGGTAAAATATAATTAGGTCTAAAAACTATTAGTTTTAATTCAAAGAGATACATTTTACATTATTTATTTCAATTGCGAAAAAAACCTAATTTTTCCAAAACACATTGTTTTGGACATCATCCAAGTTTATCCCAAGCATTCATCATCGAAAAGAATGTTGTCACCTACTTTTAATTATATTTCAACAGTTTATAAAATTCCCAAATAAAAAAAACGTCGTTAAAACATCAAAAGATATTTGCGTGTATATATTAAATTAACAGTGATTGGTATCTGGCACTGAAAAATAAACGTTCAATTGGCCGTGTAGACAAATATAATCAAATAATTTGAAACGCGCAAAATTTGGAAACATTTATTTTGCAGTTGTTGAGTTTTTAAAAGTTATTACATATTTTAAAATAAATAATTTATTTTGGAATATTATATTTAATTAACCACTTAAATACAGTTTAACAAAGAAAATAGCTTTAACTGTATAATGGTTAAATGCAAAGTTTTAACTGGTCTATGTCATATGTGACTAATTATATCAATTAATTTTAATGAAGGTTATGAAGTAAATTTAATTACAGTAATTAAATTGTCGAATTATGTCTTTACGTTAAAACCAGCCATAAGTTTTGGTTGTATTGTAAGGTTTTTTAAGTTTTTAGTATACCTACTTTAATTTTAAATAGTTGGAAAACCTATTTTAAATTTTAACAACTAATAGCATGGCCCTTTAAAATCCTTTACAATCTTTTATATCTCTTAAATGCAAAACGAAATGCTAGTAATTAACACAACTTTCCCCAATAAATAGTCTGTCATTAGCTGTTTAAATAAAACGTTCTCTTGCTTGCTTAATATTCTGGATTTTTTGGGACTGTACCCACTGGCCTTTATTTAGAAATGAAATGAAATTTATAAATTACTGGTATCTCCTGTAAAACTTGATCTTGGATACCAGGTCCACGCAGATCGTCTCACATATAATTTATGTATAATATATACATATATATATATATATATATATAATCCCGGCGCATTCGCCATTTTTAAAACTTAATTTTTATTCCAATATTTTATTTTTTTATTGTTATTATTTTGTATAATTTGTTTTTTTTACTCCGACCTTTACAACACCCATTATTGTACATGTTTCCATGACACTGTGCCCTTTTAAAAACACATTGACAAGTTTTGTCACGGGCAGAAGTAGGCAACAGTTTTTTAGTCACGGGCTGAAGTTAGTTGAAAGTTGTCAACTGTCATACAATCGTTAAAATAAATTGCCCTTCTTGTAAAATAATACTAAATGTAAAAATTATTTTATTAACACAAATATACGAGTATTAAATAGTTTCGCGACTTCAATATTTGAAAAGATTATATCAACGCTTGTACTGACCTTTTGATTTAGTAGTGCAGTTAACTAGATTTAACTTCTAAAGCCTTAAAAATTTTATATACGGTGCCCATAAAACATTCTCTTATCTTTTATTGTGAAAAACTTCTTGTATATCGATTGTTAGTTTATTTTTAAGGGTACATTTTGATTTACACAGAAAATTTGAGATTTTAACGCCGGTAGATTCCAATAAATACAACTGTCACTTTTTGTACCTTTAAAATTTCCCGTGTAAGAATTTTTAATACTTTGTGATAATATTTTGCAATTTTAGTAATTAAAAAATTGAAGGATAAGGATAAGTATTAAAAATTGAAAAGTTTAATTAAAATAATTACGGGCAATGTTAATAGTAAAAATTACGTCAAAAATGTTTATTGGGATATTTACTTCATTTTCGTATAGATATCGCTTTATAAAAATATTTAAATTATTTTTTATTTAATATCAAGTAGGTACTTTATTGTTGAAAAAGTACTGGCGTCTAATAAACTTAATACATAATATACCATCATATTTAAATTACTTGGGTTTATAAAATTATTTAATATTATATTTTATAATATGTTTTTTAGGTTTAAAGATAAATTTATTTATACTAAATGAATTTATTGACCACAAAAATTGGGTAGGTAACACTTTACTAAACTTTTCTTTTTTTTTCAGGTAATACAAAATGTAGTTTTCTTGTAGTACGTACTTTAAAAACTGTAAGTAAGATAAATTATGTATTTGGCTTTCTTTAAAAAGTATCCATAAATCTTTTGAAATTCTTAGGGAATCCTTATTTATTACAATTCTTTGTTCATAATTTTACCAAGCATATAAAACTTATTCGCAATAAAACTTTTTCATTGTAAAATTTAAAAAACGCAATTGTATACATGTAATGTTTTTATTATCATGTATATTTTGTGTGCCATATATTAAGTTTAATAAAATCGGTTATTTTGTTATTTGAGCACAATTTAAATTATTGTTTCGTTTAAAATATTTAAATTTTTAAATGCAATTAAATTTGTGACATTTTATCAAAAATAAATAAATTGGTGACAGTTCTGTAAAACACTGTTCTATTATAATTAATTAAAAATAAAATATTATTTTTTTTACCCTAAAAATACTGTAAATTTATATGACATTTGTAATAAAATGGATAAATATCCATTTCCATTCGATAACGTCAATTTTTTAGTAATCGATTTTTATTTTACTTTATCTTACACATGCCAAGAAAATGCCAAAGGTGTTTTATATATGACACATAATATGTTTACATTATATATTGTTTATTGCATTATTAGTAAATATAGTTTAATAAATAAATCCAAAAAATATTCTTTGTAAATAAAACTTAGTTTGAAAGACCTTTTATTGAGATTTGTTCAGATATTCGTGAGTAAAAATGATGTTCTGTAAATTATATAAATGGACTGTTGCCAGCTCAAGGCCACTCAAAAGAGCCTAATGTTCCAAATTGATTATGAGGTTTACTTGTATTGTATTATTTTGATTGGAAACTGCATGGATATTGTGTAGATTGTAATTTTTAGATTACAACAATTTAAACTTTTATTAGGAAATTTGTATTAGATATATAGACAAGGGTATATGGGTATGGGAATGGTAAAGGCTTGAACACAATGGTACGGCGTTCGACGGCGTTCGACGACGTCAAATGTCAAACCAAAGTTGAAACAATGCAAATGCATGATACCGCACACAATGCACGGCGTTGAACGCCGTGTGACGCTGCTAGTTGGCCAACTTTTTACTTTTACGCCGTCAACGCTGGGAACCTAACCTCACTTTCTGTAAAAAGGCGGCAAAGTTTTAATCTGTTATCTGTTTTGTGAGCTTTAAGTATGATTTATAGATTGTCTTCCTTCTTTCCTCCCTTCCTCCCGTAAAAGATAAGCAATACGAAAACTGTAGTGCCGTTTATAGATTCCCGTACGGGATTGTTACTGGAGGAAGGAAGAAAGGAAGGAAGGCAATCTATAAATCAGGCTTTACTCTGTGATATTTGTTCTGTGCATTTGTTCTTTGGTTTGGATTCGAGATGGATATTAGAAAAGTTTTGCAATCTATTATTACAATAGAAGCACCGGCGATGGAAGATTTTGATGAACACCTTGTTCATTTAATAAAAACGAACGAAAAAAGGTGTAATGGTTATAAAAATAAAAACCCTAAATACACAAATTGTAACACAATTAAAAATTCTCAACACCCACAATCAAAACAAATAATCGCGTTTTTGTAAATATATTTTAGGTTAGATTACCCCCATCTGTCAGATTTACTGTCAAATAAATGTCACTTAGCGGCGTTCAACGCCGTCATTGTAAGCAGGCACTAATGCTTTAAATATTGTTTTAATCAAATACCTAAACGGTATACTGAGTTATCTTATTAACAAAGAACTAAAAAGTTTTATGAAGAATAATTAAATTTCGTAAAAAAATTATTTTTTTACAAAACGTATTTTCTGTATTTTTAAAATAAAACTGTTATGTTATGAAAAATAATTATTTTGGTATTTTCTCAGAAAATTAATTTTTTAAACTATAAAAGTAATTCCAGTTAAAAAAAATGACTCCTTATTACAATAGTTGAAAAAAATGGCCAAATTTAAAAATAAAAATTGTTTAGGTAATATTATTATCAAATGAGAGAAAAAGAGCTTTAAAAATTGCTAGGGGCCATAGAACATTGTTGTCTTAAATATATTGTCCGACTGTGTTTTCTTACCTTTCTAAAATAAATGTCATACTTCAGGACGCCAATGTTTTTTAAGTAAAAATTAATCAACTAGTTCTATACCCCAGAGCCAAAATCTCTAGCAACCACTACACAATTCCATTCTTGCGGGATTATCTTCCGGCTGCAGGTGCTGCACTAAAATAAGGATTTCAGTCGACCAAATATTTTACATATTATATCAACAATGCATCCTAAGTATCCTAGCAATTTAAAGAATTCCCTATGGCCATGTATTGGGATTGGCTATCGGTTTTTATATTTTTCTCGCTTATCCTTTGCGTTAGATTATTTTAATATTCAAGTAGGTATGGGTGAATCTCACGAAATGTCCCCCGATGGTTTTACACCGTGATTTTTAATAAAACTAAATTAGTTTGACCTACACTTTTATTGTGTTTTGATCTTTTATAATTAAGTAGATATTACAGCTGAGGTTCCAGATTTTTAACAGCAATTAATTATTTTTTACAATGCTTTAAAAGTCTAAAACCTATCCTCCGTGACTGTTACTCTTTCTAGGATAACCTATATGTTTTCAAATATCTGAGGTAGTAAAAGCATACTAAAAATATCAGTTCACTAAGTAAATTAAACACATCCAAAGCAATCGAATCAAATATTAAATATTATTAAAAAATAAAAGAAATAATTTTTATAACCATTTATGTAGATGTTACAAAAATTGATTCTATCCTCCGTGAATCTGTTTTTGCTTTAAATTTTATGCAACGGATGGCGCTAAAATCATTTTAAATAAGCAAAAACCTCTGTTTACAACATTATAGATGCATGTGATTCCTGAAGGTCAGTTAGAATTTATATGCAGATGAGAGTGTTGCTGTTTTATAATTCAAAAGTTTTGGTTTATTAATTTGCTATTTAAAAACCTATCCACCGTGAAGTGTAATATCTCAGTAAGTAGATTTTTTTTATAAATATGTATGTACAATTGTATTTTTAAAAAATATTAAGGTGTTAAAAGACACAAAGGGGTGTTTTTAAAAAAACATACGAAATCCTAACCTCCGTGAAGCTCCAATATTCAAAATGTATGATTTCTTAAAATTCTTTCATTAGTGCAGATCCACTTATGTTATGTTATTACTAGACCTGGTGGCTTCCCAAAAACCCCATTCTAGACTAACAGTGAAAAAACCAAACCAAAAATAAAAAATAATCATTTCAATATATTTACCCGTATGTATTTCGCATAACTTTCGGCATATTTCCTTTTTCTCTGTGGCGCGAGTTCTGGGACACCCTGTATATGATTATTTGAAGAGCTGCATGGTCGGTTAAATTAAATAAGAGTTGAATAATTAAAAGTCTAGGATTATTTTTAAATAATTAATTGTTTCGACTTTTACTTGATGAAACTCCATGTTAATATTGTTTTATTTTAATATAAACTACACTGTTTAAAAGTTTCACTATTTTATTTAAATATGACAATTGTTTCGCTACACGATCTGAAGATGCTACTGTGTAGCGAAACAATTGTCATATTTAAATAAAATAGTGAAATTTTAAACAGTGTAGTTTATATTAAAATAAAACAAGATTATTTTTAATCCATTAAAAACAGTAGAAAAAAAGTATAATTTAAAAATATAATTATATTTTGTAAAATTTCATATGTTTCACATTAACGCTTTTTGCAACAAAAAATGTAAAATCAAAAAAATATTCTGTATACTTGGACTTTAACAATTAGAGGTATCAAGAACGTAATTTCCAAGTTTGGAGAACACACCAATTTCATCTGCAATCTGCAAACCGTATTGGTTAAATCCTATTCTACGTTCAAATTTGCATATGACAAACTACTAATTATTCTGCAACGAATTTGTAAAGGGTTTTAACTAATAGAGAGGCGATCAATTTATTAATTAAACTGTACTAAAATTCATTCAAAAGTAAAAAATGTCATGTTTTATTATAATCCTTTTATTAGTGAACAACTTTTTTTAAATTAAAATTCTTCAAGTATCTCGCCAATTAAGTTCCTTTAAATTATCTTTAAATATTCTTTTATAAATTTGTAAGTTAACAGGGGATGAAAACTCCATTAAAAAGACGAAAAAGTTTATTTTAGTGAGCTCGTTCTTATTTTTCTAATTGCTCGAGTAAATCGATTTCTTTTGAAACGGATCTCCACTTTTGAAAATAGATACGTTCTATACGAACTCGAGTGATATAAACTTTGTAATCATTTATTGAACAACTATACCGTTCTAAAAATAGTAGGTTTACATGTCTACTTATATCAAAGAAAGGGGATGCTTTCCTTGAGATTCCATCCTAAATGTACATTTTGATATATGATAAATTTGAATTTATATAAATATTTTAAATTATGATTTACGATGCCCAAACCACTATTTTAAAATTCATTTAAGTATATCTGTATATATAGATAAAATCAGATTTAAAACTGTGGTAATAAATCTTGCATTTTTGGCACAAATTAACCAAAACACCATAAACTTTATATTGAACGTTACACGCTATAAAATATTTTTAGTTCTAACTATTAAATTATTTTTATTTACATATTTAAACTTTATTGGTTAAATGAAATATGCAGTTACTTTATTTTGCAGTTTAAATTTAAAAAGTATTTAACTATGTAAATTGGCAAACGCAAAGAATGCTAAAGTTAATTTGCTAAAGAATGATTTTCGAAATATTTTAACAAAAAATGTATTAAAGCCAAAAGGCGAATGTAAATGTAGTAAATACAAAATTGCAAAGTAAATTTCTTTTATGCAGTAAAATTAAAGTGCTTTAAAATTGAGGTAATTTTTTGTTTGTTGTATGCAAAAAAAATTATATATTTTTTTAAAATTTTGCTCTCACTCCACGCTATCTAACTGAATATAACTCCCTTTTATGGCCGACAAAATTTAACCTTAAACTAATGTTATTGTTAATTTTAAGAACTGCACATAATTTTTTAAATAAATAAGTAGTTTTTTCACAAAATAGAGAAAGTCTTACTAAGTGATCAACTAATAATAACTTTACCTAATATAATTTATATTTAAGTTTGTATATTTTTAATAAATCTAACAAAAAATAATAGTTGTACAAACATAACCTTAAAATCAAACATTTTTATATTTCAACATTATATTATATGTAAATAAAACATAATATAATACCCGTTTTTGTTTTTTTACTGTTTAATAAAGACTTTCTCGATCAACGCTTTTACTAATGTATAATGCTGTTTGAATTTAGGAGACTTATTTGTTTCATGAATACTGAATTGAAATGTTAACAATTTTCACGTAAATCATTATTAAAATGTGTATTTATTGTATCCAATAGGTACAATTTATATTTACAGGGACTGTATGCAATTTATTTCTTCATTCGGATTTCCGATGTTTATTGGGAAGCCGGTAAAAACTCAACCCAGGATTTTTTCTCGATAAACACCCAACAAAACAAAAAATTATTAAAAACATTGTGAGTTTAAATTAGTGTGCTCCCATATAAATCCTGTCATCTACATTAGTATATGAAAATTGCAATTTTATGCGCATCATAAAGTTTAATATTAAGTTCCATAATAAAAATAATTTTGTAATGTTTATTTTGTGCCAAAACTAAATTCATAACGTATGTAACAAAAGTTTTAGGGACACATTTTCTAACTATGCTTTATCACTCTGGATTTACCCATTTAGTTACCTTTGCCTAAAGTGTATTCATTTAGCCCTTGTCAGCATAAATATTTACAGTTCTATTAACAAAATGTTTGTGTCATGGCGTACAAACCGTAATACGAAAAAGCATTTATAATTTAGTTGGCCGAATGCTATTGTAAACATGTTTCAAGGACCTAATATCTCCTGTGCAACAACTTAAAGAACAATAAAGGAATGTGAGGAAGGAATACCTTATATGAACTTACCAAAAAGCGAAAGGCCTTGGATATTGACAGATATCACAGCAGCTAGATTGAGAGAAAGTGCAAAAGAAAATGTTTATGAATCTACAGGTGAAGCCGTTACAGCAGGTCTTTATAAACAAAGATGATTGCCTAAATTGTTAATGTTTATAAACAATAATCACAATAATGATGAAATTATGTTCTGATTTTGCTTCTTACCACTATGCCAGGGAAACTAAAGAAAGGTAACAAGCCAATAATGTTCCATTTGTACCCAAACAATATAATCCACCTAATCCCCAAGCACGACCCATTGAAGAATTTTGGGCCTTAATAGGTAGGAAAGTTTACCATAAAGGATGGAAAGCAGAAAACGAAGAACAATTAAGAAGAAGAATTTAACAAGATTCGGGAAATTGATGTTGCTACCATACAATCACATGAGGCACTTAAGAACAAAATTGCGAAGGATTGAAGACCAGAAGCCTCTATCTCCATTAAAATATATTTTATTCGAAATCGGCAGTAAAGTAGTCAAAGATCGGCAGTAAAGTAAAAGAAATCGGCAGTAAAGTAGAACTTTACTGCCGATTTAGTAATATTGTATGCAACCTATTAAACATATGTGTTGTACAAGATGTGTCTACTGCTCCTCAGCAGCAACTAAATAATATTTAAAAAAGCACCGTTGCGGAGGTCGATTAGACCGTTTTATAAAATGTTGTTTAATAAAAATAATAAGTTAATTTTATTAATTAGATTAAAAAATCGCCGCGGCGGGCAAATAAATAACCGTCGCAACAAACAGTATACGTAGACACTTCCTACATTCAAATGACATTTGATTTGATCATCAAATGACATTTGATTTGATCATCAATATTAATTATCGCTGTGGCTCCCGTCCCGAGGCGGGACTTAAGTTCAGTCCCGATTGACGTCATAATTTTAAGATTTGTTATGTTATAATAAAATAATAATAATAAATTGTACCTGTATACATGTTAAGGGCACTTTAGTTACGTCATAAAACCAAACCAACCCAAACTCAACAACACAACCCAACCGACCCCGCCCCATTGGGCCCCCCCCCGCCCCATTGAGCAAAAAACCCAACTAAAATGGGCAAATTTATGTTACGATAAAAATAAAACACTTTTTAACAAAGAAACAACAAATTTATAAAATAAAAAAAATAAAAAAAGTTTGACAACTTCTAGTGGGATCGAACCCGGTACCTCTCGCATGCCAAGCGACCGCCCTACCATCTAAGCCATCGAGCTTGACACAAATTATAAAATCTCGGGGAATAAAAACCGATTTACAGTGTGTGACGTCAATCGGGACTGAACTTAAGTCCCGCCTCGGGACGGGAGCCACATCGATTAATTATTAGTATACTAATAATATATTACTAAATGTGATTTTGGATAAAATTTAATATGCACCTTAGCATTAAATTCATTTTTTATTACTCACGTGGTAATTTCCACATTCGTGATAAAAAATACGACTTTACTGCCTTGATACATAAATAACTATTATTGTTAAGAATTTATGTCAACTATTAACTTTTTATACATGTATAACTGTATACAGTTTAAGTCAACCTCAAAATTTTAATAAATGTTAGTTTTTTATTTTTTGTCTCAAAACTTTTGTTACATACGTTATCCTATTTTATATCTATGTCAAATTCAGTTGAGCACTAAACACGAATTTTCAATTTTTTAAAGCCAAGGGACAAAAATAGATATAGAAACAATTGAGAAAAATCAAAAAATAAGAAGAGTCTCGGTCCATCGTGGCATGTTGAAATCGAAAAATAAAAAGAAATGTACCTATTATTTATCTAGTTTATTTTCTCTAGCTTGACACTGTGACCTGACTCGTGTTTTTAAAGATTTTTTCTACTCCTATAGCATATTATTGACATTATTTGTTTTTTTGTAAATAATGGAATCCAATTTAACCGCCCACCCTAACAACGTGAATAATGAGTTCAATATTCACTGTTATTTAAACCAATCGAGTTTTAAATTGGGAAAAAGTAAGGTTAACAGATGTCAAGTTTGTTTATATATACGAGTGGCGACTATAATGATCTTTAAAATCGGGAAAAAGTGAGGTTATAATATATTTTCTTATCAATGAAAATTACTTAATTGGAGTAAAAAAAGCATAGTATTACACTCAAAATAATGCGCATTCTTTATTCTGATGATTTACGTCTCTCGCCTGACGGCTCGAGATGCTTGTGAATATACACAACAGTATAAAATTTGTTTCGTGTCAATCCGTTTTGTAAAAGTAGGTTAAAATCACTGTTAAAATGTTGTTTCTATTGTGTAATGGCAATCGTTGAATGGTCCAGTTATTTCGCAGAAACTTTTTTCATTTCCTGGCCAAAATGAAATAAAACAAATTTAGATATAAAATGTCAAGGACAAATTAAAAAAATACCAGACGGCATTTTTTCCTTATACATTTTTTTTTAATATTCAGTCTGCAGTAAAAGTATAAAGTTTCAAAATATAAAACAGATATAATATTTTAAGGGAGGTTTAACATCGCATAATAAGGCTTTGTAAACTGTCTTTGACATGAAATGACAAAACAGTATTCCTAAAACGTTCAAAGAAATAGAATCCTACATATTTTTTTCTTTAGTTGTAAAGGTCCTTTGTTTAGTGCTTTGGCCAAGATCTAAGGATTCAGCTGGTCGACCCAGTTTAATTTGATAGGAACGTGGTGTGGCGTTAAAACTTAAATCAAACACAAGAGAATTCAGACGGCGCACAGTGTGACCATATGGAAAAATAAGTGTCCAAATTTAGAAAAAAAAATTATTATTTTATTAGATAACAAAATGGCTTTAATATATATTTATATATACATATATACCTATCAGAAACCAATAAAACCAGTGAGTATTACTTACCAAAGAAATACATATCAATATTCAATAAAAATGCTGTGACAGAATATTATTTTCAATTTTAAATGTCATTGTCTGTGTTCGTTATTCTGGGTATTTAAATTTTCATCCAATCTTTTCGCTACTATATTTTGATTTACCATCACCATCTTTTGTGTTTGAGTCCTTGATTTTTTTCTATCTAACCATAAAATATTCCAATATGGCGGCCATGGGAAAAACAAAAAATAATGGTATTAAATCAAAATTTAGTTGGCGAAAAATATCACTTATTTGATAAAAATTTAAATAAATCAATTATCCTGGTGGACAAGTTTCCTTAATCGTGTTTAAAATATTTCTGAAAATAGAATTAAATAATTCAAAAACCAAACACCAAATACCCCACACCTTTTCTTTCAACTAAAAATAATAGTTTAAATATTGTTTTTAATTATTTTATTGTAAATAAACATAAATTTATTTTTTATAGTTTTTATACATATGTTCCGTACATTTCATAACAGACGTCAACATATCTCAAAATATCGGTAATGTAGCTATGCTATAAATTTTACAGAATATAGAATACAGATTACAGAGTAGAGAAAACGTCGATGCCATTATAAACCAGCCATAACGCCATCTAGTGATAAAACATTGCGTTACCAACTGAGTGTAAAAACATATATTCCTATCTTTTTAACTTATGTATATTCCAAAACAATTAATTAAAAATTTTGGTGGCATATCGAGTTATCAAATACTGAAATTTCAGGCAGCAAAGTTAAATATGTTTTCATAACAAAAATAAATTTGAAAAAAAAATATTATGATAGATGTTCTGTTTGCATTTATAAATTAAAAAAATATTGGTTAATGACTCTTGTAATGTCAAATTTATGTTGCGCATTAAATTTCGTGCTGAATTTTTTTATAAAACCGAGTAGAAAAATATTTAGTTGAGGAAGAAACAAAAAAATGTTCCCCATGTTATTATAATGGAAAATCAAAAAGTGCGATGCGGAGCATTAAGATATTAAAATTCAGAGCTCATATTTATACCTAAACGAAACTTTTGAGCCTGTTTAAAAAAAAACAATGCGCCTTTTTTAAACACTGTAATTAACATACATAATTCCATAAACCAAACTAAAGACAATAATCGGCTTAATTAATTATATTAATTATTAAGCGAATTCGAATTTATGCTGCGCGTGTCATGAAAAAGAATTAATTACTTCGCTCAATTAATACTATTATTGTTATTTTATTGAAAATGGCATAAAAAACAAGATATCAGTGATAATTTGCATTTAATGCATAATTACCCAGTGAGCATTTTTTTGTCGCATTTGGGGAAAACTTCCGAAGTTGTGTCATAGCTAGTGTCAATTTGCACACACTTGTTTCGAAACGACGACTGCTGTATGACAAATACGTTTCGAAACTGAAGCACCGTGACACAACACATCAAGGGATATACCTAGGAATTGTGTGTCCGACTGGGTCAACGACTGTTTAGTAATCAGTACTCAATTCCTATACTTTGACGTACACAATGCCCATCTAATGACGTATACGTGTTTAACACAATTCCCAAATTATTACTGCTAAGTCACAGTATACAGTATAAAGTAAAAGAAGACACAAAGTGGTAAATATAATATTAATTGTAACAGCTTTAACTTTATAAAACATAAAGTGCACAACTATGGTAACAATAATATTAATAATGATATTCTTTTAACTTTAATGTTTCTATTTCATGGATGCATCACCATACTAAAGTATATACATATATAAATGTATTATAATGCAATAAATAAACTTAATAATTTAAAATTCCTAAAACAGTCGGAAAACCCAATTTTTCTTGCGACAAAAATTTTTTCCTGTAGTTTTTTGATGCTCTAATGAAATAGAGAGCACCCCTTTGTAAAAATAATAAATAACGAAAAAAAAAATCGTATTTTCAAAATAAAATAAAATTTTTTTACCCATATGTTTGTTATTATAGTTTTTTTGGGGTGGTTTATCAAAAAGGATGGTTATTTGTTAATAATTTCTTAATTTCGTTGTAAATATATGAGTTTAAGTATTTATTAAGTAATGGCTCTGATCATAGAATAATAAAGATGGCTACAGGAAACAAGATTCCCTGTTTGTGCCCTATTTGTGAAACCACACGCAGAGGAGGTATTGTGTGACCCATAAACTACTTCGTTGCAAACATGTTCTACCATTTGTCAATTATAACACAAATAAGGCATTGTTTTAGTAAATGTGTCAATTATAGCGCAAAACAGGAATTGTTTCACGCAATACCGTGTTTACGCGCATGGCAATACATAACCTATAAAAAAATTTGTTAACGTTAACGCAGTTTAGTTTTTCTATGGTTTAAAAAGATGTTTACGCTGGTCACTACCTTAGAAAAAAAAGATTGTGTTTCATGTTAGTGCCGGATGGATGGATTAAAAATAATTTATTATATTGGCCGAAACATTTACTAAGATGGGAGGTAGAGAGGCTAAGGGCCGACCCCTGTTCTTGTCCTGAGGAAACGACATTTTGTTCTAAACTAATATTTTTTAAACGTGCGTACAAATACGGAATCGCACATCACACAATTACTACAATGTGTTATAAAATTATTTCTTGCGACTACACAGTGTTTTAACAGTTAAAATGCCTATATTGTTTCACAAACAAATCGTAGGTTTCAATCTGGGAAAATTTTAGGTTTAATTCCTACTTTATTTCATACCAAAGTTACCTGTGTGGCTATATGAACACAATGCCTACAGTTTGTTACACTTTACTTTCCACAGATCCCTTTTTGCGACCATGATGGACACATATATGTGTATATACATTAAGGTAACAGTTTTACACAAATCCTTGGTTGCGTCATACATCAAATGGTAGTAAGGAACTGCGACTCATGTGTATACACAAGTCCTATATTGTGTACTCTATACACAATTCCTCTCTGGTGTCAGGAAGTCATGGTGTCATGACGTCACTGTGTATTTTTTAACACAAAACAAGGTCTCTGCGACGTAACAGCAATGTCGCAATAGACACATTTCCATTTTAGGAATAAAATGCTCACTGGTTAAAAAAAAATTGTTTACAACAGTCTTTTTTTTGCGTCGGGAAATGCTTTTCGAAACTCTGAAACGTAATGGTACTAAAAAATATATATTATTGACAATAGTTTATTGTACAGCTTTATTGTCAGAGTTTCGAAAAGCATTTCCCGACGCAAAAAAAAGACTGTTGTAAACAATTATTTTTTAACAAATAATTTAAACTTACCTAAAAGATATTTAGGGAGCACCAACACTAGAAAAGTACAAAATTACAATTATGTAAATAATGAAATTGATTTTTAGATTGTTTTAGAAGAATATATTTTTAAAGAAAGCAGCAAAGTTAAAATGGCAAAAAATAAACAAAATAAAATCCAGATAATTAGGTTTTTGGTATTTTAAAAATTGTTTACAACAGTCTTTTTTTGCGTCGGGAAATGCTTTTCGAAACTCTGACACAAGCTGTACAATAATATATTTTTTTTAGTACCATATTTTCCCTTCATTTTCTCAAAAAATTAGAATTGTTTATTAATTATTAATGATTTTATAAAATTATTGCGTTTTAAAGCAAAAATCCCCTATATGAAAAACTGTAAGTAATAATCGAACGAAGTAAAAAAGACCTTAGGATACAAAAACATGATTTCTTTTTTTTTTGTTTTAAAGTAACTTATATCCTCTATATATTCTCAAAAAATTATACTTTTTCATAGATTAATAGTAATTTTAAAAAATTAATACACTAAAGGCAAAAATCCTCTATCTGGAAAACTTCTCGCTGTTGCAGACAATAAAAGGAAATAAGTTAGGACATTCAAATTTGGCATTCATTTTTTTAATATTTTTTAAAAACAATTGAGGGGCGGCACGATTAAAATTTCGACATCGGTCAAATAAGAACCACCCTAATATATAGTTAGTTTTTGATTGGGATGAGAGATTTAGATAGGTTTTATTATAAAGATTATTACTGACAATATTTTTAAAACTTAAATTAGACTTATAGACTGTAAAACACGGACGCAGTGTGCGGCGGCGGGGCCAAATTTAAGCCGCAACCGGCTTCTGACATGCTACGTGACCGATCTCGCTTGACGATAAATAAGCACGAAATTTTGTTTGCATACATATTTCTGTTTTTAATTAAAAATTCCGATATAAGTGCTACAAATATTAAAAATATGAAGTCAAGATTTTGTAAAACAGTAAGAAAATTCATGATTTCAGGTAGTCTAAACACTCGTAAGCCTATATAGTAGGGTTGGTCAAAAAAAACGACTATTTTTTTTTACTTTGTACTCTGAAAAATCGGTTACTATAGTTACTATAGACAACTCTAGAGAATTCTCACCAAACATGAGCTCTTAATTTTAATAATAAGGTCCTCCGCTTTACAATTTTCCATTTTTTTCCTCAGTAGAAACCAAAATTCATATCTCTTCGACAACTGTTCGTTAAAAAATAACTCTCATCATACTCGAACGCTCTACAAAAAAGGTCTCTTACAATTTTTTCGTAACCTCTCCCTTAAAAAGATATCGAAGGTTAAAGTTTAATTATTTTAAGAGAAATTTTTTTTTTGCTTATAAATTTTATAACTCGCTTACAAAAAAATTTTATGAATCACGCAACACAAATTTTTATAGGAAATTAAGTGCTCTACAAAAATGGTCTCTTATGATTTGTCGATTAAATTAAGCGTTTAAAAGATATTCATCGTCAAACTTCAATGCATACTAATTTTAACAGTTTTTGATGAATAATTTAAAAAATTTCAATTTAATTTTTGAGTTTTACGAAAATTTATACAAATTCGAGTTTCTATCGTAAAAGTAACTCTTATAGAAGTTTCCCTTTCGAAAATTTATTTGAGACTTTTTTATTTTAATAATATTTTCATGAAATTTATCTTATAATAACTTAAAATCCTGATCAAGTTGTTATTTTTTTATGGCGTTTGTTTAGAACACAAATTGTAATAAAGAAAACTTTTTACAGTAAAAGTGTACGATTATATTATAAATGTTAAAATTTTTATTTCAGTTGATAAAATTAAATAAAGAAACTTTTTAATAACAAATAGAACATTTTTTTTTCATATTAAATTTATGACGAAAACGTTATTTTTTTAAAATTTAATAAATCATTGACTCTGAGTTAGAAATAATGCACTATTTTTCTTTTCAATATACCCAAACATATGTAGGACTAAAAAAACGAGAAAAAAAGTTTCTCTTTTCATAGGAACTCAAATATGTAAAAATTAAATTGAAAATTTTTCGAATTATTCATCAAAAACTGTTAAAATTAGTATGCATTTAAGTTTGACGATAAATATCTTTTAAACGCCTAATTTAATCGACAAATCATAAGAGACCATTTTTGTATAGCAGTTAATTTCCTACAAAACTATGAGTTGCTCGATTCGTAAAAAAATTTTGTAAGCGAGTTATAAAATTCATAAGCAAAACAGAAATTTGTCTTAAAATAATGAAACTTTAACCTTCGATATCTTTTTAACGGTGAGGTTTACGAAAAAATTGTAAGAGACCTTTTTTGTAGAGCGTTCGATTTCCTACAAGAATATGATGAGAGTTATTTTTTAACGAACAGTTGTCGAAGAGATATAAATTTTTGTTTCTAATACTGAGGAAAAAATGGAAAATTGTAAAGCGGAGGACCTTGTTATCAAAATTAAGAGCTCATGTTTGGTGAAAATTCTGTAGAGGTGCCTAGTAACCGATTTTTTAGAGTACAAAGTAAAAAAAAAGAGTCCGTTTTTTTGACCCACCCTACTATATATAGCCTATAAACTTTATGTAAGCAGTTCAAAAGTCAAATTATTATTTATCGCTGTACAATAATGAAAAAGTTTTTCCATCTATCGCGTTAATCTCGAAATCAGAAAAGAAAATGTAAACTTACAGGTCACTGTAAAATAAATGCATGTACATAACCTATAATACAACATATGTCAAACGTGTTTCTACCATATTTCATACTAGTAAACTTTATATGCCTTATCAAAACTAACAAAAACATCACAAAATCTTTCTAATTTATCATGCTACAATTTCATTAAAAAAACAACCAACAAAACAAACCTAAAAAACCTTACACCTCTTAAAGTAAAAAATCCGCCCGATTGGTTCCGAATGAGTTACCTTCGATATCCTGTGACCTTTCTGTAGATCACCACTAAAATCTCGAGAGAAAGGTCACTATTGATTGATAACGCGGAGTTTCAGCAGGATCAAGATCCTGCATCCTGCATGTTTTAGCATCCCGCGACGGTGCGATCGTTTGTTGTTTTGCCGCTGCCACAAGTGGTTGCAGGAGTTTTCTACTGCCAGCAGGATTTGTTGCAGGAATGTTGGGTTCGGCGTTTGAATGCTAGATGGCGTTAGTGCTTTGGGCAGAATTTAGATTTTGAGTTTGGGAGTTTCAGCAGAATTATAGAAGATGGCGGTGCGATTAATTTTGAATTTTTGTTAAAAATTTGGCATATAATGTTTGTGTTAGGATTATATTTCGCCTTGAGGAGAAATCGGTTTAATCAGGATTTATTATCCTGCTACATCAGGATGATAAATTATTATTCCTATAAATCTGTAAGAAACAAAGTCCTTATAATTTGTTTTGTTCCTTTTTCATCAAATTTACAAAAACAAAATTTTATATTTAGAGTATATTTTTCCGGATTTTGTAAGATTTAGGATTATGCAGCTCAAATTGCAGTTGATTTAGTTGGCAGGATTAAATTAATGGGACACTTTGGGATATCGTATGACCAAAATGCTTGGCATTTATATTAATTTAAAATGTTTTAAGATTTCAAGGAAATAGTTCATGATATACTTTTACTAGGATTTAGTTAAATTTTTAATGTTTTAGTATGTTTTCCTAAACATTTTCTATTATTGAAATTAGTCGATACACAGTCAAATCATTAGATGACGCTGTATACAATTATAACTCATAATACAGTCGGTATTAATATAGAACTACTTTATTTTGGGTCCAATACAGGACAAAAAAGTTCGCACGTTACTTTGGTGGTAAGATATATAAGATGTTTTTTTGTTAAGAGCAGGGCTGTGTTTAAATTACAATAAAAAATATTTCTAAAAAGTGTACAGATCAGTGTGTGGTATAAATGTGTTCCTCATGGTTTAAACATTGTCACTTTAATGGGTTTTAATTTTAATTCTTAAAACAAACAGTAAAATGGCCTGTGTCCAATTACTGGTTGGTAAAAAATATAAATTTTTATTATTGGACATATGTCCAATATCATACTCTATTTGTATCCCGGACATTTACTATCCAATTCTTATGTAAAATTGTCCCCTAAATCCGAAAAAACCGTAACTATAAAAGTTAAGCAGTTTTTGAGATATAGTTAATTTCATACTATATGTAATTACATTATTAACATTGATTATAAGAATTGACTGCTAAATGTCCTGGATACAAATTGTTCTGGATGATAATTATTAGTGGCTGCTTTTTCGCTATGACATTTTTGACTAATTAATTTTTAGAGAGTAAGTAATGATTTCTTCATCACAGGACATCTTGCAGGATAACAGTGATTTAAATACAGTGCATGATAGAGAACATAAAAAAGTAATGGCAACAAAATTAATAAATTCGAATAATACTTTTAATACGGCCTAAACATTATAAATGCTTCACAAACTAGAGATACCATTCATAAAGATATTTGCAATAAACTATTTCAGAAGTCAGACCAAGGAATTAGTAGTTACCTTCAGAATCCAGAAAAGGGATGAGGAATCCGAGAAATAAATATATGAATTATACAATATTTACAAAAACGAAATAAAAAAATTACCAAAAGAGCAATTTATCTTTAAAAAATATTTAACAATTTATGTTATTTGATGTAAAGTTCTTATGTTTATATAAAAATTGTATGTCCAAATTGGACAGTCCAGTAACTATGGTCCATTTGTCCAATTACTATACTTTTTTGCATGTTTTTATTAAAATTATATTAAAATTCAAATATTTTTAATTTTAAGTAAACGTAAATAAAGTTTAAACAAACAAACTATCCTTTTTATATATTTATAAGAAAAAAACTAACACCATATATAAATTTTAAATAATTAATATTAGTGTCTAATAACTATGTGGTTTACTACTACAATTTACACACTTCACTGTTTGAAAACCAGTCATGGCATCTTTTTTCGGGTACTTTGCACTTTGCACACTTGTTAAATAGGTATAAGGAATCCGAATAACAATAATATCAAATTTATGGTAATATATTATAAAAACTCCGGACAGTTGTTACGAACACGTTACGAATTAGAATAAAGTAAGCAGAAATGAGTACATTAGATGCAAAACTCGGTTTTTGCACATTTTAAAAAAATATATATTTTATCTTATTTATGATCATAACTGCACTGCCCACAGCATAACTAAGTAAACCAGATGCATAAGTTAATATTTGTAGTATAAAATACATTTATAAACTTACCGCAGCTGCAAAACTGGGTATTTGTCGGATGCAAAACTCGGTATTTGACCAATCACCAATCACGTCGCTAGTATACGCATTAACTGACGGCATAACAATCACCTGATTAATTGTTATTTTTTTGGTATTTGCACTTTTCACTTGCAAAACTTGGTCTTTGAACGAGGAAGATGCAAAACTATGTTTTTAAATCTTTTGATTTCAATTATTTACTAAACTACTTAATTTTAAAGGACTTTTTTTTACTTTTTTGAATAAGAAATGATGCAAAAGCACGTCTATACGATTTTTGTATTTTTTTTTTCAAATATGACCTTATGAGCGGTTTTTCGTGTTTTTCTTAAAATCACTTATCCTGCAAATACAGAGTTGTGCATCTAATGTACTCAAATATAAGCTGCAGACGCTGAAGTCAGTTGAATTTGTTGATGCGTATTGTCATGGGAAATATTTTGATTCACTGCCTAAAATCACGTGTAAACATTAACAACATAATCTGTAACTTTTCAAATTAACAAAAGCTTACGAAATTGCATATTACCTTTATAAAACTTTCGGTATAATATTTTCCTTTGTTTAAATAATTACAAACCCTGGTTTTTTTTTTAAATTATGTTAAAATTTTACAAAAAAAATTAACGAAATACAAACTGAATGTTATAACAGTGCGATAATATACATAACCTTAAATATTTAATAGCTTTTTAATTTTTAACTGAGTCTATTTTATGTGTTTAATGGTACAAAAATACAGATTTTTACAATGATGCACATCCACTGGACGTAAATAATAAATAAATAACACACTTATCTTGATTTATGGCAGCTTTTCGCACATTTTTCTCTTAAATTTTATTGGTCCGTTGCACATAAAAACATCTGACGCTCTGAATTAAACATGACCATTGATTTACCTTGAATACCACTTTGTGTGTGTTATGATTTCTCGCTCGTTTTACGCTGTTTCTGTATTTTTATCACGACACTTGTGCGCTTATAAGTAGCTGGAATTTACATTTAAATTGGGGTTTATCATTTATAGGATTTCCGAAGTTTAAAATGGTTTTTTGATATTGCTTTTTTAAAGTATAGGATTGTTTTTTTTTGCCAACCAATAAAAGTCCGAACTTTGACAACACACTGCGACCTTTTAATAAATGTATTATTATTTACCACAACATCTACATATATATCTGTTTATAAGTCTGTCATACAAGCGTAAAAAATTCGACAAAACAAAAAATAAACATTAATACAAATATAATATTCTCCCCTGTTTCCTGTTTATTTCTTATACATACACCAGAGACCAAAAATCGTTTCTTATAAGAAACTATATTCCCCCCAAGTTAGACACAAAGACACAAATTTCTCAACCAATTTCACGCAAACACTCAGACAGTGATATTGTTATCTGCGAATATATTTCTTGAAGGATTTGGAAAAACTATAGCGAGTTACAGAAGAAAGTCTTGGCAAAGGATGTGGATCAAGGACAACTTAATGAAACAATAAATTATAGTTTATTACGAAATTTATATTGCTTTGTTTGTTTAATCTTATCCTTTTTACGAAAGTTGCTATTTATTATTTTTTTAAATATTATGTAGCAAAATTAATTTTCTTAAAAATATAAATTTTTTTAAAATACCTATAGTAAATTATTGTAATTTTTCTTATTTTTAAATTTGTATTATTTTTGATAAAACTTCTTATAAACATCTTGAAATTTAAAGATGGGGTTTATAGTCCTAAACTCGTTTTTCTTCTCCCACCTTTAAAACGCCCATTATCGTAAATATTTCCATGACACTAAGTGACCTTTTAAATACACTTTGGCAAGCTGTGGCTTATGACGCTTTAGTCACGGGCTAAAGTTAGCAACAGGTTTTAAGTTACGCGCTGAAGTTAGTTTTAAGTTAGTTTTCGATCAGACGCACTATTAATTAGTTATTAATAAAAATAAAGTAGCCAATCACAGGCGTGTTTTAGGCTAAAACTTTTATGATTAGAGAACTATAATGTGCAGCTTAATATTAGAAACTCTATATAAAATCATAGTGTAAAAAGACCTTAATTGTATGGTTGACATTATCACTGTCAATGTTTTAGTTTTTAGGTTAGTTTTAACTTCTTTTTTTTAGGAAAAATTGGTGGCCCTAATACAGCTTAATAATCGTTTTAAACCTTGTGTTTCTTACAGAGGCGCTTGTAAGCCTAAAAATGCTAAGAACAACCGTTTTACTCCTCTTTTGGTAAAAATAAACCTTATTCTATCAGGGCTGTCTTTAAACTGTCAAATTTCAATTTTAAGGTTAATTTGCCATAACCCACAAATTTAAAATTGATAGTTTGATGACAGCCCTGATAGAATAAGGTAAAAAATGTTTGTTCTTAGCACTTATAGGCCTCATTTGAGACTTACTAGTGCCTCTGTAAGAAACACAACATTTAAAACGATTTTTAATCTTTATAAACATAAAAAGGGCCGCCGTTAGATTCTGTGCAGTGTTGAAGTGATTTTTAGTACGCGCGTTTGTTGTGTGGGTTATGATTATTACATATTCATTCAAATATCGCTAATTAAATAATAATGTTAAAATTAGTAATTATTAATATTAATAAAATACTTATTTTAACTTATTTAAAAAATGTAAAGTAAAGTATGTCCCTATCAACCTTGTATTAACTTATTTATTAAGTCGCAAGAAAAAATTTAATTTCTACAAAAGTTTGTGTTGTCCCACCTCTTATCATTCTGCTAGAGCCCGCCTGTGATTGGCTACTTTATTTTATTAATAACTTATTAATGGTGCGTCTGATCAAAAAATGGCAAAGACTATTCGACTTAGAATCCCATCCTCTATCCACCCCTTTTCTACTGTCCTTGACTTTTGAGACACCCTGTATAAGTATTTAATTATATTATTATTTAATAAGATTTCTTTTTTGGACTGCCTAATAACATAAATATAAAAAAATTATTATGTCATACAAGGTCATTACTCTGTTTTTATTGCTTAATTACCAACTACATAACAGTGTGCATTATGGCCCGCGCGGGCTTAATTAAGTGTTTATATTCTTTGTGTCCAGTAATTGAACTTTTAGATAAACCTTTGTTTATTCAAGTGCCATTTAGCATATTTATTGCCATATTTTTTTATTATTATTTTAAAATACTTTATCTTCACGCGGTCTATAATTTAATCTTTATTGTTGTCAACATTCGATAAAGAAATACCTTGTTATGGCCTAGGCCGATAAAAAATTTTATGAGGCAAGTAATTAGTTCGATTTTTTCTCGCTAGGGGTATTTTTTTGACAAATTAATTCTTTTATAAGAAATTAACGTACTAAACTGGTTTAATTTATTTATAATAAGCACTAATTTGTTTGTTTTACTGTTAATGTTTAATATTTTTCATTAAATTATTGTAAAATTAAATATGAATCTTAAGTTTTAATTTGCTTTAAGTTTTTAGTGAAATTAAATGTTAAACACAGCTTAAACATTCCAAACTACCTATTTTTTAAATAAAAATTCAAACAAATTGAAATTAGATACCTACCTATTTATTAAACAATTAATTGAATTCAATGTAATAGCAAAAATTCATTTCTACTTAAATCATGTTGCTAGATATTGTCAAACTATTACTGCTTCTAAAAGCAATATTAATTATTGTACATTTAATGTAATCTTTAGCTAACAAATAAATGAGATTCTAAAAAAGTGAGGTTAGGCCGCTTAGATGTTGAATTAAATTGACCTATATAAAGTGCTTTAAAGATAAAATAAAGTGCTTTAAAGATAAAACGGCCAAGAAGTGCCTTTTTGTGCTTAGCTCAAAAAGCCTTACTTCTTAACCTTCTGACATAAATAACTATTATTGGCTACCCAAAATGCTATTGCTTTCTGCTTTTAAATTTTTTTTTTATATCAATGAATTTTTAATATTTTATTTTATTTTAATCAGTAAATATTATTATTATTATCTACTTATTTCTACATATGAACTTCTAATTGCAAAAAATGCTATTAACTTAAAATCTAAATTAAAAGTGTTAAAATTAGCAGCCAAGGACGGTCTTTGGAATATCAATTTCGGATCGTCACCTTAGGGCGTAAACTTGCACAATACAAAATTACAACTTAATACCTTCGAGATGGCAAACTCGAGCAGGGGCTCCTGACTATCTTTTGATTAGCATACTCCCATAGCTGTCTTGTTCTTGTTATCGGAAAAGGCTACGACGAAACGCCATTAGCCAACCTGGATCGTGCTCAGAAAGCTTCACCTGGCTTATGCTGAATATTGTGTACCTAGGATGCATAAGGATTAGATGTATGAGAGTTTGATATAAGTACTATTATTCCTATTTAAAATCCTTCTTAAGTTGTTTTTAATATCTTTAGTTAAAATTTATGGATTAAATATTTGATTGTTTCGACCTTTACTCGATGAAAGTCCATATTATTATTATTATGTAGATATAAAAACTAGTATGTTTTTTAAGTTTCACGTGATTTATTTATTTTTGACAATTGTTTAGTCACACAGTGACATTCTGAAGAATTTAGAAGGGAAAGGGAAAGAGTTTTGTGAAAAAATACCCTGCGATGATATCAGGGCTTCCACGGCTAAATTACAAATTTTATTTAGGAATTTAGGAGGTTTTTTGTAAAATTTTATGAGAAATAAAGTATGGAAATGAATTTCTGTAATTAAATAAAGACAACTCTTTACTACTTAAAAAATAAAAAAAAATTAATACTTCTTTTGTAAAAATAAGTTATATTGACTAGTTTTTTAGCCAAATCGCTGGACGAGTTTTTTTTTTGAAATAAAATTAAAAGTGAGGTAAAATTACTACTTTTGTATATATCTGAGGTACATATATATACAAGTATAAATTTCCCCACACTTTTAATATTATTTAAAAAAAAATGCGTCGATAGATTTGGTTAAAAAACTATGCCAAAACAAATGATGTTATAACATATGTATAATATATATATATATTTATATTTTAAGAAAAAATATGTAAACCGTTTAGTTAATAATTAACAGTAAAAACTATTTTATGAAATATAATATTCATATTCTCTAAAATAATTTATATTTTCTCACAAAAATGTATTTTAAACTTTAAAATTGATTTTAGAAAATATATCGTCAAAATTAAATTTTTCGACTTGTACTGTTCTTATTCTCACCGATTCAATTGTAAAGTGGATCCTAATACTTAAAAATCTCATAACAAAATATGAAATTTGCAAAATACAGCAAAACATTCTTTAGATTGTTTACTATTTTAGCTGTCATTTAAAAGAAAATTAAAAATCCTTTTGTTTGGTATATAACACGGTATGTTTTTTACTAAAAAACGAAATATCGCTAAAAATAACAATTTTGTAGAAGTTTTTATGTTGAAATTTTGGTTGTGATATTATATCATTTTAAAAAGAATTTAATAAAATAGAACCTAAAAATATACATTTTTAAATTACTTTTTAAACAAGAATTTTTTTAGCACTACCTTAATTAAACGCAGTCAGGGTGGCCTATATAAATTTAATTTTTAGGATTTAATGCAATTTTAGGAGTTTTCAAGATTTAAGCAAAGTTTTAGGAATTTTATGAGTTTTAGGAGGTGTGGAAGCCCTGTGATATATAACCTCAAATATAAAAAAGCGTTTTTCCACTTGTTGGAATTTTTTAAAAACCTAACTCTGAGGTCAAATTTGGTTTCAGCAGGTAAAAAAATAGAGTCTATATGCTACTCTTTATTCTGTAGTTCTGTATATAAAAACTTTTTCATACAAAATCTTTAAAAACCTTCTTCCATTAGGATTTTAATAAATGTTTCATTAACAATACCAGATAAAAACAATGTAGAGTACACAAAAAACGTATAGGCCTTGAAAAACAAAGGAGCTCGCACAAGTTGGAAAGTGTTGCACATGGGTTGGTGGCCCTGCGAGCGATACAGCTGACGTCACAGCTACGTCAGCATTGAACGCAATATTGCCATGTTATCAAAAAATATTTTCCCAAAAGTTTTATCAAAAAAATTTATATCAATTTATTTTTACTTAAATTAATAAAATATAATTTTTTATGGATTCGATAAAAGTTTTAACTAATATAAATTTTCCCCAAAATTTGAGAAAACTTACTATATCTGGCAACTATGTTGTAAACTCTGGTCGATAGCACACAGCTAACCGGGGTTGGATCCACAAACTTTATGGCCCAGC
This sequence comes from Brassicogethes aeneus, assembly GCA_921294245.1. Classification (NCBI taxonomy): domain Eukaryota; kingdom Metazoa; phylum Arthropoda; class Insecta; order Coleoptera; family Nitidulidae; genus Brassicogethes; species Brassicogethes aeneus. The sequence continues at coordinate 5,723,217 of OV121135.1, read as the reverse complement.
GGAGCACACTGAAACTGAAGCTTAAAGCTGAAGCTGGCGGTGGAGGGAGAATACCGAATAAATTTATTGTTATTACGTCCAGGGTAACAGAAATTCCACCAGTGCAGGCTAAAGGTTCAAATATCCACCCCCGAATTTGATGACATTGGACAAAAAGTATTTGCTTAGACAAACTACACGGAGAGAAGAGTATAATGCTGATAACCATAATTATAATACCCTTTACTATAATTTATATTACTATTTGGGACAACTATCTTGTATATTGCCAGATACTATGCATATTTAGTAATTTTTAAATATCCATGTATGTTAAACCTTAAGGTAAAATATTATTATTCTCAACCAATTTTTTTTAATTCTTATTATAGTTAGATTTTTTCCATTACTAACAAGTATAGTAAATTTTAAAATATTATGTTGCCTTTTTAAATATAAAATATTTTAAAATCGAATATTTTTATATGTTAACAATTAAAAATTGTAACATAATTAGTGTACTTTTTAATATACAAAAATGTTATGAGAAAGAATTGAACCTACACCTCGCCAAAGTTTTTTGTTTTGAGTGCGTTCCATCAACTTCAAATACCGACAGACAGGTGTTTTGACCTATATTGGGTATCATCAGTGTCGACACGACACTGTCGAGCTACTTGTAGTAGTGGAACACACCCAAAACAAAGAAATACCTGAGCTTACATAACATGGTTGGTTAGCCAACAGAGGCGAGATGTAAGAACATCACGTGATCCACAACGTCTAACGACGCTTCGCGACGTGGTCTTTGCCGCAATCGGTACATACTATGCAACCAAGTAGGTTCAATTCTTTCTTATAAGTATTACCAGTAATGGGTCAAGAAAGTTTATTGAAGAAACTAAGAAAATTAAATGTTTAAAATGTCATGAGTTACTTTATTGTATATTATATTTAAATATATTGTTTATTTACCTTAAACATTAAAGTATCTTTATTTTTATTATATTTTTTATTAATGTGTAATATATTATAATATTAGATGTACACCTTACATTTGATTAAAGTAATATAGTAAAATCAATTTACTATACGAACATATTAAAAATTAAAATATATATTATACATTTATGATTTAGTAATATTGGTGTTGTAATCTTTACTAAAATTGTATAATAAAAAATACCATTTTGTATTACAATCTTAATACGTATTGTATTGACGAATATATAATATTGTTACCCTAAAAATTTGTTAAAGTAAATTTTACTATATTTTTTTTTACTATCTAAAATTTACTATACATTTCTTTTCGTGTATTTTCCTAATTTAAATGTAGTTGATATTTTTTATAGCGTGTATTTTACATAGAATTTTTGCCTACAGTTTTTAAATATCATCAAAACTCTGTATTGGCGAAATATTTGGGCCCAACCAGTTGACTGATTCATTACTGTGAGACTTTTACCTATTCGAAAGAATACATTTGCGGATGAAAGGAAAGCATTATGCAGATATTGAAGAGTTGCACCTAAAAAACACATTCTCAAATATTACTTTATTAAAATATGGTACACTTAGACCGTAGTCTGTAAAAGCTCAATTTTAAAGTAAGTAATATCTTTTCTGCCAACTTGAGTTCCATTCAGCGATTTTGAGGGAGTAAATTATATTCTCTTGTCATGTTATCATTGCTCTCGCTTTTTCAAAGCGGCTTTTATATACGTTTTAGAACGATCCTTTGATCTGCAATGCGGTTTTTTAATAATAAACATCTGGATGAAAGTAAAAAAGTGAGATGTTCTTTAATTATGCATTTTTACTAGAAATGTAGTGATGTAATTATTTTATCTAAAATTATTACATTGTTTTTGCAAAATTGGCGAATGCACCGGGATCAATATAACATCACAACTTTTATCACATTAATTCCTGTTATTTAATTACGAAGTAAAATAACGCACTAGTTGAAATATTTAATAATTCTATAAAATAATATAATATTTCATTATGCAACAAGAAAATAATTAAATAAAAAAAAGTTGAAGTCAACTTTTCAACCACAATAAAAAAGCACATTGTATATTTAAAAAAGAAGCAAGTAAAACAATGGTCTTTAAAATGACTATACAATTATATTTTCAGCCAAAGAAAATTAAATCTCACTACTCAAACAATTAGGCAATTAAATTAAATTTGCATCTGCTTTAAAATATGCATTTGAAGAGACATTTTTAGAATTTATATTTAAATTTTTATGGAATTTTTTTGTTTACTTTTTATAAAAAACGTTTGCTCAAATAATGTTCATTTGAGTGCGCGTTAATCCTGGCGCATTCGCCATTTTTGCAAAAATATTGAGTGGCGTTTTTAAACTTGACGGACCATAATTCTACAATGTATATTATTCTTGCCTGTAAGCTGGATAGGTTAATGGCGTTACTACACTACTTTACTTTACTTTTTTTTTCATACTATCCCATACCAAGTATTTATTCACATTAAAACAATTTTTTAATTTTTTTAATAAGCCGAACCCTTTGGCGAAAAAAACTGAAACAACCGGTAAATAGTAATTACATTATTACACTTATATAAAACCTCTAAAACTACTTCTACTAGTTGCCGGTTTATTTTAAGGAGCTCTAATCCTTGTTTTAACCTTATCCCTTAAGTTCTGAATTGGATTAAGATCCCTTGAACAAGAAGGCCACTCTACACTTTTCATTTCTCAACAGTTTTTGACAATTCTGCTTATCAGCGGTATTGCATTATCCGGCATAAACCGCAGAACACAGGTAAGGGTTCCAAAAATATTAGTGCAAAATAAAGTTGGCCATTTAAATTGGCATTTGAAGCATTAAAAGTGGACAACTGAAGATTAGACAAAAGTCTTATTTTTGGATAAATCCAGAATTGGCCTGCGATCAGACGACTGGTGAATTTGTATTTTTAGAGGTCGTGGAAGACAAGACTGATCTGGAAGATCGATCCCTAAAGGCAAAGGAAGAAGTGTAATGTTTTGGGGTGGCTTTATGATTGGTAAAAACATTCCTTTGATTCCCATTAGACAATCCCTATGGAAAGGTGCTTTCCTTGATTTATACATGCACCATTTAACAGCAGATTTTTTCGGAAATAAAAGGTGTGATTGTTTAAGTCTTAGGTTAAAATAAGGATTATAGCTCTTTAAAATAGCCCTGGCAATACAGAGAAATTAATAAAAGCAGTTTTAGAGGGGCATTTATTTATTTATTTTAAATTATCTACATCTAAAGCAGTCTTATTCAGACTGATAACAGAGCCCTTTTACATTATATTTTCCTATATAGATGACGAAAATTTTAACTAGTTTATCTAATAAATTTAACAATTCAATCAATAGGTACAATATAAATAGCAAGTAAGTAGGAAATATCACATTTAGTTAAAAAATCACACATAGTTTGTTACATTTAAGTACAGGTACAAGTTTTTCACGAAACATCTTAAAGTTCTTGAATTTTTGACGTATATTGGTCGTGTGTTGTAGACAAGTAGCCTTTTCATTCCAGGTGTCATTCCTTTACGGGACCTGTTTGTATTAACATAAAAGTTTCCCACAGTTCTGGTTCTACATATGCATTTCATTACTATGTATAAGATGGATGTTGTTACATTTAAACTTTTCGTTTATTATTTTGTATATTAGTTTGCAATGTACAACTTGCATTTACTTTGTGAGACAGTTAATTTTAGTTATTTTATAGAGGTCTTCACTTGGAAACATTCTGTCTAAAATTAATAAAATTTTGATACACTTATTCTGTGTTCTTTTTAGCCTGTCTGATGCATTCTCCCATACTAGGTGACATTAGTACCTAGCAACATTTTCAGATAATTTCATATTTATTTTTTTTATTGCTCCAATCAAAGAAATGATCTTGCTATGAATGTCTACCTATCTGCATAGGTATAATATTTTCCATATATTATATAGGATTGGCCCAAGAACTGACCCCTGCGGTACTCCATACTGCAATACAACAATATTGGTTTCTATCAGCAAGGTAACTTTCTAATATTGAGTAGGTTTTGCCTATTATTTCCTGAGTCTTTATTTTATTAAGAAGTGGACAGTGATGTTGGAAATGTTTTCCATGAAAAAATTCATAACTTAATAAAAAGCATGACCCGTCGAATTAATGCTTGGGTCGCTTGGGTCGCAATACTGATTATTTAATTAACAAAAACCTTTTATTTTTTCTTAAATTTTAAATTACCGTAAAGGTTATTCTCAGAAAATTTCACATTTTTTGTTATTTGTTTAATACTAAATATTTTTTAATGTTATTTCTTCTTTTTGTAATAAAATTCTATATTTGGCCACGTACAAAAACGTGCCGTTTATTTGAGGCGGTGGGCGTGGTTTAAGCACACTCGATTTTTTCTCTGGTGCTGTCCACTGTCTCCGATTAAGCATTGTTATCTTCGTTTTGATCTTTTGTTTAAATTTTAATGCAAGGCGGAAATAGGTTCTAACGCAGAAAAATAAATTATTGGTCTTGGAGAAGAAAAGGGGCATACGTTCATTATAAATAAATGCTTCTTCTTAAGTCTATGCAAACAGAAAACTCTAAAAGATTGCAACTGAAAACCTAAATCAATTATAAACAAAGTAACTTTTCGCGAAATTTCACGAACAAACCGAACGAAACACAACGTGGAAATTCCATTTCGTATGTAAATTTCCATCGCCTAATTGAAATAAACCTTTGAATTTTAATTTCCTGTTTTAGCTCGTTTGCAGCTTCATTAAATTTCCCACTTATTTCTGACTTAAAGTGGAACGAACGTTTTCTATTTGTCGATAATTTTTTAATTAACTCAGATGGTGTTTTATAGGTGATTTTATGAGGCACAGCCATCCTATTATGACTTAATTCAAGGAGGGTAATTTCATTTTACCGGCGAAAGATAATTGAACTAAAAAGTAGTGCTATTATGGGCTTTTTAGAACCAGATCGATGTAAAAATGTATGTAGTTTTTTAATAAATGTTTTATTAAAATTCAAACAAAAAAACTTACCAGTTCTAACGCGTTACCGAAGTAACGGTTTAAGTATTAAATATTAGATGTGATGGTTATTAAATCAACCTCAATAATTAAACATAAATAACTGGGTAGTGTCCAAATTAGGTTTTTGAATTTACGGATTGACAATCCTCGGTTGCTGAGTGGCGCGCCCTAGAAAATGTAGAAAAGGGCGATAGATAACATGAAAGAAAAGATCGCATGTCAGTAATTTAATTAGTTGGTTTGGGTCAAGGCCAAAGGCGTCTCCCATTCCACACTATACCTACCGACTGACTGATTGACTAGTTTCAGGATAAGCGATTACCCATTTAAGGACACCTACACCTTGGTTTCCAGTCTGGAATGACCACGCGAGATACTAAAACACGATGGATGAAAGAAATAAGGCAAAAATTGCATGTTATTTTTCCGTGTCAATGTCAAAAGATTAAGTTTACTTTTTAGATTTATCTTTTGCGTATTTTTCCAATTCAAATACACTGTTATAAAAATCAGATTTGTTAACATGAGTTTGTAGTTTATTAATTTAACTTTGTAAAATTTAAAAAAAAATTTTTATAGAAAACCAGAGTTTATAATTATTTAACAAAAAAAAAGACGAATTTTATATTTCTTACGTCTTCAGTCACCTTATATGTGTCATCTGTCAATTGTCACCCGTCATCTGTCAACTTGACATCTGTCATCTGTCACTTGTCATCTGCCATCCGTCAATTGGCACGTGTCACCTTTTATATGTCACTTGTCATCTGTCATCTGTCACCTGTCATCTGTCACTTGTCATCTGTCACCTGTCATCTGTAATGTATCATCTGTCAACTTGACATCTGTCACTTGACATGTCACCTGTTTACTTGACACCTGTCAAAGTGTTGTTTGATACTTTGTGGGAGTCCTGATAAATAAATTTTATTAATTATATTTTTCGTTTAAGAAATTTATGCAAAAGCTGGCAACAACGCAATTAAATTTGGCAATGCCGCATTATTACCTAATATTTTGTTGGATCTCCCTGTAATCGATTTGATTTTGGGGATTTTAATTGGTTAACTTTTTTAAATACCCAACAAAAATTAAACGGGCTTCTGGCCGATTAGTTTTTATTCGATAAATATCATCTTTTAGTATGTCAAACTTTGGTCTTTTGTATTGTGTATTTTGTATTATGTATATCTCTCGCTCTAGAATCGTTTAAAAAAATTTCGAAAAAAAAATTTTTAAATTGCAACTCGAAATTTTCGGGAGGATCAGGTCCGTTTGCACCTTTATCCTGAGTTTGGTCGAAAAAGTTAAGCGATTTCAACAGAACGTGCTAAATTTGACGAAAAAATCGAAAAAAAGTGGATTTGGGCCTTTTCGACACCGGAAAAATTTGGTCCATCGATAGGTCTCGTAGGCACAAGAAAAGGATGCAAATTTCAAGTGTCCACCTTCAACGGCCTCCGAGTTACGGAATGAAAGCGACTAAAAGACGGACTAACAGACAACAGAAAAAATAAAGAAATTAAAATTCGATTACGAGTCGATACATACCTCCTTGAGCGATAGTTATATTTCATATTTTTAGCGCATTTCCCTGTTTTTATTGCCTAGTATCCAACCCAAGCTTTGCAACTAAAAAAACAGAACTGTAAAAAAGAACCTAAAAGAGATTTGACTTTATAGTTAAAGTTCATACCAATAAAACTGATTTAAAATATGAAAACGTTTCCTACCTAAACAAGGTGCTAAATAGGAAGTCTATACTAAAAGGAACTATAAGAAAAAGTTCCAACCTGACAAAAACAACCTAAACAAGATTTGACCCGACGAAAACAATCTAAAACAAAAAAAATAGAAAATAGAATAGGTTAATTTTCTTGTTTAGAAAATTAAATAAAAAGCAATATTTCTTATCAAATTTTTATTAATTAAGTTCCCAATTTCCAACAAATAATTTTGTCACTGGGTCTACATAAGGGTTTCTAAAAATAAGATCCTATTTAAAAATTAAAAGAATTATGGTTGAATTAGGTATTTTCAAAGAATTTTGTTATTAAATCTACAAAATGTCTGTTATAATTACAAACTACTTATTCAATTATTTAACAGATTACAGTTGTAAACTTAACATAAAGTTATTTTGACCTGGATTAACATAAAATCTGGTTAATATTTGGTTAAAATTAACAAATATTTTTTACTGTGTACTCGACCGATTAGGCTACATTTTTTATGTTATATCCTCTATTTTTTTGATTTTAAATATTCGTTTTTTTTTCGTGTATAGTACAGATTATGTAGATTAAATTCCAATATGTTGGGTTGTAAAAATATAGTTTCTCATAATTTTTATTATCTAGATAATTTTTTTCAAGATAATAAAAAACTAAAATAAAAAAAACAAATTCTAACCAAGCGTCCCAATTAAAAACTAACAAGAAGCACTATCGCGCCAAAATGCATGAGCAATAATGTTTATACATTTTTTAATTAAAAAACATTCTTATTTACCAAATAATTATATTGATACTACGCGATTCCTACTTAACAATTATTGATAAATTATTTAGTGACGTATGTCCACGATTAATTTATTTGGCTTCACTTAATAAAAAGTTTTAACATAGCAATCAAGGAGTTCAATAGACTTGTAAACAAACTTGACTTGAGAATGAGAATATCCTCGTACTAAATATCGTAAATATTTGTTTGTTTTACGAATGTATGGATATTAGTATGTCAAACAAAAAGTTTGATTAGTAGTTCTTTTATATACGATACATTCTTTTTTTATGACATCTTTGCTCTCACTCTATACCGAATAAAACTCTCTCTTTCAAAATCCATCCATCACAAAGAAAATTTTCCAACTTTAAAACCAAATTAAAACAGTGAGTCGGAATTTCTCAAACTATCACCCGAAACCATTGAAACTAAAGTTATTTTTGCAATTAAAGTTATATAATTTTAAAAGTCCAGTAAATAGGGAACTTTTAGTGTGTTTACCTCCTAACTAGTCCAAATAAAGTTCTAGAGTTAAAAATTGTGATCCTTTTATTTTCCTCTACACCCTTTTGGGCATTCAAGGACTGAACAAAAAAAAATTGGTTTTATTATTATTGTCTTTATTTAAAAAATTCTAAAACTGTACCTATTTTAATTATATTAACTATTTTTAGTTTGTTATTGGGTATGGTTTAATTGAATTTTTTATGAATACTGCAATTAACTTTTTATAACATTTAATGTTTATTTATTAAGAAATTATAAAAAAACTAGATAATAACCACCCATCATACATGAAAATTCCGTTAAAAAAAGTAAGACACGCTTTAAAACGGAGTTGTTTTAATTAAAAAAAAATAGTTTTTTAAACTGCCCGATAATTAATCTGGATAATTATAATTATAAACATTCAATTTTCTTAATTTCTTCAAGAAACTTTCTTGACCCATTACTGGTAATATTCATAAGAGAGAATTGATCCTAGACTTCGCCAGTTTTTTGTTTTGAGTGCGTTCCACCAACTTCAAATACCGACAGACAGCAGTTTCGACCTATATTGGGTCTCATCAATGTCGGGCAACTTGGTGTAGTGGAACACACTAATAGTAATTTACTGTAGTATATCCAGCTAATCAGTTTTTTACTAATTTATCAAAAAAACCTATATTAACAAAACATGAAAATTGGTTAAAGTAATGTTTTAAATTAAAAAAGTATTAATACAAAATTTTAGTTATCTATATCAATAAATTAAATTAATTAATTTAATTCCTCTCGAATTAAAATTTTATATCATTTATTTTTTATTTTCTATAAATTGGTAACTATTTTAGGTTTTTTTTTTTATAAAAATAAAAATAATAATAAAATATAATTTTCTTTAATTTTCTTTAAATAATGTATAAATTGATGGATTCAGCTGGATTGAAGTTGATCCTGCAAAAATCCAGATGAATTAAAAACCCTGCTCGATTGCAATCCCTAGTTACGATACGGAATTATGGGGCTCCGCCGCCCGTGACCTCGCTGCGATGCAGTGATGCCAGATTGGGCAGTTTGTCGCAAATTGGGCGATTTTAAGAAACAATTATTTCTATGGGTTATTGTAGGGAGCACGTTGCATCCAGCATTATATTCTAAACAATTTTGAGATCTAGCCTTTTGCAAATTGCCTTTTAGTACAAAACACTATCGAAATCATATACCTAACTTTAACTTTAAATTGGTTGCAAATGTTATTGTTATTTTAAGTTTATAAATATTTGGACAGTGTTGCCAAGTTTAAAAACCTTCCTTATTAATTCTTTATTCAGAAACTACCACATAGTGGAAGCTAGTTTTAAAGAATCGCTTAAAACTTTTAGCCCATAACTTATTTAATTTGGAATGAACAATAAAACGTTTCTGGGTGATGAAATAAAATAACGGTAAAATAATTGTATGAAACGTTTTCTTTATGTTTAAAGAATAACATTTTTATTACGTTGTTTAAATTGAATTGGATTATCAATTTTAACAGGAATTTTTTTAAAGTTTTCAGTTAAAAATTATAACTTTAATATAATATTAGTTTGGTTGCAAAAAAATTATTAGATACATTTTGTAGAAAATACCATAATTACCAAAATGACTATTTGTATACTTTTATGGGTCGGTTAAATTGGACTAACGAATTTTGGTTTTGCTATGTTTTTAGTTTTTTTTTAATATTTTGAGAACTAGTTACTGTTTTTTTTCTATTTTTTAATGCCATTTTAATAGATTTCTAATTACGCAACTTTTCTATAATTTAACCACCTTGTAGCTCTTTAAATCTTGTGGTAAACCACTGTTTAAATTAAAAACCGCATACGAATTAACAGTTAAGGAAAAAAATTTCCTATCGATATGGATTTTTCCTTATTGATAAGGATCGTATTTTAACTCGTTTTTTATACAATCGCTCCGCAAGCTTCGCTCGTGCCTAATTAAGACTCGTGACCAAAATGCCGTTTATAAACTTGTTGCATAATCTACTATTAAGCCGTCATACAAATAAATAAACAAAACAAATTTAAATGAAAACAGCATGTCGTCTAATTTATATTTGTACCAGTTGATTTATTGACCAGATTAAATTACAATCGTTTAGATTTTTGCTAATTTATTTAAAAATTTAAATAAAAAAACAATTTTGCAATCATTTGAATTTAAAATTAGGTTGAGCAATTTTTTATAAATTTTAGACGCATTGTTTTAAAATAAATTTATAATTTTAAGTAAGTTTATAACAAAGTTTCTTGTAAACTAACATTTTGGTTTTTTGTTTTTAGGTAAGTCATCTTCTTTAATATTAAGATAAATGGTAAGTTCTTTTTTATAACAATCAAAGCAACGTTAAGATAAATAATAAAATTTGGCAGTTCAACTAAAATGGTTATCATACAAATAACAAATACCTTCTTATTAAAATTAAATAATTTTTTAAAAAAGGTAATTTAGCTACATTGATAAATCATGACATGTGATTTTATGAATGCCTTTTAATACCATATATCAGAATTTATACCAGTGCATAATATTACATGCCTATTTTAAGAAAATATATTAGTACGGGTGGCAAAAAGGAATTTGTGAACTCGTCGGTAAATCAAAGTTTAGCTCTCTCGAGTTTCCGTTCGTGGACCGAGCATCGAACATTTAAAAACGATTTCCTGCAATATAAATTCCTGCTAATCTACCATTAGACGGCCCAAGTTCTCAAATTCAATGATTTATCTTATTGAATATATTTGAATTTAATGCAATTCACAAAATTTAATATTATGGCCAAATCAATTAGATGAAAAAAGATATTATTAAAAAAAACATTTTTAGTATATAACATGCCCCTATTGTCGAAACGGTTAAATAATGTTCTAGTTTTTGTCGATATCATTGCAAATTCTGATTGTGGCCAATCTGCCATTTAAGTGATGAGAATTTTTTTTAGAAAAAATTAATCAAATTTTAAACCGATTTTTAAACTTATATACTTATTTTAATAGGGTAGGTATCTGATCCACATTAACTTCTATTTATTAAAAGCTATTATTTTTAATTTGCGCGTTTGCTATTAAGAAACAATTAATATTCATTAGAAACTTTTAAAAGTTTTAATTAATACTTTGATAAATTAGCGATATGCTGTAGAAATCTTAATAATTTTAATTGGAGATTTATTTCAAGCAATGTTTACATTATTAAATCTTGGTCATTAGACTGGGCCAAAAAAATATTTTTTTTTGAAAAGTATATCGAAAATATGATTTGGGGTAACACAAAAAAATATTGTAAAAGTTTGAGTCCATAATTTTTTCATCCCAATTTTAAATTTTTTTCCTGAGCGAGTTTTTGTCTCAGAACACTTAAACCATTGAGTTTAACAAAATTGACCCAGATATATTTTTTTAAGGAAATTGAATGCTCTACAAAAAGGGTTAAAATGAAATTTTTCGTCAGATGAACCGTTTTCTTAAAATCATGCCTTAAAAATTGGTATAGTTTTACAATTTGATCTTTTAACTTTGGAATTTTGTAATTCATGTAAAAATCGGTACCCAAAAAAAAACCGATGAATATTCTTATGGAAAATCAAATGCTGTACAAAAAAAGGCTTTCAACATTTTTGGCTAAATTCACTCAATCAAAAGTTATTCAAGGTTAAAGTTGAAGTCAAAACGAATTTTCCTCTGTAGATTTATTTTTTATGGATGATAATTTGATTTTTTTTTTTATTAATGTATATTATATAACTAATTAACAATTTTCAATAAAAAACAACATGATGTTTATTATTTAAACGATTAAATAGGTATCAGTGAAAACAATATTTTATAAAGAAAATAGCTTCTTAAACCAGAAAAATTCGAATGAGTTATTTTTTTTTAATTTTCAGTAATTTTATTAATAACATAAAGATTATCATCGATAAAGGAATTCAAGTTTTTTACTTACCCAAAAAAAAATCTAGAGCGGAAAAAACAAGAATTTCGTTTTTGACTTCAAATTTAACCTTGAATAACTTTTAATGGAGTGAATTTAGCCAAAAATGTTAGGAGACTTTTTTTGTAGAGCATTTGATTTCCCATAAGAATATCTATCGTTTTTTTTTCCGGGTACTGATTTTTACATGAATTAGAAAATTCCAAAGTAAAAGATCAAATTGTAAAATTATACCCATTTTTAAGGCATGATTGTAAGAAAACGGTTCATCTGACGGGAAATTCCAATCAAACCTTTTTTGTAGAGCATTCAATTTTCTTTAAAAAATATTGTTAAGTCAATTTTGTTAAACTGTTCTGCGACAAAAACTCGCTCAGGAAAAAAAATCTAAAATTAATATTAATATTATGGACTAAAACTTTCACCATAATTTTTTTTTGTCACCCCAAACAATATTTTTGATATACTTTAAAAAAAAAATAGTTGATTTTTTTGGCCCAGTCTATTGGTCACTACAAAAGGAGATGAAATTGTTCCTTGATTTTCACATTCTCGCGAAAATATGTTAAAATGAGTAGCCCTTATCGATCTCTAAATTTAATATTTTTGTTATTGTTTTTGAGCCTAAAAATATTTTTCTTAAATTCATCATCATGGGGAATCTACTAAATCGAATCACCTGAAATTTACAGGGCTTACGTAGAAGTCTATCGACGTCAGATAAATTAAATATTCGGTCAGGAAAAATAAAATTGTTAATGACTTATTTATAAGTAAATTCCTGTGTTTAAATGTTTTCAATCGGTACAAAAAAATTCCAACTTTTTATAATGTTGATACTTAATTATTTCAAAACGGGATCCGACTCAAGTTTGTAAATAGCATTTATTTATAAATAAGTTAATAACAATTTTTTTTCGAAGCATAATGAATAATTATTAAAGAAAATATTTTTCTAATTTTTTTATGTTAATAAAACAATATTACAAAATCCACTTTGTTGGCCCTTTTGCAAGATAGTGAAAAAATCAAGGGGCCACTCAATGGTAAAAACTTACATAAAATAACTTTTATTGGAGTGCAATAAAATGCAAATTATATAAAAGTTTTTTAACTTGCTTTTTTATTTTCCTTATAAATCGTCCTGAATACTAATGTATTTCTTTTTCGGGGGTTGGCAGTATTGATGGCAAGGCAGGAGGTCCATTTCTGCCTGTGTACGTGTTAGTTCGTGCAACTGAACGAAACTGTTTTTATTGGCGGACTAGGATAAGCCAGTCAATAATTTTTCAATTGGAACAAAAAAACTTCCTTGTGAGTTATTCTTTCTTTGAAGGAGTTATTGACAAATAACTTCAAGATTATAACAAACAATATGAAACATTAAATTTAAAAGTCTCCTTGTTGGTATCTACAACGGAAACCCGTTCTAATAATTTGTGCCAGAACTAATCTCTTAATTAAGTCACATATTTATTTTAGACCTGACACCTGTGTAACAATTTTAATCTTATATTATATGCAATATTGTGATTTATTATATTATAGCATTCTTTACTCAATGGTTATAGTATTAGTAACTACTACTTGTTTTTTGCTAACATAATTTATTAGCATAAAACAAAGTAATAGCCGCAGTTCAAAATAAATTACAATTTAATATTTAGTTTTTTAATTATTATTGCACAACTACCCTTAACATAAAAATAAACAATTAATGGGCACTTCTGATTGTTGTTAAAATACGTAAAGTAATAATTTGGATTCTTTAACAACCATTCGAAAGTTCAAGTGTTTCTTAATTGTTTATTTTTAAGATTAGGATAGTTATGCAATAATAATAGTTTGTTTAATATGAAATTGTATTAAAATATGTAAAAGTATGTAAAATTATAAAAATGTTATTTTAGTGAATATTTTAAAAACCCGACGTTTAATTGTTTTTCTGTTTTTACTATTAAAATCAAAAGAAAGAAATGCTAATTTAACCGACTTTGTAGCTCCAATACTAATGGAGTTAGAATGGTGAGCAGATAACTTTTTACACGGTGGTCATGTATGTATGTAGGTTAAAATAAATTAAATAAAAAATAGTTTCAACTAAAAAAAAATGTTAATTTTTCAACTGAAAAAAAAATTGAATTCTTTGAAAGTCAGCACTTTTTGGTAAGCCAATCAGATCGTCATTGTTCTTGTTGAGTTTTGGTTAAATATTAATCAAAATTCTATAAGGTTAACCATAATTTTTTACCAGTTTCCCGATGCAATTAAATTACAATTGTAAACAATATTAATTTTATAACATAATATAATTATTTTGTGGTTTAGTCAAAAATGACTAGGATCAATTTGTATCCCGAACATTTAACAGCCAATTCTTTTGCAAAATTGTCCCCTGAATCCGAAAAGACCGTCAAAAATTACGAAATAAGAGCAGTTTTTGAGATATAGTCAATTTCATATTATTTGAAAAACTGTTCTACTTTTATGACTTTTTGCGACATTTTCGGATTCAGCGGACAATTTTATATAGGAATTGACTGATACATGTCCGAGATACAAATTTCTGTTGACGAGAATTATTAGTGGCTGCTTTCTCGCTAAGACAATCATTCATTTTTAAATTAAATCTTAAATCGGTTCTTGTATCCTAACTTTTAAACACCCTGAAGTTAAAATGCCAAATTTATACGTTTAATTTTTTGACAATCAAAACATTTAATCAAAAATGACTTTTCTTCGAACAAACAAAAATTAAAATATAATTTAACTCGATCCAGAAAAAAAGTAAACAAAAAAACAACTTTTGTTGTAATTTTTTTATTCAGACTTGGTTTTTCATTTAAACAAATTTTGAAAAAAATTAAAAGTTATAGTACGTAGTAGTTATGTACTAGCTAAATCAATATCATGTATTATAATTTTTGAACACCCTGTAGATAAAATCCCAATTTTTTATGTTAATATTATTTTTCGACAATCAAACTTTTTATCTTGTAAACAGAATCTGGGGACATAATATATATTATTACCTACTTCTTTGTGTATAAATTGGTTCGAGCAGATAAAAGTTGAAAATTAACACATCTTATGGCGTTTTTTTCAATTTCTATTATAAACATTCCTAAGGCACTTAATTATCGAAATAATATTAGCCTAGCAAGCTATTGACTATTTGACAATATATAATTAGTAATTTAAGTTTCTTTGCAAAAAAAAAACTAAAAAGTAGTTTTTTTAATATAAATTTTATAACATAATATAAGAACTTTGAAAATTTTTCATTAAAAGTAGAAGTTAATTTAAATAACTCTTTTTTTAAATCACTGATATAATTCACCAATTAAATCAAAAAATTAATTTAACCCAAACCTGCTAATATTATTATTATTATTATTACCATTATATACAGGGTGTCTCCGAATTCCATCCAAACATTCCACAGCGTAAAATATAAGAAATTTATAAAAACATGTGCTAAAAATTGCTTTAAGATTGCATGCACTCAACTTCCTAACGCAGAATCAACAATTTTCTGAAAAAAAGAGGTTTATTTTAGACCTTTTAAAAACTGGCCTTTTGTGTTAAATTAAACAAAAAATTTTGGATGGAACTTTCATTCATTTTATACTAAATTGCTCAAATCGTATTGCTTGATATTTTTTTAAATATTTTATTAAATATTTTATTAACTTTTTAAAGTATTATTCAGTGTTATAAAATAATTTTTGGAATGCATAATATTAATTTTCATATCATTTTTTGGTATGCAATAAAAATAATGTAAGCGATAAGGAAACGTACGCTTTTTTAAACTGCCCGTAACCTTGACGATGGTTACTATAAGTATACTTAAAAAAGTATACAACGAATGCCCAATTAAAACGTTTCAAGTAGCATTAATAAAGCAGTTAAGATTTTAATTAAAATAGGATTATATGTTCATCTGAGAAAATATGGAAGAATATTTGGACTTTTTGAAAGGTTTCTAAATATTTACTGACGATTTTATAAAACTCGAGAAATCCTACATATATCTACTTTAATATAAGGCTCAACCAAATCTTTTAATCCTGCACTTGAACTTTTTTGAACCTTCCATAAGGTGTTTATAAATAATAGAGGGGCCATCCAGTTTAAATAAATAATTTTATCTCCACGCGGTCTATAATTTAAACTTTATTGTTGTCAACATTCGATAAAGAAATACCTTGTTATGGCCTAGGCCGATAAAAAATTTTATGAGGCAAGTATTTAGTTCGATTTTTTCTCGCTAAAGGTATTGTTTTGACAAATTAATCCTTTTCTAAGAAATTAACGTAATAAACTGGTTTAATTTATTTATAATAAGCACTAATTTGTTTGTTTTACTGTTAATGTTTAATATTTTTCATTAAATTATTGTAAAATTAAATATGAATAATAAAACAAAAAGTGAGGTTAGGCAACCAAGAAAACGCACGGTTCTTTTTCTACGATTTAAATTATCTTTAAGTTTTAATTTGCTTTAAGTTTTCAGTGAAAATAAATGTTAAACACAATTAATTGAATTAAATGTAATAGCAAAAATCCATTTCTACTTAAATCATGTATCTAGGTATTGTCAAACTATTACTGCTCCTAAAGCAATAATAATTATTGTACATTTAATGTAATCTTAAGCTAATAAATAAATAAGATTCTAAAAAAGTGAGGTTAGGCCGCTTTGATGTTAAATTAAATTGACCTATATAAAGTGCTTTGAAGATAAAATATTGTATGCAATTCGGCCAAGAATTGCATTTTTGTGCTTCGC
Source organism: Brassicogethes aeneus (assembly GCA_921294245.1). Taxonomy (NCBI): domain Eukaryota; kingdom Metazoa; phylum Arthropoda; class Insecta; order Coleoptera; family Nitidulidae; genus Brassicogethes; species Brassicogethes aeneus. The sequence goes on along the minus strand of OV121135.1, from coordinate 5,706,415 downwards.
TCAATTGTAGGCCTCCGCTACGCGTCGGCCTTCAAACCTTGAGCTTAGCACAAAAAACCTTACTTCTTAACCCAATGACATAAATAACTATTTGTTCTTAAAAATTCCCTTTATTAGACACCCTGTATAAGTCCAGACTTATTTATTGCAGGAAAAAAATGTCGTATAAAAACCGTAATATAATTATTTATTGCCGGCCTTCTATAGTAAACAATCGGATTGACATTGACCCTGCAGTCGCGTGTTAAAACCATAAAACCAGCTGGACAAGTGGCCCGCAGCAGAAGCAGCAGCAGGAATCCATCCTGCTGCCGCATTCCGGTAAGGTGCCATCACAACAATAACGCAAAAATTTCGCAAATTTTTCGTGACTTTTTTCTTAAACTCACTCGAGGCGCCTACCATCGTCCATCGTCGTGCGCGCTCGGCTCCTGCCGTCGCTTTACCGGAATGGCAAGTCGCAGGAATCAGTGTTACGCGGAAAACAAAGTTGGCGGTGTACAAATTGCAGGAGTGTCGAAAATAACACGTGTTGCCGTCGCTTGTGATTGGTTCGATTCAGTTTTACTTATGACATTTCAGCGGGATTAAACCGTTGCAGGAACAAGGTATTTCAGACCACAATTACCCAAAAAATCAACCCCAAAGTTATATCAAACATTTTTGAAAATTCCTGCAAACGTAGTTGATTCCTGCAACTTTTGCAGGAACAAGGTATTTTAGAGCACAATTATCCAAAAAAATAAACCCCAAAGTTATACCAAACATTTTTGAAAATTCCTGCAAACGTCGTTAATTCCTGCAACTTTTGCAGGAACATACACATTTTATATTATTCTTGCCTATTGATAAAGTTTGACAAAAAGTCCTATTTAGAATACTTGCAATTTCCTGCAAATTAAATTAATTCCTGCAAATCGTAAAACTTTCGTTTCCGAACATTTGGCTGATCTTGCGGGATAGCCAGGACACTTGTTACGTAATGCGATGCACAAAAACCAAATTTACTCCTGGATCCTGCTGGCTGATTAGTTCGGCTAGGCAGGATAAAAAGGATCAATAGATTTTATTTTGGCATTCAAAATGTCAAAAACATAACCTGTTGTTTATTTTATGTACTTTTTGATATAAAAAAAATATAATGTTGCAGGATATTAGGTGATGTAACCAGTTTGTACCGACAATTATGTCATCCAGTATCGATTACATTTATGTTAAATAAGTTATGTTGTACACTTTTTATGTTGATTATAAAACCGAAAGACTGTTTTTGATAAAGGTATTGTTTTCAATTAAAATTGGCATTGAAGTATGCGTTTAATATTTGCGATATTTATATTGAAATTACAATTTGTTGTAACATTAATGTTAAAACACCAAATTAGTCAGATTATAACATAATTTTACATAGATATTCATCTTCAAAATTTAAAGAATGCGAGCTAAAAAGGTCAATCTTTACTCTTAATTTTAGTTTTAAGAGGTTTCTCATTTTAAATAAAAACAACGCAGAAAATTATTTCTTCCTGCAATCTTTATTTACAATTTATAAATGAGATGATTATTCAGGGACTTTAAATTCTCTACAAAATAGTTATTTATGTCCTTGAGCCAATTTTTAAAAGTTGAAAGGGAGTTTGGATGTATCTGACAAAAGTCGAATTTCATTATTCAACCGCAAAAAATTTAAACGAATACTTTAAGAGTTATTTTAGAAATTTCATTAACTAGGCGAGATATAGCACTTTTTGGTAAGCCAATCAGATCGCGTCATAGTCATTATTCTTGTTGAGTTTAGGTTAAATGTTAATCAAAATTCTATAAGCTAATCCATCATTTTTTTACCAGTTTCCCTATGCAATTAAACTAGAATTGTAAACAATATTAATTTTATAACATAATATAAGTATTATTATGCATATTATGCTCTCTATAAATGAATTAGTCAAAAATGACTAGTAGTGATGCCGCCGATACGAGAGATTCTCGCCTCTCGTCTCGTCTCGTCTCGTCTCGACGAGACGAGAGGGCGATTTTCTCTCGAAAAAAGGCTCGAGACGAGACGAGAGAATGCCCTCTCTCGCTCGAGAATTTCTCGTTTCTCTCGATCTCTCTCGTTCTCTCGATTATAAAGAACAATTTTTTTTTACATAAAAATTATAATTTTACACATAAATGACGATATTTATTTGGACCAATAAGAACATTATTCGCATTTCATAATAAACAAAATTTGTTCCTGGTTAACGTTTTATTATTTTATAACACAACTTAACGTTAACCAAGAAAAAATTACTTATAAAATAATAATAATTTTTGAATTAACCCTGTATAAGCACATCTATGGCACTCCTTATACTATTAAAAAAAACCCATATGCTTAATAAGCATTGCTTATTCAATAAACTTATCAACAACATGTGGTTTTTGAGGGCCTGATTACAAATTTGATATCCATTTTTTTTTAATAAAATGGCTGATCCAATATGACGAAAATTCGTTGTTCGGCTTTAATGGTTTGGGTAAAATTTAGTATTCAGATATTTATGGGGTCCCTGATTCAGAATTTGATATCCATTAAAAAAAAAAAATTGCGGATTCAAAATGACGGACATGCGCAGTAGGTACAAGATGGTTGGATCTATGTGGAGTAGTTATATCATATATGCGCAGTAGTTTTCAGATGGATGGATCAAATGATTTGATCCATTGAAAACTACTGCGCCGATACAGGCTGTTTCTTTTAACTTGAGACAGCTCAATATCTCGAGAAATACGCATTTCACGGAAAAATGTTTTAAATAAAAGGTTAATGTGACCAAAGGGACATTATTTGGTGCTACCGCTAGCCACCCCCTACCCCTCCTTAAGGGTGAAACGGGGGGTAACTTTGGAGAGTCAAATGGGATAACCCTTTTTTTTACAGATTTTGGTAGTACATAAAAAAATTAATAACTTTTTTTAAAACTTTTTTCAATTTATCAACAGATGGCGCTGTAATTCAAAATTTAAGAAAAATGGGTTTCCCTGTAAAATGTATTATTTGAAACGTTTGAAAAACAAAAATTAACATTAAATCAACAATAGTCGGCTCTGAAAACAATTTATAACAAATGTTCGAAATGTCGTCCTTCCATTTCGACACCAGCGTCCCTGGTCGGTAAACGTTTGGTGCGGTACCTTTGGCGAACGGCATTAAATGGTGAAAATTACCGGAATTTTCTAGAAAACGATCTGCCAGACTTCTTCCTGTGGGGTTACTTGAAAGAAAAAGTTTACGCTGCAATTCCTACAACTCGGGAGGACATGGTGGAGCCAGAATTCATTACCCGCATTCAAAAATGTGTCGAAATGAAAGGATTACATTTTGAACATTTATTATAAATTGTTTTCAGAGCCGACTATTGTTGATTTAATGTTAATTTTTGTTTTTCAAACGTTTCAAATAGGTAATACATTTTACAAGGAAACCCAATTTTCTTAAATTTTGAATTACAGCGCCATCTGTTGATAAATTGAAAAAAAAGTTTCAAATAAAAGTTATTCATTTTTTTATGTACTACCAAAATCTGTGAAAAAATCGGGTCATTCCATTTGACTTTCTAAAGTTACCCCCCGTTTCACCCTTAAGGAGGGGTAGGGGGTGGCTAGCGGTAGCACCAAATAATGTCACCTTTGGTCACATTAACCTTTTATTTAAGACATTTTTCTGTGAAATGCGTATTTCACGAGATATTGAGCTGTCTCAAGTTAAAAGAAACACCTATTATAGGTGTATAATACTAGATGTAACTACTCCACATAGATCCAACCATTTGATTCAAATGCGCAACATTTTCAGCGTAAAAAGTCTTACTTTATTAGTGTGGTCTTGGCACAAATTTTTTTTTATTTCCAATTTCTATATAAAAAAATATAAACGAATTTGTATTTCATTCCAAATAATTTTTGTATTCATACTTAGGTACTTTTACCACGAGAGAAACGAGACGAGACGAGAGAAAGGCACTCTCGAGCGAGAAAAGAGTATTCTCGACGAGACGAGAGACCCATTTTCTCTCGCTGCACGAGACGAGACGAGAGAAGGACTTTTCTCGTCTCGTCTCGTCTCGCGGCATCACTAATGACTAGGAACAATTTGTATCCCGAACATTTAACAGACAATTTTTTTGTAAAATTATCCCCTGAATCCGAAAAGACAGCAGTTTTTGAGATATAGTCAATTCCATATTATTTAAAAAATTGACTATATCTTAAAAACTGGTTTACTTTTATGACTTTTGGAGACAGTTTCGGATTCAGCGGACAATTTTACATGGGAATTGACTGATAAATGTCCGGGATACAAGTTGCTGTTGACGAGAATTATTAGTGGCTGCTTTTTCGCTATGACATTTTTGATTCATTCATTTTTAGAGATTGAGCAATTAAAAGTAATTTTATTTTAAATCGATTCTTGTATCCTAACTTTTAAACACCCTTTAGTTAAAATGCCAAATTTATAAGTTAATGTAATTTTTTGACAATCAAAACATTTAATCAAAAATGACTTTTCTTCGAACAATCAAAAATAAAAATATAATTTAACTCCAGAAAAAATAAACAAAATACAACTCTTATTGTAATTTAAAATAAAATAAAATTAAAAATAGTAATACTTCTCCCTTAAATTGATTTCAAGTTATTTTAATTTTTTGAACACCCTGTAGATAAAATAGCAATTTTTATATTAATATTATTTTTCGACAATCAAACGTTTTATCTTGTAAACATTATCCGGGGATATATAAACATTGCTGAAGCACTTAGATTGCAAAAAGAAATAATGATTAAAAATAATAATGTGTCTGTATTATTACGAAAAAACTAAGAATCGTTGAGAAATTTGATTTGTTGAGATTTGATTGAATTTTTAATTCAGCTAATCCAAGGAATTTCCTTGTTACATTGAAAACCAAACGATATAGCATTTTTTAATACTCTCATGTTACATTGTAACATGTTAAAACTTTTATTTTCATTTAGAGACTTGAAAAGTATAACATGTAGAATGTAAACCTCTTATTTTTACTTTAAAGTATACATCTTCTGCTAGAGGCTATAAACTTTTTTATTATGGAAAGATTTTATTTTAAAGTTTGCAGAAAGCTGCAATATTATAGACAGAAAATATTAGGCATTACAATTTTATTCTTAACTTAAAATCTCCAAATATAATAAAAAAGATTTTACTTCAAACGTTTTGTTTTTAATTAAATAAATTGTGTTTGACATATTCTAAAACATTGTCTATAATTTGGTGTTAAGGTAAATTTTAAAGTTGACATAATAGGGTGAACAAAAAACAAATATATTTATTGTTTAGGATATTACAGTGTGTTTTCCTTTTTTTGTGATAAATTTGTGGTATATGCATTGATAAAATATTTTATTTAACACGCGTATAAACATAAACCGCAAAGCATGATTAAATAATTAATAATTTTAATTCAAATATTTAATAATTTTCCACTTTATTGGTATATGTGCAATGACTGAGTTAAATTATTATTATTAATTGTTTAAATATTCAAATTATACTTCAAAGAAGACATTTATGTATGTTTTCCATAAATAATAAAGTATATGTACATATTGATATATTTAAATTAATAAGGGAGAATATTAAGTGAATTAATTTGTTTTTAAAATTGTATAAAATGAATTTAATTACGCAGTTAATTATGATAATTATTTACAAAAAACCATGTGATTTAGTTTTAAGTGCATATTCTACAACACATTTATTTTATTATAAGTACGATCAATTAACTAAGCACGTTTTTTGCGTATATCCAATCTAAAAATTAGTAATAAAAATACGTCAAAAAACTGTTAGGATTTCGTGACTTGGAACCACGAACTGCTTAAATTAACTATTTAATTTTGTATTGAATAAGTTTTTATAGATTTTTTTATGAAACATGTACAATATATAAGATTTCGTGTAGTGGTTTCAAAGTTATATAATTTTATAACATTAAAAACCATCACCAAAAGTTATGTAATAATGGCACAATTTTGTATCCAATTTTTTACAGTATAGATATATTAAAACAAAATTCTTATTTTAAACAAATTTTATAATTGTTTAATCATAATTAATTTACAACTTATTTATTTGACATGTATATTCCAAAATAATATAATTGGCCAGCTACATATTACATTTATAAAATAATCAAATTCCGTATGCATATATAATCAATAAATAGTTTATATATGCAAATACAAATTGAATTTATGAGTAACTTGGTTTTAAATAATAGAATTATCAGTATGTTCAGCTAACTAATTTGCATTCGAAAAATAAAAAATGTTTGCATTGAATAAAAAATATTTTAAAGGTCAATGTTGAGGTTAATATTTGGTAAAACTGTTTTGTTAAAAAATATAAGCCAGTTAAAATGACGAAAAGATAAAATGATTACAAACTAAAAATGACAAAGATATGACAATGTGTCATTTTTTAAAATTATGCTTTTTTTAAGTTACGCTAAAATATTATTAAAATTATATATAACTAAAACTATAAAAAAGTTATAACAACAAAGCATTATAGGTTTAAAATTTAAAACGTCAAAAAATGCTAAGTATTTAAACTTAACTAACTTAAATGTAAAAATTAAAAAAAAATTAAGTTGGCGTTTAAAAATTAAAGAACTTAAACAAAGGTCAATGTTAAGATGCATATCATAAAAATCTTATTACTATTTTTTGATTGGTTATAAAATCCATTTAGTACTTAATTTAAAACTAAAAAACACTTCAAAATGTAGATACGTTGGCATAGCACGACACCTTTATTTTATTAGATTAAAATCTTAATGGTCGTCATTGTGCTTGTACTTTTTGTAATAACAATGCCATTAGGTACACTATGGTGCATTATAATAAAAGTTAATTTAATTATTTTGTATTTCGATTTTGTCGCCATTTTTTCTTGTCAAAAATTTATTTTGTAGACATCTGTCTTTTAACATTTAGAAACAATATTATCAATACAAAATTTAATATATTAAGGATATCTATTAAGTCTTTTTACATTTAGAAGCAATATTATTAATACAAAATTTAATATATTAAGGATATTTACTTAATATATTACATTTTGTATTGATAATATTGTTTCTAAATGTAAAAAGACAGATGTCTACAAAATAAATTTTTGACAAGAAAAATGGCGACAAAATATTATTTAGGACGAAAAACGGCAATTAAGACCTTTTATATAGCTGCTATAAAGTTTTTATTATGCATTACAACATGGAAATTTTAATGTTATTCGACAAAAAATCTTCCATTCTTAAATTTTAATGTACTTTTGTAAATCGTAACATTATGAATACCATAATAAATGCTTTATTTTTAAGTGTTTTTTTTTCGTTCTCAGGAGACAGTTATAAAATTAATTATACAGTGAAGTGGTTGTTTATACATGAATAATATTATGTTTTAATTAAAAAATCAAGGATTTTTAATTAATATTAAATGTACGTAGTTAATATTGGGTTTGCTCTTTCACCTTTTTGAGAAGTTTCATGTTATTAAAATAATGGTAAACATTTAATTAAATATTGTAAACATAAAAATTGATTGTTATGTACATAGCAAATATATTTTTACAATGGTTTATTACTTGTTTAAAACAATATTTATTGACAATACAACGTTTTTACTACGACTTTAATGGCTTATTTTAATTAGAATAACGTTAAAAACAAACACATGTATCTGTATATCTGTTAAAATATTGCCATTGTTACTACATGTTAATTTTTTAAAATTATACGTAAATTTGTCACAATAACGCCAAAAAAAAAAGTTTAGGTATACCATGACTAATTGTATTTTTTAGAGGAAGGATTAAAGGGTCTTAATAATGATAATGGTGGCTAAAATAATATCAGCTAACATACTATAATTATTTTGTGTATATATATATATATACTGGGTAACTTTATGAAGTAATTATCTATGCTATTAATTACCAATTCCATTCAGAACATTCATATGGATTGGTGCTGAAAGCAGTGTAATCAACCTTTTTGGGCGAATTTTCAGTACAAAAGAAAAAGGAAAAAAAAGTAGATTTGTCCAAACCTTGTTAATTATATTTACCATACTGTTCGTAAGAATAATTCGAATATTCGAATACTCGAATATTTGAATACTTAAATATTAAAACACATTAAATCAGTATATGTAAGGGTGGTGCAAAAAAACCTTTTTTTTTCTAATAAGTCATTTGTCATTTTTATTAAAAAAAAATAAGAGCTGTCATCAAAAATAATATGACTTTTAAATTTTAAAAATTACAAAAATAATCAAATTAGAATTTTAAATAATAATTTTTTCGCCACAGTAAATTTTTTGAGTTTTTTTAAGTTTTAGCTTAAAAAATTAATTTTTTAAGGTAAATTTTAAAAAATTTCAAAAAAAAATCGATATAGTCGGTTCCTTTTCAACACTAGCGAAAAGTAATTTGTAATTATTAATTACTCATTAATGGTTACTGATAGGCAAAATTTGCGGCAGCCCGCTGCTTTCAAGTGCAATTTTAATTTAGAATTTCTAGCCCGAAATCCGAAGGTATAGGCAACTTGCCTATATCTACTAGATATTATTAGGTTAGATTATTAGATATTATCATTCAGAGCTGAAATTTTAAGAAACCTATTACAAAAATTTACCGTGGCAAGCAAAAAGTGTACGAATTTTTACCAACAAATTGTTAGAATTTTAAGTCAAAATGTTTAACCATTTTATGAATTTTAAAAATAATTGTGCGACCATTAATTTTTTTTTAATCACTTGAGGTGACTTATTTTTGAAGATTTTAAAGCATGATAAAATAATAATATTTCATAGGAGACTCTAAAAAATTTTTGCGGAGAAAAATGTATACATTTTTCTATATATAGCCTACACGGAGAGAAAATTATAATGCTGATTACCATAATTATAATCCCAAAAAGTAATATAAATTATAGTAAAGGGTATTATATATAATACCCTTTACTATAATTTATATTACTTTTTGGGACAACTATCTTGTATATTGCCAGATTTTATGCATATTTAGTAATTTTTAAATATCCGTGTATGTTAAATCTTAAGGTAAAATATTATTATTCACATCCAATTTTGTTTTTAATTCTTATTATAATTAGATTTTTTCCATTACTAATAAGTGTAGTAAATTTTAAAATATTATGTTGCCATTAAATATAAAATATTTTAAAATTGAATATATTTATGTTAATTAAAAATTGTACCATATTTATTGTACTTTTTAATATACAAAAATGTTATGAGAAAGAATTGAACCTACACCTCGCCAAAGTTTTTTGTTTTGAGTGAGTTCCATCAACTTCAAATACCGACAGACAGGTGTTTTGACCTATATTGGGTATTATCACTGTCGACACGACACTGTCGGGCAACTTGTAGTAATGGAACACACCCAAAACAAAGAAATATCTGAGCTTATATAACATGGTTGGTAAGCCAACAGAGGCGAGATATAAGAACATTACGTGATCCACACCGTCTAACGACGCGTCGCGACGTGGCTTTACTTTACTATACAGTTCTCTCCGTGTAGAGACTTTTTATAATAATTATTATTATAATAATTTAATAAGCAAAATACAGATACAAACAAATATTATAAGAAGTTTTTATTAAATCTCTAGATTGGCTCAAATATCTCTAAAACTCGTTAAACTTCACTGGACCTGGTAAATATTTTAATATTCGAATATTTAAAAATTCGATTATTTGAATATTTCAATAGGTACTCGATATTCAAATATTAGAATACACGAGTAGGTACACAAATATTCGATTACCCGAATATTCGAATACTCGAATAATTCGAATATTCAAATAATACGAATATTCGAATAATTCAAATATTCGAAATAATTTTCAAACGAGTATTCGAATTTCTAAAACTAAAAAATTCCCAGCCTTATTTGTACAATTATTTTTTTACACTAAATAATTCAATAATTTCAGCAATTATTCTTGCTCCTGACACGCATGAAAATTTTTTTCTGGGCCTTCCTGTTTTTTCATTTTATTGTAACATAACATTATTTTTGTATTAGGGCAAGACAAACTGCCTGGAATTAAATGTCATACTCTGTCCTTCTAAAAAGGCGTTTACAACATTTTTTGAACTCCATTAATATTGACTTACTTTTGGCATATATATTTATATAAGAAAAAATTGCAAATAAGCTTAATTAAGCCGTAAATATTTTTAAAAGTTGGATTTTTAGTCGCTGAATACGTGGTCGGAAATCAATCTCAGTTTTTTTCAACCTCAAAAACATAATTTTTGGATATTTTTGGAATGTAAAATAAGTGCTTTTTTGGGTAAAATTTGTATGTTTTTGTTTTTTTTATTATTCCCAGAAAAAACTTTTCTGATAGGAAGGCAATTTATTATAATATTAATTTTTATTTTAAGGGTTGGCAACAATGACTTAAAGTATAATTTTTCTCATAATTTTGTTTTTTTTTTGTGTAAATTGACTTTTTTCCAAGTTTTGTTAACGTATTACTTAAAAAATAATAAATGTTTAACATACATACATAATAACATTTTACAATATATCAATATAAAAGTGAACAAATATAAACATTATAGTTTTTTAAACAAACATTTTTAAAGAAATATTAGAAATATTCCTCAACACCAAAACAAAACACAAAGTGCTTAAAGTAATTTTTACCAACGATGTTGGCATCTTCAGAAGCGAAGTGTATATAATATTTGTTTAACATATTACAAAAGTTGCCCTTTTTCGAGTATATACATTTTTATTTTTTTTGAATAATAATATTAATTAATTATATTATTATTATTATAAATGATTAAAACAAGTCGATAGCTTAAAAATTAAAATTGACCTTTTAACAGGGATCATAGTTAGTTACCTAGTTATATTAAATAATACAGTAAACAATTTTGCATTTTTAACAATTTAAATTAAATGAACTTGTAACTGTTTGTGTCTGCACCTTTAGTATATTTTTACATAGTTTTTAATGAATACATAAACTATAACAATTATAATTTAGTAAATAAAATTAATTAAAAAGTAATGATAAATAAATAATGTACGTATACAGCAAAATTAGTATTTAACCAGTTTTGTTTCAATGCAATAAATTTTCTTGTAACCGGCAATAAGCACCCACGCTTTGTAACTATTCGCTTTACAACGTCAAAAAACATTTGTACATTTAACCCGTAAACCCGGGCCAATTCAGATCTGATATCTAACCAGTTTGATATCGCAAAACACAGCGTATTGCCAAAATTTACGAATTCAATTACATACAACACGACATACCATCTCTTAATACAAATACATTTAGAACTATAATATTAAAAGTTTTAGGTTTTTTCGGTGCTCAAGCAAAATATCTGCATATAGAAAAAAAAATCCTCACCAAGTTTGAGCTCTTAATATCAATTTTAAGTACTTTAAATTTAAATAGTAATACTATTTAAATTTAAAGTTTTACCGTTTAAAATGCATGTAAAAAATATTCTTTTTTTTTCAAATTTCTAAAGCTTACCCACCTTTTACAATATTAATAATAATAATAATAATAATGTTTATTAACAGCAAATTGCCACAATATAAATACAATACAATACAATATTATGCTAGTCATAAAAACTCTAATAAAAAAAACAAGAAGGTAAAATAAATATCACAACAATAGGTACAAAAATCACATATTAGTGGATAAGCATCAATCTCAATTCCCTTTTAAAAGTCCTAAGTGGTATGTTAAAAAAATTTATGTCCAAGCTATTAGCACTTCTGCACATTCTATCAAATGGGGAAAAATAGCCATAATTAGTAGAATGTTGCCTTATATGGAATAGCGGAACATGCCTATTCATTCTTAGGGGTACATTAAAACTTATACTGCTAACAATATCAATACAGTTAATATGATTGTTTAAAATTTTGAATAAATAACATAAATCTATTTCATTTCTTCTTAATTGTAACGATTGTAAATTCATCCTAGACCTAATATCACAATAATTCAATTCATCAACATTTAACCCTAATTTGAAACCACAAAAATGCAAGAATTTATTCTGCACCCGTTCTATACAATGTATATGACTATCACAATAAGGAGACCACACAATAGTATTGTACTCTAAAATTGACCTAACTAAAGAAACAAATACACTTTTAAAACAATTAATATCATTGAAATCTCTCAATTGTCTCTTTACAAACCCCAACATACGCAACCCTCTGCTGGCCGATAAAGATATGTGATCTCTAAAAGTAAGTTTATTATCAATAGTAATGCCCAAATCCTTTATATTACTGACAAATTCTAAAGTAGTGTCACCAATTTTATAGTCAAACAAAACAGGTGAAAATTTCCTGGTAAAATTTACAACCTTACATTTTGCAATATTCAAATCCATTAGATTAGTGTCACACCAAAGCTCCAGCTCGTGTAGGTCGGCCTGCAAACGACGACAATCCTCCACTGATCTTATCTCACAAAAAAGTTTAACATCATCAGCAAAAAGAAGGATGTTACTATGCTTAATATTGTCAACAATGTCATTAATATAAATATTAAACAATAAAGGGGACAAGTGGCCACCCTGTGGCACCCCAGATGTAACCTTAATTGTGTTTGATTTGCAGGATTTTCCAATGGTTCCAATATTGCAATGGTTCCAATATTGCAAATCGGTTTGATGGACCTTGTGGGGAATTTCACGCTCTTCAAAATTGCTTTGAAGTTTTTTTGTGTAACTCGCATTGGTTCATCCGTAGGAGTCGTCAAAGTACAGTTTAAAAAAAATCGTTTTTTTTTTTAATTTTTTCGAGCAAAAGTAGGAAGAAAAAAAGGCTAACTCAAAAGTTATCGAACCAACTCTCTAAAAATTAATTAGTCAAAAATAACTAATTTAAAAAATAAATATAGTTAATAGTGGCTGCTTTTTCACTTGTGCCATAGTTAACCATCGAATACCATGGTATCCCAACATTTAATATCCAATTCTTATGTAAAATTTTACCCTGAATCCGAAAATGTCTTCAAAAGTTAAAAAAGTAGAACAGTTTTTGAGATATAGTAAGTTTTCCATTTAATATGGAATTGACTATATCTCAAAAACTACTCCACTTTCATAACTTTTGACGGTATTTTCAGATTCGGAGTACAATTTTACATAAGAATTGGCTATTAAATTTTGGGATACCATGGTATTCGATGGTTAACCATGGCACAAGTGAAAAAGCAGCCACATTAACTATTAAATTAGTTATTTTTGACTAATTCATTTTTATATTAATATTAAATGAATTTACAGCCATTTTTATAACTGTAAACGTAAGAAATTGATAAATACCAACTCATACTGTTATTGAGATTGATTTTTTCTATTTATTATCATTTTATTTTCCTACACTAGGAACTTTTTTCATTATGATTTTCTTTCATAATGAATATAAAAACAACACTAAAATTCATAAAAAAACAACAAGAATAAAATTCTAACGTGGATTTTGCAATTTTTCAACATTTCTCTCATATAGCACAAAAATATAAATGAAGATTATTTAATTTTTTGAAGCGAAATTCCTAAACTAGCGAAAAATTCATTTTTTTCATTGTATAAGTAGAAATCCTTTTTTAAAAAATTGCACCAAGCAGTCCCGAGATGGCATATTCTAACATAAGATAAAAAATAACAATAATTATTTGATTGGAAAAGCAACTGTTCGAATTTTATGATGCACTAGTTAATTAATATGACATTAGCGACTCTCTTGTCTTTGTTAACGGGTTTGATGCTTTATGTCATACTTACCTCAACATAATTTTCTCATTGTTTGTCGTATTAAGTGATTAGTCCGAGAATCAAGTGACACTGATACTAAGACAGAATAAACCAATTTTTTAATAAACTATATTCAAATTACTATTATAATATCAATTTTTTTGCTGTTACTTGTGTTTAATGGTTTATCGTAGGTATATAATTCGGCAAGAATATTTCACGAATATTTTTTTAGGCATAACAAATGTTTAAATATTTATAAGCATTAAAATTTCCAAATGGAACTACAAAAACTAACCAAACTTACAATTTCTGTATGATTTTTTTGACCAAAACGCATATTTTTTGACATTTTTATTTTAAAATTAGAAACTTCAACATTGACAATTATTTTTCGCTTAGCTCTTTTTTATCCCTAGTTTTGGCAGTTTGTTAGATAATAAAAATACGATTTTTTTTTCAAAAACTGACGACTCCTACACAAAAAACTCAAAAGTAATTTTGAAGAGTGTGAAATTCCCCACAAGGTCCATTGGAAATTTGAAAAAAAAAAGAATATTTTTACATGCATTTTAAACGGTAAAACTTTTAATTTAAATAGTAATTACTTAAAATTGATATTAAGAGCTTAAACTTGGTGAGAATTTTTTTTCTATATGCAGATTAATATTTTGATTGAGCTTCGAAAAAAAAGAAGAATGTAGTTTTGAAAGAGTGAAAATGTCAAAAATTAAACAAAACCTGAGTAACTGAATAATAACTCTGCCATTGGCATATGCTTGTAGTAGATATTCCTCATTTTTCCATTTTATTTTATTGCATTTTGGTTTCAAAAACGCTGAAGACGTTTTTTTTATTTCTGGCTTTGCGCCAAATAAAATATGATTTACCGATAACGTTCTGGCGGGTTGGTTTTTATTGAGCTTTGAACGCACATATGAACAAAATAACCCACAATCAGTGCTCGGAGAATAATTTACAGACTGTCATTTTTCACTACGTAAATATTACTTGGGTTAGAAGGAATTCAATATTTCTTGGTTAAGTTTTAAAGATAATAATTATTTTTAAGCGATTCGTTAAAGAAATGTGCTTCCCTATAGAAAATGATATTTATATTTCGTTAGTTTCTATAATACATAGGTACCCATAAAACTGGGGATAAAATTACAATACGTACGTTAAATTTTGAATGAAATAATTGAATTCGAAAAAGTTTGCAATAAAACCATTCTATCCAGAACTTTAAGAACTTAAACTTGAAAATCGTTTAGTTTAAATATTGAAATTCGTTTTAAGTTTAGATTTACTTTTAGTACTACTTACTTTAAGTTTAATTTTATTGTTCTTTTTAATTTTTAATAAAAAAATATTTGCAAAAAAATATATAAAAAAGCCTTAAATAAAATATAAAAAAATATTTATTCCAATAGCAAAGCATTTCTATTTAAAGTTTATTCCAGGACTATGTATGCACGGAGGCAAGCAGGATATTCTTTTGATGTTCCTTAAAAGTTTAGGAACTTTATTGCAGGGAAGTCTTTGTGCCTTATCCCAGTATAATTAAATCCTTTATAGGACAAAAAACATAATGCATACCCTTTTGCTCTAGCGATACGGATAAGGTCATTATTAGGTAATTAAGGAAATTTCATCAATTTTGGTTGCATAGACTAATTTTTTCAAAAAAATTAAAATTTCCTTCATTAATTAGAAATGTACCTTTTTTAGGAGTGTGTGCAAAAAAAAATTCCCTGAAAATTTGAGCCCTTATTCAAAGTACTCTACCAAAGCGTATAAAGATTTCCCATTTAAAATACACGTAAACTTTGATTATTTTTTATTAAATATTTATATCTCAGCCGCATTTTATGCTATTGGATTGTTTCAAAAAGGAATTTACTCGTAATCAAAAGTTCTACAAAAATGTGCCATAGCTGTAATCTGCACCTGTAGGATGGTACGGGTCACTAAATCCTATTTTAGTTAAGAATTCTCATATTTCAAAAGTGACTGGATTCTTTGAAAAAATGTAAAGGACATACTTGTGGAAAATTTAATTTTCTTTAAAAAATGTCTTATCAGTTGAATTGCTAAGATTGATATTTGTTGAGATATAAAGCGTTTACATTGACATTTTATGAAATGTTCAGGATTTTCGTACCAAACTTTTTATAAATGATGATTTTCAATTGTTTATCAGTACAGTTTTATGTAATTACGTTTTTTCTACAGTCGGGTGATTAGGGAAAAATAAAACAATCAAGCATAATTATTAATAAAATAACATGTTGTATGTAATAAACCTCGTTATATCAATTTTTATGTTAGATATATCTTTTCTCTTTAAAGTTATGTTATTAATAATTATGCTTGATTGTTTGAGTTATTTATTTTTCTCTAATCACCCGACTGTAGAAAAACCGTAATTAGATGAAATTGTACTGATAAACATTGAAAATAATCATTTATAAAAAGTTTGGTACGAAAATCCTAAAAATTTTATTAATTGTCAGTGTAAACGCTTTATATCTCAACAAATATCAATCTTAGCGATTCAACTGATAAGACCTTTTTTAAATAAAATTAAATTTTGTACAAGTTTGTTCTTTAAATTTTTTATAAAATCCATTCACTTTTGAAATATCTTCAAAAATATGAGAATTTTTCACTAAAATAAGATTTAGTGACCCGTACCATCCTACAGGTGAGTCAAACCACGTCAAGTGGGACCAGAAATTTTCACGAAATCACCGATTTTGAAAATAATCACATTATTGTGTAGTAGGCATGACTCATATGTCAAAGTAAAAAAAATTTTTTAAAATTCGTTTTTTTGGTAATGTTATTAAGGTTGACAATTTTGTCAAACTTTAGAGCACGGTAAAATTGAAAAAATAGAATCTCTGGGACCACTCTGTATAATTGAATTAAATTTTACACACTATTGTAGAAATGTTTAGAGTATATAATGATCATTTAATTAAGGTTAATTTGTTTAAATAAAAGAATTTTGCATACATTTATTATAAACAATTGAAATTTTGTATGTGTTCTTCACGCTGAAAAAAAATTAATCTTGTGTCATAATATGCGCGCCGCGTACTGATCAAGCGCACAGCCGGACAAAAAAATTAATATCTCCGGAATGACATATGAAAGGCAAATTTTTGAGTACATCTTATTAAACGGAAACGTTTGCCGCATATTATGACACAAGATTAATTTTTTTTCAGCGTGAAGAACACATACAAAATTTCAATTGTTTATAATAAATGTATGCAAAATTATTTTATTTAAACAAATTAACCTTAATTAAATGATCATTATATACTCTAAACATTTCTACAATAGTGTGTAAAATTTAATTTAATTATACAGAGTGGTCCCAGAGATTCTATTTTTTCAATTTTACCCTGCTCTAAAGTTTGACAAAATTGTCAACCTTAATAACATTACCAAAAAAACGAATTTTAAAACAATTTTTTTACTGTGATATATGAGTCATGCCTACTACACAATAATGTGATTATTTTCAAAATCGGTGATTTCGTGAAATTTTCTGGTCCCACTTGACGTGGTTTGACTCAGGTGCAGATTACAGCTATGGCACATAAAGCATTGTTGTAGAACTTTTGATTACGAGTAAATCCATTTTTGAAATCCAATAGCATAAAATGCGGCTGAAATATAAATATTTAAAAAAAAATAATCAAACTTTACGTGTGTTTTAAATGGGAAATCTTTATACGCTTTGGTAGAGTACTTTGAGTTAATATTAAGGCTCAAATTTTCAGGGAAATTTTTTTTGAACATTTTTAACAAGATTTTGAGTTGGAAGCGAAAAAATAAAAATAGTCGTGAAAAAAAGCACCCTAATATACAGTATGTCCCCGGATAGGGTTGCCAAGAGGAGAAACTTCTTTATTTTTCATTTTACGAGAAAAATGTATTCTTCATAATAGTTTTTGCTTATTTCAAAATGGTTGAATCAGTTTCCACCGTTTAAAATTTCCTTTCTGTTCAAGAGAAACATAAAAAAATAGGTCCTTTTAGTTGAATATTTGTTTAAGTCCCAAAAATTACTTTTCGTTTTCATGGCAACAGTTAACACGACTATTGTTTATTAAGTTTTTATTGCAACAATTCAACAAAAATCAAGTCGTTTTATTGTCAGTCTACAACATTTATTAAGTTTTTATTACAATTAAACAAAATAATTAAACTACTAATAAATTTCACTCGATCCATTCACCACCTTCATGAACGCATAGCTCAAGTCTGCGACGCAGTTCCCTATAACTGTTTCTGATCTCTTTCAGCGGTAAAGACGCCATAGCATCTCTGATTTTCTCCTTCAAACGTTCTACATTCGGAGGAAGATCATACGCATAAACTATTTGTTTCAAACGGCCCCAAAGGTAAAAATCTGCAATTATCAAATCAGGGCTCCTCGGTGGCCATAAAACAGGACCATTTCGGCCGATCCAATTCTCTCCAAATTGCTGATACAACCATTTTACAACTATTCGAGCATAATGGACAGGACAACCATCCTGTTGAAAGTAACACCTTGCACGATAATTAATCGGTAGATCGTCCAACCTTTCATTTAGAAAATGTTGTAACATATCTAAATACGTATGCTGATTAACCGTATTTTCAAAAAAATATGGTCCAATTATACCATGATAATAAATTGCACACCATACATTAACTTTAGCCGAATATTGTCGATTACGAGCGATTCGGAAATAGGGATTGTGATTGCTCTAGTACCTCACGTGCTGAGATGAAACAGTACCATTGGTTGAGAACGTGGCTTCATCAAAAAATATAATATTTGAGCACCACAAGCAGAAATCCAAACGTTTTGCGGGATCTCCGTGCTCTAAAGCGTGATTAAAAATTGGTTTGTAAGGATGAATTTTACATTGTTTCAATATTCTTTGAATGTGTGTTTTACTTATCCCCAATTGAAGCGATCTTCGTCGTAAAGAAAGTTTCGGATTATTTTGTATCGAATCCGTTACGATAAGAGTGGAAGCGTCATCTTCATTGCGATCTACCTTAATTTTCTTTACATCCAAAACGGAGCCAGTAATTAAGAATTTCTTTATTAATTTTTGTGCACCACATTTTGAGATGTAAATATCGGGAAACTTTTGATTGAATTCTTCTATAACTCGTCGGGTAGCTTTATCACCTTTACCATAGCCACTGTATTAAATAAATTCGTTGCTCTTTCGACAACATTGTCATTAATTTTGACAAATTTTCGTTTTAGACTGACAATGAAACAACTTGATTTTTGTTGAATTGTTGCAATGAAAACTTAATAAACAATAGTCGTGTTAACTGTTGCCATGAAAACGAAAAGTAATTTTTGGGACAAATATTCAACTAAAAGGACATATTTTTTCATGTTTCTCTTTAACGGAAAGGAAATTTGAAACGGTGGAAACTGATTCAGCCATTTTGAAACAAGCAAAAACTATTATGAAGAATACATTTTCCTCGTAAAATGAAAAATAAAGAAGTTTCTCCTCTTGGCAACCCTATCCGGGGACATACTGTATATATTCATTTTAAAAAAGTTGCTCTACATATTTCCACTACTGTATACGACTTATGCTATCCAGATATTTAGAATGACATCTTTATAATCTTAAACTATAACATCCTTATTGTTAAGTTAACAAAAATAAATGGGTTAAAGCTTTCAGGCAGTGTGATGTATTGTTATCGAGGTAGGCGCGATGCTAATCGTTTGTTTATCGGTGTGCGGGAGCGCGCGCCACCTCTGCGTTCGTGCACCTGAAACAATGGCAAATCGCGTTTGTGCAACGTCTGTAACAGTTCCGTAACGCGATACTGCAACCCTGACCTTTCCTAATAGCTGGCCATACACAGGCGTTATTTCACGCGGTTTATCGTGGCGTGTTGGGATGTAGCGGTTAGTATGCACGAAAGAACGGCATGGCAAAAAAAGCGTCATGTTCCATACACTTGATAAAGTATTCAAATGATTTAGCAAGTGATTGCCCGTGGTATATCAGTTTCAAAGGAAAAATCGTATGTGTGTGGGCAAAAAGTGTCATTTATCGAGTCGTTTGAAACTGCATGTGATCATGTACAAATTTTCAACGTGAAATTTTGCCAAGCAAAGGTAAACCGTGACGCGGAATGTGGCGTGTGAACACGCCACACTCCAGAGAAAAGCACGTCTGAAATCCCTTCCCGTTCTATCATTTCGCGCGGCGATACTCACTCACGTACATGATTTTTCATATGTTTTTGCAGATAACACGATAAACCGCGCGCAATAACGTCTGTGTATGGCCAGCTAATGTCATTGCCGCTATCGTCTATCGCCCATCTCCTATCGCAATCGCCTTCTTGTATTTATAACAACATGGGTAGGTTCGGTTCGTTGCATTTTTATTGCCTTTGCCGTTCGTATTAGGCCCGGCCCAGCAAAGGTACGATGATTAAGCGCCCGTAAAAGATTTTACTATTTTTACAAGGTTTATTGTTTAGGTAGATTTAAAGATTAAACAGTTTTCCTTATCAAAACCTAAAATAAGCTTTAGTGTGTTTGGTAATTTTAATTATTTCTTCTTAGGAATTAAGGTTGGAACTAAAAAAGAACTTTTGTATATAATATTAAATTGTTTACAAGCTTAAATAATAACAAGCTAAATTGACTCAAAATCTTAATTGATGATAAGCATAAATAATGTCACGCGTAAATAAACTAAAATCTTAAATCTCTCTTAATCTTAAAAATAACCTAATTAAATGATCACAAACTAAAATGATGACAAGTTAAAATAATGACATGCTAAAATAAACTACAATCTGAAATAATGACATGTTTAAATAATTACAAGCTAAAATGACCACAATCTAAAATAATGAAGCTTAAATAAAAACAGGGTAAAATGAAATGAAAATATGTAATAATGAGAAGCCTCAATTTTAACAACATAATATGGCCACAAGCTTAAAGGATGACAAGCTAAAATAATGGACGATGAGCTTTAATTATAAAAAGCTAAAATAAATGATCACAAACTAAAATGATGACAAGTTAAAATAATGACATGCTAAAATAAACCACAATCTGAAATAATGACAAGCCAAATATTAACAAGCTGAAATGATGACATGTTTAAATAATTACAAGCTAAAATGACCACAATCTAAAATAATGAAGCTTAAATAAAAACAAGGTAAAATGACATAAAAATATGTAATGATGAAAATCTTCAATTATAACAACTTAAAATGGCCAAAAGCTTAAAGGATGACAAGCTAAAATGAACCGAAATCTTAATGGACGATGAGCTTTAATAATAAAAAGCTAAAATAATTCAAAATCTTAACTGATGATAAGCTCAAATGGTGACAAGCTAAAATGAACCAAAATTTTAAATGATAAAAAGCTTAAATGATTAAAAGCTAAAATAACTACAAGCTTAAGGACCATAATATGTAATAATGACAATCTTAAAAATAACCGGATTAAATGATCACAAACTAAAATGATGACAAGCTAAAATAAACCACAATGATGACAAGTTAAATATTAACAAGCTAAAATAATGACCTGTTTAAATAACTACAAGCTAAAATGACCACAATATAAAATAATGAAGCTTAAATAAAATCAAGGTAAAATGACATAAAAATATGTAATGATAAAAATCTTCAATTATAACAACTTAAAATGGCCAAAAGCTTAAAGGATGACAAGCTGAAATGAACCAAAATCTTAAATGATAAAAAGCGTAAATGAATAAAAGCTAAAATAACTACAAGCTTAAGGACCAATCTACAATCTAATATGATGACATGAAAATAAAATACTTTAAGTGATCACCAGCTAAAATGACCATATTCTGAAATATTGACATTCTTAAAAATATCCTGATTAAATGTTAACTAACTAAAATGATGAAAAGCTAAAATAAACCTCAATCTGAAATAATAAGTTAAATATTAACAAGCTCAAATGATGACCTGTTTAAATAACTACAAGCTAAAATGATCGCAATCTAAAACAATGCAGCTTAAATAAAAACAAGGTTAAATGACAAGCTAAAATGACCAGAATGTGTAATTATGACAAGCCCACAATCCACACAACAAGGTCTGTTCTATCTCTTGCTAAAAATACTAGAAATCACTGCAACATTGCACAGAGTTTAACGGCGGCCATTTTTGTTGTTTACAATTCTTGTGCTTTGGGTTTGTGCTGTTTCATAATTGTTTTAAAGGTTGTGTTCCTTACAGAGGCACTTGTTAGCCTTAAATAAGGCCTTTAAGTGCTAAGGACAACCATTTTACTACCTTTTATAAAAAATATACCTTATTCTATCAGGGCTGTCAAATGTCAATTTAAAGGTTAATTTGTGGGTTATAAATTAACCTTAAAATTGACATTTGACAGTTTAATGACAGCCCTCATAGAATATGGTTTATTTTTTACAAAAAAGGAGTAAAATGGTTGTTATTAGCAATTAAAGGCCTCTTTTAAGGCTTACAAATGTTGACAAGTTTAATATGGTTCGGGCACGATATTAATCACTCTGAAAAAATGTTGAAAATTGTTTAGGTTGTATTAGAGTCTATTTAAAAGACATTTACAAAGTTTTAGAAAAATTGGCCATCTGGTTTCCGAGTAAAAAAATATTTAAATTGCTAAAACTACACATAATGTTATCGTTTATTATTGCTAAATTGTGTGTATAATCTAGAGGTAAAATATACATAATTCTTTTTTATGTGATTCTTCGGCCAACCTAATATCACTTCAACATCTTAAATTGAATACATAATACTATATACATAAATATAATTATGTAATAATTAGTACCTACACATACATTTGTGGTTAATTCTATCAAAATCCACTAATTTAGCAGCTCTTTCATAATTCCAAACCAAATATTAACTAACACAAAAAACAATCTTCCAAAATGTCGGGCACTTTCGTGAGTGGGGGATACTTTTTAAAATAGGCCATTCGTAGCAATATTTACTAATCTTAGAATAATTATACTTATATTTATATCCAGTATAGTTTTATATCTTTAAGAACAGAATAGAGGAAATTTTCCAAAATTTGGTCTAATCGATTGATAATCTTAAATTAAGAATAAGATTATTTCATTTTAAGTCTTTCTTAACATTTAACAGGCAAGAATTAAAGAAAGATTAATATTGAGTTTAATATTAGTTTTAGCCTTGACAATATTAGGTCAATAATCTTGTTTCAACTGTACCTACTTGATTTTAAACTAAGAAATAAAATTTCGTTTTTAGTAAATTAAAAAAAACACAATTGTATTATTATTTATTATGATCAAACGAATACAAAAGTTTTATCGCTATGATATAATACTTTAAAGCTAAATAATTATAATCCACAGGAACGGCCATTATTAAACACATAGTCGGTATTTGATCGATTTCTACTGATAGAAATTAGCCAAAACTTACCTCATTACGACAATACACTAATAGGATTTGATAATGGAATATTTGACCTTTAGAGCTTGAAATCATCTAAATGGTTTAACTGTTAACCTCAAATGTTTCCTTCCGCAAATTGTCTTATCTGATGTGCCCAAATGTTAATCATTTTTCAGTAATCGCCTTTGTTTAACTGAAATTGTTAAAATATGTTATTTCATCGTCTTACGTTGCAAACAAACATTATACAATTCCTAAACATTAAGGTTTCTGTTTTGCTCTAATTTTGATGTAATAGCAAAATTTGTTTTTCAACAGTTAAGGAATTTGTTGACAAAATATTCCCCATGGTCAGCAAATATGCTTTTCGATTTATTAGGTAAATTGGCCTTTGAAGTAAATAGTTTCTTTGGCCATCTGCCAGTACAAGTACATAATTATTTTGAAATTAGTTATAATTTTATACAATTATACTTCGAAAATATTATTTTATGTGGTTCAAAAATAAACTTTTGCTATATGTTATTTTATAATTTTTCTCACTCCAAATCCTTTATAAAAATATATATTCAAATGGAAAAATTTTGCACAGCTCCAAGAAAACCTACCAAATTGAACATAAATCCTTTACCCAAGATATTACGTTTTTATTATAATTATTTTTTCCTTGCCTTAAAATATTGCGGCCATTTATTCCATTCCTCAAATAAATTTAAACAACGTTTATTTAGGTTTTAACTAAGACTGTTAAACGTCGAAGTAAAACTCAACTAAACTACCCAGTGAGTTTAGGGAATATGGCCTAAACTTCCGCATTAATAGTTTTGTAGAATCCCTTTGGATTTCCTGGTCGTATTTTAGTTTAGAACATTGAATGGCATTGAAGACACAATTTTGACGATACATAAATTTAAAGTAATTACATTTTAAATTTGTTTGCTGTTTGCTCGTGCCTAATAAAAAATCGCGTTTATAAAACTTGATACATTGTATATTATTAAAACACATGACTAAGTTTGTAATTATTTGCATTAAAATCGTGAGTATAAAACTAGGGGTGAAAAGAACGATTTTCCTAATGAGTTTTCTTGGAAAAACCTGCAGAACAATGATATCTCCGTAAAATAAATTGCTTAAAGTGGAACAAGTTTCCAATTAGAAGGTTTTAATCAACATCGTCAGCAACCATAAGCTTTTCAAAACGACGGCTTTGTTAAAAAATTCGTATGAACGACTGAGATTCTAAAATTTAATACCACATCTACAGCTAAACATTTTAATTTACTGTGACTGACAATAATTATTATTGTTACATTTTACTTCACGTCAGTTATACCAACATCTATTCACACATTTTGAATTTACAAATAAATAAATATATACTATAGCTAAAATAATGACAAGTTGAAATGTTGGGCTAAATAATTGAAATATTAACATATATACTAGAATTTGATTTTTTTTAGTTTTCTGTTTTTTATTCTTACTTTTTAAAACTTTTAACATCGTTTAAACATGTTTTGGATTCTTTAAGAAGGTAGAAAGTATGCATAATATATTATGCTATAGCAGCTAATTATATCCTAAAAAATATTTAGCGTCGTAGTTAATAATCATAAACCCACTTTGGCAAAAAAAGGTCAAGGACGACATTAAGCCCTAGGATGAGGAGATGAGCATAAATTTTCCTCGGTATCTACTGAACGCATAACATCTAGTTGCCAAGAGAAGCTTAAGCGCGTATATACAACAAGAATATTAACAAACAATATTAAAGTTTATTCGAATATAAAAAAATGTTGCCCCTATAGTAAATTATCATCTCCCAAAACTTAATATTAAAAGTGATTGGTAAAACTCAACTCTACCTTTCCTTTTTTTGAGTATTTTTTTCTGTAATTGGCAGGTTTATTTTAAAATGTCATAAATATTCTTTAAGCCTAATTTTTTTAAATTTAAATTTTTGCCAATATACTTTTATTTTGCCAAAATATATATAAGGTATACCTTTTATTAAAATTAAAGCCTTCCATAGAATTTTTTTCTACAAAAGTTAAAACGGACAGAGGGGACAAATTTATTATGCTTTATCATGAAAATCCAATATCAACCTTTTTTACAAAAAAATCTTATTAACAAATTATACAGGGTGATCCAGTTTATACCAAACGATAGTTTATAGGAAAACAAAAAAATAGTTTTATGATCAAACTTTACTTAACTTTAATTAAAGATTAAGATAAGGGTGTTATATTTTTTTTAGGTTATTCCTTATTATCTTCTGAAATATATATTTTTTTAAATTGCTATACATTTATATTTAAAAAAATATATTTTTTAGTAAGTATCAAGTATTTTTGTTTTTAATATTATACCGGGTGACTATTTTTCCAGTGGTCTTTGACATTTTTCATTTACCTGGGTAAATTTGATTATAAAATTAGATGTTTAATGACAAAATACCCTTTTTGGACAAAATGTAATTTTTTGTGGCCAATAACTTTTCCAGGGTAATTTGGCTGCACTAATTCCAAAAATGTTATTTTGCTCAATTATTTCTTGTTTTTGCTATATTGTTAAAAAATTGTTTTTCCGACGTGCTAAAATTAAAATTATATGTACAGTGTGACTCATTTGTTTGCGACTCACCCCTGTAAAATCTTTATTTATTGTGCGATTTTAACGGAATTTTCTTTAAAGTAAATATATTGAAAAACCGTTTTTTTTTGAGCAAAATAAAAGGCCTACTATGTCAGTTTTTGAGAATAAATTTTTAAGAATAGGTACATATTAGCGATTGCATAGTGCATAGATTTTTTTTTTAATCGCTAATATGAATTCTAAAAAATTTACTTTTAAAAACTGAATTAGTAGGCCAGGTATTTTGTAAAAATATGTTTTTTTCTTCAAAAATACAGTTAGTGTAGACTTTAAAGGAAATCCGGTTAAAATCGCACAATAAATAAAGATTTTACAGGGATGAGTCGCAAAAAATGGGTCACACTGTATATAACACAACTCGATAAAACACGTTTCATTTTATGATTTTTTTATTTATCAAATGTACCAAAATAAAGAAAAAATATCCAAATCCTTTTTAAAGATTGTTTTTTTAGTGGTGGTCCTAATTTTTAAGTTTTCATAGAAACAGTAAATAATTTTTGTATATTTAAACTTTTGAAAATTAACCACTGGAAGTTGTGTGGGTTCCAAAAGGTGTTCACAATATCTGTTAATTATAAAATTATTGCCTTTATTCATTAATAGAAGTTTTGAGATATTTTTTTTTGTTATGTATTTGTCTCGGTTTTTGTACTTTATCCATGTCTCTAAAAGTCAATATGCAACATGCTCATTTAGATAAATTTAAAAATAAACAGTATTTTGCCAAATATTTTGTGGGCTAATAATATTATAATAAAAACCAAAAAAAATAATATATATATAAAATATATGATTTAAATTTTTATATGTTAAAAAAATAATACAAAATATTTAATTTATTATATTAAATATTTTGTATTATTTTTTTAATATATAAAAATTAAAATCATATATTTTTTTAAATATTAACAAGACATTCCTGGCTACAAAAGCTATATTTTTTTAAATGGATGTTGATAAACCTATTGTTATTTCATACCCTTATATCAGATACAAAATTCATGTCGAATCCAAGAAATGTTTATTTTACTGCGAAAAAATCAACACCCTGTAGAAATTTTATTACCCTGAAAAAACTGAAATATAAAAACATATTATACCTAGGTAAATAAAGATGTTTGGTGTTTTTTACCCCGTATTATATTTATTTAGAGATACATAGGTGCTTTATTTTTATTTTCCCATCATTAATGTTGTTAACCGTTGTTTGAATGCCGTTCAGTATTTACTTAATACTGCAGGAAAACATTGTAAACAATAGATTGCTAATGACGACACAGCTACATTTGCTCTAAACGTTCTCACAATTGAACGCTCCCTTGGGCCGAATAGACGAAACTTCTCAACGTGTTACATTGTTTTTACCGTCAGTGCTGTTACAAATTATATTACTTACACACGCGCGTTTTGCGCTTTAATAAATTACACAGCTCTGACCCAACGACATAGTCCAGTCATATAGGCATTTCACCTCGGAATCTAACGGAATAAGCTGAATTTTTGTACAAACCTATATTTTAGCATTGCAAATATTGTCTCAAAAGTCACATATGCCAACGTGTGAGCGACCTTAGATATTCAAGGTCAAAGGTCTCAAAAATCAATTTTTTGAGAATATCTCCTTTTCTCTGCCTCCTATCGTATTTGCATTTATTATACAAGTTGTAGAGAATAAAATTCTCTACAAATTTTGTTTAAAACATTTTTTTATACGTCTAATCGTTTTTGAGATAGAAGGCGCAGAGTGTGGAGCGCTCAGCCATACGTACCTTTAGCGCAAGGTAAATCATGAATCCCAATCTATTATACCGTTTTTTAATTAAATATTTATTAAATATTACTTAAATAACAATTTAATACCTTATATTTATTTTTATATATTTTTTTAAAACAAATAGTCATTAAATATTACTTACTTTTGAGATACAAATAATTAAATAATGAAGTGAATCATTCTAAGTATATTCTAATGTTACGAGGGTGGTTCAAATATAAACCGGAATTTTTTAATAAACGCGCTAAAAATTTAGTATCGTAAAAGTGGCTGCACTGGATGTTAGACTGGTCTGTTACGAAGCGTAGAGAACAGCCGGGACTGCGTAACCTCGCTTTTCAGTGTAGTTATAGCCATGAGCGAGAAGGATGTACCAGTGTCTGTTGCGCAACGCATCATTATTCGTATTTTGGTCAAAGATAATGTAAAATCCGCGGAAATTTATCAAAAATTACTCGAGCAGTTCGGGGATGAGTGCCTCTCGAAGACTTAAGTGTATGAATGGTGTTCCGCTTTGCGAAAAGGCCGAGAAGTGGTGGCAAACTTGCCATATGCGCGGCGCCCCAAAACAAGTGTTACAGATGAGAACGTCAGCGCTGTAGAAAAACTCATTTTGGAAGACCGACGCAGTACTGTACGCGATATGGCTGAAGAATTGGGCATCAGCGTAGGTAGTATTGAGCAAATAATTCATAAACGGCTCGGTTACCGCAAAATTTCAGCCAGATGGGTGCCAAGACTTCTGAATTTTGATCATAAATTCACACGCTGGGAAGTTTGATGAAAACATTGAACGAATTGGGTTGGGAAACACTGGAACACCCTTCTTATAGTCCCGATTTGTCGCCATGCGACTAGTATTTGTTCGGTCCATTGAAAGAGGCACTTGGCGGACTGCGATTCGAAAGCAATGCGGAGGTAGAATACTTCGTGCGCGAATGGTTACGTGACAAGCCGAGAGATTTTTACGAACAAGGCATCCGAAAGCTTCCGGAGAGGTGGCAAAAGTGTGTAGAGTGTGACGGAGACAATCTAGAAAAATTGTACAAAATTTCAGCTCTGTAACTTAATAATAAAAATTTTTATAGCAAAATTCCGGTTTATATTTGAACCACCCTCGTATTCTAATTAATGATAAATGCATTTAAAGAAGAAGACATTAAATGAATTTGCCTTAAATATGTCTCTGGACATCTCTTGGATCCAGATATTGCTTTTAAAATAACAGACCTGGAAATACTATAGTGGGCTTGGTATAAATAAAAAGGTTAGGTATACCTATATTAAATTTTAAAGCAAGTTGTGACCCTAGGTATAGGTCTAGGGTTGTGACAGGTAATATTCGTAATATTTTAAAGGTTAACATGGCTGATTTGTGTTTTATTTGTAATAAGTTACTTTCTGAAGGTGATTCTGTGACTTTTGTGCGCGGTATAAAGACTTTAAAAGAAGCAATTATTGAGAGATATAAACATAAACTACCTAAATATTTTGAATTCTGTGAACGTTCATATTGAGTGTCAAAAATTGTACGCTATAGCGTACTATAGTAAAATTGCAGCAACAAAACGTCGCCTTGAAGAAACTGGACCTTCAACGTCATCAACTGTACCTCGTAAAAAAGGGAATGATGTGTTTGATTTTAAAATATTGTGCTTATTTTGTGGTGAAGTTGCAGATGAGGCAACAAAGGCAAAAAAATCTGCAAAGTATAAACGCGTTAGTTTTTGAAGATATGACAATAATGTCAATGATAACGAGGAGAGTGATGATGAGAATGAGTCTGAAATTGCTGGCCAACCTGAAGAAGACGAGAATGAAGAAGATAAAGATTAATAATAATAATAATAATAATATTGATATAAATAAAAGCATTTTTTCCTACTCAGATTCAATTATCCTTCATTAAAATTAAATTAAAATATAAGATATATATATGAAAATAAAATATATTTGATTTAAAAGAAATATAAATATAAGTATAAGGTATTAAATTTTTATTTTAGTAATATTTATTATATAATTAATTAAAAAAAACGGTATAATAGATTGGGATTCACGATTTACCTTGCGCTAAAGGTACGTATGGCTGAGCGCTCCACACTCTGCGCCCTCTATCTCAAAAACGGTTTGACGTATAAAAAATTTTTGTAAACAAAATTTGTAGAGAATTTTATTTTCTACAACTTTTATAATAAATGCAAATACGATAGGAGGCAGAGAAAACGAAATATTCTTAAAAAACTGATTTTTGCGACCTTTGACCTTGAATATCTAAGGCCGCTCACACGTTGACATATGTGACTTTTGAGACAACATTTGTAATGCTAAAATAAAGGTTTTCACAAAAATTCAGCTTATTCCGTTAGATTCCGAGGTTGATACCTTGACTAAGATGACTGTACTAACAACACATTCGCAATGTTATTATTTTCAGCCTTTGTAAAAGTCGTTATCATTATTTTAGCTTACCATCTCTAGCCTGTTCTTATTTTATTTTAGCTTGTCAATAAGCTAGCTTGCACTTAATTTATATTATTTTCATTTAATAAAATAATATAAATTTTATCTGTACAATCTGCTAGTATAATTTTTTACAATCTCAGTCGTTTACACGAATTTCTCAACACAGCACTATATCATTGTCTAAAGATTATTGATTATTGATCAAGATTTTAATGCAAATAATTACAACCTTGGACATGTGTTTATCTACTTTGCGTTCATAATGACCGCTTTCAGTGCTGTAATGAGATACTTTATCCCACCCAAAATTTTGATTTTATAGGTTGGCTATACTTTAAACACCATAATATTTTGCATATTGGTTATAATATTTTTATGATTTTTCTAGTACTTACGAGACTTTTCTGGCAATAAATTTTGTTTAACACCAAAGAAAATCCTTTTTTTCTTCTTTAACATTAACAGCCGCTTATTGTAAATAAGTAAATTAAGGACGGCATGGCGAATCGATTTTGACATTAACTGTCAAACCAATGACTGTGATACCAACTATCTAAAGTAAAATTCGACCAAATTAAATTTAATTTTTTTAAAGAATTTTTGCAAAATAGATAAAATAGCATCAAGAACTCATGTCGTAAACAAAATGACGTCTTATGACATTAGTTCTTTAATATACTATTTAAACATCTTACAGAAAATATACGACTATTTACAATATTGTGTATTTAAATTGTATATTATGTATCAAGTTTGATAAACGCCATTTTAGTCACCAATTTAATTTAGACACGAGCGAGCTTGCGAGCAAATGCTTAATTAAATGAGTGCCTAGAAAATTTATAAACGAGTTGCATACTATACTTTTTTTACGACAAATACTTAAAATTATCTAAAAATACTTTAAATTAAATATTTGTATAGAGCGACATCTATACAAAATAAAGTAACCATCCCAATAAAAAATGTTTACGTTATTTTCACCATTAACATTGCCCGATATTATTTTAATTAAACTCAACAATTATTGATACTTTAAAATATTAAAATAACTTCAATATTTAATTATGTTAGGAAAATATTTTATCCTTTGATTTTTTTACAAGGACATTTTTATGTATTTTTAAATAACATTTTAGCAATTAAAGTGCCTTATTCTCTTCGTTTTTAGTTGTTCTATCTAATTGTGAAATTAGTACAGTTTAGCATATAGGATAACGATTTTATAAGTTGAAACGTGTTCGTTTCGGGTGTTTCACGATTCTGCTTCTATTTCCTGACCATTGTTACATTTATTTGAAATTCAGCAAATTTTCTTAGGGAAATATTCCTAAAAATTACAGGCCTCAAAAAGTATAATATTTACTAACCATCAACCACATAATCAATGTCACAAATAACGTTTTACTAATATAAAATAAAATTTTACTTTGTTTCGGGTGTTACCATAGTTCTATTTGGGGTGTTACAAGCACAAAAATTTAACACTTTATATGGACCATATCGGTGTTTATTAGTCTCTATAGACTAGTACTTATAAGTACTACAAAATAAGTAGGTAACAAATAAACATAAATAGAATGAATTCTCCTTAAACATAACTTAAGCAGCTTCGGGTGCGATTGATAAATCGGCAAAAAGGGTAAAATCGTTATTATTGCCAAAAATCGATAGAAACATAATTATTGACGAAAATCGTAGTATTCAGTATTTTAGTAGGTCCGTTCTTTTAAAAAGAGGTGTGACTGCTTTTCCGATGGCGGCGATGGTAGGCCGTCGAAAGAGCCTTAAAAATAATACTTATTGCGTTCTTCAAGCAATACACACAAATATATCAACATTTGAAAAAATTTGTAACACCCGAAACGTTTCGGGCCTATAGGCTCAGATATTAGTTAGTATTTTAAATCATTACCACGATAACCTTACTTTTACTAAATATCAAATCAATCTGTAAGGTATAATAATAAAACAATTACCTGATTTTTCGTTTCGGGTGTTATAGAGGCAAAGTAAGAAAAAACACACATATAAAGTGATAATTATCAAGTTTTTCGGGACTGTGAAGCAATCCACCAATACTACGATAAAGAACCTTTAATCACAACGTGGAAAAACGGTTGACAGATTGACAGTTTTTTTTCGTATTTCCAATAGTTAGAGGCACAATGGTCATTCAGCCAGTTCATTTTAGTACAGATTTTGAAGACTAATTAACTTACGCGTTTATTCTAGTTTTTTGGAATGTTTTATTTTAAAATATTTATTTTTTTTACCCTCAGTATCGTTTGTCATGGAATGACCCATTACTATAATTGCAAAATATTATCACAAAGTTTTAAAAATTCTTTCACGGAAAATGTTAAAGGTACAAAAAGTGACAGTATTGGAATTCCCGTTAAAATTTCTGACTTGGGAATTTACCGGCGTTAAAATCTCAATTTTTTTTGTGTAAATCAAAATTTATTCCTTGAATTTACAATCGATATAAAAGCATAATAATAAAAGGTAATGTTTTATGTGCACTGATCACAAAATTTTTAACGCTTATCAGTTAAATCTAGTTAACTGCACTACTACAAATGGTCATCAAAACGTTCATAATCCATAATACTTTTGTATTTTTGTATTGAAATAATAAAATATTTGTCACATTTAGTTTTATTTTACAAGAAATGCACTTTATTTTAACGATTGTATGAGATTTGACAACTGTCAACTAACTTAAAGCTATTTTCAGCCCGTGACTAAAAACCTGTTGCTAACTTCAGTCTGTGACTAAAGCGTTATAAAGCCACAAAGGAAGTGTCAAGGAAACAAGGTGGGAGTAGAAAAAAGCATTTAAAACATTTTCAAGCAACAAAGTTTTAAAGGTCAAAATATGATAATAAGCATTTTATAAACATGTACACAACTGGAAAGTTATTTTATAGACCCTGTTGTTGCCCTGCGTAGGAAGGATTACATGTTTCGTATTAGTACTTCATTTTATAACGACCACTGCATATCCATTACAAAATGAGTTTTAAACAAAATGAAAATGAGCGTTCGCATTTGTAAACAAGACTTCATTACCAAAAAGTATACTTTCCAAACTTTGTTTTACTTTACTATTTTCAAAAAATGTTTAAACCCCCAATTCTATCCGATCCTGTGATTGACATTGTTACGCCCAAATGTAATCAAAGAAGTGACGTTTTTCTATAGAAAAAGAAAAAACAAGGGTACGTGTTTAAATTTTCTCTGGATAATTGGATTTTCCCTTTCCAGTTATCTGAAAAAGTAGGTTTGCTGAGCTGCACCTTTTACAGTGTGGAAAACTAATTGAAACCATTTAATGTTAACTATACATACATACAGAGTGTTTAATATTCATGGTCCATTAGAAGTTTCTGGGGAACGAAAAAATATAATGATTTGAAATTTCAAAATCGTTTATCAAACCTAATAACCAAAAAGTTATAGGCTATTTATGATTGACACGCATTTGTCAAATTTTAACAACGAAAAATTAATAACTAAAACTATTCACTTTAGGTATATGTCATGGTATATTAATTTTACACAGAATTTTATACAGAAAATAAAAATGTTTGGGTTGTTATAACAAAGTTTATATCACTTCCGGTTAGACTGGAAGTGGGATTGTGTTCAAAATATTTTAGTAAAATAGACTTAAATGGATTATAAACGCATTTAAAATTTTAAATCGATATCTTTTTCCGTTCCCCAGAAACTTCTAATGGATCACGAATGTGAAACACACTGTATATTATGTACTCTAAACCGTTAACTGTAAATGTCTCATTTAGATTCAACTTCTTAAGACATCGAAAATTTAATTTCGTTTAAATTTAATTATACCTTTCTACGCTGCCAGTTTAATTAGCTGGGGAAATTTAAGGACATTAGGTAAAGAACACTAGTTAAAATTTAAATTAAATTAAATTAAACGCAAAATACTTTAATTAATTTAAATCCTTTTCCCATAAAAAAAATAATAAGTTATACACAGAGAAAAGTAATCTCTTGATTTTACTATATCTGTCTTGACTCAAATAAATTATTTATTTCGATATGATACAAGAAGATATTTATTTAGTGGAAAACTTGGGTTTATTTGACTTTTTAAACTGATGGTTTGTTTAATACAAGTAAATATTTAGTTGACTTTTTATCTCAGGTTAGTAGAATCTTACTTAAAGAAACAAAACATTTACTTGAAGTAAGTAATTCATTTTTTTAAATTAAATGTGAAGCTTTCTTAAAGAAACAAAATATTTACTTACATGAAGAAAACAATTTATTTCAGACAAATAATTAGTACCTTTTAATATTATAATTTCACGAAATATATAGTGATTGAACCAAACAAATGTTTGCTTGTTTTAAGACTATGATTTATTTATTTTAATGTTGTTAATTACTTGATATTTGGTCGGGAAAATTAAATTAAAAAACGTTTATTCCAATATTTTTTATTTTAACAAAACAAGTGTACACTTGTTTTGTTGTAAATACGTATTTACAATAAACATTAAAAACACACAATATAAAATTAACAATAAACAAAACATATAATATATGAGCGGACAAAAATAGGAACAAAAAATACTTCAGTCACTGAAGTTCAGTGTAAATATTAATGCACGGCATTAATAAAATACACCAAGTCTGTGGGTAAAAGTCATAAGAGGATAAGTCAAAACAATCAATTTTTCAGCAGAACGTGTTCACATTAATTCAGGAAATGTATTTATGGGACATTTGAACATTTTCAAAAACTTAATTTATTATTATCAGATAGGTATCTTTGTTGAAAACACCTACCCTACTAGGTACCTATAGTTTAAAAACAAATACATATAGTTTGCCAACCAAAATTACTTGCACTTGTCAAATACAAAAAGAAACGGTTTATTTTTAGTTTATGGCCTGTAAGTAAAATGTGCAATTATATTTAAAAGCAACAAGTCAAGTCTGATACATGCATGATCCAAAATAAAATAGGTACCCATATTATCATATAACTTTGTAGTTTCCAAACTACCTAGGTACACAAAATTTTAATTAACTAAATCACTTTTACTTACCAACAAAATTAAAAAGCAAATGGGTTAAATTATTTTCTTTGAAGAATTCTTCCATACTATTAAACATAAGCACCTTAAACACAAAACTATAACCGTTGATTAAACACCTCCTTCTCTTAAGTTAAGAGTCTTAACGCTTTGCCAAGGACGCTCTGCGAGTTTGTTTGCAAATGCTGCCGGCTGCCGGACAAGCGTCTTTGTCTTTGGAGTCAAATGCTCTAATTGGCTCCGCGAGTCACGTGGACATAAAAGCAAATAAATATGTATTTGCTTCAAGTAAATGTATTTTTGAAACAAACAAATCACGTGTTTACGTTAATTATATGACATACATTGTATCAATTCTATTATTTTGTTAAAATAAGATATTATATGCTTGTATTAACATTTGATAAAACTAAATCCATACAACCTATATCCAAACAATTTAATTAATTGCTCTAAATAAATATTTCTTTACAATTAATCACAACAATAAGTTGTTTTCAAGAAACTCATGATTTACAACCAAATAATAGTATTTTCTTATTGTAAACAAGAAGTTACTACGAATAAGACAATTTTACTTCATACAAGAAAAACTGTTTCAAATAAATGCATTTTCTTAAATCAAGAGATTACTTTTCTCTGTGTAGTAAACTTTTCAAAATAATATTATGCAAAAAGTCTTATATTTGCTTTTAAGAAACGTTAAATACGGTGTTTAAAAAGGCCATCCACGTTCAAATTAATATATAAAGCCGTTGAAAACGTAGCAAAAATGCTAATTTGCATATTTTACATACGAAGTGCAAGTTAAGCTCTTCGCATTTGCAAACAAAAGGTCAACCTTAAATAAATGTTGGAAGCTCTTCGCAAAATGGGGAGATGGCTTTTACAGTGCGAATATAAGCTAATAAATGTTGAAATAATGGAAATGTGATGGATTTTTGGAGTATCGTTAGAAAACAAGATTCTAAAAAATATAACAAATTTGTTTTGTTATTATAAATTACCCAAAAATAAAGAGTCATAATAAAATAATCATTTTTCAATATCCGGTCAAACAATGGATTACGAGGTGTGTTCAGAAAATATCGGGAATTTTCGTTTTTTGAAACAAATATTTATTTATTTGTCTACATTAATGTTGTCGCCTTCAAAATATTATGCACATGTGCCAGCTCTTCTTCCAATACTCGAAACACTTCTAAAACTCGATCTTTGGGATAGCCTTTAGTTCTTTCAGCGATGCGCTTTTAATGTCATCTATGCTTGCAAAACGACGGCCCTTTAAGGTTCTCTTTATTTTTGGGAATAGGAAAAAGTCAGACAGAGGCATGTCTGGCGAATAT
The DNA here is from genome assembly GCA_921294245.1 of Brassicogethes aeneus. Lineage (NCBI taxonomy): Eukaryota > Metazoa > Arthropoda > Insecta > Coleoptera > Nitidulidae > Brassicogethes > Brassicogethes aeneus. Next base: position 5,669,713 of record OV121135.1, on the reverse strand, counting down.
GGAGGCTGGGGCATTATTACAGTATTGTTTTTGACCAAAAATGTTGTTCAAAATTTAACAATTTTGGAACAAATTTTGCTGCCACGCGTTTCATACCCAAAACATTCGAAAAAATTTCATGGGATGAGCCAATTGATATACCAACATCATCAGCGACTTATCTGATGGTTTATAACCATTTCTTCCACTTTTTCCATGTTTTTATCGGTTGTTAATGTGCTTGTGCGTTCGGGGCGTTCGTCATCTTCAACGTCTTCACGGCCATCTTGGAAACTCTTATACCACTTGTAAACTCTTGTTTTACTTATAGCAGACTCATTATAGGCCTTTGTTAACATTTCACAGAATTTATTTCATTTTTTAAGCAAAATTGGATACAAATTCTTTCATCCATTTCTTTTAACGAACGAAAAATCGCCGAGCTCATAAAACACGTCTAATCTTAGCGGCTGCCACAGACAAAGTAAACAATGAAAACAGCTAAAGTTTTTATCATACTTCGGGGGCATGTATACCAACATAATAAAGAAAATTTTATAACAACCGGACCCTCCGAACCCGCAAAATTTAACAATACCCGTTATTTTCTGAACACACCTCGTATATTAATAATTCAACCATAATTCTTGCAATTTTCAAAAAGGACCTTATTTTTACAAACCTTTTTGTAGACCCAGTAACAAAAGTATTTGATGGAAATTGGGAACTTAAATGAAAAGAATTGTTGCTTTATTAATCAACTTCATAAACAAAAAAATTAACACAAACCTACATAAATGAATACAAAAATATACACACAATTAAATAACACACCATTCTGAAATCATCAAATTATTAAGAAATTTGGTACAATATAATTATCAGTAGAGCCCGGATTTTTAGGTTAAAAAGTGATAAAAGGTTCCTAAATTAGGTGATATTTTTAATAAAATAGGTATTTTAGGTACCTATATTTTATGTATTTTATAAGTACATAAAATATAGGTACCTAAAATACCTATTTTATTAAAAATATCACCTAATTTAGGAACCTTTTATCACTTTTTGACCTAAAAATCCGGGCCTTAATTATCAGTACTACTTCAACACTTAGTGATGTATTTCGTAACTTTAACCCACTTCACTGAATCCCATTATTTCAGTTCACTTCACACACGCGTTAAATAGGTATAAGGAATCCGAATAACAATAATAAAATATTTCTGGTAATATATTATAAACACTCTGGGCAGTTATTACGAACACGTTAGGAATTAAAATAAAGTAGGTAGCAGTAAGTTGCAGTCATTAACAAAATAATCTGTAACCTTTGAAATTAATAAAATGCTTACAAAATTGCATATTACCTTTACAAAACTTTCGGTCAAATATTTTCCTTTAAGTAGTATTAATTTAATAATTACAAATATTAACAAATCTGATTTTTATAACAGTGTATAGAATGTTAAAAACATGTTTTTTATAACACCATGTTATTGGTTTTCAAATAATCTTATCCCGTCATAAATTTCAGCTAAATATTTAATGAATCAAACTTTTGCTTTAGGATCCTTAAATATTTAGCCTACCGCTTGATTAAACTTTGTTTTCAAACAAATTAATGAGCCTAGGTGGGTTAATTAGGTGATTACCACATAGTGATTAATTTCGTTTAATTCTATTGAATATCCACCCCTAAGAGACTGCTTTGGTGTCATTAAATAAATTTTCTGCTAACTTGAACTATTTTAAGTTAGAAGTTATGAAGATCCTTTGAGACTTAATTTTGCTTTGTTATCAAAAAAGAAAATAGTAAAAAATCCACAACAACCTTTTGTATGGGCGTCGGCAAGGAGGGACAAGAGGGGTGGCTGTCCCCTAAAAACTTGGTCTCGTATTTTTCTAAAATAAATCCCAGAAGAACAAGAAAATATTCTGACAGTTTTTTTGACAGATCGATTTTAATTAAGATTTTTAATGGCAGTTGCTTTTAAACTTAATGCATAAATAGCCATAATTACCAACTTTAAAAAAAGACATCTGATTTTATTAATATTTTTAATTTTAATACAAAGCACTCTATACATATATCTTATAACACAGAAACGTGCATTAAAAAACGTTAAAAATAGAATTTGATAGTTGATATAGTAACGCTTTTCGATTTTAAAAGTTGCAGTGACATTTCTTTATGCAGTGTTATTTAAAACCTTAAAATGAGTTGTGAAAATGAATTATTATGTTCTGTGAAAACTATAACCAAAAAAATTTAAACTTTGGCAAGAATTCGGTCAGACACAAATTGTATTTATTTTAACCCCCCTGGCCCATTGGCTAGTGACGCCACTGTTTGCAAATTACTGATAGTTGACCGTAATTTCCCAAATATGCACGCACAAAAATTCTTGTTTTAACATATTAGTTTATAAATGTAATACACCTGTAAAATATTATTTTTAGTATTTTATATTTATTTTAAAATATGTTTTTAATAACCTCGAGGTCCTTCCAAAAATGTTGTTTTTTGCAAAATATTTCTAGCATGATATTAATTTCAATTTATTTGACGTCTTTTAATAAATATAAAATTTTATAAATACATTTTTCGACCTAATAATATTTTTGAGTTATATTATTAGTCCACGTAAATATTAAATATATCAGCATTTACACCTGTGCTGTTTTGGCACTAAAAGCTAAGAAATGTGTAACAAAAATACCTTAAGGTATACTATATAGAGTTTCAATGGAATACATGATTTTACTAGGCAAGTGTATTTTTGTTGACTAACTAAAATAATTCTTATAATATATTAGGTATCAAGTTTTATAAAGGCCATTTTAGTTACGCGTTTTATTAGGCACGAGCGAAGCTTGCGAGCGAGTGTTTAAAAAAAACGAGTGTCTAGAGAAGTTAACAAAACGAGTTGCATACCATACTTTATCTATTTTGCGTTCATTAAGACTTCAGTGCTGTAATGAGGTACTTTTAAATTTTGATTTTAAAGGTCGGCTACTTAAAACAGCATACTAGTAAAATAATATTTTGCCTATTGGTTATACGTAATATTTTTATGATTTTTCTAGTAGGTACTTACGAGACTTTTCTGGCAACAAATTTTGTTTAACACACATTGTAAATAAGTAAATTAAGGACGCCATGGCGAATCGATTTTGACATTAACCCTTCAAAGCAATGACTGTGATACCAAGTACCTAAAGTAAAATTCGACCAAATTAAATATAAGGTTTAAAATTATTTTTTTTTATAGAATTTTTGCAAAATAGATAAAAGCATAAAGAACTCATGTCATAAGACCTTTTGTCGCACTGGTCCATTACAAAACTCGCTCGTTTTATAAATTGTCCTCGTGCGACAAAATGACGTCTTATGACATTAGTTTTTTAATATACTATTATCTACGTAGAACTCAAAAAAGAATTTAAAGCCAATTTTATTTGTTAAACATTTGACATCTGTCAAATTTCAACGGATTTAACCTCACTTTTCTACAATTTGTGAAAAAATAACTTCAGCCCGTGACTAAAATGCCCAAAAGCCACTATTGCTAACTTCCGCCCGTGTCTAAAACGCCCTAAAGCCACAGGTAAATGTAGATAAAATATTTTAATTATATACTTTTATGATGTAATTATAATTCTTATAAACAGTGTACCAAATTTTAGCTATATTCGATTATCGGTGCTTTAAAGCTTAACAAAATCATTTGAATTATGAAATATATAAATGCAATAAAACCGCATTATTTAATATACCAAAACCTTTTATAAAATAAAAAGTATCTAAAGTTTTATTAATTTATTTGTCTTTGTGTTTTTTGATAGCCCATTAGTTTTGTAATAAAACCGAAATTTTATTTCTTACCGGTGGTAGATAATATATTATTTATCCCGCCATTAATTTTATTTTATTTCCTCATAAACGTTAACACTTTATTTTTTCTTTGGCATCTGTAAAAAGTGTATTTAAAGCCTGCCATTTTTTAGCGGTACATTTTTACATTGGGAAAAATTTATAAATTTCACGTAAGTATGTAACGAAATTATAAATTTTATTTTATCTTCTGTGGAAGCCGTTACATCTACTTGAAATGAAAAATAATATCCTGCAATTTGAATGTGCTTTTTTGGTTTTTGTGTCATCGAAATGTTCTAATTTAATATTCAAAAACTCCACGAAACGAGACTTTGTTACAGAAGTTTTTCGCGCCCTAATTGGTTTATACTGTATGATATAATTTTGGGGTCACTCGTTTGCGATTTTGTACAACAAAATATTAAGGTTATTAATATTCTTTGCTCGTTTCAGACTTAATAAACTTTTTGTTTCGCCAAAATGGCTTCCCGCTCTGATACCCTTTACGTAGGTCAATCTCATTTATTTTATAATTATTTTTTTCACTGAACTCAATATTAATTGTGTTCAAACTTTAAATTAATGTTTTTATAAAACTAACTTTTCATTATACCACCCTTTGACCTTTCTTTGTAAAACTCACTTAGTTTTAATTAGACCACTAGGATAATAAGTCCATTGATTGGATTTAAAAATAACACCATAACTTCTAAAAAGTAGGAAAAATTTAATAAAATTTTCTAGTTTTCAAGCAGCATTCTAAGTAAATGAGCTTTGCAAATTTATTACCTAATTTAAGTAAACATGTTAAATTAACCTTAAAAACTCAGTCATTAAAGTAAATAATCTTGTTGGGTAATATACAGTGTGTATCAGCTAAATGGAATAAATTCGATAATACATAAATGGAGGCGTGTTTTTCAACAAAAACTTTTTGTACAGGGTGTGTCATGTAGCAGTGGCCAATACCAACTTTCTTATTTCAAATGCAACACCCTGTATATTATTAAATTTTTGGATTCTTCAGAAAATTGTAGACATATTTTATGTACAATGTTCTATACCTATAGGTATATCTTCAACTGTTTCGGAAATATTAAAGAATTAACATCTCCTACATTGTCAATAATTTTTTTTGTTTCTTTATTAAATTATCAAGAAATAAACAGTATTAGGAACTTATTAATTTTTCAGTGTGTTGTAGCAAATTTCTCTAATTAAATTATTATCGTTCATTAATGTTAATTTTTTTAATGTTTCCGAAACAGTTAAAGATACAGTGTGACCCATTTGTTTGCGACTCACCCCTGTAAAATCTTTATTTATTGTATGATTTTAACCGGATTTGTTTTAAAGTGTAGATCTTGATAAACCGTATTTTTGGAGCAAAAGATGCCATATTAGCACAAAATACAAGGCCTACTATGTCAGTAAATTTTTAAGAGTTCATATTAGTGATTTTTTTAAACAAAATTTTATTGAAAAATTTAAAAAAAAAATGCACGAAAATAACTACAGAAATTTATTTTGTCAAGTCGATGAAAAAAAACATTTAAATAAAATTAAACTAATATTAACATGGTACTATTACTATAAGTTTAATTTTATTTCAATGTTTTTTCATGGATAACTAAATTTTTGTAGTTATTATTGTGCATTTTTATTCTTAAAATATAGTATAGAGTCAATTTGAGGGGTGGTGAATCCAGTGCCGTGCTTAGATTTTATTTTAAAAAAATCGCTAATATGAATTCTTAAAAATTTACTCTTAAAAACTGACATAGTAGGCCTTGTATTTTGTAAAAATATTGCGTTTTTTCAACAATACAGTTTATCAAGATCTACACTTTAAAACAAATCCGGTTAAAATCGCACAATAAATAAAGATTTTACAGGGGTGAGTCGCAAACAAATGGGTCACACTAGATATACCTAGTCACCATTTATGTATTATAGAATTTATTTCATTTGGCTGATTCACACTGTATACGTTTTTAATATGTTGCTTTCTTTAAATTTAATAACACTAAAGTATTTTAGTAATGTTTATTTAACGTAATTTTTACGAAAGTAACTTACTTATAGGTTATTTGCAACGTAAATATTTTACTATAAACTAAATTTCAATCAAGTTAAATTAAAACCAGTATACAGGGTGTCCCATAACTAATGGACAATACAGCAACTGTAGAAATAGGAGGTCAAAATAGGTCGATTATAATCACAAATTTGTCTTAGTAAAATGTTAATAACAAACGAGATACAGGTCGATAAATGTGAGATGTGTGATTTTTAAAAAATTGTATTAATTTAATTTATCAAACTTAAAATTTGTACAGTAAAGTTTTTAAGGACAAAAAATAAAAATGTTTGATCATTTTCTATGGTACTCCTAGAGGGAGCTAATGACAGGTCGAAAATACGTTAAAAAGTAAGTACTGATTCAACCAATTCGACCTGTGTCGTTAGCGCCCTCTAGGAGAAGCATAAAAAATATGACAAATTTGCATTTCTCGTCCTTAAAAACTATTGTGTGCAAATTTTCAGTTTGATACATTGAATAGCTTTCCAAATATAACAATTTTCAAAAATCTGATCTCACATTTATCACCATGTATCTCGTTTATTATTAACATTTTACCAAGAAATATTTGTGTTAATTAGTTATGGGACACCCTGTATAAACGTAAATAATTCTCATTTGTCTGGGAACTTGGGAAGTGGTATTAAAAACTATTTTGTCAAAATTGGTTGCATTTATTAATTTTACTTTATGGTAAACTTTATTACCTACCTACTTTAGATATGCAATTTTTAAAATATAAATTTGTCAATTTTTCGTATTTGTACCGTTAAAAAGTCTAATAAAAAAGTATTAGTTAAATTAAAATGCTGCTTTGGTTCAGATTATTGAAGTCACCATTAATTATATTATATTTTAAAAAGAGTATAAAAATGTTTCTAAATGAAATGTATGGGGCGCCGTTTGTGTCAAAATTAAAAGTGCTAAATAAACTTATTTTGTTTTATAAATAATTAATTATATGCTTTATAAAATTATTATTATTTTTGATTCGCAAAAATTATTTTATAAAAAAATAATTTTATAAAAAAAAATTATTTTATAAAGAAATAATTTTATAAGAAAAATTATTTTATAAAAGACGACGGGCGCATTTATAAATTAATTTTTACTATTTGTTTGTAGCCACTCGAGTAAACCCGAGTGAACCCGAACGCCCCTCCCCAGATACAATTTTATGACGGACTGGGCTTTTGTTTGACGCAATTTGGGGAACCGATTGAAAATAATAATTTATTATTTTTATTAATTAATTAATTAATTTTTTTATCTACATTTATTTTGATTTTTAGTTTTTAACAAGAGGGGCGTTCGGGTTCACTCGGGTTTACTCGAATGTCAACAAACAAATATATTTTATAAATGCGCCCTTCGTCTTTTATAAAATAATTTTTTTTATAAAATTATTTTTTTTATAAAATTATTTTTTTTATAAAATTATTTTTTTTATAAAATAATTTTTTTTTATAAAATAATTTTTTTTTTATAAAATAATTTTTTTTATAAAATTATTTTTTTTATAAAATAATTTTTTTTTATAAAATTATTTTTTTATAAAATAATTTTCTGCGAATCAAAAATAATAATAATTTTATAAAGCATATACTTAATTATTTATAAAAAAAATAAGTTTATTTAGCACTTTTAATTTTGACACAAACGGCGCCTCATAGAAATGATCCTAATTTAATAATACTTTTAATTACCCATGGACGCTTAATAAACATGTTAATGGAGTAAATATGTTAAAAACCAATAATTATTGTTGTACAAAAATAAAAACAGTTTGATTAAGAGACTAAACTGAAATGCGTACAATCCCTTAAAAATGTTCAAACCTATCCTAAGATCCTATGTTTTTATAATTCATATAATCTTTGTTTTTTAGTTTTTTTTTTAATTTTAACTAAAAATATATAAATATTTATAAATATTTAACGTTTGAACTATGAATTCCAAAAATCCCCTTTTCAACAACTCAAAATGTTCAACATTTCTGACCCCTTAAACTTGTAGGTCGCACAACTCTACCAAAAAAAAAACCTCACATAGTTTAAGGACTTTTCGGCGGTTGCGGGTGCTAGTCACCATCAGTGACGATGCGCCCGCTGATTGGCCGCGGTGGCGCCATCTCGGCCGCCTCCTAAGATGAGCGGCCCGGAGCTGAAAATTCCGGAGGTGCGGCTGGTTCCGCCGGGCAGCCGGAGCCAGCTGCTGGTGCCGCCCTCCCCAGCCGCTCCCCGCAGACGGCACAGCTGGATTTGCAGGTAAGAAAAAATTGAATTTCCACCTCGCCAGAGTTTTTTGTTTTGAGTGCGTTCCACCAACTTCAAATACCGACAGACAGCTGTTTCGACCTATATTGGGTCTCATCAGTATCGGGCAACTTGGAGTAGTGAAACACAACCAAAACAAAGGACTACCTGAGCTTATATTCTGCGCTGGTAAGCCAACAGAGGCGAGATGTTAGAACAACACGTGATCCACACCGTCTAACGAGGTACCCTTTGCCGCAATCGGTACATACTATGCAACCAAGAATGCACGGCAAATGGTATCACAGATACTATTGATTATTTTCCTCATTATAATATGAACCAATCAAAAGCCTTGAATTTTCGAATAAATTTCGTTTAAATAAGCGATTAAATCACTAGAACCATTTAACAGCGATTAAATTTTAGCCTCCATATTGAATTTTTGTTTACGATTTTATGGTGTTATTTACAAGTTTTAACAAACGTTTTTTAAAAAACAATAAAAAATAAGTTATCTAGTTTACGAAATATCAATTATTACTTATTACATACCTTAAATTAATGGAATTTTCTTAAATTTTGACACATACGTCAGATTTTATGAATTGTCAAATAGTTTCCTTTAATTCGAGAAATAATCTAGACGTATATCACCTATACCTATACATTTAATCTGTCAAACTATGCTCAGTAAGTTTTTTATTTGATTTTTCTTTTTGGAAAATAGTTTCATGCAAAATAATTAAAAATAAAACCCCTCCACCGCTACGCGGTCTCGTGATTTTATTAAATTATTTTGCATTCAACATTTTTCAAGAGAAACCAAACAAAAAACTACTGAGCCTAGTTTAACCGATTAAATTCATTGTTCTCGTGATATAGTATATGAATATTTACCTTAATAAATAATCTTATACCTTCCTGATAATACCTATACTGCCGTGCTAAGACAAGAGGTCGTATCTAGTTTAAGTAAAGTTTCTTAAGCAACTTTTTTGGACTACTAACGGAAAATTATTGTCTGCTGTAAATATCGATCAGTTTGATACCATAGATATTACCGTAAAAGAATATTTGATAACTTTGATAGATATGACATTTGGACTTAGTAATATAGTCTTCTTTTTATAAGGACATTTATTGTCAGAGATACGACGAAAAGTCGTAGAATAAACCACTTAAGACTCTTTTGTAGTATCATGCATTAGATTAATCAAAGTAGAAAAATAATTTATTTTTAATTTTAATACATACATGTGTATTTTTTTGGTATAATTCAAGGTAACTGAATAATCAAAATCAACCTCTATATATTTTTTTAAGTACCTAAACAAAACTTTAATTCAGGTCGGATTCTTCTGCAACAGTTTCTGGCAATTCCTCCCAAAACTTAAGCTCACTTATCGATACAGACATTCCTTGTAATTTTTTAAGTAATTTTTTTTTCGAACTACACATATCCCTCTTGCAAAAGATCTGATTTATGGCTGAGTTATACCTTCTTTTAAAAATTTTGCCTTTAAAATGCATAATTCAACAAGCTCTTCATTATATTTTGTTTTGTAAAATAATTTTTTCGAACATCTAATAAAATTTACTTCACACAAGTTTGATAAGTAGGGTTTAGGTATTGTTTTATTCAGTTTGAATCTGGATAAACAGTTCTTTACGTCCAAAAAGTCATTAACATTCAATTCTTATGTAAAATTGTCCCTTGAATCCAAAAATTTTGTTACAAGTTAAAAAAGTAGAACAGTTTTTGAGGTACAGTCAATTTTCCATTTAATATGGAATTGACTATATCTCAAAAACTGTTAATGGGTCTACAAAAAGGTTTGTAAAAATAAGGTCCTTTTTACAAAAAATATGGTTATGTTATTAAATCTACAAAATGTTTGTTATAATTTCAAACTACTTATTCAATTAGTTGAAAACTTAACAACAATATTTTAAACCTCATTTTACAGTGGATGGCCATTTAAAATGTCAACAGAATCGAAAATTTAATTCTTTGCCGAATAGTAAGCATGGAAAATAATACAGTTTGTGCTTTCATTGTATGAAATTATTTTGCGACTAGTGGAAGCTGGAACAGGATAGTGGAATCTTGTCTTTGACCAATGATTGCACAGCCAAAAGCCAATTTAATTTGATATTTTATCTGAAATCTACCGTCAGTTTTAACCTTACTTTTTTACAATTTCAACTAAAAGATAACTTCACCCCGTGGGCGAAATACAATTTGAAGTTAAGAAATAAACAATCAGGACATTCACTGTAATAGGACCTTTTGACTGCAGGGCAGTGTTAGCCCAGTTTGTGTTTGGATCTGATATTTATTTAAAAAGGTTAAATACATATTTTTTCTAACTTGTGTATGTTAGTCCACAACAAAGGAATATTTAATTTCTTACAACATAATAATTTGTATCATCAATATAACATGTTAAAAGGTACATATTAATTTAAGTATTATTGATAATAAAATATTCAAATATACAATTGATTAAGCCATAATATAAACATCAATAATGTATTGTGTACTTACGTACGTGTGACACATGAATAATATAAACAACAATATAAAAACAAAAACTAATCGCTCAAATAAAGGAAGTTTGTAATTTTATTAATAGAATTTTATTTTATAATCTAATAAACCTTATTTTATAAGAACCCACGCTAAGTTAAAAGATTTTATTATTTAAATTACTACTTGAAATATTAACAAAGCGTGTTAAATGCATATAGTACTTTGATAAAATAATCTTAAGTAATTTGTGAAATTTACAAACACTTTCACGTGCATAATAACATTTGTTTAGTAATAGAGTAATACTAGTTTATGACGCTTTAAAATTTTTATAATTCCAAAACAATTAATTTAATCGAAAATATTTTTAATATATTTTATCAAAAAATGTAGCCAAAACATGATTGTATATTTTATATCAGGGTTTGACAAAGTTGTGGCATAAAAAAGACTATCTGAAAGATATTTTAAATTAATTCACTTTTTCTAATTTAATATAAATACTTACTTAATTTACAAAATACAAAATTAAAAAATTAACATATTTTTAACACATAAATATATATTAGGGAGGCCCAAAACAAAAAGAAAAATTTTTTTTCTCGTCTCTTGTAAAAATATGTTAGTTTATCATTCTGTAAGAGCCCTGTCAAAATATCAGCTCAATTAAAAATTTTTTAGGGGTCGCTCAAGATTTTTTAAAATTTTCAAAATCGTCAAAAATTTAATTTTTGATTTATTTTAATTTTTTTCTCGTTTCGATATTATTTTTTTGGTTAAAAATAATAAGAATTATGTAAATTTCAAATCAATATTTTGATTTCTAAAGGTCGCTAAAAGTTTAAAAAATCCTTAGCAACCTTTAGAAATAAAAATATCGATTTGAAACTTTCAGAATCATTATTATTTTAAAATTAAAAAATAATATTGGAACGAGAAAAAAAATTTAAAAAAATTTCAATTTTTGACGATTTTGGAAGTTTTTAAAAATCTTAAGCGACCCCTAAAAATGTTTTAATGGAGCTGATCTTTTGACAGGGCTCTTAAAACATGACAAACCAACATATTTTCACAAGAGACGAGAAAAAAAATATTTTTTTTGGGCCACCCTAATATAGTATGTATATATATTTTAGGTTTCCACGCCCAACTAGCAAAATAAATCCCTTAAAGAACTGAATAGTTTTAGTACTATCGCCTAGTCTTTTAACGATTGTCATTTTTTGAAATAATTTCCTCATAAATAAATAAATCTACCAAAAATTATTTTCTTGAAACAATCTAGGAACATTTTCACTTTAACAAGTTTTAAAATTCTCAAAACTAAGCAGTTTTGATAAGCCAATCAGATCGCGCTATTTTCACTGTTATTGTTGCGTTTATTTTACCAAATTTTTTGAAAGAAAAATAGTATAAAATTGTACCAATATTAAATGTTATCAATTTGACAAAGCTCTATAAACTTTTCCCGATATAGCGATGCAATTGAATTAGAAGTAAAATTTTCTGTAAAACAAAGTCATTTAACTTATAATATTATGTTAAAAGCACAAATATCTACAAATTAAGGAACTTTTATTGATCCACATGTCTATAATTTTGCTTATCTCAAATTCAAACTCATTAATTAAATTACGTCCAAACAGACAACTTTTTTATCGGAAATAATTCGAGGTAATTAATTATGGTTGGCTCGTGTCACGTATGTCCATATGTACGTACGTTCGACCTCATCGTACGAAGCATCTGCGCTTGGCAAACGTTTGCGTTTCGAAGCAACACGGTAAACCTCAGGAACGGCAGGAATATAAATGATAGTTCGTATAGGGGAAATTGCGCGCAATGGACGGAATGGATGAAATGGCAAGTCATATCACTGCTCTGCTGCATGCACGACAAAATTGAATCATCATGTTGATGCCAAATTTTAATAAAAATTTAAACAAATCTATCCAAACTGACAAGACGTTACTTTAGAGTGTTATCGTTAGAGATGTTAAAACAACACTTTTTTTAAAACGCCATTATTGTCATAAGGCTGATAACTTCCAAACGCGAAGAATTACGAAACTGCGGTTTGATTTTTTGAAATCAGCGTGGTCGAATTAGTAAAGAAAACATTTTACAAAATTAATTGGGCAATTTTCGATTTCATGTTTTCAGAAAAAATTTCGTAAGGGGGGACCCTTATGAAAAAAATATCGCGATTTTCGAGTGTAACTTCCAAAAGCGAAGAGATACGAAAGTGCGGTTTGATTTTTTGTAATCAGCGTGGTCGAATTAGCTGGGAAAACTTATTTTTGCAACTTTTTTTCATGTTTTTCAGAAAAAATTTCATAAGGGGGGACCCTTATAAAAAAAATATCGTGATTTTCGAGTGTAACTTCCAAACGCGAAGAGATACGAAAGTGCGGTTTGATTTTTTGGAATCAGCGTGGTTGAATTAATAAGGAAAAATTATTTTTGCAACTTTTTTTTTCATGTTTGCGGTTTGATTTTTTGGAATCAGCGTGGTCGAATTAGTTGGGAAAACTTATTTTTGCAACTTTTTTTTCATGTTTTTCAGAAAAAATTTCATATGGGACCCTTATGAAAAAAATATCGCGATTTTCAAATGTAACTTCCAAACGCGAAGAGATACGAAAGTGCGGTTTGATTTTTTGGAATCAGCGTGCTCGCATTAGTAAGGAAAAATTATTTTTGCAACTTTTTTTTTCATGTTTTTCAGAAAAAATTTCATAAGGTTTGATTTTTTTGGAATCAGCGTGGTTGAATTAGTTCGGAAAACTTATTTTTGCAACTTTTTTTTCATGTTTTTCAGAAAAAATTTCATAAGGGTGGACCCTTATGAAAAAAATATCGCGATTTTCGAGTGTAACTTCCAAACGCGAAGAGATACGAAAGTGCGGTTTGATTATGGGATATCAGCGTGGTCGAGTTCGTTGGGAAAAAATATTTTTGCAACTTTTTTTTTCATGTTTTTCAAAAAAAATTTCATAAGGGTGAACCCTTATGAAAAAAATATTGCGATTTTCGAGTGTAACTTCCAAACGCAAAGAGTTACGAAACTGCGGTTTGATTTTTTGAAATCAGCGTGGTCGAATTAGTAAAGAGAACTTGTTAAAAAATTAATTGGGCAACTTCGATTTCATGTTTTTCAGAAAAAAATTTACCTTGGTCCCCCCTTATTTTATTTAGGGTGTCTTTACCACAGAATAATCAAAACTTATATTCCCAGTTACTTTTATAATAAAATAAAATTCCGAACTGACGAACCCAATCTTAATGTTAAAAGTAAAGGCTTAATTTAATCTCCTTTTCTTCTTCTTTATTTGAAAGGTCTTTTACTTTTTCAATTTATAAAATTTATAATCCAATTTCACCTTTATTAAAAAAATTATGATATCAAATATATTTTATTTTAATTTTCTCTTTTTTCTTCTTTATATATTTTTTGTATTTTATAATCGAAAATTTGTGCATCTAATTTAATTTAATTTTATATTGCTTTATGATATCTGCACAATTCCATGTTTATGTTTGTTATTAGTTTTATTAAGTAGGTCTGGTTTAAGTGGTAGGGCAGGGGATAATTTTTTATCTATCTGAAGTTCGCCCAGATATGTAAATTTTGTAGTCTTAATTATTATTATTATTATTCAAAAATTATTTAAATTAAATAAGTTCAGAGCGACATCTATAAAACAATAGAGTAACTATGCTTGGGAATCTGTATTACCTTCAAAATGGACTAACCACCGTTTAGATATAGAAGCAGTTTTTCAGAGTGAAAGTAAATATAATGGTTTATCTACTCCTACATTGAAGAGCTGTGACTTTATGTCGTTTTAGTCACTGACTGAAGTTAAGAACAGTGACTTTTGGACATTTTAGTCAGGTGCTGAAGTTAGCTTTATTATAAATTCAAAAAAAGTGAGGTTAAATTCGTCGGATGTCAAATATTTATAAATTAAATTGGCTTTAAATTCTTATTTCTTTTCGTCGTAGATAAAGTATAGTATGCAAACTTCAGCCCGTGACTAAAACGCCATAAAGCCACAACTTGTCAATGTGTATTTAAAAGGTTAGTGTCATGGAATTATGTGCGAAACCTAAAAAATATATCACTGTATACAGTGAATGAAAAAAGTTGTTTATGTTACACTGTAATGTATAACCTAATTTATCAATCCTGCACATACTCTACCTAATTCGATAAAACCAAACACTTTACTTTGTGTCAGCAGGAACAGCATCATAACAGCGTGCCACAAAGAAATCTTTCTGCTGGTGCGGCTTCCTGCTAGCAAAGCTTCGTGTGTGGTGAAGGAAGTATTGAACGGTGGAAGCTGCAGCAACGCAATCCTGCTGGATTATTGTCGACGCTTGCGGGCGCTGTGAATTCCTGCTGTATTACAAATATGCTTTATAAGGAAGCTTTTTGGCCATTAAATCCTGCATGGCAAAATCAAAAGATTAACAGAGATTCTTTGTTTGCAGGATTTTTTTTAAATAAAAATATGTTTTGCAGGAAGTATAATCCTGACAGATTATAATTATAGTGCATGGAATTGTGGTGGGCGGTTTTGTCATTCGTTTCGGGAACGGTTTTTATCTAGAAAATAAATTCGAGTTTTTCGACTATAAATTTCCTGCACATATGCGACCGTGTGACCGTAAATCATATGTTTTTGTGTGTTTTGAAACTGATTTAAAAAAATGGGTATTATTAAATGTAAAATATACAACTTTTGATGTTTAGTTATGCTAAGATCGTATCGGCAATAGAAGTTTATTGTGTAAATTCAATTTTAAATATACTTTACATTCAAAATAAAGTTATTGCTGGCAACGTACAAAATACGATAATATAAAAGTTAAGTTAGATTTATAAATCGGAATTACAAACAAAACAATTATTTTGATTTACAATTTTTAAAAATATATGTTTTAATAATTTTTATGTTGCAATAACAAAAAAGATTGTTATAAAATATTTGTATCTAATGGGGAGGCACTTATAAATATTATTCATCCTAATATAAAATTTACAATATAAGAACAAAATAAATCAATTTAATAAAATTTCTAGTAATATTCCCACACGAATTGTAATTCAAAACTCAACGTAATTATATAAAATGCATAATACCCGATATCTATAGGAATCCAGTTACCTTGATTTTTTTAGCAAATCTTCTTTACATAGGCAAGAGTAATAAATTAATAATAAATAATTCAACATTAAAGCGGTCTAACCTCACTTTTTTAGAATCTCATTTATTTATTAGCTAAAGATTACATTAAATGTACAATAATTATTATTGCTTTTAGAAGCAGTAATAGTTTGGCAATACCAATACAACATGATTTAAGTAGAAATGGATTTTTGCTATTACATTGAATTCAATTAATTGTTTAATTAATAGGTAGGTATCTAATTTTAATTTGTTTGGATTTTTATTTAAAAAATAGATAGTTTGGAATGTTTAAGCTGTGTTTAACATTTAATTTCACTGAAAACTTAAAGCAAATTAAAACTTAAAGATAATTTAAATCGTTGAAAAAGAATCGTGCGTTTTCTTGGTTGCCTAACCTCACTTTTTGTTTTATTATTCATATTTAATTTTACAATAATTTAATGAAAAATATTAAACATTAACAGTAAAACAAACAAATTAGTGCTTATTATAAATAAATTAAACCAGTTTAGTACGTTAATTTCTTATAAAAGGATTAATTTGTCATAACAATACCCCTAGCGAGAAAAAATCGAACTAATTACTTGCCTCATAAAATTTTTTATCGGCCTAGGCCATAACAAGGTAATTCTTTATCGAATGTTGACAACAATAAAGTTGGAGATAAAAAAATTATATCGCCATCGACATTTTAATTTGTTTATTATGTTAATTGAGCGTATGATGTATCAGTATCTTTTGAATGCAATGCTAATAAGTTTATAAATAAAATTTATTCTAATATAAAATTTACAATAGAAAAAGAACAAAATAAACAAATCAATTTCTTAGATCTTACTATTCAAAATATATCACAAACTTAGCTACACAGATATAGTTATACAAAATATAGCAGCTATTTACTCAATGATCCATAGACTTTTAAACGTACCTTTATCGGATAAAAAATTTAACAATTAATTACTGAAATTTTGAATAATAAAAGACAAGAATTTTCCCATCACTCATAAACCCAATTAATACTTTCAATATTTGTACATATTTAGGTTCCAATATGAGACATGTTTCCACGTTTAAAAAAAATTAATAGCAAAATCTCTTTTAAAACTAACTACAATCTAAGTATTTTCATAAAAACAACAAAGATAATTCTAATAGGTATACAAAATCAGACGTAGGTATATGGTATATATACCATATACCTACGTCTGATTTTGTATACCTATTAGAATTATCTTTGTTGTTTTTATGAAAATACTTAAATTATATACCAATATGTATACCAATTAACTTGTACAGATTGTCCAAAAACTTATATAGGACAAACTGGCTGTAATTTTCATACCAGTATTAAAGAACTTAATTCAGCTTACGCGACCCATCTAATTACAAAAAACCATACATTTAATAACAACCTCAAAATATTACATTTAGAAAATAAAGGCACAAAATTAAACTTTTTGGAGTCTTTAGAAATTAACAAACTTAAAAAACTGATAATATACAACATTAGCATTATATAAAACAATCACACATTTAAAATATTGCACAATTAAATAATATTGTTAATAGTAAATAGATTAGGTATTTCCCATTAGGAATTTCTGAATGCCTTTTTTGAATATTATGTAACACATGTGTAGGTAGATTTAGGTCGAAAATTATTACCTAGAAAACCAATATTTTTGTTTAATAAATTTTGCACTAGTATTAGTTTTAATACATTCTGAAGAAGCTACTGTGTAGTGAAACAATTGTCAAAATTTAATAAATTACGTGAAACTTTTTATATTTACATAGTAAATTGGAAACGATTAATTAATTCAATCAAATATAACCTAACACTGCAGTGTGGCATTTAATTTGATTTCGATATGCTAATAATCCATGAGGCAATTTTATTTCAATAAAATTTCTAGTAATATTCCCACATGAATTGTAATTCAAAACTCAACGTAATTATATAAAATGCATAATACCCGATATCTATCATTTAAAATAGCAATCCAGTTACCTTGATTTTTTAGCAAATCTTCTTTGCATAGGCACAGGTAATAAATTAATAAAGAAATATAAAAAAATTATATCGCTATAGACATTTTAATTTGTTTATTATGTTAATTGAGCGTATGATGTATCAGTATCTTTTAAATGCAATGCTAATAAGTTTTAAATTTATAGCTGCGACGATTCCGATTATACGACATGGGCGTGAAACGCCACTTTTATTTACTAAGATATGGTTTATAATTATAATTGGCAGGAAATATTTTTACGTTAATACTACGTAATATACTATTAACTTAATAGTATACTAGTAAATTACGTATCAAGTTTTATAAACGACATTTTAGTTAGACACGAGCGAAGCTTGCAAGCTTCGAGCATGCGAGCGTCTAGAGAAGTTTATAAAACGAGTTGCATTTACTTTATCTACGACGAACAAAAATAAGAATTTAAAGCCAATTTTAATTCATAAATATTTGACATTGGACTTTTTCGTAATTTATAATAAAGCTAATTTTAGCCCGTGATTAAAATACCCAAAAGCCACTGTTGCCCGTGACTAAATCGCCATAAAGTTACAGCTTGTCAATGTAGGAGTAGATAATAGAATATTATGTATCAAGTTTAATAAACGGCATTTTATACACGAATTTAATTTAGGCACGAGCAAGCTTTCGAGCGAGTGCTTAAATTAATGAGTGTATAGAAAAGTTTATAAACCAGGTGCATACTATACTTTTTCTACGACAAATACTTATTATTATCTTAAAATGATTTAAATAAAAAATTTGTATAGAGCGCCATCTATGAAACAATAGAGGAATCTGTGTGTCACCGTCAAATGTCAAATTTTTACATTTTATAAAGGTTATAAATCGAAATGTATTTCTTGAAAATTGACAGTTTTCAACAGTGAAAGTAAAGAAAATGTTTTATGAGCACTTTACAGTGGAGTCCCTGCCCGAATTTAAGTTATAGTTTACTGCCGGCGAAATTAAAAGGTCAGTACAATGTTCATATAAACTTTTCAAATATTGGCGTTGAGAAACTATTTAATACTTTTGTATTTTTGTATTGAGATAATAATTTTCATATTTAGTATTATTTTACAAGAAAGGCAATTTATTTTAACGATTGTATGACATTTGACAACTGTCAACTAACTTAAAACTAACTTCAGCCCGTGACTAAAGCGCCATAAAGCCACAACTTGTATTTAAAGGGTCAAAATTTTTTATCAAACATTTAAAAGTAAAATTAATAATTCTTTACTTTTGCATTCCGTAAAAAGGACATCACGATCTTCTTGTTAAGATAATTTTACCATTATTGGGAGTAGTAGAGAATATCATACATAAAGTTCACAAATAGAGCTATATATTCGACATTTTTTGTCCCTCTAGCTGTTAAACGAAACTGATTTCGTAAAAGGTATAAACCTAGGAAATAAATGGCCAAGAAACAGAAGAGACAATCTTAAAAATTCCTTCATCACATGTAGAATAAATTCATACATATCAACCTATGTGTAATGTCAAACGTCAACATTATCTGCCTATGTCAAAATGTCGCAAACTTAAGTATTCCAATGTAAGTATACAATAATTAAATGCTTAAATAAAAATAGTATACACTACATGGCGGAGGAAGCATATTACCTGCATATCCGCCTATTAAGCGCTTACGTCGTCTGTTAGATAATGTACTATTTTTGTAAATGCAAAATTCCAATTATAGAAAAGTTTTAATAACATGGCAAAAGTATGGAACAAATTTAATAAATGTGCATTTTTTCCCCAAAAAAATTCCTTGAACGTCGATTTTGCTTTTTAATTCCGCACAAAAGTACCCTTTTTTTTGCAGATTCGAATAAATTATAATATTCTGAATCCAGCAAAATGCAATTTATACTGTAAGCGTACAAACCCCCCCAGCAAAGAATCTGTAAAAGTTACACCCCCAATTATAAATGAAATATAACAACACGGCAAATGTTATATTAAATTACGACAAATAAATAAAATAAATACTCGGTAATAAAGCTCATTAATTTAGTACCCCAAGGTACTTTTGAGGTGTTGTATTCATGGGGAAAATATTAAAGGGAAATAATAAATACAGTAAATAAAAGACAATAAATCACGTTTGAACTCAGGTCCAAGACAAAAATGGGCTTTTATTTCAGAACACCACGGACAGTGGTATACATTAAATGTCGCTATCGCACAATTACTGTTGCTACTCGCTCCAAATGTAATACCAAATAATTTAATATGACTGGTAAAAATATGAATCAATAAACTACTGAGCCCTTTAAAAATATATTTTCTACACAATATTGCCCATTCATTTTTTTATCGCCAAAATAAATCAGGGTCTTTTTTCTCATAACGCAGATTTAAAATCCCATAATAAAGAACCGACTTATATCGTTAGTTTTGGTTAGTTTTTACGTTTGTCAGCGAAAATATGCGTGGGCCTGTAGGTCCCGCGAGTTTCCAAAAGTCGATATAAAATACTGTGAAATCGTGCTTGGAAATTTTCCGCATATCTTCAGTGGACTAGCACGTTTTTATTTGCTTTATTTTAAAGTTTTGTTTATTTTTACCTTTTAAAACTTTAGAATATTTTGTCGGCAAATACACTTTTACGATATTTTTTTTTTTATTTTAATTAAAATCTTACAAACTACGGAAATTTTTGATGAATTTCAATGTTTGCTTTAATTAAATTCACTGTATGTTTTGTCCAAATATAAATTTAACAAAATTGAAAAGATATCACTATAAGTTGTTTGCATCTAAGAAACATTCTTTCTTTATTTTTGTATAGCAACATCCAATACAAAGTATATCGATTAAATCACTGATGTAGCCTGAGTGCTTTTCCCACTTGGACGTTTAATAACAAAGAAAAGAAAAATCGGTTTTATTTATGAGAAAATTATTAAAATAACTATTTTTTGTTTGAAAAAGAATGAGTATTTATTAATAATACTGTACATACTACACATTCGTCCAACAATTGCTTTTGTTACTATACGGCAAAAAGGTATAGTTATTATTTGTCTAAAAAAACAGTTCTATACCGTTTACAAAAACGTTTTGTAGTATTAATGAAACCCTAATGGTATTATTCATAGAAATTTTGTAAATTTTACAAATACCTTTTTGTTTAAAATAAAACTTTTTTATAATATTAATAAAATTTATGTAAGTTTAACAACAAATTAATTGTTAATTCAATAAACTATTTTCATTGTAACGATGGTCACATTATCAATCTACTGTTGGGTGTTGGGTAGTTTTTTTTTAAATAATTGAAAAGCATTAAAACAAATTATTTATTATAACATAAAAATTAAATCATATTATATGATGTACAAAATAAAAAAAATATGAACTCACTTTTTAAACAAGTCTGCTTCGTTTATAGAATAGACCTTAAATATTTCTTTTAGAAAACGTCAAAATTTTAATTGTCTCACCAAGGAGAACGCTGGCCCTTTCCCCCTCTTTTTAAGGAAAATAACAAAAATTTTAATATAAAATTTAAATATTAAAAAGTCTTTTTATAGCAATACAATATTTTTGTTATTGTTCTTAAAACGATAGTAATTTAAAAAAGACAAATATGCCATAGTAAAAAGAACCAATTTTACTACAACAACTGGGCTTTACTTTATGTAATCGGAATTCACAACTACATATACATCTAACAAAAACATTTTAAGTTCGACAAAGATTTAATATAAACATAAAGTATTTCTTATTGCCATGACAATATGATAACAACTATTACTTTGGATGAACATTTTTTTTATAAAAGCTCAACATTGCTGCTTCATTATAGTAAATGAGAATTTTATTAACAGTAAAAAGGTTCATTCTGTAAATAAAAATAATCTCACTACTTTGACAAATCGTAGGTTTTTTCACAATAAGACACTGAAAATTTAAAAAAAAAGGTACCTTAGGTGGTACTTTTTTATAGCCATTACAATTTTAAATTTAAGTTAAATAATATTATTTTATTAATCGCTTACAAAATTAGTTTCATTATCAGTGCATGTACACCTTTCTTATTATATTTTTTAATAAACAAAAAGTTGCTACCCCAAAATTGTTCAATTTTTAATTGATTGATTATATAGATTTAAATTGGCATTATTATTGAATGGAAATACCTTTTTTGGATTGTGGGTTCAAGGTCAGCTTTTAAATTTCAAATGAGGAAATTTTTTGTTCATAATTGGGAAATATGCCAGCACCCATCCTCTGTTATTGCTGTTGTACCCCTTAATCTTCTCCTTCCGTGGCTTTGGTTAAATCTAAAGGAATTTAATCTTTTTCAACTTTTTTTATCTTAAAACTATTGTTCTTTTTTTTCACGATTTAATATTTGTAATTATCTATAGTAACGATCTCATTACTTGCTAGCTTGTCTTTTTTGTTTGACATATATCTAATTTTCTTATGAGGAACCAATTATAATTTCCCACTATTCGTTTATCTAAAAATCTCTGATTACGCAAAATGTCAAATTTTAAAAATAAACTCTAAGCAACACTAATTAGAGTTCACACTAAATTGTGTTATTTTATAACACTACAATTAGAGTTAATTTGTAGTGTAATTTTCCCCAAGTAAGCAAGTATGATTTAACACTACAGCACTGAGGATAAAGTAATTTTACCCTGTATTAAAAAGTGTCAATTTACCTAAAATCGTGTACTTCTACACTTCCTGGGTAAAATCCCACTTTTGTTCAGTGTAAATTAACACTACTTTGGAAAAGTTCTAATTTTAGAAAGGTACTTTTGCAAACTTCTAGTCTAAATTAACACTATTATTTGAGTAAAACCTATTGGTGGTAGTGAATAAAACGAAAAGGTAATTAAAGAGAAACATTTATTTGGAACAAAAATCTATGACAATTATCAAAATCGGTGCCTTTTAAAATATAATTTTTTATTTGAGTCGTATGGCTGGCTTAAGCAAAATGGTTCCTTAAAACGTAAAAGTTTTAGACCAATGCAATGTTTTACTGGCTGTCAACTTGTAAGCAATGAATTATCTTGAGAATTCATCAGTAATCCATTTTTCTGTTATAAAAAATGGGTGATCCCATTGGTAGATAGGCGTCAGGCGGCTGTATGTCGGAGATTTACCACACGTGTACAAATTTTTCATACTATTCATAAAAATGTAGGTATAGGTTAATATAATAATCATTACGCTTGAAAATAAAAAGTAAATCAAGTGTGTATGTATTTATATTATATATAGTACCCAACCTACTGCCGTAAATTATTGATATATAATATAGGTCGGGTATGGACATCCTTTTAACATATTGGTATTTATTGAGTATTAAGACTTAAAGAAAAAGAAAGTATAATAGTTACCAAAAAATAAGAATGTCCCCTTATGGATTCACCGTAATTAAAATGTAACTGAACAAAAATTCCACAATTCCACAACGCGGTATCTCCGGATATGCACTGCGTAGGTAGATAGGTACCAACCAAACATTTTAAAACGCATTTCGGTTATTACCAGTTTTTTCAGTCCATTTTGCCACTATTGGTGTAATTTAACTTTAATTGTGATACAATGTGCACTAGTAGTGTAAAGAAAAAAGAGCTCTTCGTAACATCAAAACAAACAAAGAAATTGGCATGCACTGTAGTGTACATTTTGTCACTATTTAACACATTAAGGGGTAATAAACACTCGCATTAAGTTTTTCTACCCTTTTGATTTATTTTAATAATAAATAGTGTGAATGTACCAATGAATAATGTTTATATTCTTTAAATGTGTTTAATAAAGTTAATAAGCACTAAATGCTACCTAGTGTATTTTGTAGTGTAACTTTTACACTTAAAAATCAACTCTAATAATTTTACCCCAACACTAAAAAATTTACACGGGCAAAATTTTTTACTGTGTATCCCCTGAAAACGGTACGGTTAAATCCGATATAGAAGCAGTTTTTCAAAGTACGAGTGATGATAATGTTTTATGAGCACTTTACCGTGGAGTCTTTATCCGAAATTTTTAATGGTCAATTAGTTAAATCTACTTTACAGCCGGCCAAGTCAAAAGGTCAGTACAACATGCATTTAAACTTTTCAAATATTGGCGTTGAGAAACTATTTAATACTTTTTTGTTTTTGGTATGAGGTAATAAAATAATTTTCACATTTAGTATTATTTTACAAGAAGGACGATTGTATGACATTTGACAACTGTCAACTAACTTCAGCCCGTGACTAAAACACCATAAAGCAACAACTTATCAATGTTTATTTAAAATATATAAAAATAATTAATTCACTTAAATTTACACATTTCATTTGTTATTGATTCCTTGTGCCAAAATCCTGAGTAAAAAAAATCTGAAACCATTAAAGCCAATTATATAAATTAACTAAACTGTCAACTGTCGCTAATTGTAAAAGCATTTCAGACCGAAAATAGACGACAGACATTTCTCACTTCTAACGAATTAAAATAATGGAGAATTCACAAAAAATAATAAATTTACAAGGCCGTAAATAATATTACGTTAAGTTCGTAAAACGACCTATTAAAGTTAAAATATAGTAGTGAAAAAAGTTTTTCTCATGAGAAAAGGCATTAAAACTTTTGTTCTAGCAGCGTATTAAAGCAGAAATGAAGTGCCGGGAGTTTTCAGAAAATTTTCTTTTCGTACGATAAATTACGAAAAGTGAGCATGCGTAAAATTGTATATTAAAAGTGAAGTGAAATATCACGAAACAGGTTTTAAAGAGTTTTTTTGTGACAAACAAAATAGTTATTTACACATACATTATATGTCTACGCGTAGCTGGGGCCTACAATTGAGCGAAGCAGTGACACGTAAGTTTATATAGATAAATCACTATTTCCATGTAATTTCAATGTATTTTCATTATTTTACGGCGGTGTATAATACTTTTACTTTTAAATAAATATAAAGTATTTCTATATAGGCTTATTGGTGTTATAATATGAAAATTATTATACGTTTGAAATAAAAAAGTTCGTGATTTTACTATTTTTATGTCAGCAGTTACTTGAACATTTGAAAGCGTTATAAACTTTATTGTCAACATATGCAAATATCAATTAAAAAGCTAATATTTTAATACAAATCTGACAAGTAAAAACTATTAGATTTTAAAATTGAATATTAATAAACCAATAAATTTAAGCCCAAAACAGACAGTTAAATCACGGCATCGATTAAAATCTTTCGCTTCCAAAAACACAGATAATGCATTAGCTGACAATTACAAATGCCCAGAACCAAATTTAAAATCATGCGCCGCAGAAACTAAGAATTTCGTCCTGCTGAATTTACAGGACTACTCTGTTTACTGAGGGAAATAATTTAATAGTGAATTTACCTAAAAATATAAATATTTATGTAGAAAACAATGATTTAGTGTTTTTTTAAATCTCGGAAATTATTATTATTTTTTTATTTTATTAATCATATTATTTAGTTTTTTTAAGTGAAACTGTATTTTATTTTGTACCCTAAGTAACCACTACATTATACAATGTCCTAAAACGATCCAAAAGGTCCTAAAACTCTCTGAAAACTAATTGTTTTTTGCACTTTTGCCTTGTATATTATTGCACTTAAATAACAAATTAACAAAATTAATGAAACATCTTCAATGTTTGTCCAAATTCGTTTTACATACGTCTTAGGACTGTCTAAAGATATCCTTAAGACAGTTAAGGCAGTTAAACTGTTTAAAAACCTATTGGCCCCCATAAATTTAAATATTAAAACACTAACACTAAAACTAATTGTTTTTTTTTTTAATTTTTTTCCTTGTAAATTATTGCACTTGGCGCCATATTTTTTTAAAACTGTCTTAAATAACAAATTAATAAAATTATTAAAAAAATTTCAAATTTTGTCCAAATTTGTCTTACTTACGTCTTCCACCTGTGAATGTTGCTCGACGAACTCTTTTTTTCGGTTGAACACTCCCGTTTGTAGTAAACTGCTTGGATGTACGGTGAAATGAAATACGTGATCGATTTTTTTCCGGAAAACGCTGAGCGTAGATATTAACAGCATCATCAAGATTCCTGCTGCTTCTCCATAAATCAAAATCATTTCTATTTTTTCTTCCACTGTTAAAATATCCATTATGAATAACTGCTTAACGAAAGGAGGTCTTTTTGTTTGCAAATTAATCTCGAACTAAATTGATTAAATAATGCTAAACTATATATAAATACTTTCCTTATACCTCAATAATTATTATTTAAAACTAAATACCATTTTTCATACCTCAATTAAGATTAAATTAATTATTTGATATTATAATGTTTTTTTTTACCTTAAATGAGGTATTTTTATTAAAAATAGTACAATAATATGGTAAAAAGTGACCATGGTGCGCAATTGATAATTATCACCGAATGAAATAGTGTATAAAACTTAAACCAAAGGAAACTTAAATATTAGTTAAAAAATCGTGGGTACTTAAAAAAATCAGATTTATTATAAAAAAGTTATTGCAGAATCGTATAAGAAGAAAAATCGAACAAAATTGTTTTTTTTATTACAGCGTTATCTATTATAAATATAAAAAAATGTTTTAGACAAAATCTACCTATTTTTAGTGAAATGATCCGAATCTGCGATAAAAATAAGGGTTCCGTTGAAAATTTTTCCCCTCGAATCATTTAATTTTTATTTTAAACATTTTTTCGTAAGATGCATTCTAACTGAGATATTTCAAAGTATCAAGTTAAATGACTCGCCCTGTATATTCTTCTTGCACATACTTTACAATTTAAAATCATTTTTGGACATTTTTACCCTGTATATTATTGCACTTGGCGCCATATTCTTTTTAAAAACTGTTTTAAATAATAAATTAATAAAACTAATGGAAAATGTTCAACTTTTGTCCTAATTCGTCTTACATACGTCTTAGGTATGCTTGAGACAGTTTGGGCAGTTAAACTGTTTTTGAACCCTATGCATATAAATTTTGGAACACCCTGTTAAATATTCTTTTACATATTCTTCTCTGTCTAAAAGTATCCTTAAGATAGTAGGTAGTTGTTTTTAAACCTATTGGTTCTTATAAATATACATTTTGGAACACCTTGTTAAATATTTTCTGCTAGCACATACTTCAACACTGTTGAAGGGGTGAGTATGTGGGATTACACTACAGTACTGGTGCGCCATCTATGCGCCACCGTCAGCACTATTTCAGTGTAAAGTAGAGAACACAAATATTTTCATGTTTAATTTTGTGTTCTACAAATTTGTTCGGCAGCATTCGCGGGATTTGACGATTTGAACGTAATTGTGTGGCATTTTGTCAACTATTTTTGAACGTACGCGACTAATATCGCAAGGATATACCTACGTTTTTATTTGGGGATCGTACGAAAAACATCACGCAACGTGATCTAAAGTAGCGACTATAAAACAACATAAAATTACGAAAAAAATTTTTTCTTTAAATTATGATTAAAACCTTAAGCGTTTTTATAAATTATATTTATTTGATAACATTTCTGGTAAAATGCCATTTAAGGGTTTAAAAGGAAAGATTTAATACAAATTTAAAACTTTTTTAAAACAGTTCTGAACCATTTTATTTACTACTTAATGCTGCGACTTTATGGAGTTTTAGTTCACGGGCAAGTCAGCTTTATTATAAATTCGTTTTTATTAAACACCTGCTCGCAAGCTTTGCACTTGCCTAATTTAAAATATTTTTTTAAAGACAACCAGGGTTTGTAATTATTTTAACCAAGGAAAATATTTTACCGAAAGTTTTTTAAAGATAATATCGTGGGCGTGCAAGGAAAAGTCCACTTTTGCTATAATAGCGAAAATTGAAACCATTAAGTCCGTATAGTTACTATAATTCGTATAGAAAAAACATATTAGTCCAAACGCGCTTATTAAGGGGTCTGTAACTATCCATATTTCTGTAATACTCAACACTAAAAATCCACTAAGTACATTTAGTAGTAGCTGGTACAAATCTCTGCCTGTTAGCAAAGATGTTAAATATAAGACTGCTGAGCCTAGTCCAATTTAGCAAAAAAAATGCAAATCTTTAACAGGTTAAATAACTTTAAGTCCAAAGTTTTTCATTTAATCATCAATATTTACTTTTAATTTCATAAGAGATCTATATTAATATAATTTAAAATATTTAAAATAAAAAATCGATTTTATGCATTTAGGTTAGTTTTAAAATGCGTTTTTCTCAAAACTATAAATTGTGGACTTTCCTTGTACGCCCTCGATATGTAATTATGTAAGCATTTTGTTAATTTTAAAGGTTACAAATTATTTTGTTAACGTTTGATATTTTTGTGTTTATTTATGTAGGTTTGTGTTCATATTTTTTTAGTAATTTAATTAACTAAGCAACATTTCTTATCAAAATTCTTTTCATTTATGTTCCCAAGTTCCAACAAATACTTTTTTCTACGACCACTATGTAAAAGTCACATTTCGTAATGCATCGTTGCTTAGAAAATGAATCTTTTCATTGGCAAGGAAAAAAACGAAAGTAAAGTGACATTTCTGTGTGAAAAGTGACAGGTCTGTGTGAAAAAAAATTGACAGCATCGTTTAACATTCGTTTCAAAATTTGTATTTTATTTGTATGTGTATGTCTAAATATCATTTAGAACACAATTAAGTGTGTTTGTATAATAAATTCTAATTTTAAGTGCCTTTATTTAAATTTAGTAAGTAAGTTTATTGATTTTAAGTAACTTACCTATACCTTAAAAATTAAAAGAATAAGATGAAAGTAATTTTAACAGCTGCATATCAAATACGTTTTTAAGTTATTTTGTTTTGTATTTGAAAATAATACAAAAATAAAAGGGTCGTAAAAAAAACATTGTGTTTCAATTGTGACAAAAGCTTTCTTCAAGCTCGTGTTAATGGACTCTCGGCATAATAATAATAATAATAATAATATTTATTTATTTTAAAATAATTTGTACATTAACAGAAAATTACAAAAATATTGGAAATATTGTCACAGGAGAAAAGTATAGAGCTAATATGTTAAAAATTCATTGAGATCATATGGCTCCATTTCAACTAAATAATTAAAAACATTTGATTTAAAACTAACTAAAATTTTAAACAGTCTTAAGACGAGTTGGTAATTTAATATAACAGACAATACATGAATAAAAACAACTTTTTTCATATATGGTTAATCTATGACTAGGATACATGTATCAGTGCGTTCTTGTGTTTCGACTAGATTTAAGTTGTTTAAACAAGTGCTTGTTTTTAAACATAAAAATCAGTAGT
Organism: Brassicogethes aeneus; assembly: GCA_921294245.1. Classification (NCBI taxonomy): domain Eukaryota; kingdom Metazoa; phylum Arthropoda; class Insecta; order Coleoptera; family Nitidulidae; genus Brassicogethes; species Brassicogethes aeneus. The sequence goes on along the minus strand of OV121135.1, from coordinate 5,640,429 downwards.
TCGTATATATATATATATATATATATATATATATATATATATAACCCAGTAACTGTCAATATTTTACTTGATTTAAACAAAGCTCTACAGGACATGTCACTTTTTTTATTATTAATATTTCTAACTGTACGTTTCTGTGTGACAAAAATGTTTTTGATATTTTTGCTTCTTCCCCAAAAAATAATCCCGTACCTTAGCAGAGATTGGAAATTTGAGAAATACACTACCATTATTGTTGACTTATCAAGGTATTTTTTTTAAATTCGTAGCGAGTATGCTACCCCATTCAATTTGCTACATAAAAAATCTGTGTGAACACACCAATCTAGATGTTCATCTATATGTAATCCAAGAAATTTAGTCGCAGATGTAAAATTTATTCTATTTTGGTTTATTTTTGCACTAGCTGGAGTGGTCAATTGATCTTGAACTTTTTTAAACAGAGTACAATTTGTTTGTTGTGAGCAACTTAAACACTCGCATGAAAAAGTCGCTTTTCAACACTTGTAAAACAAATAACTATTGTTAATGGGTCTTCAAAAAGGTTTGTCACTTTTGAAAATTACAAGAATTATGGTTGAATTATTGATATAAAATTTTGTTATTACATCTACAAAATGTCTGTTATAATTACAAACTACTTATTCAATTAGTTAACAGATACTATATTATAATAGTTCGTTGTAAACTTAACATTAAGTTATATAGACCTGGGTTAACATAAAGTCTGGTTATTATTTTGTTAAAATTAACAAATATTTGTACTGTGTAGTTAAGGTCATCTTTGTGGTCATACTGATTCCTAATACTCTCCATTTAAATTTTAAGTTCAGCCCACCGTACAGGGTTATTTTTGCCGCTCTACATATGTGACAACCATCACTTTTCTATTTTGAATGCATGCTTTTCTGTGCGACGTTCCCGAAACACTGCTTTAAAACTGTTTTCAATCGTGTTAATACGACGGTAGATTTTTCACGCCGAAACCGGCGCCGGTTGATTGAAAGGTGCATTAATTTTTCCTCTTGCCTTAGACGAGTGCATTTTGTGACCTACAGTGTATAAAAAGTGTAAAATTAGTGCGGTAAACAGCGGCGATTGCCAAGTGCAATGTTTGATGTTTTTTTTCTGTGTTTATAAGTAGACGTTTTTGTGTTGTGTGCAGTTTTTTGACATGTCTGGAGCTAGGAAAAAACACAATGATGATTTTGCCGCCTTCGAGCAAAGAGTGCTTAGAAGACGCAGAGGATGGACGGTCGTGATTGGTCCGGAGATTCAGAGAAAGTAATTCTTTTGTTTGTTTTTGTGTGTGTGTGTATTTTAATTATACTAAAAGACACCGAAATAGGTGTAAATATCTGTTTCTTTTATTCAAATCTGGCAATACCTGATTTAAATTCACCATGAACACTGTTCATTGAACAGTGTACACATTTGTTTTTTCATAAAATAAATTGTGTTTCATATATTTAAACCCAAATGTCTTAAAAATACATCGTAACATTTTTTTAAATTGGTTTCGAGGTTAAATTGGTTAAAGAAGGAAAATACACATTGACAAATTGCGGCTTTATGGCGTTTTAGTCACGGGCTAGTTAGAAATAGGTTTTTGGTCACGGTCTGAAGTTAGCTTTAAATTAATTTACCGAATAACATTTCGATTTATAACACATACAAATTTGATATTTGACGGTAACACAGATTTCCCTATTGTGTTATAGATGTCAATTTATACAAATATTTCATTTAAATCATTTTTAGATAATAGGTAATTGTCGAAGAAAAAGCATAGTATGCAATTCGTTTATAAACTTTTCTAGACACTCATTAATCCATGCACTAGCTCGCAAGCTCGCTCGTGCCTAAATTAAAGTCGTGTCTAAAATGTCGTTTATCAAACTTGATACATAATAAAAGCGACCAGATTCTTTCAAAAAATAGCGGGACATTTTGTATGAATTTACCTTAATTACACAATGATACAATACAAATTGTAAATTTGACGTTACTTAATTATTGTTGATTGTGTCATTTTTGTAATTAAGGTGAATAGTCACAAAATGTCCTTTATTTTTTGACAGAATCTGGCAACCCTAGTCTTATTGTATGTATTAAAAATCAGGGTTTAAAAAAGTCATGGCTTCCAATGATTTCCAATTTAATATGATTTACACAATACAAACTTAAAAATTAAAAATATTTATTTTATTTTATAAAAATATACAGCCTAATAGTATATTATTAATCTCGAGTGTAATACTATACTTTACATACTCCAATAAGTAAATAATAAATGATTTTATAAATAAATAAATTAATAAAATCCTACATCTGTCAAATGATTAACCTAACTTTTTACCAATTTTAAAACATGATTGGTTCAAATCACAGTGAATATTGAAATCGGCAAATTACTGATGCCTAACAACGTAAATAATGAGTTCATTATTAACATTGTTAGGCAGGGAATTAACAATGTTTATCATTATTCACGAAAAACCCCAATTTTATGCAATAGTAGATAAAATATGTTAAATAAAATATTCAAGCGTATAATAATTTTTATTTTTTAAGTCTATACAGGGTGTCCCATATATGGGATAATAATAATTAGTGTGCAATACTTTAGGCAGGGAATTAACAATGTTTATCATTATTTACGAAAAAATCCAATTTTATACAATAGTAGATAAAATATGTTAAATAAAATTTTCAAGCGTATAATAATTTTTATTTTTTAAGTCTATACAGGGTGTCCCATAATTAGTGTGCAATACTTTAAAAGCAGATTCTATGTACAATAGGAAAAAAAGTTCCTATAAACATAGGTCGAGAAATGCTTCCTAAAGGAGCTGATGATGATTTTTATTTAATATCTCCAAAACCGTTGAAGATAGAAAAATTTAATTTTGAGAATTAATCAAACTCCCTGTTATATTCCATAAATTGTCACCTGTTGAATAATTTTCCCTATACATGGCAGCCGTGTTCCATGGGCCAAGCTGAATCTTTTTATTTAGTTGTGATTTCATGATAAATTTGTATGCCATGTAAGGTAATTTTTAAATCGATTTTAAGCGAAAATGGTAAATATTATCGAAGTTTAATAAGAGAACCTTTTTGTGTGTAAACCTCCAAAATTAAATAATCTGACATTAAATCCTGGGATAAGACACGCAGAAAAAAGGTAGGGTAGTTTTACTCTTACCCCCTATCTATCTGACCCACCCCTCATGGAAAATTTGAAATTGTTATTATAACAGAGCCATTCCACGCGTAACGGATAGGACAGTTGCCGTGTTTTTATTTACAAAATTATATTGTTCCATTATATTACCAATGTCAAATTTTTATAAATAGTTCTAAACTTAAGCTGTTTAACAAGGTTTTTATTTGGCAAAATTAGGTATCGTGGTTGACTGTTTAATTCCTTAAAAACTAATAATTTAAAGCGTAACGGACGGGACTTTGTAATAGTAGTAGTAGGATTTGTTTACAGTGTATTTTGGTATCAAAAACATATTTTTACAAAATACAAGACCCACTATAAGTAATTTTTTTAATTTTCAAGAATTCATATTAGCTATTAAATAAAAATATATGCACGGCATCCCTCAAAACGACCATAGTGGCAATAATTACTATTAACAAAAATTTATTCTCTTATTCTATTATTTTATCACCCGTAATATAACAAGTGGTATGATTATCATCTTTGATATTTTAGAATTGAAACCGAGCTGCAGATTTCACGAATCCGCAGGACGAGTGAAATGTGCTGCTTTCGTTTCAATGAGTAAATATCACCGATAATTAATCATACCACGCGTTATATTTAGTGAGAAAATATAATGAATTTAAGGATTTAACGAATTGTAAGTTTGACATTTGAAATTAAAATGTGCTTTAAAATAAAAAAAGACTTTAATATACCTTATTTATTCAAACTTACCTTAATTTTATTATCGTTTACACCAACCCATCGATCTTTTAGAGTTTATAATTCATTATTTTAATCATTTAACAAACGCAGTATTTAAATGTCAAATCAAGAAAAGTGTCAATATCCTTAGCAACGTGTAAACAAGGTGATAAAAAATATTGTCGCTGTGATAAAATGCGTAACCATGGAATACTGGCATTTTATTGGATCTAATTATAATGAAAAAAAATTGAAATAATATGAAACTAATAAAACATGATATAAATATTCTTATGCTTTGTTTTTACAAATAATAAGCGATATATAACACTTTTTGGTAAGCCAATCAGATCGCGTCATTTTCATTGTTTTTGGATAGTTTATTCTACTTTAATTTCCCGAAAATAATGTTTAATTGCAACAAAAGCCTTTAGATTAAATGTTAATCAATCAATTCTTTAAACTTTCCGATTCAATTATATTGGAAGTAACTTTTTTTAATAAAAATTTTTGATTTAATTCACGTATTAATTTATGCCAAAAAACAAACATATTGTTAAAAATAATTTGGCTTAATAAACTAGGTATATTTATTTATTTACATATTTAATATTATATTTTATAACAAAATATTGGTTTAGTTCCAAATTTTATAATGTAATAAAACTTAAAAGATTAAATTACGCATGCATTTTAAAGTGCCAAATTTTGTTTTTTAAAAGGTTTTGACATGCATTATTTACAAACATGTACAAAAATACTATTTTTACCATAGTTAATATATTATTATAAATTTATACATTTTTATTTAATTAAAGATTAATTTTTAATTATAAATTTATATAAAAACTTTTTGAAACGGTCATAAGATTTTATTAAACTTCATAAAACTGTCAGAACCGTATAGAGTATTCATAAAGTTATATAAAATATTCTAAATCGTATTAAAACTTTCTGAAAACGGTTTAGATCTAAAGACACTTTGTAGAAATTCCCTTGAGTAAAGAATCTTCATATATCAAAATCCTTTTATTTTTAGCCCACCTACACGAGTAAACATGTGATTTTGGCAGGTGGAGTCATATAAAAATCAGGTTGTGAAAAAATCATAAATTTTACAAATATTTCAGTTTTAAGTAGCAACAATCAAGATTAATTTTTAATAAAATAATAATTAATTTTTTGTAACTTTTAAATTAACATTTCTTTTATTTTTTTTAGGTAAGCACTATATTAATAAAAAATATCACCTTCGAATGGGTAAGTCATTAATAAATAAACTAGTAAATCAAAGAAAATCTATAGGCATTTCAACAGTACACTCATTAGTGAACAGCAGGAATTTATATTCCTGCTGAAGTGCCACTAGCGACATCTTACGGAAAATAGGGGAACTTGGGAAAATCTAGACAGCAGAAGCATAATAAATAAATTCCTGCAATGTTCTGAAAAATTTTGCAGGAATCTTTAAAAATAAATCTTCCAGTTTTAAGGTTTGACGTTATTTCTCCATGCATCGATTATTGTTAATGTACAATTAGTTATAAAATACGCTTTTAAAATGCAAATAACCAAAATAACAAGTTTAAAACTTATAAAGGATGCCATTTAGTTTTTCATACATATTAATTTGCAGAATATTCCAGGAGTTTTGGGATTTTGTTCATTATAACTTTTACATTAAAAAGCATTCAAAGTATTGCGGGATGTTAAATATTAAAATGATTTCGAAGAAAATATGTTAAATTTTAGTAAATATCGAGCTGATATTTGGTACATATAGGAGAAGTAAAAAATAGAATAAATAAAAAAATATGTTTAATAAAAATTATTTTATTTTCATGAAACGGGATAAAATAATAATAAATATATCATGCCGCATAAATTCATTCATTTTAAGTTGTTAAAACAATTTTGTCACTTAAAACATAATATAGGATGTCATTTGTCTCAATATTACGAAGCATTATGGTAAATTAACTCATATTTTTATGAACTACAAAAGAAATTAGTCATAAAATAAATTGAATTGCTCATAAATTGTTGTAATATTATAATTTTATCATGATTTCATAATAATACAACATACATACCTATTATAAAATAGTATATTATGTATTAAGTTTGATAAACGCCATTTTATACACGAATTTAATTTAGGCACGAGCGAGCTTGCGAGCGAGTGCTTAAATTAATGAGTGTATAGAAAAGTTTATAAACGAGGTTCATACTATACTTTTTCTACGACTAATACATATTTTTATCTTAAAATGATTTAAATCAAAAATTTGTATAGATCGCCATCTATGAAACAATAAGGGAATCTGTGTGTCACCGTCAAATTTTTTTATTTTATAAACACAGATTATAAATCAAAATGTATTTTTTAAAAATTGACATATTTTCACAGTGAAAGTAAAGAAAATGTTTTATGAGGACTTTACAGTAGAGTCCGTGTCCGATTTTAAGTTATAGTTTATTGCCGGCGAAATCAAAAGGTCAGTACAATGTTCATATAAACTTTTCAAAAATTGGCGTTGAGAAACTATTTAATACTTTTGTATTTTTGTATTGAGATAATAAAATAATTTTCACATTTAATATTATTTTACAAGAAAGGCACTTTATTTTAACGATTGTATGACATTTGACAACTGTCAACTAACTTAAAACTAACTTCAGCCCGTGACTAAAGCGCCGTAAAACCACAACTTTTTAATGTGTATTTAAAAGGTCACTTAATGTCATGGAAACATGTACGATAAAGGGCGTTTTAAAGGTGGGAGTAGAAAAAATTATTTATTTGTTTTAATCTAATTGTTTATTGCATTGTTTGTTTATCTATACAATTAATGTTATTTATTAATTTTAACCTATATTTTAACTTCGACAATTTTGTCTGAAGATGGTCCAGATAGACCTAAACTAGTTGCAATATAAACATATAAAAGTATGATAGGTATTTTAAATCATATATGATTTAAAACACCTAGATTATAAATATATAAATACCTTTTTAAAAATGAACAATCAAAAATTAATGAATTTAATTTTTTAACATTTTACACACTTGAAAAAAATCACACTCACATCTGCAATAAATATCATGCAATTAACTTTTAAATATTTGCATTTTATTAATATAAAAATTCTAAAATATTTTTTTAATTTTTTGACATCACAACCTGCTTACCACCTCCCCCGGCTGTCCCAACCTGTCACATTTTCATCGACCCCCCTTCCCCCTAAGCGTGTGACATCATTTATGGACGGCCCCCGATTAAAATGCGTGACCAAAATGTCGTTTATCAAACTTGATACACTATTAAATGATATTCTTAAATCTAAACACACACGATTAAATAAGCACTGCGTGTTTAAAATCATCAAATCACTTTTAATTAAGTCTACAAACAAAATAAATTAAGTAAAACTATCTATTTTATTTACCTGTGCCAAAAAATAACCATTGGCTAGCCAGTATTCTTGTATTACATTTTGTCATGCCAGTTTTAAGAACTATAGAATTTAAAATAAGTTTTAGTTACAGTTTTTATTTTTAACTTAATACTCGCTCTCGACCTTTCTTTTTATTATACGAATGGTAAATGTAACAAAAAATACAAAAACAACACATTACGTAAGGTTAGCCCATTTTAATGAATATATCCCCTTACTTTCAATCATAATATCGTTTATTATAAAAAACTGTTTAAATAATTAATAGTCTAAATTAATCAATATACCTTAAACAAGATTAAAGCCATAATAAATGTTCGATAATAGATTAGTTTTTTTCTTTTTTGTAGTTAAAGACATTATCTTGCATAAGAAAAGGTTAATAGAGTAATTTGTAACGATCGAAGCTCTCAAGTTAAATTTTGGTCTGGTTTTGTAAGTAAGATAAATACCACAGTTTTAAAATTTTAACCATTATAAAGTGTTAAACTATGACCGAGCATATTAATTTCGTTTAGGAGATTGTAAGTTTATTTTATCAAGGAAACGCTGTGTTTTAAAATTAAGCCGTCAAACATGGTGAATGAGGCGGATTGGAATCAGTTTAATATCGGAAATTTGTATAGATAGAGATCGAGTTAATATGTAAATTTTAATTAATTATTACCAATTAAATCGCTAATTACTACCAATTAATTTATTACACCTAAATCCCATACTAATTAACAACAAACCAACTACAAATTTTATAGGATTAAATTTTTATTTCGATAATTTGGATTAATTTTTTAAATTATTAAAATGTTTAATTCTTTACATGAGTTTTTTATAAAAAACACTGTTTTATTAAAGTTTTAAAATAATTAAAACTATATAATTAAGTTCTTTAATTTTACATTAAAACACATAATGCTTTTATTTCACTATTATATTACTGAAAGCTTTTATGCTCTAATAAAACAAGTATAATGTTTTTAGAAATCTAGAAAAAATATAATTATAATTCTGCTTTTACTTTAAACATAGTCTTATCTATTAATTACTCGTGGGTGATTCCATGATTACTAACGAGACAAAAATAAAGAAGACAAAATGTTTTATGAATATTTTTGAAGATGTGTTGTTACAATAACAATAATTTTATGATAGTTATTATTTCTTAATTTTATTGCTAAGAACTATCATAATAGTATATTATGTATCAAGTTTGATAAACGCCATTTTATGCAGGAATTTAATTTTATGAGTGTATAGAAAAGTTTATAAACGAGGTGCATACTATACTTTTTCTACAACAAATACTTATTATTATCGTAAAATGATTTAAATAAAAAATTTGTATAGAGGGCCATCTATGAAATAATAGGGGAATCTGTGTGTCACCGTCAAATGTCACATTTTTATTATAGGAACAACAAATATTCACAAATCTTCATAAAACATTTTGTTTTCTTTCTGTTGGTCCCGTTAGTAATCATGGAATCGTCCTCGTATAATTATCCTTGTCCTTTAACTGTCATTTGCATAAGTATATCCTTAGACATACTATTAGGATCATTTGCAGGAAAATGTCCTTTATAGACATTAAACAAAGAGCAAAAAGAAATAGTGGTAGCTATATATCTTTCATATAACTATTTTGATTTTAAAACTTAACGAACATTTTTGCTCTAACATTACATTAAGCAAAATATCTCTCTTTCAAAACCGAATTAATTCATCCATCCATCTGGTGGTGTTCAAAAGCATTGTTGACAATTCAAGAAATGTTAACAATACATTTAAGCATACATCATTTTTACAAAAGAGAGGAAGGCAGAAGTCTTACTCGACAAATTTTGTTCAATTGCACAGCTGAATCGCGCCCGTTTTTTGTTTTGCGTTGCAAGTAAAAACTAAAAACCTTTGGTTTAGTACTAGATTTTTATTTATTATTTCTGATATCATTAAAGAAACTCAACGCTTATATGCTTATATAGTTTCGTTAGTGTGTGTATTTTTTTTAAGTGATCATGGTGAATTATTGTGTTTTTAATTGTAAATAAAAATAAATCGTTGCATTTTCATGTTTTGCCAAAGAATCCAATTCAATACGTTTATTTGTTGGTGCAAAATTAACTATCATTACCTAATATAATTTATATTTTAGTTGGGACATTTTTAAGAAATCTTACAAAAAAATTATTTTTGTACAAACATAACCTTAAAATTTTTATATTTGATCCTCTAAAAAACGCCGACAACTGCATTTTAAACGACAAATTATATCTACAAATTTATGGCAAAATAACATTATATACAATACATAATATAATACCGGTTCTTGCTATTTTACCGTTAAGTGGAGACTTAATTAACGCTCTTAATTATGCATAATGCTGTTTGAATTTAGACGATTTATTTTTTCTATGATTTTTACTGAATTGAAATGTTAACAATTTTAAATCATTACCAAAATGTGTATTTATTGTATCAAATAGTTACAATTTATATTTACAGGGACTGCATGCAATTTATTTCTTCATTCGGATTTTTACTATTTGTTGGGTTTTCCAAAAACTCAACGCCAGGATTTCCTCTCAGAAAAAAAAGTCCCCTCTACCTTGTTGAGCCCTTTACCCAAAAACTACTGTTTCCATTTCTAAGATCAATTTTTTTATAAGTTGAACATGGTCTAAAATTTAAAATTCTAAAAGTATTTAAAAAATAAGACAAATATTTTTTAAACATAATTTTGGTTTTTTTTTTATTATTTATTAAATAGTAATTTTTTTAATTATCTATAATATAATACCTTTAATAACATATATTAAAAGTAAACAATTATGTATTTTAATTTAAAAAAATAAATCAATAAATATTTTCACCCAACTTCAATGTTAGGAGTAATTATTTTACAATGAAAGTAAAGAAAGTTATAAATCAATTGATTTCAATTATTCAGCTTTTCAATCAGACAAAAAAAAACAGCAAGATATTTGATATAATTAACATGGTAGTAATATTATCTTTAAAATTTTTTTATATATTAATTATATCTTTATTATAGGTATGTTTACATTCTGAATTTATTTTTTCGTTTATAAACAAAAATACTGTCTATTTTTATTCATATTTTAATCATTCGTCAACGACCGATATAAATTATATCAACCGATTTATATCTTAGATGACTTTATTGGCCAAAAAAAATTTAGTAAACCATAACTTATATTAGCGAAATTATTTTCTATGGTTAAAAGTAAATGTCACAAGTGTCAAATAAATCTTGAGGAAATTTTTATTGTTTTATGTCTAATTTATACATCAGTTGATATAAATAAATCAACGTTTGTGCATACTTCTCAAAAATATTCGTTTGTAACATACCCTTTTGAGAGCTGCTTCTTGAAAGCTGAATTCTGGTTACGATGATAACGGCCAAGTGGTGGCGCTACTAGCGATGCTTCTTTTGCGTATAAATAAATAATTTCCACCTTTAGTATTATTTCACAAGGAGGGCACTTCATTTTGACAATTGTATGACATTTGACAAACGACAACTAACTAGCCCTTGACTAAATCGCCAAAAAATGAGTTCGGATTTTGATAGGTATATCTTTATAAGCATTGCAAAAATTCATCAAGTAAAACCGTAGCTGATCATTAACTTATTTTATGAATGTAACAATTTCGCATTTTAACATAGCCTTTAGATTCCTACAATTTTAAAAAGTACTTTTTATTTTTACAGTGAAAAAAAGTTATTGACCAAAACAAATTCACATATACTCAATATTTGTTACAAATGTCTAGAGGAGAACTCAACAACAGCTTTCTTTAACTGGATTTGATAGCAAGGATCTTGTAAGAGATTTATTTTATCCAGTACTTGACAAACTCTCTATGAATAGATTCTCCTGCTTGCTCTCACCATAAACCAAGTCCACCTTCTTGAAGAAACTGCAAAGATTGAGTAATATGTTCCAAAATGACGTGCAAAAGAGACTTTGAAAGCCCAGCTCTATAAAAATTAATTAGTCAAAAATGACTAATTTAATAGTTATTAGTGGCTTTTTCACGTGTACCATGGAATACCATGGTATCCCAAAATTTAACAGCCAATTCTTATGTAAAATTGTCCCCTGAATCCGAAAATGTCTTCAAAAGTTAAAAAAGTAGAACAGTTTTTGAGATAGAGTCAATTTTCCATTTAATATGGAATTGACTATATCTCAAAAACTGCTACACTTTCATAATTTTTGATGGTATTTTCGGATTCAGAGGATAATTTTACATATTAATTGGCTTTTAAATTTTGGGATACCATGGCGACAAGTATTTCAGGAAATTGAAATTGGGAACTTAGGATTCTGTAATTAAAAATTTTGACGATTTTGTATTACCCATAATAATTTTCTCTATGACTACTTAAGAATAGTAACATTCTAGTGTAATTTTTGATCATAGAAAGGATGTTTTTCTGCAATACTGTGCGAGAATATTCCTACTCTTGTTTAAGAATGGTCACAAGTAACGACATCTCCTGGCTGTTTACTAAACGTAAAAAATTTAAAAATATTTAAATATTACTGTATTATTTATTAATTAAAAAATAATAGCAGTTGTATAATTAAGGTTTAGAAAAATTAGTTATATTTATTGTTTTTCAAATAATCAAATCAAAATTATAATAAATTTGATATTAAAATGATAAACCAGTTACCTACTATACCGGCTTTGAAGTTTTGACAGATTCAAAAAGTTTAAAAAAGACCTTTAAAATGTAGAAAAAGAATAGATGTTGACAGATTACTTGTAAAATTAGTTTTGTATTTGTTACAATGTTTTTTTTTTATTAGTTAGTGTAAATAACTATTTTTAATTATAATAAAGATTTAGGCATACCATTTGTTTAAATTTATTATAATTTACATTATAAAATTGTGACAGCACAAAATGGATGACAATACAAAAAACTTAAATGTCAAAAACTGCTTGGTTTCTTTTCTCCGTTTAAAATTATATAAGCGTTACTATTCTTACGTAGTCGTAGAGAAAATAATGCCTGAAACACGTTTGAAATAGCATATTCCACTCTCGTAAAACCGTCACACTCGCCTTCGGCTCGTATGTCAAATTTTTCCTCGAGCGGAATATGCTGTATTCCAAACTTGTTACAGAATGTACTATTCTGCCTACATGCTGTTATGTTCATGGTTGCTTACAATTTCAATAGGGTTCATTTTATCATAAAAGTAACAATAAAATCGACAAAAATGATTAGATTTGTGTTTTAAGGCAAACAGTTACTGACAACCCTAGACCAAACCTAGGCTGACAACTGACAAGTTAATCAAATATTTCAGTGACAACTTATCAATGAACCTATATGTAAACTTTTGTGATCTCCAATTATGTGCCAATTCTTTAAATTAATTTAAAACAATGGTAAAATGTAAACATAAATAAAAGTATCATAAAAACATATTTTTATGATCAGCCATGATTTGACTTGCAGCGTTTTTGTAACCTTGATATACATGCCTACTAATATCTGAACCTATTTTTGGCGCCATTTTCATAAAACCCATGGCTAGTCGAGGACCACTGTGTGAGGTTAAAATATGTCAAGCACAATTTACTTTACTAAATAATAAATTACTTGGACAAAACTTTACTTACCACCACAACTAAATAAGAGAAAAGCTTACACGAACTATACTTTTGATTTGGTGACCTTTTATAATTAACTTAGGTTTTGACATTGAAACTTGCTTCCGAATATATTAAATATCGATTTATATTTTGAGTACCTACTAAAAGTTCTAAAACATATATTAAAGTATTTTCTATAAGATGGCATTAAACGGTACCTTAATTTAAATGGTGAATTGTTAAAAAGGAATGTAAATTATTTTCATATGATGAAGAAATGTGAAATATGATATGCATAGGTAAATCACATAGTTATTGGACACTTAAGAAATATTATTTATTTTAAATTTATATAAAACGGCGTTTTAAAGATTTTAGTTTTTTTCTTATAAATATATAAAAAGGATAGTTTGTTTGTTTAAACTTTATTTATGTTTACTTAAAAATAAGAAAATTTTAATTTTTAACAATAGTTTTATATAAACATAACAACTTTACATCAAATAACATAAATTGTTAAATATTTTTTAAAGATAAATTGCTGTTTTAGGTAATTTTTTTATTTTGTTTTTGTAAATATCATATAATTCAAATATTTATTTCTCGGATTCCTCATCCCTTTTCTGGATTCTGAAGGTAACTACTAATTCCTTGGTCTGACTTCTGAAATAGTTTGTTGCAAATATCATGAGATTAATGCATTAAGTGTGGTTTCTAGTTTCTGAAGCATTTATAATGTTTAGGCCGGAACAGGATGATTTATATATATCTAATATTTTTACGGGTGGTATGTTAAAAGAATTTTCCGAATTTGTTAATTTTGTTGCCATTAGTTTTTTATGTTCTCTATCATTCACTGTATTTAAATCACTGTTATTCTGCAAGATGTCCTGTGACGAAGAAATCACTAAATTACTTACTCTCTAAAAATGAATTAGTCAAAAATGTCATGGCGAAAAAGCAGCCACTTATAATTCTCGTCAACAGCAATTTGTATCCAGGACATTTAGCAGTCAATTCCTATGAAATATTAGTCTCTGAATCCGAAAATGTCGTCAAAAGTTATAAAAGTAGAATAGTTTTTAAAATATAATCAATTTTACATATACTATGGAATTGACTATGTCTCAAAAACTTCTTAACTTTTATAGTTTTTGACGGTCTTTTCGGATTCGGGGGACAATTTTACATAAGAATTGGCTGGTAAAAGTCCGGGATATAATTAGAGTATGATATTGGACTTATGTCCAATAATAGAAATTACATTTTTTACCAACCAGTAATTGAACACTGGCCATTTTACTGTTTGTTTTCAAAATTAAAATTAAAACGCATTAAAGTGACAATGTTTAAACCATGAGGAACACATTTATGCCACACACTGATCTGTACACTTTTTAGAAATATTTTTTATTGGAATTTAAACAAAAAAAAACAAAAATCTTTCCACCAAAGTAACGTGCGAACTTTTTTGTCCTATATTGGACCCAAAATAAAGTAGTTCTATATTATTACCGACTGAGATAGTTATAATTGTATACAGCGTCATCTAATGATTTGACTTTAAGATAACTATTTATAGAACTCTTGTTTTTACAGTATTAATGTTAATTGTTCAAGAGTTAAGAGTTTGATAACTGTATAATTTACCAAAAAAAATAAAAATTTGAAAATCCTTTTCCAGGAAATTGCACTTAGGATTGTCACGTAGTGTGGATAAAGTTCAAAGTGTGTTTTTATCCTTGATCTACAACCTTTAAAAGTATTATGTTATCCAAAGAGCGGAATTTGTAAATATAGATTTTACCCGTGAAGCGTTAAATCCTGATAAAAATATACCGCATTTCATTTAGCGGACAAGTGTTTTTTCTATTTGTATAACCTAATTTATTTAGTCCCATTGGAGGATTTTTGAATTCGCCGAAAAGTCTTTTAGGTATTTTTGTGTATATAAGGTTTTTTTCGAATAAAGGAAAGTGTGGCGAACAAATTCTCGCTTAGATTTACAAAAATTATGTACAGGATGCACCAACTATCCTTTTACGTATGGGAAACCTTTTATTTAAAAATCTGTCGGCTAAATTGAAAATAAATGACTTTTAAAGCCATTTAAAACTTCAAAGTAGAAAAATCTGTTTTGATAAGATTAAAAATACATTTTTAAAGACATAATTAGGTTATTTCACCCCTTTCATCAAATAAATTGGCCTTCTTCAAACAAAAGTTATTGACTTTAAAAATAAAAAAACCTTTTATTAACTCAAAAGAAATTAATAAATAATTCATGCAAAAACGAAAATATCTTATATTTGAACACCTTTACTGCAACGAAATCCTTTTTCGCAGACAATTATTTTTAACGAGAAAGTTGAGAGAAAGATTTTTATGCTTTACAAGTTGGCAAAACTGATTAAATCCCCAGACGATCAGATTAAATCGAAGCTTAACTTTAATCGAACAGATCTGACAATTTCAATTAAAATAAGTTTCTTAATTTTTAGAGGTATTGCATCCCCCATAAATAATAAAATTGCTTTGAAACAAACATATTATGTATTTAATTAATGGGTGATTAAAAAGTTGTAAAAGAACTTAATTTAAATATTATATAATACTAACAAAGGTAAAACCATTTTTATCATCTAGTGTCAAAAATGCCAACCTTAAGGAAAGTGCCTAGTGGATAATTGAATTTTCCTCCTAAAACTGATGATATGCGTTTTTTTTCAAAAAGATTAAAATTAAATCTTGTACATGAAAAAAGTTATTTTTCTCGAGTCTAGACATTTTAACCAATTGAAAACTCCAACGAAATAAGTAAAATACATTAAAAAATTAATGGATTGTATTATAACGCCAAAGCTTAAGAATAATAAATAGCAATAATTTGCATAATAATAAAAACAAAATTATTTTTTTAACATTTCAGCATTACTATAGAAAACAGTCTGTGGTTAACCAAATTTTGTATCTAATCTCTTTTTTTATGTAACACAATTTTTTTTGTTACGTAAAGTAAAGAATATTAATTTTAAAAATTTAAAAGATTAAATTGAAATTTGCGACTTTACTTTCTATAGAAAATGATCTCTACAGAAAGCAATAAACCAATCAGAGCAGGGAATTCTCCTATGTCCTATGAAGAATGTGTTTTTTTGCTTTCTATAGAGTTTATTTTCAATAGAAAGTAAAGTCGCAAATTTAAAAAAACAAGAGGTTAAATGAAATTTGCTACGATATAAATATTTGAAATTGTCCTAAACAAACAGTCATTAAATTTAAGCACGGAGCCAACAATTACATTTCTGGTTCAGTGCCATTTTAAAAATTTCACAATAACGTAGTATTCATAATTGTTAACCCATTTTCTTTATAGCTTTACATTGTATTTTATATTTATATTAATAACACAAACTTTGCTACCCTTATTATGTAATAAAATTATATTTTTGTTTTTTGACCTGAAACCCAACCTTAAGTATCCCAAGTACCTTTATGGAGAAGCCAATATAAAATAATTAAGAGGTAAAATACCTATTTTATATATTTTATATAATTTTTGGTAAAGTAAAACATAGCTTAAAATAACTTCAGACAATGGATGACAAATCCTTTATATTTTTAGACTATTATATTAAGATTTTTGTGGGTTCCTACATTTAAAACTAAAAAATTCCAAATGTTTTTAATGTTATTTAGTCATACTAATAATACAATAATAAACAAGAAAATTTGAATTAAAGGGGTGATTTTACCTTAAAATTGGTATAAATTTGGATACCAAAATATTTAAATTTAATGATAGCTATAAGGCATTTCTTTAATTAAAAAATAATTTGGTACATAAAATATATTTTGAAAATATACCCTATATTTAATTGTAACACAGTAAAAGAAAAGTATTATTTTTCATCATTATTTTTATTTTAAACGCAACCTTTAATAATGGCCGTATGCAAAAAGGATTCTTAAAAGTTGTTGTCTATATAGATAACACACTTTATATATAAATAAATTTTAAGTAAAAAGAAAAATGTTTTGAGAATGTTACAAAATACTTGAAGTTAAGAAATTACTGGACTCAAATGAGTTCGTTTTTGGTATAAAACTTAACAATGAATTGTGCCTAAAGTCATCAGCTTTTTACATCTTATTTAACCTTACTTTAGATCCAATCAACTGAAATGCCGTAATGGGCCCCTTGGGGAAAATGTCCAAGAACAAGTTTAAAGAACAAAATTCGTAAGGTGCTCGGAAATAGTTTTCTACCATTTTGCACTTCAACAAAAAAATGCAAACACCCTACAACTTGTTCAAAAGTTTAGGAATAAAATTGTATATGATAATCACGCTGAGAATTTTAAAGTTTGAAATAATTTGTAACTTGATAGACTATGCATATTAAGTTTATGCTAAACGAAATGTTTACATTTAATTAAATGTTAATTTTTCTTTGATCAAATAATTATCGAACAAAACCAAACTGTATTTAATTTGATGAATGGTTTGTGTAACATTTAGTAAGTAATTAAACCATTTAATTTAAAGTTCAGTTTGCATTGATATGAAGGAATATAAAACGTGTTAAAAATGGCGAATTCGCCGGGATTAATTTTAAATAAATTTGTCAAATAAACCTTAATTTAATTAATTAATATTAAAATACTACAAAACAACATTATAAAATCATATTAATTTTAAACAATTAATTTGTAAAAAACAACAAAAAAATAGAAAATTATGAATAATTAGTATTTTTTATAATCACTTATTGTGTAGGAGTGGCTTTACCAAAAATAAATAAAAAAAATCAAACAAAAAGGTAAAAAAAATTAAATTCAGTAACTTTTTAAACGAAAGAACTGAAAAGTTTAAAAACCTTAATTATCTCATAAAAAAGTTTCCTGAACTAAATATTAAATACACAATGGAAAAGCGCCTTTTAGATAAAGAGATAAAACTATTCAATGGTTAACAATAAAAATTATACAAAAACTAATACACAAATTATTTTAAACATAAACAATAGGCTGGTGGCAAACCCAAAAAAGTTGCAACTTTGTGGAGTATTTTTCTTCTGTAGTAGAGGTAAAACTTATTGATCATTTTAATGACAATTCCCAAGCAGCATTTTAAGTTTAAATAACTACAAATTTACTACTTAGTCAACTTTAAAGTATTTTTTACGGTTAACCAAAACGGTTTTATAACGGTATAGATACGAAAAATTACCAAATTTGGGGAATGGTTTATTTCGTTATTTTACCCACATAATATCCTTTTTGATCTACTAAGAGAATTACGTAATAAAAACAATATAAATACCACAAATTTACGTAAAAATAACGCTATAATTACTAACTGTTTGCTCTCTCTTTCTTAAACATTGATATTCGTAATTTCTTTGTTCTTTTAATTTATATTTTACAAAATGGTAGGAACTTAAGTAATTACAAAGTAATAAAGGCCACCCTAGAGTAAAATTAAAAAATATAACTTAAATTGTCAAAACCATTGATATTTTGCATTAAAACTCAAACGCACATTATTTTATTGATAAAAATAGGTACGATACGTCTTAAAAATTATATGCCCTCTAAATATTTTACGGTTTTAAGAAAAATTATTGCTTGGGTAAAAATTCAACAAAACTTAAAACCTACAAAATTTTATAAAATCTTTTAAAAATCATTTAGTTTTAATCATTTTTTAATAACTAAAACTTTTTTTATTATATTTTAGAAAGATATTCATAAAAAAATATTATATAAATGTTTAGATAAGTAATGGATGCCATCTTAAAAAACTCATTATGGCGGCCTAAAAAAAATTCCCGCAAAGTTTTATTTTTCACTTTAAGCTTATTTTTCCTTTTTAGTCAATATAATTAGTATTTATTACCCACTAATAACCCTACCAGGCGAATAGGAATTATTTACGGTTATAAAGTGATCTTAATATCGTAAAATTATGACTTATGAGTAAAATTTACCAATAAGTAAAAATTCTGACGTTAAAATTACCGTTAAATTTTCCTTTAGGTGAAATACACTTATAAGTAATTTTCTTTCGTAAAAATTACGTCCCTCATAATACTTTAAAGTGTTGAAACTTAAGGGTTATTAAAATAGGTTAAAATAACATAAATAAAACTTATATTATAACTTTAAAAAAAATTTTACTTCAAAGTAAATTTTTAAGGTTAATTTAACAAAATATTTACTTAAATTAAGTTTTATTGCCTCAAAGCTCTACGCTTTTACTTAAAATGCTGCTTGGGTTTATCTAACGTCTGTACTTTATCTGAGAGGACTTGTAAAAGGATTTCTATTTTTCCTTTTACAGAACACGAATATGAAAAGGCTTCTATAATAATTTGCCAAATGGTCTCAGGGAAAAACCCTTTTTAATGAATTAAAAAAAAAAAGTTTGGATTTATTAGAACCAATATTCAACTGGGGTTCATAAATGGGTGCCGGTTTATTTACACTATTACGCTTTCTTTAGTAATAATGATTGATTATTGTAATGTTTTTTTGCAATTGTGCTTGTTAGGTCATGCGGTTAATTAGAAGGTACTTATCAGATTTTTCAGTTGATGGCCCCTTCCACTCTTGGATGGACTCGTTCTTTACATTATCATGATTTATATTGGCCTATGGTTGCCAGGTATGCTGTTACTTATCGCTTAATTACTTCCTTGTCCGTATGGTCTTTATTCACTTGTTGAGATATTGCTTTTTAATGCACTAATTTAATGTTGTTTTAAGACTGATTTTACCTGTGCAAGTAATAAGTCTTTGCACTAATTTCGCACAGTATTTTTCTTGAACTACACTGTATATGGGCGATTTTAATTTTCTTTAAGACTTTTTCTATAATTATTATTAGGTACCCTTAAGAGCTTTCGACTGCACGTCTGTATTGGTACTGGTACTATTATTTATGGTGTCCATAAATTATAAAAAAATTAAAATGATTACCAACAGTTTTAAACTTTTAATAGTTTATAGGTTAGGTTAAATAATTAAAATTGACTGAATTTAGTAGCACTAGCATTGTTTGGCTCTAACCGTCGCCCGAGTGTTTATAAATTGTTATTGCGATATCGCGTTATAGGCAATTAGGTCTAATTGTCCATTGAATATGTGTATGTAGATACGTATGAATGTATAAGCAATATTAGCAAAATAAAAATTGTTAAAACAATTAAAAAAAATAATCAGAATATTAGAAATCATGATGAAGTAAACATTTTATTACTTTAAATTGTTATCTGACACTCTTTATTTACCTTATAATATTATAATTATTTCTTTATTAATCCTGACATTTTTCTTTTTTTGCCGTGTCACAGGGATTTTTCTATAATTCAACGTGACGATTGCTTTGAAGTCGAAAAGTAACCATGACAACATCGGTAGTAAGTAAGGAAATGCCTTCTAAAAATACATTTACCCAGGGTGAATGTTTTAAATATTTAACGCTCTTATTTTAAAATACAGTATTTTGATAATCTTGTTTTATAACCTGTTAATTTGGCTAATTTTAATGTAGAACTGTTTGTTTTATAAATGTAATACATTTAATAATAAAAACTACCGAATTTCATTTTAAAAATAATCACTTTGTTTTACATAAGGTATGCACTAATTGAAAATGTTTTGCCAAACATTTTAACTCGGCTAACGATGAAAATTATGAATTAAGTAGCTTACGGCGTAGTTTTATTTAAAATGTAATAAAGTGTTTTGTGTATTTGTAACAATGTTTAAAAATGTTATTTTGCAAATTAGGTTTTAAAGCAAATAACAGAGTATAAGATTTATTTTAAATTTTAAATTGGGATTGTTTTAAAAATAATAATTTTAAATGTTTATACACTTTAAGGAGTGTGGTGTAGGATTTGTTAAGTCAAAAAATTTCGAGGTTTCGATAATACACTCCAATAATTGGAAACAAAATTTCCAATTTAAAAAGAAACGACATTTTCAGAATGTTTTTTTATTAAAATAATATTAAATATTGAATTCACAGGTCCCTATTTTTAAAAGTTTTATTAGCTACCGATTAGACGCAAAAAGGCAAATTAGGTTCAAAAAGGCAAAAAAGACAAAAAAGGCGAAATAAAAAAATAAACGCGTTTATTTAATATAAAAATACATAAAAAATATATATAAAAAAGTTTTAAATAATTTAAATTTATAAAATAACTAATTTAACAAAATACCAAACATTATATATTTTTTAATTTTTCATATTAAATTATGTCGTTTATTCGTAATAAAATATTTTTGCGAAAGTCGAAAAGGCAAACATGATGTTGAATGTCCAGAACAATTTGGGACTACGAATTTTTAACGGCCTATTAAAATTGATGACAGGTATTTTGTTTGCGGCCTTTTTGATAAAAAATCGGGAATCATTGAAAAACTTTTCCATAGTAATTTTACACAATAAATAGATAACTTAGACAACATACAATAGACAAACTAAATTTAAATATTTTAGTGAAATTTTTTATTTGGAAAATTTAAAGAGAAATTTGAATCGTAATCGTCATTTAAATGCCTGCTCTTTATTTGCATTTTCGATTAGGAAAAATCAAAAAAATTCGGCATTTATCGGAATTTTGATATAATATAAATGATATAATGATAATAAGAATAATATAAATAATATAATACATAAACACAATTCAGGTTAAGGTTTAGGTTAAGTGGAAGAACAACAGCCCTTTGGCAATGTGTTGAACTTCGCCTTTTGTTAAACAAATTTTACAATAAAGCTATTTATTATTATTATTATTATTATTATTATTATTTTGAAATAAAAAAATCCATTTAAACCTCTATTTATTAAATTCATTTCAAGGTTTCTTAAGCTTTACCAATATTAATAACAGGTAACGTAAATAGTAAATAAACAACTCATTTTATTGCTAGTATGATGATTTACAACTAAGTTAGATAACTTTATGGGATTTTAAAGGAAATAAAAAAGCGTTTTTTTCTAAACTATATTTTGCAAACTACTTTGTGTTATCTTATATATATAAACTGCACGTCAAAATTAACGCATAATAAGTAAAAAAATTCTAACTCTAAAACGCCTTTAGCAATCTTTATATAATATTAAAAAAAACGCTCGAAAAAAACTTTTTTAAGTAAATAAAAAATATGCTGTTAAATACCGTATTTTTATTAGTATACCCTGAAATTTTTGTACAAATCAAACGAACAGTTACGAAGATACAGCGCTTTAAAGTCGGTAAAATTACCACTTTTCAGCAAAATAATCATTAAGGGGTTATTTTTACCGACTTTGAAACGCTGTATCTTCGTTACTATCAGCATATTTTTTATTTACTTAAAAAAAAAATTTTTCTAGAGCGTTTTTTTAATATTAAATAAAAGGGCTTTAAAAATATTTTCTCGAAAAACCCTCGAACACGTAAACTGAGATATAAGTTGATTCTTATACAAAATTTCATAAAGATTGGTAAAAGCGTTTTAGAGTTTTTTTTTTACTTATTGTGCGTTAATGTTGACACGCAGTGTATTAGAACATATTAGAGTGTGCGTTATTTCGCAATTTGAATTTTTCGACTTGGTATTATCTAAATTATTAATTTAAAGTCTAAAAACAATTTTGAAAAAAAAACTTTGCCTAAGCGATATTTTAATGACATGATAATTTGACGAAAATGAAAATTATGGTATTATTTAAAAATCTCCTTAAACCATTTGTATAACTTATAACTGTTCATTATTTTTGTTATTAGTATACAGAGTGTCTGGTTTTTGACACTATGCATATACCCGCTTATCTTTAGAGATACAGTGTGACCCATTTGTTTGCAAGTCACCCCTGTATAATCTTTATTTTAACCGGATTTGTTTTAAAGTGTAGATCTTAGTAAACTGTGGTTTTGAGAGCAAATTTATGCACGGCACTGGATTCACCACCCCTCAAACGACCCTATATTAAATTTTATAGAAAAATTAGCAACAATTTTGTAGTCAAATTAAAAATGCCCAATAATTACTATTTACAAAAATTTATACAAAAACAGACATAGTAGGCCACGTATTTTGTAAAAATATGTTTTTTGCTCCAAAAATACAGTTTATCAAGATCTACACTTTAAAACAAATCCGGTTAAAATCGCACAATTTTACAGGGGTGAGTCGCAAACCCACTGTATAAAGTTGGTTAAATTTTATTTATAAGTTTAAGTTTTCGAGATATCGTAGAAAACGAGAAATTTTTTTTTAAACGGTTGAACCTGTTGAAACTGTAATAGAAAAGAACATAAAAATTTTTCATGGAAATTTAAAATCTTTTAAAACTGGCCTAAACTAAAAAAAATCAAGACGCACAAAATGGGCAACATGATTAATGTATTATGTCCAAGATTATGTCATATAATCTATAAAGTTCTAAAAATATTTTTTTCTTCGATGTTAATATTTTTATTGTGGGAAAATTTGACCTTATCTAATTCTCCTAAAGGCCAACCAAATAAAAGGTTATGTAAAAAAAATAATCTTTAATTAATCCTATTTGATTACACCAAAAGTAGGTTCACGAAATATATTTATATCATCAATACTTTAGGTTTTAATCTTCTAATTCGTTTTTTACATTAATAAATGCAGCATTATCCAATTAAGTGAAATTGCACTCCGCTGGATATTTTTATTGAACGTTTTCTAAATTTCCTGGATATCTTTCTTACGTGTCGGGACTTTATAAACCCTAAGGACCTTTAGAGTGTATTGACACATCTGAAAATTTAATAAATCGAATTATTTTCTATAGTAAATAATATTAATCATTTAATGTTTTCGTAAAATACCTATACGATATTAAATGCTTCTATTATCGGCCCTTTAAATACACTGAGGTATACAATTGTAAATGATTTTGACCGATAGACAATTAATGTGTTCAGCGGCGTAGACAAGGGTTAAAATTTTCATTTCTATAACTAATTAAAGTTTTCCCATCGTCTATTATCTCATTCAATACGCATTCGGTCTTACTTTATGGAGTTCGTTGTATGTATTTGGTCAAAATACCGGTTCTTTATAAATGGCATAAAATAATTTTGCTTTAAATGGACGTTTTAACACATTATTATCATTTCCTTTTGCATAACGGCCAATTTATTTGTAAACATTACCATCTTTAGTGGATAATATTGTCAGGATTCTTGGAACTATTTTGCAAGATACAACCAAGATGTTTTCATTAAATAAATTGTAAGATTTAAGTCTTTTATGTTTCTATGTCTAACGTACATGCAACCATATTTTATTTATTAAAAACAGTATTTATTTATATTTATATATAAATTTTTCGGATAACATTTTAAGGTTTTATAGTACGACGGTATTTTAAAAATATAAAAAAAAATCGAATATATTTTTACTTCCGACACTGAAAATTTTAACTCTTAATATTATTAGGAAGATCCTCCACATTACAGCTTTCATTTTTTTTAAGTCGCTTATATATAAAAAGGCCATATTTTATTATTAATCAAGAGTTTAAGTAAATCTTTATACATATTTTTGTCGGAAATTGAATGCTCTACAAAAATGGACTGATGTGTTTAAGCGATTACCTTAACCATTTAAAAGATATTCAAAATCTAAGTTTAAAGAATTAAAAAAAATAATGTGCAGCATCGTACACGTGGTAAAAGTAAAACTTCTTATAAACTAGGAAATGTGAGTAATTTTAGTTGTTTGTGTGTGTATGTGAGAGAGAGACAGAGAGAAAGAGACAGGGATAATTACAAAAGAAATATCACCGTATAAAATTTGTGTAAAAAATATATTTTTAACCATACCAAATACGCTTTATTAGTGAGTTACTGATTAATTTCATCTAAAATAAATTTATATCCTTGGCATAAAAACAGAAGCGAATTTGCTTTCGGCACGCGCCTAAAGTGCGGCATGCTTTGAGCGCGCCACGCCTTTGTATTTTGTCGGCTTTACACCGCGTTATTACGAATAAGCCGCATCATTATGAAATAATAAAAACAGTAAAATATTCGCTACTCTTCGTTACTCATAATTGTTTATTTGATTTATTTTTTGGTAGAAATAAACCATTTGGTAACAATTTTTATTTTTTTAAGTAATTTTGCGCTAGATTATCGTTTATTTCACGAAAATGTACATTTTCCAATAAACTCGACCCGTTTGTTCGATTATAAAAAATCGTATCTCGCTACCCAATTACTTTAGACATGTGCGGTTTTAACGGTTTTTTGTGTAAATGTTTAAAACCAAACGGCAGCAACTTTTGTCAAAATTGTGTACAAAATACACCGGAGCGTGTAGTTTTCACCAAATTATTTGCCATCAAGAAATCATTTTTTCAAGTTATATACTTTGTGTCGCTAAAATTACGTTTTCCGCCTCGAAATGGGAACAATTGTTTTAAACCTTTGGATAACATCTGTTATTCCCAAGCAGCATTTTAAGTAAAAGCGTAGAGCTTTGAGGAAATATTACTTAATTTAAGTAAATATTTTGTAAATTAACCTTAAAAATTTACTTGAAGTAAAACTTTTTTTAAAGTTATTTAATAAGTTTTATTTATGTTATTTTTACCTATTTTAATAACCCTTAAGTTTCAACACTCTAAAGTTTTATGAGGGACGTAATTTTTACGAAAGAAAATTACTTACAAGTGTATTTCACCTAAAGGAAAATTTAACGGTAATTTTAACGTCAGAATTTTTACTTAATGGTAAATGTTACTCATAAGTCCTAATTTTACAATATTATGACCATTTTATAACCGTAAATAATTCCTATTCGCCTGGTTATTAGTGGTAATAAATACTATTAGTGGTAATAAATACTATTAATATTGACTAAACAAGTAAAAATAAGCTTAAAGTAAAAAATAAAACTTTTAGGTCACCATAATAAGTTTTTTAAGATGGCATCAATTACTTATCTAAACATTTATAATATTTTTTCATAAATATTTTTCTAAAATAGAATAAGGAAAGTTTTAGTTATTAAAAATGATTAAAACTAAATTATTTTTAAAAGATTTTATAAAATTTTGTAGGTTTTAAGTTTTGTTGAATTTTCATCCAAGCAATAATTTTTCTTAAAACCGTAAAATATTTAGAGGGCATATAATTTTATTCAATAAAATAATGTGCGTTAGAGTTTTAATGCAAACTATTATTGACAATTTACGTTATATTTTTTAATTTTACTCTAGGGTGGCCTTTATTACTTTGTAAGTTCCATTTTGTAAAATATAAATTAAAAGAACAAAGAAATTACGAATGTTTTAGAAAGAGAGAGCAAACAGTTAGTAATTATAGCGTTATTTTTACGTAAATATGTGGTATTTATATTATTTTTATTACGTTATTCTCTTAGTAGATCAAAAAGGTTATTATGTAGGTAAAATAACGAAATAAACCATTTCCCAAATTTGGTAATTTTTCGTATTTTTACCGTTATAAAACCGTTTTGGTTAACCGTAAAAAATACTTTAAAGTTGACTTAGTAGTAAATTTGAAGTTATTTAAACTTTAAAATGCTGCTTGGGTTGTTTGTTATGATTCTAGTTTGACGTAGAGAATTGCCCACTAAAGACCAGCTTATCATGTCAATTTTCTCTTGCAATGTGTAGGACTATATAACTTATAATTTTAAAACGCTCGAAATACACACTAGCAAATGCAAAACAAAACTGAATCCTCGCCTACGCCGGCAATCTGCTTACAATGCATCTGGGGAGGGGCGATCGGATTCACTCGGGTTTACTCGTTCTCTCTACGTTATATCTTTTTCTCTCTGTAACGAAATCTCGGAGCGTTACATTTTTTCCAATTCACTCTCCATTCTCGTCAAATATCAGAAATCCACCAAAGCAGTTTCACCTCAAAAATTAAAAAATAATTATTGTCAATTAAGTATGACATATTTTTGTAGGAAAGTTAACGCCTGATGTGTTTAATTGATTATATCAGTACGCATTGAGATTCGGATACGAATATCTTCTCAACGATTTCCTTCTTTAAATTTGACTTTGCATAGCCCATATTACGTGTACCACCCTGTACATACACAATTTAAATACTTTGATAGCATAGGCCGATGATAATAATGTTGTGATATTGTTGCTGGTCGTTTAACTCCGCTACGGTTCGGGCATCATCGTGCGTCGACGGGTCCGGGATCTCGGATCCAGTGCATTTGCAGTATGCCGTGCGCGCGGGATATCCAGTGGGCTTTTGAAAATTAAGGACTTGCCGCGGCAAAACAACAGTGCACCCGTGAGTAACGTGGTCAAAGTGAGCGTGTGCGGCCAGCAGTGATTTGTGTTTTCATTTGTTAACAGAGAATAGCAGGATTATTTGTTCGCGAGGATTAAAATTTGTGAGGTGTGCGGAAGTGGAAGTTAAAAAAAAATTTAAAAATCATTAAGATTAAAGGTGATTTCTTATTTATATTTCGCAATTCTTTAATAACACGATTTATAAGTCCAATTTCTATTTTTTTTTTAATCTTCTGACAAGAAAGAAAACATGTTTTAATTACATCCTTACTAAATAGTTTTCAAAAAATTATACATTTTTTTATTTTAACTAAATTTTGCCAGTTAAATACAATACATTTTATGCTATTGGATTCTTTCATAAAGGGATTTACTCGTACTTAAAAGTTCTACAAAAGTGCTTTATGTGCCATAGCTGTAATCTGCACCTGTAGGATGGTACGGGTCACTAAATCTTATTTTAGTAAAAAATTCTCATATTTTTTAAGATATTTCAAAAGTGACTGGATTCTTTGTAAAAATGTAAAATAACATGTATGTAATACACCTCGTTTTAGGTTAAATATATCTACATAATTAGATGAAATTGTACTGGTAAACAATTGAAAATCATCATTTATAAAAAATTTCATAAATTGTCAATGAAAACGCTTTATATCTCAACAAATATCAATATTAGCGATTCAACTGATAAGACCTTTTTTAAAGAAAATTAAATTTTCCACAAGTTTGTCCTTTACATTTTTTCAAATAATCCAGTCACTTGAAATATCTTCAAAAATATGAGAATTTTTCACTAAATTAAGATTTAGTGACCCGTACCATCCTAGGTGCAGATTACAGCTATGGCACATAAAGCATTTTTGTAGAACTTTTAATTACCAGTAAATCCCTTTTTGAATCAATCCAATAGCATAAAATGCGGCTGAGATATAGATATTTAAAAAAAATAATCAAAGTTTACGTGTATTTTAAATGGGAAATCTTTATAGGCTTTGGTAGAGTACTTTAAGTTAATATTAAGGGCTCAAATTTTCAGGGAATTTTTTTTTTACATTTTCAACAAGATTTTAAGTTGCGAGCGAAAAAATAAAAATAGTCGTGAAAAAAAGCACCCTAATATCAGAGGTATATGTTTGTACACGTCAATTGGTATTTTTAGCTGCGCATTTTTTCCAACAAAAACTTTTTGAACTTGTAGCAGTGGCCAATACCAACTTTCTTATTTCAAATGCAACACTCTGTATATTGTTCAATTTTTGGTTTCTTCTTAAAATTGTGGACATATTTTATATACAATGTCCTATTATAGGACCTATATAGGTATAAGATATCTTCAATTGTTTCATACATTAACAATTTTCCGAATAAACCAAAAATTTAATAATATACAGGGTGTTGCATTTGAAATAAAAAAGTTGGTATTGGCCACTGCCACATGACACACCCTGTACAAAAAGATTTACAAAAAGATTTTGTTGAAAAAATTACCAATTGACGTGTGTGAGCGTTTTTGGAACTCGCCTCTATTTATTTATCATCGAATTTATTCCATTTTTTATGTTTTAAAAATTATTTCGATTTTTAATTTTTTTATTTCACAATGTAATGCTTTTAATATTGCTTTAAACAAAAATAAAAAAACGGAATCGAAAATTATGGGATTTCTATACTTTTGAACAACAAATTTTATTTTAGCATTAAACATTTTTATTTCTAAAAAATCATCAAAAACAGAACTCAAATTTTTATTCATAATCTGATATCATAGTCCTGATCTTCATAATCAGGCTCATCTTCTAGTGGAACTTTTTTTTCTTGTTTTTCTTTTTTGTTCTTTGATGTACCAGGTGTTTTCTTTTTTTCGTGTGCTAAGTTTATATAAAAATCATAATATACAGGGGGAATAAATTCAAGTAATTGTTGCAGATTTTGCCCCTTTAAAAAATTAATTTTAATTCCTTCTGGGTAAAGTTCTGCAAAAGGCAATTTTGCTGGTCTACCAGGGGAAATTATTTACATATAAAGAAAATAAGCGGTTTTATAAATAAACGCATGTCAACTTCTGTTCACAGTGTTTTTTTCTCCCGCTCATAGATGAGACCAAAATCAGAATAATCATTTAGAATGTTTTAGAATGTTTTTGAAACAAATAAAAAAAATTTTTTACTAGATTATATTATAAAAACTTTTTTTTTGCATATATTTAAAAAAACTAAATTTTGTTTTTATGTTCTAAAAACAATATTTACAAAAAAAAAATTAAAAATTCCAAAATACTTTACCAATATATAACCTTTTTAAAATGGTAAGAAAAACTTTTGAAAAGATGCAAAAACCATAACAATGTTGACATTTTTAAATAATTTAACTTAACTTGACATGCATTTTCAAATATACAATGAAATATCGTATTTTCATGGTAAAAGTATACAGACCGAGTGTGCAAACATTTTAAGTAACAATAATCTTTAATAGCAACTTAACCTAATAATTACGCAATGCGATTAGATCACTTCGGCAAAACCTATAAGCCGTAAGCTGTATTAACTAAAAATGAAAATACGATATATACAGGGTGTTTATACTCAAAAAGGATAGCGTAATAGTAGTGTAGATCTCATTGAAACTAACAATTTTTTTAAATTAATAATTTCAACTTTTACAAATTACAATTTAAAAAAAACGGAGCAACAATGTGAATAATGAGTTCATTATTTTCGTTCTTAGGAAGGGAATTAATAATGTTTATCATTATTTACGAAAAAAACAATATTATGCAATAGGAGTTGATAAACATTCATATTTACTTATAAATATAATTTAAAATATGTAAGTTTAGAATTGTAAAACATTTTTATCAAAACATAATACCTTTAATGATATATTTGGTATCTATTTTAACATGCTATAACAAGGACAAATAATTGTCTTGTTTTGTAGATACATGCATGTACAGTAATAATTATTTATCAATTATTATTGTTCCAATAATAAATATTTTTCATATTTTTTTTTACTTTTTTATTTATTATTATGATAAACCTTTATCACGTTTAAAAATCCTTACCTGTAAATTGAATTATTTAAATAGGATTTAAAATGTAGGTACAAATATATTGATTATAAAACCAAATAATGTGAAATTCCATAATAAAGTTGAACAAAAATCAATCATGTTATATTCATATTGACTAAGGCTATATACACACTGTCATGGAAAAAATTGGCATATTCGTGTGTTTAAATATAGTTAATTTGGGTCACTTGCAATTAATATTGTATATAAATTGTTTTAACTAAACGTTTTATCTGCTAATTTATCAAAGGTTTCATTACACTATAAGAAAGGTTAAAATAATTACAAAACAATAAATTAAAACAATTTATTTTATTTAATGCATATTATTTTCTTTTAATGTCTATTCACACAAACAGTTTTAAAATATTGTTTTATATTAAAATCTTCTTTGACAATACCTACGTTAATTTGTTTCTGTACCTACAGTCGACCGGTAAAATTTGAATTTCAAATTGCTTTTAGTCGTAATAATGTCATTGAAATTAAAACGTAATAGTCTATAGAAAATATAATCCCTTTTGATATCTGGATTTCCTTAAAAGAAATTAATTAAAACCTATTTTCAAGAGTTAAAACAATTGCGTTTTGGCAAGTAGCTGTCCATAATTATAATAAATTAGTTAAATTATGTTATTGATCAAGTATAATTTATTTTATATATAAATAACTGTGACCTTTACGGATAAGTTTCAATAGGTATCGTTATCCTACACCTACTAAATTTAGAAAATATCGCTGTTTGTTGAATTACTCCTTTTCAGTTTTTTTGTTTGTATTGTGGGTATGTCAGGTAAGATAGATAGAGGAAAATTAATTGTTCCTGCACTTTATCAGGGTTGACACTACGATAAAACAAAAAAATTGAATCTCGTTAATAAAGCATAATTAACAATAGTAAATTGCCCTAAAAATAAAGAAAAGTTGTTGTTTTCCAGTGTGTAGTTTCCACGATATAGAAAACTCACTTTTATTATGTACTGAACACGGTTTTTGTATTCTTATTAAAAAACATTTATTAACTCTCACCATAAAATCTGACATTTGTGCGATTTGAACCATTTGAATTTTAAATTGAGGAAAGGCGACTATAATAACATTAAAACCTCAAAAGTGAGGTTAATTGTAAAAAAGTGAGGTTAGAACTGACCAAAAGATGTCAGATTTTTAAATATGTACGTCATAGCGTTAGTTTTCTATTTTTTGGACCTTTACATACTTTATATACATTTAGGTAAAACTAATTATATTATAATAAAGTTCATTTTTTTTTTGGACTGCGGCAACGTTGCAAATTTAGGGTTTTGGTTGGTAAATACAGTTGTCAAGTTGGTCGCATTGATTAAAACAAACTAAGCTAGTTATAAATTTAATTGTGGTTATGTATAAATTATTGTAGGTTACATTGTGCAGTTCTCAAGTTGAGTTGTCGAAATTCGTAGTTAAAAATTAATTTGGCTTTGGTGGTGCTTGGATGAGTAAAATCATATAAAAAAGTAGTTAAATATAGGTTGCTTTACGGCCCAGAAGAGAAAGTATTCCTAGCGGATAATAATCTTTGCTTTGAAAAGAATTTATATAAAAGAAATTAAATTTTTTTGTGAACGTAAATGTTGTCGCATGGTGAATAATGTGTGATGTAATATTTATAAAACCAAATCGTTACTTTTTTACTCGAAAAATGTCCATAAGGCGATGTACTTTTTCTTTCATTGTGGCATTTGGCATAATTTCATCAAAATAAAGTTTTGCCCTCAAAAGGGCTTTACATTCGAATTCGTTGCTATTATTTTCGGCATAATTATCTTTTTATTTATAATTTATAAGTAAATTATCAATAATAAATATAATTGTCAATTTGACAGTGTCAAAGTATTTAATTAAATCTTTAACAGAAGTACCATTTTTAAATACTAAAAATACTAAGTCAAACTGGCATAAGCCACCAACCCAACAAAAAAACACGAGTCCAGATAAAAAAAATTAACTGTATATACCCAAATCTGTCTGAAGCATTCCTGAAACAAAATTAAACTGAACTAAAACAGAACGTAATAATATTTTCTTAGAAAACTTTACATTAAAAGTAAGGACAATTTCCTGCCCTGCTCTATTTAAATTTTAATTAATTCCCAGGTAATTCTTTATTCAAATTAGATACATCCTAAAGAAAAAATCCATGCTTAATTAATATTTTAATTTTTTTCCCGGTTTTTTATTACCTACTTACATTATTAAAACAAAACCTAAAAGAACAGCAGCAGATTGAAATACCTTTAAATAACCATTAACTTCTGTATTGTTTAGTATTGAAAATGTGGAAATATAAAACCGAAACTCGGCCAAGTATTACATATTTACTTTTATTTTTTGGTAGTATTTGAGTTGGGTAAACAAAAAGAATCGCCTGGAGGAAACACATTTACATAAAGGCTTCACTGGAAATACCATACAACATTGATTTTGCCCATACGCCTATGCTATGATTTTACGTAGCGAACATAGACATCTTTTCAATTATATTTTTTCAACATTCTCTTGCATCAGGGGTTTTAAATTTAGTCCTTGATTTATTAAATGTCTACATTTTAGATGCTGTTTTTGATTTTTGTCAATATTTATATCATGGTTTTTAACGCTATTTTTTATGATAATGGGACATTTGAAAATACATTTAGAACCAACGCAAATTTATTAATTATTTGTGTAGGTTGTTTTATTTTGTATTAATTATATTTATTGCCAATGCCAGTAACTTTACTATTATATTTTTTTGCAAGGTAAACTATAAAAAAATCTAAAATAATTTCCATAAAAACTTGTTATTATTAACTATCTCTAATTAATGTTAAAAAACTAATAACAAAAAATTAAAAAGCCGCAATAGAATATTAAAACAGGCGATAAAAACCTCTAACACAATTAACAAACGCTATTTGTCCCGCGTATCGATCTAAAATGTTCGTTTAAAACAATTAGCTGGCTCTTGTCTATGTTACAACGTTACATGTTACACACCCCCGAGTGTACGTGGCAACCAATTATAGATGTGGTTTTTCTCTACCGGCTCAGATAGTTAATTGTCGTATTGTTTTGCGCCACCTATTTAACATAAATATTTTTTGGCTTTTATTCTTTTATTCTGTATTATAGAGTTTAATAATGGTGACTTCTTTTTTTATCTAACATGAAATTTTCTTATATTTTGTCGAAATAAAAATTGTGCCTTAACATCAGCAATTTTGACCAAACTTGGAACAGTTGTATAAATATACGGGGTTTGTACTATACTCCAATAAAGTAAATTGTCAATGTGATGCTAAAATCATTGCATCAAGTGAAAGTGGTAGTGCAACTACATGGCGATAGATGGCGTTTACATGAATAATACCATAAGGTCCCTAGAATACCATCATGTCAAAAGTCAGAGTTTTACAACCTATAGGTTATATATATGATGCACCGAAAAAAGTATGTTTTTAGCCATTTTTAAAGACATTTTCAGCTATAAAACCCAGAAATTTTGCCATCTAAAGTCAGTCTCTTTTATATATTCTAATACATAATTAATAATAATCCTATTTACCTCTAACAGCTGTTAAAGGTAACAAAGTTTCATTATTATCCCGTTTACCAACTTTTGACTCCGACTATTTAAATGCTTCGGCATTTTAAATATAGGAAAAACAAAAAAAAACGTTATATAACATACACAAAAACAGCAATGAAAACTTAAACGATATACAATAACACAAACAACAAACAAAATAAACGAATTTATACACGAATTAAACGAAATATTCAAAAACACAACTGACAGTTTCGAAATTCTAAAACGTCAATTTCTTTTTCTATGCGTCATTTTATTAAGCAAAATTTTAATCTAAACATGACAACATTGCAATTGCTGCCAACTTAATTTGGTTAAGATGCATTAAAATATTTAATTACAGACTTCGTTTTATACATTTACTCGTAGTATCGGAATGTCGTTTAATAATTAGCTTAAATCTTCCACAAATTTTAACCAATTAAAAAAAATAGAAATGATTTTTAATGACATTTTTATGCTGTACATCCTGGCCTACTTTATTTTTGATATCTTTAAAAAACATAACCTCAAAGTTTTGTCACGAACTTTTTTAATATTTTGTTGGTTTGTTTTGGTTAATTAATCTAAATAAGCTTTAAATAAACCAACACAATAGGAATACATAGACCAATACCATTTAGGGAGTCCAGTATATTTAGGTTTTTTTTTAAATTATTCGGTAAGATTTTTTTAGATTGTTAGAGTACGGTATATGAACCTTAAATTTAAGTTTCGACCATTAACACCTTGCAGATTTTCCGCAATTTTGGATTTAGGGGTAACTACAATAAAAATATATCTTTTTATAGTAGAAAAACTACTTCTATATCGGATTTAACTGTTGGTTGGTCCATTTTCAAGAGATACATTTCGAGTTACACATAAAAATTTGACATTTTGGTTACTCTATTGTTTTATAGATGTCGCTATTTAATTTAAATAATTTTTAGATATTAATAAGTATTTTTTGTAAAAAAATATAATATGCAACTCGTTTATAAACTTCTCTAGGCACTCATGTAATGAGGGCTTAATTAAAATTGGTTATTAAACTTGAAACGTAATATAATTTTAAAATTTGTTATCATCATTAAATCCTCCTATTATTAATGTCCATTGCAATTGTAGTACTTCTAATAATTAATATTACATTTCTATTGTCCAAAATTCAAGAATTATTCAAAAAGCAGATACTACATATATTATATATGTCAACTTTTAGGTTTAATATTTAAATTATGTATTCATACAAAACATAATTTAGTTAGTTGAAAGACAGCTAGTTACAAACATAAATTACTACCTTCACAACAAAATCGATATTTCAATACATATGCGTTAATAAAATAAACCTTTTAAAAATAATATTTTTGTACCGTTATATTAACATATTTTTCATTTAGCTTTCAAATGTTTATATTATCTGCATTTAGCAATACCCTTTTAAACCAAACTTAATTTTGTGAGGAAACTAGTTATAAAAGTTTAACCAAGTTTGAAAACCTAAACAAAAAACTTTGTTGAGATAAAATTTAATCGCTTACTTGTATATGGAGGGTATTAAATTAAAACCTTTATTTTATATATTTAATTATATAAGGAAAGTTAAACTTTATACAAAAACATTCCCCCACAATAAATTTGCGTGTTCATAGAGAACTTATTTTAAGTAAATTTTAACACTAACTTATTAAGATATATGAGTATACTGATGGAGCTAGATAACATAAAATAAAATGTTTGGTTTTACATTTGATTTTATTATTCATGAAGGATGTAAACAATAAATATTTTGAGTTGTAAATTTTTAAAAATATTTATTTCTTTTTCTGAAATATATTGTTTATTTTTTTAATAAAAAGTACATCAAATTTAAAAAAAAAACATTGTTATGTACTCTCTTAAAATGAATTAGTCAAAAATAACTAATTATAAGTCATATTTTACTAATTGTCATAGCGAAAAAGAAGTCATTAATAATTAGTCAAATTCTACTGAATGAAAGAGTCTAATTAGTAGATTTAAATTTAAAAAAGTTTTGACCCAGTCGGGGATTGAACTCAGGTCTGTCACTTGTCAAGCTGTTGTCATAAACCATTCGGCTATCAGCCGCTCTTATAAAAATCAATTTTATTTGTCAATAAATATTGTTCATAATATTTTAAAGTTGAATATATTATTTGTGTTGCTGTTTTGAGCTAAACTTTTTGCACCTTTATTTGTTTTTATGGGTCATTTAACAATGGAGCTTAGGTATATGCATTTAATTCAAATAATACTTTGTTGTTGGCCGCAAACGATTAAAGAAATTGGTTTCTTTTAACTCTCAGAAATAGTCAAAGATGGTGACTAATCTTAAATTAGTCAAACGTATATAGTTACTTAGTAAACAATAACTATTTAAAAGTGAAAACGACTATTTTATTAGTAAAAAATGCTGGTACTAATTCAAATAGTAGAATTTTATTTTTAGAGAGTGGTAGTTTATTTGTTAAAATAAAAATAATTCTAATTTTTACTATTTTTTACGTATTTTATACACTATTCTTTCTACAAACAGCATTAAAAGTCGATAAAGTTTATTGTTGCTAAAGTTTGTTGATACTTTAAATCTCGTAAGATGGAAAGTGATCAAGAAAATGAATTTCTTACAAATTTTTGAAAAATGGCAAAGTATATTAACCGAAAAAACCTGGAACAAATCGATACATTTTTCCCAGAAGTGCAGGATGTTAATTTTGTTCTATTTTTGAACCAGTGCTAAAAGTGAATTACTATTAACACGACATACTTTTACTGGCGTTTGTAGAAAAAAAAATATATTATAGTAGTTCTACTCGCTAAATACAAAACAACAAAAAACAAAAAAATAACGTTTCTGAAATATGAATGGATCTAAATGTACCATAACTGATCCTAAAACCATCAAAACATTTTTAAAATGAAATTTTTAATACCTGGAAAAAGACTTTTATTTATTTTGCGTTCATAATGCCTTCATTATAATTATTTTATAGGTTGGCTATACTTTAAACAGCAAAATATTTTGCATATTGGTTATAATATTTTTATGATTTTTCTAGTACTTACGAGACTTTTCTGGCAATAAATTTTAATAAACACCAAAGAAAATCCTGATTTTCTTCTTTACATTAACAGCCACTTATTGTAAATTAAATTTAAGGTATAAATTTTATAAATTGTCCACGTACGACAAAATGACGTCTTAGGACATTAGTTCTTTAATATACTATTGTTCATTTATTTAAACTAAATAAATAAATCCTTTTGTTGATTAATTCATTGGCCTGGCAATGATTCCCAATGGCCATATCAGGATGGCGGTTATCTGCCAGGATGTCAGGACTTGGGTAGGATATCGGTCGCTACGGCAACCATCATACGTTCCACGTTGTACGTACATGTAACCGGTAATCAAAATTAAGAGTCATGGTTTGACGGTAGTCCCCATATAATAATAGTGAAATAGCGAACGTTAAAATACCTAAAGTGCAATAAACATTCCTTTCGCGCATGAAAATAGATCTTTCGCAAACTGCTTAATGCTTAACATGATTTAAATTTTAATTTCGAGGTTTAGTGTTATTTGAGATGTTGTGTGGCAAATATCGTAAAACAAAACCTATTAAACTGTGCTCTCGACGAAAACTTAATGCTTAAATAGTTTTCAATGAATGATTCACACATTTTTAAATTTATTATAGGAAAATAACTACACAAATATTTGGATCTTTCAAAGCTTTTAGTACTTACTAATTTCATTAAAACTTCTGTTTCACACCATTCAAAAACTTTTGTCATTGGAACCGAATTTCCAGTTAATTAAACGGATTTTGTTCATATTTACAACGTTAGAAATAGAAATTTGTCAAGTTTAAAATAAAGTTTATTGTTAAGTTTGAAATATTTTTTCAATTATTAAAGTTATGATATTTTTGTGGGTGAATATATTGAGATGTTCCCCAAGTGAAAATAATTATTTTTTATTTTTGGTTGTTTCACTGTTAGTCTAGAATAGGGTTTTTTAGAAGCCACCAGGTCTAGTAATAACATAATATAAGTGGTTCTGCACTAAAGCAAGAATTTTAAGAAATCATATATTTTGAATATTAGAGCTTCACGGAAGATAGCTTCACGGAGGTTAGGATTTCTTATGTTTTTTTAAATATCCCTTTGTATATTTGAAATAAGTTATAGTATCTTTGACACCTTAATATTTAAAAAAAAAATACAATTGTACATACATAAAATATTTATAAAAAAAATCTATATAATGAGATATTACACTTCACGGTGAATAGGTTTTTAAATAGCAAATTAATGAACTTAAACTCTTGAATAATAAAACAGCAACATTCTCATCAACAGAGGTTGTTGCTTATTTAAAATGATTAAAGCGCCATCCGTTACATACAATTTAAAGAAAAAAACAGATTCACGGAGGATAGAATTGTAACACCTACATAAATTATTATAAAAATTATTTCTTTTAATTTTTAATTATATTTTATATTTGATTCCATTGCTTTGGATGTGTTTAATTTACTTAGTGAACTGATATTTTTAGTATGCTTTTACTACCACAGATATTTGAAAACATATAGGTTAACCTAGAAAAAAATAATTGTCACGGAGGATAGGTTTTAGACTTTTAAAACATTGTAAAAAATAATTAATTGCGGTTAAAAATCTGGAACCTGAGCTGTAATATCTACTTAATTATGAAAGATCAACAAAATTAAAATTGTAGTTTAGTTTTATTAAATATCAAGGGGTAACACCATCGGGGGACATTTCGTGAGATTCACCCTATTATGAAATATAAATGTAAAATACGAAAAATGTTTATAAACAAAATTCAATTTCATTCTACTTAAACCGATCTAGATAAGTTATATTTTAATTGGGTAACCTATTTCACATTTTAAAACTTTGTTGAATTACAAAACAAGCTATTTATTTTTTAGCAACCACTTACAAAATTTATATAATATCTGAATGTATAATATAATTTAACAAGTTTGTTTATTTTAATAATTGTATTTATTTATGTTTGGGTAATATATTATACCAAAGTATATAACTTTTATGTTGGACTTGATAATCAGATACATAAATATTTTACTAAATGCATTAATAAAATCGTGCTCATAATTATAATTGCGAAATATAAATAGTGATGTATTTCAGTAAAAATTATGTTTTCTAAAGTATTGTGACAAGGAGAAAAACCTTAAACCTGTCGAAAATACGTAGACTTTCCAACATGGAGGAAGAAGAAGATGAAATCACTTCTCTATCAAAAGCATCATCAACTGTCACACTTACTCAACACAACGTCCAATCGCTATCGAGAACGTCAACAACATCAACTCTTGCGGCGCCGAACATAAAACTAGAAGGCATACCCAAATGTCAGATATTTACGCAGCAAGCATCAGCGGAGTCCATTGAGTCAGAGGAGAGCACTTCACAGAGTACGTCGCAAAAAGTATCTCCCAGATACTCAATACTATCCAAGTCTCCGCATAGTAGTAGCAGCCAGGAAGAGTACGAGCCTAAGGGTCAGTTTTTATCAGCCGGACATCGCACTGAAACCACCAAAAGCATGGAGAGTTTAAGGACGTCATCGAAATCATTTTTATCGGCTAGCGAGAAGGATATGAGGCGTATTTTCACCGAGGCAACAGAGACTAAATCGTTAGAGAACATAGAGCGAGAGATGAGGCTCAAAAGACACGCCGTCTCCGGTGAAGGTCAAACTCTTGCTGGTTCACTAGGTAGCTCTGACGATACTATATCGGCTGAAAGACGCAGAGGGCTTTGGGCGGGTAGAATGAGGGTTCCTCAGCATCTAAGTCTTCCTCCACCGGCTGGGTATTTGAGTCTTAGTCCGGGCGATAGAAAGTTGACCATACTATCACCACATTCGCCTCATAGAATGCCTGATCTTCTTCACCTATCACAAACCACATTGAAGACCAGGAGAAAGAAAGCTACTGTTTTGCCTAGATTGGTTCTACCCAGAAGTGACTCGGATATCAGTGAAGTCTTCTCAGAGCATGGCTTAGAGTAAGTACCTAAATACAAATATTAAAATTGCATTCTATTTATTTTTAAAAACATTTTTTTAAATAGAATGCGATATATTGCCATTATAGTGAAGCCTAAATATCAATTTAGGTTTCAAGTTTTAACATTATAATTTTTTAATTATATTTAATCATCTGCAGGCATTTGGAGTTCACTTCCTCTACCAGGAGATTTTTAAGGTTAATACTTAAAATGTGTGGCTTGTGCACTGAACATAATCACCGCTATACAGGGTGTTTCAGGTTTAGAAGCAGGCCTTCACCAGGGAATGTTGAAAGTTATTTTACCTAATATTATATCGGGTGGTCCATAATGTTAATAATATACATGTTTCTATGACTTAAGTTAGTTGACAGTTGTCAAATGCAGTGATGTAATGTATCGAGATACATGTATCTAGATACTGGATCTAGATACATTTTATGTACCTAGATACGTATCGAGATACTTAAAAAAATCAGGATCTACTTTAGTATCTAGATCCTTTTGAAAGTATCTAGATCCTTAGATACAAGATACATTTTATTTTACCCAACCTGATTGCAACTCCACACCGTGTGGGCCACAAATAATAAAAAGATATTTTATTTCTTTTTCCCTTCAACCCACTTTGGAGTGCGAAGTGCATAAAGTAACTCTTAGGCACTAGTGAGTAAAGTTAAACAAAAGCGCTGTAGGTTACCTATAGTTGGCTTTTCTTCGTTCTGATAATTTTGAATTTGTACTACAAATTTTGTAGTAAGCTTTCATATGGCGAGTAAATATAAAATTTATTTCCGTTTTTCATGGATATTTCGTCAATTTTATCAAAACAGTTTTATTTTATAGTTAACACGCTTGTTTATAAGGTCCAAAAAATTTTTTTTTGTCATTTAATTTTTAAGTTTTTTTAACATAGTATCTGGAAGTAACTTAGATACTTTTTGAATGTATCTGTATCTGTACCCAGATACTTTTGGGAAAATGTATCGGTATCTGTACCCAGATACATCTACCAGAGAGTATCTGTATCGGTACCTAGATACTGAAAAAAATGTATCGGTTACATCACTGGTCAAATGTCAAACCATCGTTAAAATAAAGTGCCCTTCTTGTAAAATAATACTAAATGTAAAAACTATTTAATTATCTTAATACAAAAACACAAAAGTATTACAGTTTCTCAACGCCAATATTTGAAATTTTTAAATAAAAATTGTACTGACTGTTTAATTTTGCCGGCAGTAAACTAGATTTAACTAAATTTTGGGTGGTGCCAATAAAACATTTTTTTACTTTCACTGTGAAAAACTGGTTCTATATCGGTCCATTTTCAAGGGATACATTTCGATTTACACGTAAAAATTTGACATTTTTACCGGTGCGCCTGTAATACAGATTCTTAAGTTGGTTACTCTATTGTTTTATAGATGTCCCTCTATACAAATATTAAATTTAAATCAAAAAGTATAGTATGCAACTTTTCTTGCTCATGCCAAAATTAAATTCGTGTCTAAAATGGCGTTTAATAAACTTGATACATAATATACCTACTATTAATACTAAACCCAAAATTTGTTAAATTACGGACAACCCGATATATTTCTTTTTAGTTAAATTAATTTTCTATATCCATTGCTTATGTGATGCACCTGGGACACCCTATATAGTATCTATAGCTATGTCAAAACCTAAAATGCATGCTTTTATTAGTTAAAGAAGGTTACTTAAATAATTAAGATTTATATTACAAGATTTTATATAATTTATAAATCTTATTTATTTTAACCACCCTGTATAATTACTTGCTTTGCACCACGTTTAATTGTGTTCTTTACACATTGCTTTGAAATTTCTGCT
Source organism: Brassicogethes aeneus (assembly GCA_921294245.1). Taxonomy (NCBI): domain Eukaryota; kingdom Metazoa; phylum Arthropoda; class Insecta; order Coleoptera; family Nitidulidae; genus Brassicogethes; species Brassicogethes aeneus. The sequence continues at coordinate 5,598,459 of OV121135.1, read as the reverse complement.
TTTATAAGTATATATAATATAAAATTAATTAATAAACAGATGTGACTTAATATGTGGGTAGTATGTTTAATAAATTTGATCCAAATTGACTTAATATAAATACTAAAAAGTTTATTCCGAAATTTGCATATTTATGATCTTTTACCTTTATAAAAAAATTGTATTTATTAATTTACAAAAAACCTTTCAAAGGGATAAATATTGAGTTTTCTGAAAAAGAAATGTAAGAAGCTCTGATAAATTTACTTGGTATTTACTGAACATTTTCTTTTAAAAATAAAATATTTTACAATGATTTCTTTTATGTATTTCCAAACTCTATTCGTTTTACTTTGGGAAAACTCTTTTATTAAACATAACAATACCTTTACACGTTTGTAAAAATTGAAATGCTTATAAAAAATAAAAAAATATTTCGTTATTTCCGTGAAGAAAATACCTTGTGATGTAATATAACCTCAAATATTCATTGAAAAAACGTGTTATCCTTAATTCCAAATTCATCAAAATATAAACTAATCAAATTATATGTGTATACAGTTAACGCAATTGCACTTAAGATTCTAATTTAGGAATGGAATATGTAAAGCTATATTACATCCACCAAAGAGCGCAGTGCATTTTAAGTTTAGTAGGTATAGTCAATATGTGGTGTATGAATGTAAGGTTCTTAAAAATATCTGCCAGAATTCGCAAGGTGTAGAAAAATTATTTTAAAATTTATATTTTTGTTAAAAGCCTAGACAATTTTCTTTGTCATTTTATTACATACAGTTATTTTTTTTTGGGCTCGTGTTTTTTTATTAGGTTGGTAGCTTATGCCAGTTTGATTTAGTATTCTTAGTATTTAAAAAATGGTACTTCTGACCTTAATTTAATACTCTGACACTGTCAAATTGACAGTAATATTTATTATTGATAATTTACTTCTTAATAATTAGGAAGTAAATTATCAATAATAAATATTACTGTCAATTAATTAATTAATTATTATTATATAATTTCGATATAAAAAAATACCTATGCCAAAATTAATATCAAATCCTAAAGTAAAATAACTTTTAAGTCAAGAATGGCAGAAAAAGTACATCGCCTTATGGACATGGAGTAAAAAAGTAACGTTTTTGGTTTTACAAATATTAAATCACACATTATTTTCAGCTAAGCAGACCAAAAATTTTTAAAATTTTAAAAATAAAGGGGGAAATAAAAAAATAAATATTATTTCCTGTTAGGTTCAACCTTTTTGTGAAAAATCTAGTAGTTAATTTTCCTATATTTGAAAATAGCATCCATTTGGTTTGAAAAAGATCAGCAATAATCACGAAACTATTTCTTCTTTCAATTTGCTTTACTGATCATTAATAGTACTGGACAATAAACGAGGTGTGTTCAGAAAATATCGGGAATTTTCGTTTTTTGAAACAAATATTTATTTATTAGTCTACATTAATGTTTTTAATGAAAACAGCTAAAGTTTTTATCTTACTTCAAGGGCATGTATACCAACATAATAAAGAATATTTTATGACAACCGGACCCTCCGAACCCGCGAAATTTAACAATTCCCGTTATTTTCTGAACACACCTCGTACAGTTATTTTTTTTTTATTTTGACTCGTTTTTTATTAAGTTGGTAGCATATGCCAGTTTGTTTGATTTAGTATTTAAAAAATTGTACTTAATTAAATACTCTGACACTGTCAAATTGAGAGTAATATTTATTATTAAAAATTTACCCGTTAATTATTATATAATTTGGATATAGCAATAATAACGAAATTTTTTATTTTTTCAATTTTCCAAGTTACTGATCATTAATAGTCCTGGACAATATATACATTATAATTATTATTAAGCCACTACAAGTATTAACGTCCAGTAGCTTTAACAAACTAATGGGGATTGGAGTCCAATGATTGGACAACATTCACGTTTTTTTATGTAAACTTTTCATTCCTTTTATATAAGTTCTTTTCAAAGCGAACTACGAATTTTGACAACTCAACTTGACAACCGTTCAATGTAACCTACAATAATTTAAACATAACCACAATTACATTATAATTACATTTATAACTAGTTTAGTTTTTTTTAATCAACGCAACCAATTTTGGTTCCTTATTTACCAACCAAAATTTGCAATTTGCAACGTTGCCGCAGTCCAGATAAAAAAAAATGTACTTTATATACTGTGACACAGGAACGTGCATTAAAAACGTAAAAAAAATAGGATTTAAACGCGACAACATTGCGAGTTGCAGTGACTTTTCTATATGCAGTGTTATTAAATCTTAAATTGAGTTGTGAAAACGAATTATTATGTTCAGTAAAACTAGAAAAAAATTATTAAAAAAGTAAAGCTGTGAAAAATAAAGATAAAAAATCATAAAAGGTAGAAAAACTGCATAATTATTAAAAAAATAATAATTAATAATAAATAACAATACAATTGAAGACATAAGTGGATAAAGGTGTTATGTCACATTTTAAGGAAAAAAGGACAAACAATGTTCATACTAGTAACACTTTTCTCTATTATTTTTAATCTTACAAGGAACTACCAAAAAAGTTTTTTTTTAATTATTATTATAATTTAAAAACTTAAAAGTATCCACCAAACTGTTTTTTATGCAAAAATAATATTTAAAAATCTTCTCTATTTTACTACCTCAAATGTCACATAACTACTTTATCCACTTATGTCTTCAATTGTGTTTTTTTTAATAATTTACCTAAAAGGTATTTTGGTAGTTCCTTGTAAGTTTAAAAATAATAGAGAAAAGTGTTACTACTAGTAACTTACTAGTATGAACATTGTTTGTCCTTTTTTACTTAAAATCTGGTAGTCACCAAACAAATCAAACCAAATATCCCTGGATGATCACGTGTTCGTAATCCAGTGTTGCCGGATCTTCTAGATGAAAATGACAGATTAATCATTTTGGTTGCACACAGTCAACTTTGTCGTTTATTATTGCAGAACTGTGCGGTGAAAAATTTAAAGGCATAAGTGCATACGAGAAAAAAAATCAATTTTTTTCTAGGATGCTCTTATACCTAAAGAACGATAACATCCCGTGTAGTCTTAGCTATTTTAATGATTTTTTTACTCGTGCCCAAACCTTCTTAAATAAGAAACATAAAAAATAAAAAAAAACTAAACCAATTAGCAAATACTTCGTAAAACCCCTACAATCCAAACAAAAAACACCAAAAAACTGTCAAATATAAAATAAGCCTTTAATTACACGTAGTAGCACGTATTTTGTGTTATCTTAGGATAGATTAATCCTCTGAATTAGTTCAGGTGGCATTTGGCGTCGAACTGTAAAGAAAGTTACTCTGCATCTACGTTGGCGAGCGACAGCCGACCAATACCGGCGCATAGTGGTCCCAAAGGGTTAAACTTAAAGAAATTATTTTTTAATACTTTGAAAATTTTGTGATTCTGATTCTAGATCTTAAATCAAAACAGTCAAAATTAAATCATAGGTACAGCAACCCCAAATTTGTTCTAGGTTATTACTTTATTTTTTTTCCAAAATTATAAAAATTTAAAGCCTTTTCCTAAAAAAAGGTAGTCCTAATTTACATTTCTCAGCTGCAAATATTTCGAGAAAAATGCATTCATAAATTACTCCGTTCAGCATACCCATCTTATAATTTTTAGATTAAAATTACCCATGGTAATGGATACTTGCAAGTATCGAAAAAATATTTCTATATGTTTATCAAAGGAGGCATTTTTCGATAAATGTTTATAAAACAAATTATTGTTTTTTTTCTATGTAGATTGCACTGTTTAAGTTTGGCCCCTTAATTTTGGCTCACACTTTATACATTTAAGTGCCATCTTTTAAAGGGCGTAGCTCCCTTGCTTAGCATCTTTGACCTCATGTTCTTTGGACCCTTTTTAAATTTTGCGGAACATTTAAATGCTATGGAATTTAATGGTAAAGAATAATTATTTTATCTCCACGCGGTGTATAATTTAAACTTTATTGTAGTCAACATTCGATAAAGAAATACCTTGTTATGGCCTAGGCCGATAAAATTTTTTATGACGCAAGTAATTAGTTCAAGTTAGATTTTTTCTCGCTAGGGGTATTGTTTTGACAAATTATTCCTTTTCTAAGAAATTAACGTACTAAACTGGTTTAATTTATTTATAATAAGCACTAATTTGTTTGTTTTACTGTTAATGTTTAATATTTTTCATTAAATTATTGTAAAATTAAATATGAATAATAAAACAAAAAGTGGGGTTAGGCAACCAAGAAAACGCACGATTCTTTTTCTACGATTTAAATTATCTTTAAGTTTTAATTTGCTTTAAGTTTTCAATGAAATTAAATGTTAAACACAGCTTAAACATTCCAAACTACCTATTTTTTAAATAAAAATACAAACAAATTGAAATTAGATACCTACCTATTTATTAAACAATTAATTGAATTCAATGTAATAGCAAAAATCCATTTCTACTTAAATCATGTTGCTAGGTATTGTAAAACTATTACTGCTTCTAAAAGCAATAATAATTATTTTACATTTAATGTAATCTTTAGCTAATAAATAAATAGGATTCTAAAAAAGTGAGGTTAGGCCGCTTTGATTTTGAATTAAATTGACCTATATAAAGTGCTTTGAAGATAAAATGTTGTATGCCATTCGGCCGAGAAGTGCCTTGTTGTGCTTCGCTCAATTGTAGACACCCGCTACGCGTCGGCCTTCAAACCTTGAGCTTTGCACAAAAAGCCTTACTTCTTAACCTAATGACATAAATAACTATTGTACCTTCCCATAAAATAAAAATCATAATTTTATTTAAAATTCGTTTAAATTTGCCTTTGTGGGATATAAAACTTGCTTTCAATAGGTCCATTACACATCAATCCAGATTTAAAATCAATCAATAATGCATTTTTCCCAGGAGCACACCTAAAACGAAATATTTTGTTATCTAAAATTTAAAGAAAAATTAAAAACTATAAATATAAATGCTTTGTATAAAATTACGAAAGTGTTTTACTAGCCCATTAAATGGGAGTTGCGTACACTATTTTTTCTACGACTATTATAATGAAGTAGAAAATTAAAGTTTAATTTAAAAATATTTTTTTTTAGTCGTTTGCGGCTTTTGCGGCCTGTTACAATTTCCGACGGGGTTAAATTTTCATATATAATACCACAAGAGCTTCAAAATTATCGGGTATTTCCCGATAGGTTCGTTGCAAACAAATGAAGAAGTCAAGTTTTTCAGGTTAAAAAATCACGAGCGCGAAGCGCGAGTGATTTTTCCTGAAAAACTTGACGACTTTATTTGTTTGCAGGGAACCTTGAGGGAAATGCCAGATAATTTTGAAGCTCGTGTGGTATTCGGGGGATTATTTTTTTTGACAGTTCTCTGTATCTGTATGCTGCCCTCACCACCTCTCCAAGCCAATTCCACTGATATTATCATGAATAATTTTTTCTGGAGGCCATCAGGAGTTTCCTCGTCCCAAACAGTGGTCATTGCATCCCAATCTTTTTCCTCCAACGCTGCTGCACTTGCCCTCCGTTTTTCCGGAATAGATTGTAAAGCCTTACGCTTGGCATCACGAGCTCCTCGAGCGGTCTTGAATGCAGCATCCGAAAATGGGTTGATTTTGATGTCGAAATCGTTCAAATACTTTTCTTGAAGTAATTTGGCAGTCTGATTCCACATTGTTTTTATTGTACCTTCCTTATAGTCTTCTCCATCCATTTTCTTCATATTGTAAGCGTAATCTTTCATAATGTTTGCCAATTGCGCTTCACTCGTTTCAGCACTCAATGTGTATTCCCTCTCAGTACAAAAAGTAGTAAATTGGTTCCAAACTGTTTTTTTTGACTTCTCCGTATTAATGGGAACATTTCCTTTGACTTTTTTATCGATGGTGGACAGAGAACAAACTCCAAATCGACCCATTTTCATGCAAAATCTTCAATTTTCACAATTGAATTCAACCTGTCAGTTTGACGTGTAATTAATTTGACTTTTTTATATATAGCAACTACCAGAGAAAATTTTCAAAAAATTATCGCTGTAATTCGCTGTAGGTTCCCTCAACAACAATGCCTCAACAATGTCCCAACAATACAGAGAACTGTCAAAAAAAATAATCAATAATAAATTTACTATCTCACAATATTTATAATAACCTTAAAAAATTCAAAGTTTTAAAATTTTCTATGTAAACAGTAACTTGTCAAAATGTTAAATATTTTATCTGTCAGATGTCCAAGGCAATAGTTGATATTAAAAGAATATTGTTGTATATTGCATTTATATTGGTTAAAAATCTGTATCGTAATGATAAATTTGTATCATAATGGATCTTATATGAGGTGTGTTCAGAAAATAACAGGAATTGTTAAATTTCGCGGGTTCAGAGGGTCCGGTTGTCTTAAAATTTCCTTTATTATGTTGGTATACATACCCCCGAAGTATGATAAAAACATTAGCTGTTTTGATTGTTTACTTTTTCTGTGGCAGCCGCTAAGGTTAGACGTGTTTTATGAGCTCGGCGATTTTTCGTTCGTTAAAAGAAATGGATGAAAGAATTTGTATCCAATTTTGCTTAAAAAATTAAATAAATTCTGTGAAATGTTAACAAAGGCCTATAGTGAGTCTGCTATAAGTAAAACAAGAGTTTACAAGTGGTAAAAGAGTTTCCAAGATGGCCGAGAAGACGTTGAAGATGACGAACGCCCCGAACGCACAAGCACATTAACAACCGATAAAAACATAGAAAAAGTGGAAGAAATGGTTATAAACCATCATAGAAGTCGCTGATGATGTTGGTATATCGATTGGCTCATCCCATTAAATTTTTTCGAATGTTTTAGGTATGAACCAAATTTTTTGGCCAATGGTAAATTCTCATATAACTTGTTTCGATGCTGTATCCACTTATTTTTGTGAAAAATAATTCTCGCTCAAGGTTTTTTTTTAGTGTAATGAGCATGTAGCATTTTAAGGTAATGGGAACTTAAATTATGACAACCCTAATCTATTAATTTTTTCCTAAAATGCAGGCTTTATGTTGCAAATGTCACGTAAGTTACCGGTCACCAACTGCAATATCCTAACATTGATGAATATTTTAACAAAATGGCTGTTGAAACAACTAATGTTAGTGCTTGAATAACTAAAAATAGACTTAAGATTGACAAACAATTATTTTATCCGAAATCGGCAGTAAAGTAGAACTTTACTGCCGATTTATTTTAATTTACGATTGTTGACTACTTTACTGCCGATTTCGGATAAAATAATTTTTTGTCAATCTTAAGTCTATTTTTAGTTAATCAAGCACTAACATTAGTTGTTTGAACGGCCATTTTGTTGAAATATTCATCGATGTTAGGATATTGCAGTTGGTGACCGGTAACTTACGTGACATTTGCAACATAAAGCCTGCATTTTATGAAAAAATTAACAGATTAGGGTTGTCATAATTTAAGTTCCCATTACCTTGAAATGCTACATGCTTATTACACTAAAAAAAACCTTGAGCGAGAATTAGTTTTCACAAAAATAAGTGGATACAGCATCGGAACAAGTTATATGAGAATTGACCCAATAACAATACTGTAATGATGCCCCAGCCTCCATATTCGCCAGACATATCTCTGTCTGACTTTTTCCTATTCCCAAAAATAAAGAGAACCTTAAAGGGCCGTCGTTTTGCAAGCATAGATGACATTAAAAGCGCATCGCTGAAAGAACTAAAGGCTATCCCAAAAATCGAGTTTTAGAAGTGTTTCGAGAATTGGAAGAAGAGCTGGCACATGTGCATAATATCCAATGGGGACTATTTTGAAGGCGACAACATTAATGTAGACGAATAAATAAATATTTGTTTCAAAAAACGAAATTTGCTGAACACACCTCGTAGTATATGTAGGAAATGTCTAATAAAGGAATTATAAATTATATAATTTATAAATTATATTTCATAAAATATGGACATACTCGTACATACTGTATTCCCTCAAAATAGATATTGTTTTTTATTATTTCCCCTAATCTGTAAAAAATAAAAAAACTTATATACATAGTTTCATTTAATAAATCTTTAATTAAAAAGTTTTAAAATCCCAAAAACACTATGTTTTCTTTATTTAACTTTAAATTTAAGTTAAATCTTAGCCTGCGCAAATTGCCTTGCAATTTTAACGTTTATTAAGACAAAGTGGTTTCTTATTGCTTTAGAAATATAGTGCATTGCAGTTCTTAGAAGCAGACACTACAATTTTCTCCCACATTAATTTAAACTTGTAATCCATACCACAAAAACAGCAAATTATCATTATATTCGTCATTGAGTTAATCATTTAACCGACTTGAAATAAAAGAAAAAAGTCTACAGAATTATAGGAAATGTGAAGCCGTTTTGCTTCATTAATGTGACAGATTTTTTTATACTTATTTTGGCAAGGTAAAAGCTAAAATAATGACAAAATAAAATAACGACAAAATGATGACAAGATAACATAACTACAAGATAAAATGATAATAAGCTAAAATATCGACAAGCTTAATTAATGACAAGATAAAATAACAACAAGCTAGAATAATTATCATATAAAATATTAACATAATTAAAAAATAAAATGATGACAAACTAAAATAACGGGCATGCCAAAAAATCACCAACAGGATAAAACGACAATAAATTGATTACTTAAAATGATTACAAATAATAAGAATGAAATGATTTTTATAAAATAACGACAAGCTTAAATAAGATCATAGTAAAATAATAAAATGCTAAAATGATAAAAATAATATAATTTAATTTCCCTTAACTCACCAATGACAAACAACAATTATAAAAGCAATCAATAAAAAATATAAACACAAAAAAATCGATTTAAAATATTAACCGTAGTAAAAACAAGCAACAAGGTTACAATATTAGTTTACTCAAACACATCAATCAATCAGTTATTTTTAATGTCATATAAAATAAACGGTTTCAAGGAAGAAAACTAACAAACATTCAGTTTTGAGCCAATTGGAAAACAAATTATTTTCGATATTCCCCCTCTGTTTAAGTTAGGGTAGTTATCGTATGAAAAGCGTTGTCGACAAAATTTGCTGAATTTTTGATATATTATTCGAAATATAAATATACAGCTTATTTCAAAATTTCAAAGTTTATACGGTTTACTTTTGGTAAAAATAGATTTTAAAAATTGTACAGTTAACGTTACAAAAGTGGTAATTCCACCAAACTTTATTTTAAAAGCGCGTCGAGCTATTTGGATAAAAAAAAACTAGGCTAATGTAAAATAAGAATTTTTATTTATATTTTAAATCGAAAATACAAATTATTTTTGTAATATATTAACGACTATTTTCCTCGTCTTAATTTCCACCAATCACAAACGCGCAATTTTGAATTACAGATGGTTTCTAGGTGAAAAAACTGTGTGACAGCACCTGTCAGCAGTTTTTTCGAGTTTACCCGCGGCAAAACTTGACAGCTGTTGTCACCAAAAATTGCAATTTATATTTTAATTGTTAACTGTTACTCATGAAATAGTCTTGTCAAATACCATTCGGGTATCTAATTTTTCCTGTGAAAAAAAATCGAAAAAACACAATGTTAAGTAATATTTTTTAACAAAATGCATTCGTGCAGGTGCAAAAATCCTCCTCTTCGACTCGGATTTTTGTTGCCACCAGCACTCATGCTTCTTGTTAAAATATTACTTGGCAACGTGTTTTTTCGATTTTTTTTTCGAAAAAATTAGATGCCCTTATGATATTACTTACGAAAATATTAAAATTTTTAAATAATTAAAGCGAACCAAAATGCAGTCTGGCAATACTGCTCAGCTAGACTTAAGCTTTAAATAACAATTCAAACCTTTTTCCTTGTTATAAAACCCTAAAAATCATATTTTGGTTTAAAGTTTTTAAAATGATGTGTTAAATTTAAACTTTTCACCACTGGTATGTGTCGTCGGTAGTTGTCAAATTGGATAATAGTTGTCAATTTCAATATCAAAAATGCCATCCCACTTAACTGAGGCTCATAGGTCCAGGGCAATAGCCAAATTAGAAGAAAATTGGTCTTTAAGTGGAGTGGCTGCAGATTTAAATGTCAGCAACAGCTGCATATTTTATATCAAGAAACGTTGGCAAGAACAACAAAGATTAAGAAGACCTATCAAGCAAGGTGTAGGTAAAATCTCCAACGAAAATGATGACAATGCTTTTGTCGCACAAATTAGGCAAAATCCTTACAATAGCGCAGTTAAGGGCCGGGAAGATACACAATCTCTTCAAACAGCTCAAAAAAGATTGAAACAAGCTAGCTTAGAAAACTTTTTTAACTGACGAAAATAAGCGCTGGAGACTCCAGTTCGCCATTGACTATCTAAATTATGGGTAGGAATTTTGGAATAATGTTATATTTTTTGATGAAAAAACGTTCCAATCTTGCAATAATGGAAAAGACCCAAGATTTGAAGAGAACTAACGCTTTTCCATAAATGTTTGGGCATGGATAAACGTCCATGGTGCGGGAATATGTTGGGAAATTGATGGTAGATTAACGGCTGAGCACTATTCGACGATTTTAGACAACGTTATTCTACCTTCAGCTCGACATGTGTTTCCAGAAAATGATATATTCCAACATGTTAGAAAACTGTACAAATAAATATTATATTACAGGACAATGCACCAGTTCACACAGCTCGCGTGGGTACAGTGTTGGTAAACAACAACCACATTACTGTTTTGCCATGGCCAGCTGGAAGTCCTGACTTAAACCCCATTGAAAACGTGTGGGGTTTTATAGTTACACAATTATAACAACGGGACTTTAGCTTGCTGAGTCATACGACATGCGTTACCTAATAATGTCCATGCCAAGAAGGTTGCAAAATGTTGTGGCAGCTACTGGCTCTGCAATTAAGTATTAAAATAACTTATGAGCAGCAGCACAGTTTTTTAAGCCAGCAACAATTCTGCAGCTATTTCAATTTTCTTGAGCAATATGTTAATTTAGTTTTATTTTTTATTTACCTACTTGTTAATATTGTTGTACAAAACCAAATTAAAGTTAATTTATTTGTAATATTGTTTTTATTATTGTTTGTTAATATTACTAAAAAAATAGAACCATTTAGGATATAGTCCTTATTTTTAGTATTCTCGCCTCTATTTGTAACACCACTGGCCAAAGCCAGAAATAAACGAATTAATTTTATGAGAAAAATCCATGACAACCAAAAATCGTTCAAATTTCGGGGCCTCCAATTTTTAAACGATTTATAAACATACTTTGAAAAACATACCCTAGGATATTCATTTAAAACGTTATACCCAAAGATATTCTATCTTTGGTTTTACTACAGTTTAACTTTATTAAAGGTATGTAAACCATTATTAATCAATAGTTACTTCATATTACAATCCTAACATTTTTTTTAGAATTAATGAAACAAAATCTAGGTAATTTGTAGTTTTATTTATAAATATATGATAAACTTACATGGAGGGTCATTTATCTATAAGCATGGTCATTGCTTAGCATATTTTGTAGTCTCTTTGAAGGGGTCCTAAATTATAAATGTGTTCACATTATGGAATAATCTTCATAACTAAATTTGGTTCAAAAATCAAATAGCATTAAAAAGTGCATTTTCACAGTGCCTTAATGAAGTTAACTATAGCCAATCCAAAATACATATTTGAAAAGTTTTTCAAATGGACACAAAATCATTAAAAAGTGCTTCAAATAAGTACACAATTATAAAAAGTGCTTCAAAGAGGCAAAATATTTAAAAAAAATACTTTTAAAGTTTACAAAAATGTGTTTGTAAGGGCCAAAAATCATTATAATTATGCCAACAAATATGTAATATATAAAATAAAATTATAATTTAAAACAATTATTATATAATTTAGTACAATTATGAGGAATTAATACTGCAATATATAAATATACCTATATTTTTATTTTATGCAAATTTAAGTATAATTCGCTTCACAAGTATTTTTTACCTTTTAAACTTTTCCTGTGTTTATACACTCTTTTAAATCCAAATTAAATTTTACTTGCATAAACTGTAATTATCTAAATTATTCCCAAAACAATATTTAAAAGGTACTTTGTATTTTTTGGATTATTACTTATAAGTTGAAGCTATAAAGAATGCAAATACTTTTTAATGTTTTTTTGCATTTCCTTAAAATCGTAATTGACGTGACATTGTATATACATATCAGCTGGAAAATTTGCCTTGCCTCCCCGGTATTTTTCTTATACATTGAACAAAAAAAATGTGTCAGACTGCGATAAGATTGCGCATCTACAATAACATAAGTACCTATTCAAAGTTAATTTTAAATGAAACAAAATTATAAATATAAATATTAAATATAAATTATAAATATAAATATTTAAGGGAAAAGACTTTTTAAAATTTATTTGAAGAAAAAAAAACCGTCAGATTTGTACGCCTTATTTCATGAAAGGACTACTTAAGCTTATTAAGGACAGTAAAAGCACAAAGCAGTTGTACCATTTTAAGAAATACCAAAGTCCACTTTACGAATGTTTTACTAAAGTTATCCCCTAACAAATTTTATTTCCTCCGTCTTGAACCATTATTATATAGGGTGTACTTATTAAAAATCTTCCTAACGAAATTATAAAATCCATTTAAAATGTAATATTGATTTTTGTACTCTCATACACCCTTACCATAATGAGTTTTTACAGATAGAAATTTAATCTGTTCTACTACCTTAAAATTCCCTTTGCCATATCAAGAGCGTTTGCAAAATTTTTCTACTTTTTCTATTTAGCTCATGTATTCAGAAATTCTCAGCATAAAACAAATTTCATCGCGGAGATTAAATTTTATTTAAGTTATCTTCTCTTGCCGTATACATTTTATTAAAATACCGTGTTAGAGTGCACGCCTACTCGCGTACATAAAATGCATTAAAGTGGGTATAATATTAATTAATATTATTACATTAAAATACGCAATTTATTGAAATTGACGTTATAATTTTCCAATTGCCTAGGATTTGAAAGATTCAATTCGAATGACTTAATTACTTTCGTATAATCAATATTAAATGCAATTATGATGCTCAAGATTTGAATTAAAGTCTGACAGTTTAATATGTTTACCATCCAGTGAACACATGACCTTACTTTTACATCACTAGTAGGTCATACTATGTAGGTATATAATATATATTATATAGGTAAAAAAAATTTACTTAAATTTGACATAATGACATGGCATTCTTTTTGATTAAGTTATAATGTAAAATTTTATAATATCATATAATCCTAAAGTTAGTTTTTTACGTATTCGTATCCTCTCTTGAAATAAATTGGTCAAAAATAACTAATTATAAGTCATATAGTTAGTCAAATTCTACTGAATGAAATAGTCAAATTAGTAGATTTAAATTTAAAAAAGTTTTGACCCAGCCGAGGATTGAACAATAAATATTGTTCATAATATTTTAAAGTTGAATATATTATTTGAGTTTCAGTTTTGAGCTAAAATTTTTGCATCTTTATTTGTTTTTATGGGTCATTTAACCATGGAGCTTAGGTATATGCATTTAATTCAAATAATAGTTTATTGTTGGTCGCAAACGATTAAAGAAATTAGTTACTTTTAACTCTCAGGAATAGTTAAAGATGGTGACTTATCTTAAATTAGTCAAACTTTAACTATTTACGTGGTAAAAAATAAGTATATAAAAGTGAAAACGACTATTTTATTAGTAAAAAATGCTGGTACTAATTCAAATAGTAGAATTTTTACTATTTCATTTTTAGAGTACATAAATTTAAGTCAGTGACTTTTTTACGAAAAACGTAGTTTTTTATAATATCATAATAATTTAATTACCATTATCAAGTATACTACTTTTTGACGTCAAATTAATAGGTGCGTATTTAAGGATTTCTAGGAAATTTGATTTAAAAAATTACCCTATAGGGGTCTAAAATGTATATTTTTATTTGTGGTGAAGCAAATTAATTCAAAATAGGTTAATAAAATTATAATATTTTAAAAAAAATATTTTTTTATAAAAAAGTTAATTTATCAGGGTCGTACTCCTCAAAAGTGGATCCAAGTAAAAAATATCAATGTTAATAATTTTTGTTTGAAATGTGTTTTTTTAACTTGCAATGTACAATAAAAATAAATTTTATTCAAACTAATCAAAACTTTGGTAAGACTAAACAATAGTTTGCATATTTAAGATTAGTTTATAGTAAGTTATGTTAGTTTGTATAAGTTTTGGTTTAGTTTTTATTAGTTTTAGGTTAAAATTACTCTTAGTTAACCTTAATCTTTATTATAGAGGTTTAAGTTAAATTTTATGTTTTTAATAGGGCCATAGGTATTAGCTCATAAGCTTAGTTTTACTTAGACTAAGACAACTTTTAGAAAAATTTAAATATATTTATACTTTATAAAGTTACTTGAAATAACTTTTGTTGAAATGCAGTCCTGATAAATTATTTTTGCTATAATAAAATAAATAATATTTATTGAGGAATAATTTGGTTTGTTTATAAATAAATTTTCAGTAAAATAAAATATACTAAAATTTAGAGTCAAAACAAAAAAAATATTCAAATCTGTTGACCTCCTAGAAATATAAAATGAAAACAATTTTCTAGTGTTTTGGGTTAAACGTATTTTCAACGTACCGTGATTAACTTGTTCAAATTATACCACAAAATAACTGATAAAACCTATAAAATTAAAATTCAGTTTACTTTTAATAAAACAAATACTTACAGTTCAAACCACCAAAAATGTTGTTAAACTAAATTAAATAAAAATTTTAATTTAAAGCAAAATAAAAAGAGTAAACATCGAAATTTAAAAAGTTTTAAAAAGGTAAAAAGCATTTCACAAGCTAAATTAACAGTTTTTTCTGCTGGCTTTTTATTCATATTATTAAAGTGCATTTGCAGTTTAACTTTGACTAAGAGTTCTTTTTTTTAATTCGTTTGCATTTTATAATTTTTGTTTGTTTTTACAGAGCCATTTCTTGCAAGTATTGACTTACCAAACCTCAATGAGTTTATTTTAATGCTAGCAGTATGGCAAGTCTAATAATCTTGGTGAAAAGAACGGTAGCTATGGCATAACTGCGTAAATAACTAAATTTGCTTTATACCTAGAAACTTTTTGCAAATTGCACCATAACGAATTAATTACCCTATTTGTCCCTACGGAATCCAACTGTTAAGCAACTGTATTAAATTCACGCTAAAATAAATCGAACAACACACATAACAAGAAATAAATCAGGCCGGCTTCATTTGTTTTCGATTTATTCGGTATAAAACGATTAATGGGTATCGAATTTATCGACTGTCTAATGCAGCGTAACAAATTTGTTTTAATTTGGGTTGGATAATTGGTTTGGGGAATATTAATTGTGGGTATAGGTCGCAAAGTGAAAAACATTGTCAAATTTAGAATTACTCAATAAAATTGTAATTTTTCCTGAACACATGATACGCGTGTAAATGATTTGGCTAGCGTTACAAAATAAGTGACACAGACATTTAGGAGTGGACAAAAATCGTATATACAATACGAATATTATTCTAGTATTTAACCTTAGTATCAAAAATAGATGTTATATACTGAATTTTTGCCAAATTTATATCTTAGAATGAGTAATCCAAGGTATTGTTAATATTTTTGTAACAGTGTATATATTTTACAAATAAATAATCAATTGTTGATGTGATTAGTGCTAATGAATAAATATACATATTATTATACCTGGTAAGTGCAAAAAGTTTAAATCTTGTTCAAAATTCAAAAATTATAAAAACCTTGAAATGGTGAACAGCAATTTTGCTTTAGTAGTGCAACTACAGGGCGATAGATGGCGTTTACATGAATAATACCATAGGGTCCCTAGATTTGGGACCTTAGAATACCAAAATGTCAAAAGTCAGAGTTTTATAACCTATTTGATGTACCGCCAAAAGTTATAACTATAGTTTTTATAAAAACTATAGTCATACCTATTTAAAGAAAATGTTTCCATCTACAGTCAGTCTCTGGTATATATATTATTATTTTATGTATCCAAAATATATTTTGTTAAATATTCTAATATATAATTAATAATAATCCTATTTACAACTCTAACAGATGTTAAAGGTAACAAAGGTCCATTATTATCCCGTTCTGCCTCAAAATAGTGTATTAAGGATGATAACAACTCTTGACTCCGACTATTTAAATGCTTCGGCAATTTAAATATAGGAAAACAAAAAAACGATATATAACAAACACAAAAACGGCAATGAAAACTTAAACGGTATAAAATAACACGAACAACCAACAAAATAAATGAAATTATACACGAAATAAACGAAATATTCAAAAACACAACTGACATGCCCCTGAAGTATGATACAATCTTTAGCTGTTTTCATTGTTTACTTTGTCTGTGGCAGCCGCTAAGGTTAGACGTGTTTTATGAGCTCGGCGATTTTTCGTTCGTTAAAAGAAATGGATCAAGGAATTTGTATCCAATTTTGCTTAAAAAATAAAACAAATTCTGTGAAATGTTAACAAAGGCCTATAGTGAGTCTGCTATATATAAAACAAGAGTTTACAAGTGGTATAAGAGTTTCCAAGATGGGCGTGAAGACGTTGAAGATGACGAACGCCCCTGAACGCACAAGCACATTAACAACCGATAAAAACATGGAAAAAGTGGAAGAAATGGTTATAAACTATCAGAGAAGTCGCTGATGATGTTGGTATATCGATTGGCTCATCCCATGAAATTTTTTCGAATGTTTTGGGTATGAAACGCGTGGCAGCAAAATTTGTTCCAAAATTGTTAAATTTTGAACAAAATTTTTGGCCAAAAACAATACTGTAATGATGCCCCAGCCTCTATATTCGCCAGACATGCCTCTGTCTGACTTTTTCCTATTCCCAAAAATAAAGAGAACCTTAAAGGGCCGTCGTTTTGCAAGCATAGATGACATTAAAAGCGCTTCGCTGAAAGAACTAAAGGCTATCCCAAATATCGAGTTTTAAAAGTGTTTCGAGTATTGGAAGATGAGCTGGCACATGTGCATAATATCCAATGGGGACTATTTTGAAGGCGACAACATTAATGTTTGTTTCAAAAAACAAAAATTCCCGATATTTTCTGAACACACCTCGTACGTCGTTACCTTTTAAATTTACTATAGGATTGGTTGATTTTATTAAAATAGTTTATTTTTGAGGTGAATTTCGCGAAATGTGAACGTCAATGCAAACGTCAAATCTGTCAAAATCAACAGTTTTTTAAACAATAAAAACAGGGACTTGTAACAGAATATTGACACTAAATAATTAATAAAACGTTAAATTTAAAACAGTAACGCGATTCTGTTATGATATCGTTCTTTATGTAAGGATTGAAACGAAATTGCGTCTAAACATTCTCAACTAAAAATGTTAAGGAAACTTTGAGAAACTGTTCATAACCAAAATCACAGGCAACTACTACCGAAACACGAGATATCCAACATCTGTTTTCAGGTTATGTTAATAATTTTCTTGTAATATTCACTTGTAAAGTGTTTAAACTAAAATTGATCGAATTGTATGTTTAGTTCAGTAGACAAGAAAGTTTATATTGATGCTTTACTATGTTAGACAATCTGAAACCCATAAAATAAAACTTTTGTGACGTGTACATTCAGAAAATTACCCGCAACCCTTTTTCAATTGGATTTAAATATTCATGACTTCTCGTATTGTGTTTTATCAAAGTAATGTCATCATTACTTTTGCCCGTTACACATACATAGTCGTTTCTTAGATTCAAGATACTGTAATAGTTATAACAAACGTTTTCTCCGCAATTGTATACTCAGAAATAAATAACTATGCACTACCCACCTTGTGGTTATTTATTTTTATATACCTTTTGAATATTCATAAAGGCATATCTGATTTTAGAACGTCGTATTAGTTTCATGATATACAGGGTGCGATAGAAGTTCCCGGAGCAAATAACATCAACAGAATCAGGTGTAAAATGTTTTGTACCCAGAACGTTCCATGCTAAAAATGACAAGATATTGACATTAGTGAATTAAGCTTCTTGTCAAAATTAATTTAAAACTCATGCAGAAACGTTGATTTATATCAACTGATTTACGCATATCGACTAATTTAAATTTGAACCAATTTGGCAACATGGCAAATTTTAAATGACAGTAAATATTTGTAGGTTATCTTACATATACTTAAATATGTGTTTATTATATTATAAGAGTGATAAATTTTTAAAATGTATTATTAAATATACACATAAATACATTTATCTCCACGCGGTCTATAATTTAAACTTTAATGTTTTCAACATTCGATAAAGAAATACCTTGTTATGGCCTAGGCCGATAAAAATTTTTATGAGGCAAGTAATTAGTTCGATTTTTTCTCGCTAGGGGTATTTTTTTCACAAATTAATCCTTTTCTAACAAATTAACGTACTAAACTGGTTTAATTTATTTATAATAAGCACTAATTTGTTTGTTTTACTGTTAATGTTTAATATTTTTCATTAAATTATTGTAAAATTAAATATAAAACAAAAAGTGAGGTTAGGCATCCAAGAAAACGCACGATTCTTTTTCTACGATTTAAATTATCTTTAAGTTTTAATTTGTTTTAAGTTTTCAGTGAAATTAAATGTTAAACACAGCTTAAACATTCCAAACTACCTATTTTTTAAATAAAAATCCAAACAAATTGAAATTAGATACCTACCTATTTATTAAACAATTAATTGAATTCAATGTACCTAATAGCAAAAATCCATTTCTACTTAAATCATGTTGCTAGGTATTGTCAAACTATTACCTACTGCTTCTAAAAGCAATAATAATTATTGTACATTTAATGTAATCTTTACCTAATAAATAAATGAGATTCTAAAAAAGTAAGGTTAGGCCTCTTTAATGTTGAATTAAATTGACCTATATAAAGTGCTTTGAAGATAAAATGTTGTATGCCATTCGGCCAAGAAGTGCCTTTTTGTGCTTCGCTCAATTGTAGGCCTCCGCTACGCGTCGGCCTTCAAACCTTGAGCTTAGCACAAAAAGCCTTACTTCTTAACCTAATGACATAAATAACTATTATAACTGACTAAACCTTATTATTGATAAAAATTGGTTTTGAAGAGGATTGCGGCAATTTTATACACACAATTGGGTTATGTTTGCAGTTTCCAATGTGTTTTGTTAAGTACCTAAATTTGCTTTAGAAGGTATGAAAAACGATTATTACGGCTTAAAGCCTCTAAAAAAAACAAGAAATTTTTTTAAAGTTGGAGGAAATTTTATTTAATTTATTGTGCTTGTAAAAGATTAATTAATTAGGTATATTATAATTATAATAGTTATTGGAATACTAGACCTGTTTCTAAAAGGCAATGCTCTTTTACCTATTATTTTACAGATATCAATAACAAAAATAAATACAATGATGCTGAAGACTAAAATTTGTGACAAGAATATAAAAATATTAAGAAACAAACTCTAGAGGATAACATATGTTAGTTAATGCTTGATATACATAAATTATGGGTTCAGAATAAACTTTTTTAATCAGAAGGAGGGAGCTATACTCAAAAATTGCATTTCCGTAAAAATTGTGCTAGAAAATTGATGTGGGGTAGAGTCTCGAAACTTTTTGTAGCATGCATATAGTTTACCCTTGCCTGCCACCCCGAACAAAATCCTGGCTACACTCTTGTTGGAAATACCCATGTTGCTTTGAAATACCCATGTTGCCCTTTTGTCCCTCCATTTCATTTTCTTCTATGTTTAATAGTATATTTCTGGGCCCAAAAATAAATGTAAATTTTCTCTCGGAAAAAAAGTCCCATCTACCTTGTTAAGCCCTTTACCCAAAACGTACTGTTTCTATTTCTAAGAGCAAGCACATAATTTAAAAAAAATTTAAACACAATTTTGGCTTTATTTTATAATCTTTATTATTTATTTAATGGTATTTTTTTAATTATTCATGTATTATATTAAAAAGTAAGCAGTTGCCCTTTGAAATCAATTGATTTCAAGTATTCAGCTTTTCAATCAGACAAAAAACTGATATTTGATATAATTAACATGGTAGCAATTTTATCTTTAAAAAAATGTTATTTTTTTATTATATCTTTGCTATAGGTATGTTTACCTTCTGAATTTATTTTTTCATATATATTTACAAACAAAAATACTGTCTATTTTTATTCATATTTTAAATCAGTCGTTAACGACTGAAATAAATTATATCAACCGATTTACATTTTAGATGTAAAAACAAATCTAGTAAACCAGGACTTATATTAGCCAAATTATTTTCTATGGTTGAAATGGAAAATGTCACAAATGTCAAATAAATCTTGATATAATTTTAATTTTTTATGTCTAATTTAAAATGTTAATGTGTAGAACTTTTTTAGGGAAAACTTAAATCAGTTTATATGCGTAAAACAGTTGATATATATATATAAATTAACGTTTCTGTATTCGGCCCTTAAACTATAATATTAATCGAGCTTATTTCTAAATGAAACGACTTTAAAAATCTGTCCGACAGTTTTAAAAAGCAAAACATTGTAAATGCGGAAAAAGGTTCTAAAATGCGCATTGGCTAAAATAACAGTGTAGCGACCATAATTGGCAATTTCCGAAAGCGGCTTTGCAAATGTATTAAGGTAAATGGAGGACATTTTAATAATAGAAATTTTTAATAAAATCTTTTAAAAAGGGTTTATAATCACTTGGAATAAAAATGTATTTACTAATTACGTATACTATTTTATGCCGCTAAAATGTAATTAAAAATTTCAGCGCACCGTACTAAAAAAAGCAAATTTTTAGGACGTAACTTTGAAACAAAGTAAACTTGCATGTCAAAAATTGTAACACCCTGTGTATATTTTTTTGGTATTTATGTTTAAAATTGTATTACAATTTAGGGAGTTTATTAGATAACTCGATCAAATCACTGATTCTGATGTGATATTAATAATTAATCGATAAATTTTGTAACCGTTGATGAAACATCGGGATTATTTACTCGACTTAGTGGAAACTACTACCATATTTATTAAAATCCAAGTTCACACCTTTAAATATTTTGTTTGCTTAATATTTAAGACAAAAACTGTTATAAATCTAAGTCTAATTTTCAAATTTTTTAATATTGTTCTACAAATGTTCAGTTGTTAGTGATTTATTCACTTTCAGAAAAATCATAAAAAGTCTAGAACCGTTAAATCGCAAAATCTTGGTGGCCAGCTAAAACCACCAAATCTTTCCCCTAAAAGTAATTTTTTTACACGCAGTGGCTGTCATGTTCAAACCAGAAGTTACTAATATTCATACCACCCGGTCTGCCTTAAAAATAATCGGTTATGATTGTTGGATATCTTTTACTATTAACACTTATAATATTTTAATTATTTTAGAACATCCAGTATGTCAAAAGTATATTTTATTAAAAATAATGTATTATCAATAAAGTTAAATACTTTTACTTTTGATTCTAAATATCTCAGGGTAAAAATATAATGATTACGTGTGGTTTGTGCTATAACCAATATATTTTCGCCGATATTGATTTAATTAATAAACAAAAAAAACTTGTTTTAAAATTGTATAAAGATGCAGTAAATAGTTTCAAAATAATGTAATTATTAATCAACATTTACAAGATTTTCAAATTTGAACTAAAACAGGCCAAAATCTTCATTTGTTTAAAAAAATATATATAAATTAGCCATGATGACGAATAGCACGATAAAGAGAAGATTAATAGTAATTATAATAATAATAATAATAATCGTCTTTAATTCGGTAAAAAATTACAGTAATATTATTATTTTAATATTTTACATTGGCACTCATTGCATTAATTTTTCCGATCCCGACTGACGTCACACACTTTAAATCCGTTTTTATTCCCCGAGCGTTATAAAATTAATGTTAAGCTGGATGGCTCAGATGGTATAGCGTTCGCTTGGCATGATAAAGGTACCGGGTTCGATACTACTAGAAGTTGTCAAACTTTTTTTATTTTATAAATTTGTTGATTCTTTGTTAAAAAGTGTTGGTTGGGTTGGTTTGTTTGGTTGGTTTATTTTAGTTTTATCGTAACATAACAAATCTTAAAATTATGACGTCACTCGGGACTGACGCCACAGCGTTAATTTTTTAACATCCTCGAAAGTTTTTATCATTTTTTTTACAAAGTAATGATTTTTTAATCAAACATATTTAAGCACATTGTTAATACACAAATGAATTTTTATCAAATATTTTTATAACGTGACTTGATATTAACGAGTAGATTATTTTCCAATACTTCCATTCTTTTAATCAACATTTTATAAATATATTGTTTTTTAATGATTTGACAAGATTAAAAATTGATGAACCCTTAACATTCAACTTTTTTTATAAAGGAAATTTAAAAAGTTTTGCGAAAATCGCGTTTTTATTCCCAAAACTTTTAACAAGTTTAATTATATTCAGGCAGTTTCGTTCCATACCCATTTAAGAAAATATTCTATCTATATTTCTTGATTTATTTTGTCAAACAAATTTTTTAATTAACTTTATTTCTATTTTTTTAGGTAAGTGTCCACAACTTTAATTCCCAATAAATACAACAAAAGTTGGTGAGTGAAGTATATTTACACAAAAAATTGTTTTGTTTAGTCAAAACAAAAATTACTTCATGATTTCCTGAACAAAGAATACAAAAGTAATTTAATTGCATATAATTTATTTACCCTCAAGCAACAGCATCTTTTATTTCATGCACAAATTAAACAAAAAATATAAAAAATAAAATAAGGATTCTTTTATATACTCTTTATAAAAAGTTGAATGAAATTAAGTACGGTTTCGGGAATTCGTTGCTTCTTTTTATAATTTGCGTAGGAAAATTATATTTTTCACTGATTTTTACCGGGTTATTTTAACTGACACATGCTTGAGTGTTTTGGAACCGTTCCTAAATGTCTAAAATTTTTATTAACCTGTTGTCTTAAAATTACGTTTACAATGTAAATTTTTGCCTTGTTTTATGAAGTCTATAGTCTATAGACTATACAGACGTTTGCATAACATAGGTCCACATCTAAAAGTATTTTTTTATCATTTTTTAAATGTTTTTAATACATATTTGATCAAAACTATTAATGAAATTTTTACTTCAAGAGAAAAAAATTTTTAAGGAAAGAGGCCTAACGAGGTTTGTGAAAAAAATACCTTCTGATGTAATATAAATCTTATATCTTTGGGTCAAGGGTTTAACCTATTTGGTGGTTTTAGTTTAAAAAATTTGAGGTTATAATTATATTATATAATTATAACCTCAAATTTTTTAAACTAAAACCACCAAATAGGTTAAACCCTTGACCCAAAGATATAAGATTCTACAAATGCTTTAGTCTATATACCTACTGTATATATATATATATATGTCTGTGTCAGTGCCTATCGCCAACACATCTCTACCCATTAACAATATGATAGTAAATAAAACGAACATGCAACCCGTTCAGTGTTGCCACTACAAAGGGTATACATTGTGACTATAATCTGGTTCAAGGCCGATTGATTTAAACGGTTTTTTAGGCTTAATGCCAACATGCAATTTAGTGGAACCGGGAAGTTCCAAATTGTTGAAACATAATTAAAATAGTGAAACGATTACTTAAGGGGTAATAAAAGAGAGTAAGAGACATTAATATATTTTTGTTTAATCATTATTTAGGTTATGCATCTGCTTTTTATTGGTTCCCCATAGATAAGTAGGAATTTAATTTTGTTAAAAATATTTCCTTCGTTTCTGTTATGAGATATAAATTTTATTAATTTTGGTGACGTTTATGCAAGCTATAATTAGCTACAAAAAGATACCAAAATTAATTATAATTGCCCAGGATTTAATATAATGAAATATACCGTAAATACAATTACATACAAAAGCTCTGGCTTATGGACTTTCTCAAATTTGTATTCCTGTCATACAAAATGATCCATTACAACGGCTGCATCATCCTGAAATAGGATAGAGATTAAGATAAAAATTTATAAAATTCATAAGTAGGTTATTTTCATCAATCACCTTGGCAATAGAGAAAGTTTTTGGCGTATGGTGGTTAGATTTTACCATCAATAGGAACTATCAGAAAAGATTATTTATATCTTACTTTACTATTCACGTTGAATTTTTGCCAAGTTGATCTTAAATTTATTATAGAAGGTCCAGAATTAAGGATATTATTTTTAAACGATTTTATTAGGCTTTAATGCTGCCCGACAATCAAATTTTGTAATCGAATTTTATACCACTTACAAGTATTCGATCAAGGTTGCTAAACAGGATGTGTCGCATAGTACACTGAGGGAAAAATCTAATATCTATTATGAAAAATAGAATACTCCTTATAAAATTTCTCTTTTAGTATTAGGACAGCCAACTAGTTCATACACAGAGAAAAGTAATCTCTTAATTTTACTATATTTGGCTTGGCTCAAATAAATTATTTATTTAGATATCTACAAGAATATATTTATTTAGTGGAAAACTTGGGTTTATTTGACTTTTTAAACTGATATTTGGTTATAACAAGTAAATATTTAGTTGACTTTTTATCTCAGGTTTAGTAGAAGCTTAATTAAAGAAACAAAACCTACATCCAAACAATTTAATTAATTGCTCTAAATAAATATTTCTTTACAATTAATCACAACAATAAGTTGTTTTTAAGAAACTTATGATTTACAACCAAATAATAATCTTATTGTAAACAACAAGTAACTTCGAATAAGAAAATTTTACTTCATACAAGAAAACCTGTTTCAAATAAATGCATTTTCTTAAATCAAGAGATTACTTTTTTCTGGGTAGACGGTATGAACTCGGAAATATGATCTCTTAATATTAATATTTAGAGGTGGCGGTTTGTAATTTTCTATTTCCCTTTTAAAATTATCATTTGTCAAATTATTAAGAATTTTGCATCTGCATTCCATCAAAGATTTTGGGTTGTTAATACATATAAATTGATTTTTTTTACTTAAAAGACAAAAAAAACATAATTTTAAACTGTCTGAAGTTTGAGGCTCGATATCTTTTAAAGGGCTTGACTTAAGCAAAATGTCAATCAGACCTTTTTTGTAGAGCATTACATTTTCTATAAGGGGTAATTTTGTCTTACTTGTTATTTAAATGGGAAATAGAAAATTACAAAAACGCCACCTCTAAATATTAATATTAAGATATTAAGGGTCGTTTTCTAGAGATACTCTGACGATTTTTCAATGTTGTTTGAAAAAAAAATAGTGTTTTTTTTGAGGCAATATTACACTTACTATAATCTCTTATAAAATCGATATGCTGCCACCATAAAATGATGTTGTAGTGGATATAATCAAAATCTTAAATACTATAAACCCGATTTATATCGAGTATTACATGTTTTTTAGCCAGTATAACTTCAGATTGCTATGTGTATTTGAAAATTCTTATTAATTTAATGTAGTGGCTTATACTTTTTATAAACTTATATTCTCTTTATTAGCAATACTTCTCAGAATTATTATATTTACTTGCTGATACGATAAGGGTGGGTATATAAATATTTCAACTTTTATAAATTTTATACTTTTATTATAAAGGTAACATAATTAGGTATACTTATGTAACGAAAGATATAAACAAAAGTTTGGTATTTTTAATTTGGTTATATTATCTACAGTTTTTTTAGTATTTAAAATAGACTTTCTACTTTTACTTCAAACTATTTAATGTGGAAAAAGAATATTTTTTGTAAATATGCAGGGAAAACGACAGGCATAATTTTTTTAATTTTGACCCAGCCCCAATGTTAGGAAAATAGGTTTTTATTAATAAAAACGTTATTTTTTTAGTCTAATACCTCAAAACAGATTTTGGAATTTTAATTAAATCTGTTATAGAAAAAAATATCAAACCTTATTATAAATAAATATTATTGTAAGAGTTTTAGATAAATTTTAATGTGTACAACCTTCTAATAAAGTTATTTTATAATTTGTTTAAGATGTCTTTATAAAAGTTTTGACCTAAACCTAGAGACGTTTTTCAGGCTTTAAAAATTAAACAATTCTGGGGTGTATTTTACATTAAACAATTATATTAAAATTTTGACTAAAACATCCAAACTCTTTATAAACCTTTTTGATTTGAATTTAGGGGGCGGGAATCTTGAGATTGATCCAATATACTAATTTGGCGTGATGCGCATGCGTTTTGCTTGCACATTAATGAAATTACTTATCATGCCTACGCCATTTATGTTTATTTCGTTTGGATCCTAGTGTTTGTTTTGTTGAGTTTTATTCGAAATGTATAAATAAAAGTTTAAAGTTTTTTTGTTATTTATAACGGATAAATCGTTTTTGAGGTACATTCATGTTTCTTATTTTACCTTTATAGTCACTTTAAGTAACTTTACTATTTTAGTACCTAAAATAGCATGGAAATAGTGAGAAAACAATGTCAATAAAATAGTTCGCTTCTATATGAAACCGTCTTAAGGCTTATGCTCGTATCATGATGTATAATTATTATAAAAACTTACCCTTAAAAATTGCCAGCTATTAGAGCCAGCAGATGTCACAACAAATAAACAAAACACTACACCCACAGACACTTAATCCTAGCGGTCAGCTCGCATCTCCCCTATAGTGATCCCGTCAAAACAATGCACCATGCGCATGTGCGTAATATCTTGTACCATAGAGTATAAAGACGACTATTAAACAGTATAAGACATATTATAGTTCTTATAAAAAAAGTTTTAATTGAAATACATGATATCTGCAAGAAATCATCAATAAATCACAATATGCATTAAACAACTGGACCATCCTCTTATTGTCTTTATGAAACTCGTATTAAAATACTGGTTTATAAAAACATTTCTTTCAGTGTTTTACTAAATAAATAATAATAATAAAAATATATTTATTTTAAAATAATGTTATACATTTAAAACATACCTAAACTAAAAACTTTTTTTTATATTTCTTAGATTCAATATGTCTTTAATCTTAAGGCCCTAATTGATGTAGACCAAGTTTGCCTAGATGCTCCAGTCAAACAATGCTCCTCAACTTTCCCCTTGGATACAAGTTGTATCTTACAACAACAGGTGGAAATTCAGTTGCGTATAAACTTATTGAATATTCCGCTTGTTCGTTAATAATAATAATAATTAACGCCTACGGGTAAAATAAACCGAAGTGAACTGCAAATTCACTGGGCGTTCCCAACATATAGCCCGTAAATATAAAATTTGTATGTGTATTTTTTAATCAAATTCTTTAACCGAAGAGATGCATTATTTAAAAAAAAGTTTTAATCGATAAAATATTCTGAGAATAATAGGATGGACATTAATGATGCTTGGTTAAATTGTTTGATTTTTTTCGAATAAAAATGTTTAGTCTAAAAAATAAAATACGATTTTTTTGCTTTTGGTTTTTTACTATTCCTGGTCAAAAATTATCCGATTTTTGGTCTCATTTTGTGGATAAACATATTCCAAACTAAAAACTCTTGAATTAACACATTTTTTTAAAGAAAGGACAGTAAATTAAAAACCTATAAAATTCATGTAAAAATTTGCTTTTCAAAAACTCCTAATGGGTTTCTTTAAAATTTTTATGGTTTTTATAAGTTAAAAATAAAATTATGGATTGTTATTATCTAAATTTTTCCAACGATTACATAACATTTACTTTGCACAAATATCCACTGTTAAAAATTAACGTGTAATATCGTCCCAATTATTACATAAGGGCGTATCTCATATTTAATAATTTTACAGAGCATTGGAAAAAAATGTACTACTAGGTATTACATTAAGTACTACTTTTTATCAAAAAAATAATTTAAATTAGCTAAAAACTTTTAATCTTTAAAATGCTCTGTAAAAAGGGTTAAAAATGAGATACTGGTACGAAATGTCGAAAGGAACAGTTAAATTGGTGTTAAAGAATTGGAAAAAAATGGAATTAAAAAAAATCGAATCCTTAGCACCCAAACGATTTAAAATGGAATTTTTTAAAATTAAAAAAAGACTTTATTTCCAATGCAAACTTCAAATTTTTAACTTAATTATCCAATTTTAAGTAGATATATAAACATGACATTTTCTTTGACATTTTTTTATAAAAAAATAAATCTAAAAATATAACTAAAAATCTATCTTTTAAACGAATAGGTAAATAAAAACTTAAAAAAGTATAGTATAGCTTCCTTTTTTCAAGGAAAATACTTACTTTGATCTTTTTGATATTGGCACAAGAAAGTTAAAACACAATATAATAATTTTATTTTTGCTTTATGCTTGAGCTAACTAAAAACTGCAGGTAAATAAGGGAAGAAAAATAATCCCAGTGAATTATTTTTGTTATTAAAGGGGTTTGTTTTGTCTCAAAATAATACCACAAAACTTTTCAAAAATAGAGCTCTCTAGATATAATTAATATTCTAGGAGCATCCGCGCAAAATCGGCCAAATCCATTTTATTCAGTTTTTGTTTTTTTTTTTGATTTCGCATCTTTGATTTCATTTCTATCGACAACCAAGATAATTCTGTTTAAATCCGACTATATCCATGTTAAAATCACATTTAAAAGGTAGCTTTAGGAGCAAAACCGGCCAAATCCACGTTTTTATAGCAAACCCGGCTATATCCAATAAATAATAATATGTAGCTTGGATATGTCGATACTACTACTAAAATTTGTTTTGTTTTTTCATGTTTGCACTAAATTTATTTTGTTAATATTTTTGAATTATAAAGGTTTTTTTTCACATTTTATTCGTTTTTCGAGCAAAACCGGCTATATACAAAACATTTCTTGAAATTTTGGCCTTAATATAAAGTTTTTAAAAACGAAAGTATGTCTTATAAATCAAGTACCACAAAGCCCACAAAACTCATTTTGCTTTTTCTTTTATCTGTAAAGGCCAGGAAACCGAGAGTTTTTGCCATTTTCCCAACATTTTGTTAAAGTGGATATAGCCGGTTTTGCACGGATGCTCCTCATTTGTATAAAAAAAAAATAATACTCTTTGTTTTCTGCTTGTTTTATTATTCTTAGTTTATTTTAAAAAACAATGGTTTTATTTATGTTTCCTGTACCCAATAACTCATACATATGTTTACAAACAGCATATAATCAACAGGAAAACATCTAACGCCACCTACTGCCAAAAGCCAAGTTAAAACGTTGCAGGAATAACTTATTTCAGCTACGTTTTACCTCTACTAGAAATGTAAAAGTTTGGTTACTGTCGAATAGGTGGCGTTAGTGTCGATTTAAATATTGACCAGATTGCGTTTAGAGTGACAAAAATGGAATCAATACATAATTAAAATGTATTTGGTATGGTATTTACGTTGTTTTGGGATTCATGGGGGATGTGGGTGACCTATATTTTAAAATTTTAATGTAGATAATGGATATGATGTAAACTATTAATACAAAGTATAATGTAGTTTGTAATTGGTTTTAAATATGTTGTTAAAAATATGATTTATAATTTTTAATAGTAATCCTGGCGCATTCGCCATTTTTAAAACGAAATCCTCATTGTAGGTATATTTCTTATAATTGTATGGTTTTAATTGAATATTTTTTTAATTAATTATATTTTTCTAAATTTTTTAAACCATAAGACATTTATATTTGAAACTTCGCACTTTTTCCTAAGGGTCCTTAGTGTGCACTTTGGACTAGAACTATTTTTAGACACATTTTATAAAAATATTTTTAAATATTTAAATATAAACAAAATATTCAATATTAAATTGTTTTTAATTATAAATATATAATTACAAAAAAAAATCGAATTTACAAAAAATATCCTAATAATTTTTTAAGGTTATGATTTTTGTTAATTCTCCTGAAAATACTAAAATGAGCCCAAAAATCTTATTTTTAAATGTTCTTTTGGTCTTTTATACCTTATTTTAGGGTTATACATAAATAATTTAAATTTTATAAATTGGCTTCCTAGTGCATTTTATTTTAATATGTCAATAATATAATTTATCTCCACGCGGTCTATAATTTAAACTTTATAGTTATCAACATTCTATAAAGAAATACCTTTTTATGGCCTAGGCCGATAAAAATTTTTATGAGGCAAGTAATTAGTTCGATTTTTTCTTGCTAGGGGTATTGTTTTTACAAATTAATCCTTTTCTAATAAATTAACGTACTAAACTGGTTTAATTTATTTATAATACGCACTAATTTGTTTGTTTTACTGTTAATGTTTAATATTTTTCATTAAATTATTGTAAAATTAAATATGAATAATAAAACAAAAAGTAAGGTTAGGCAACCAAGAAAACGCACGATTCTTTTTCTACGATTTAAATTATCTTTAAGTTTTAATTTGCTTTAAGTTTTCAGTAAAATTAAATGTTAAACACAGCTTAAACATTCCAAACTACCTATTTTTTTAAAATCCAAACAAATTTTAATTGGATACCTACCTATTTATTAAACAATTAATTGAATTCAATGTAATAGCAAAAATCCATTTCTACTTAAATCATATTGCTAGGTATTGTCAAACTCTAACTGCTTCTAAAAGCAATAATAATTATTGTACATTTAATGTAATCTTTAGCTAATAAATAAAAAAGTGAGGTTAGGCTTTGATGTTGAATTAAATTGACCTATATAAAGTGCTTTGAAGTTAAAATGTTGTATGCCATTCGGCCAAGAAGTGCCTTTTTGTGCTTCGCTCAATTGTAGGCCTCCGCTATGCGTCGGCCTTCAAACCTTGAGCTTAACACAAAAAACCTTAATTCTTAACCCAATGACATAAGTTCTTATTTTGTAGTTACTTTTATATATATATGAGATAAAAATCTATGCTGCATTTTAAGTTAGGTTATAACCCCCTATTAAACTATCTCAAAAAAATATAAAACTCTTTTCCATTTTTGTAACTGTCTAATAATATATATCAAGTTTGATAAACGCCATTTTAGTCACGAAATTAAATTAGGCACGAAATGAGTGTCTAAAAGTTTATAAACGAGTTGCATACCATACATTTTCCACGACTTATTGTATATATTTGTAATAAGATAATTCAATAATTTTCACATTTAGTAAAAATTTACTTTATTTTAACGATTGTATGACATTTGACAACTGTCAACTAACTTAAAGCTAATATCAGCCTGTGACTAAAAACCTCCAAAAAGCCATAGCTTGTCAATGTGTATTTAAAAGATCACTTAATGTCATAAAAACATGGATTTACAAATTAAAAACATACACTAAAAATAACAAGTAAATAAATTGAAAAATATACGAGAGCCAAAAGAGCTCGAGTGTATATTGCCAAATTGTAACAGGTTTGAGAAAAGGTCTAACGAAATATTTTAAATGTATCAAACTCTCGTTTGATTATTTTTTGACGTAACAACAACGCCCTAAGCACAATAATGATTGGGTAAAACGTACTCACATGATTAAAATTGGAAATTTATATGGACTTAAAAAAATTAAAAAATAATATACGTATTTATTCAAATTTAAAAATCTTTACTTTCGCTACCAAGCAGCTATGACGTCAAGTTTTAACTACAACCGAAATTTTATATTGATGTCTTTTAGTTGTCTATAAACCTTTAATGAAACAGTTAAATTACCCTGTATAAATTTTCTGTTACATTTTTATTTTAAATATATATTAATTTACCCAGACTCCAAAAATTATCACCAAATACATTCGACCAATATAATGTCTACACTTACTATTTAAAAAAAAATGCACAACCCTTGTCATCAATACCAAATCTTTAACCCACCAAGCCGTTAAAACACTTAAAAATCGATTGCCGAAAAGCTCTAATTTTCATCGCCCAGTGCATCTCGTGGGGGGGGGGTATCGTAGGGAAGCTGCATGCAGCAAGATGGCCGCCCTTAGCTTCGTGTCACTTCCGAAAGGGGGCGAACACATCTCGAGAAGGACGCGATCAGCATGCCATAATTTTAGGAGTGTTTTTGTGTGTTTTGCCCGGAACATGTGCTCGAAGAAACACTAAAATTTTGATAGCATTGTTCGAGAATAATAAAGTAATGAATAGAAAGATTGTTAGATGTACATTTAAGGTGATTTAAGAGTAAACTGATAGACGTCGCGAGTGTAAATTTGAAAAAAGTTCCTTTAAACATTCGTGTGTACATTTAGTTATAAAAAGCCAAATTTTATATATATAATAAAGGAACTTTTTCGATGGTTTATCAAATTCCTCCTCACTCACCTTGTGTACAAATAGTTGCTTTAGTTTGAGTCCTTGAAATATCCTTGGTATTTAGCTTCAGGTATATTTAGCTTTTAGAAGGGAAAAAAGGAGAATTAAGTATTAAACGATTCATAGAGAGATAACGCTTGTAATTAATAGTTTAAATTTTGGTGCGCATGTCTTGTGGCTTTTAACCTTATAACTTTGCTTTGCCGGCATGTCTAGCGAAATATAAATAAATACAGTTGTGGGAATAGAATTTGGAAATAGAAATATAAATATTTTACAAAATATTTTGTTATACTTGGGGTGCATTTTACGAAATGAAAGAATACATTACAAGTTTCAAAAAAATATTGTAAGAAATTTAAAACAGATGAGCCTTGGAAAACGTGTGTCCTAGTTTATTTTATACTTAAAATTTAATTTGCAAATGTCAAATCTGTAAAAATAATTTTTTTAGTATGTTATATTTTATTCAATTTAAAGCTTAAATAGATTACATTTTAACACTGGATTAAAATGAAATATATGTTTTTATATACCATTAATTAATAATTCGGCCATTTCAAGCGCGCGAAACGCACAAATTACAAATCTGTTTTTATAAAAAAAATTGTAGATTATTTATTATATAATATTTTGGCATCAAAATTGTAAAAAATATTCTTCTTTTATTAGGTTATACATTAAATAAAAAAAACGCAAGAAATATTTTATGAAAGTAGATATAATTTTAATAATTGAAAGGTGTGGACGGGACAAAAAAAAGATTTATCTTGTCCCGTCCACCCCTGTCAATTATGGAAATTATCTCCACTTTTATAAAATATTTCTTGCGATTTTTTTTATTTAATGTATAGCCTAATAATAGAAGAACATATTTGACAATTTTGATGCAAATATAATATATAATAAATTACCTACAATTTTTTTTATAAAAACAGTTTTGTGATTTGTCCCGTCCATCCGCTTGAAATGGCCGAATTGTACAAAATTATGTTATAAAAGCTTTAGTTCTAATTTTATTTTATTTATTAAATGTTAATTGATATTGAGCCCCCTTAAAACACGTTTTTATCGACCCCTTAAAGAACTTTAATTCTGATTTTGTGTTTTTTTCAAACAATGTTTAACTATTTTGTTTTTTCTCTGACTTTTTCTTATATAAATATTTGCCACTCTCTTGCAATATCTATTACCTTTTAAAATTATTAATCCCGGCGCATTCACCATTTTTGCAAAAATAAAATAGTATATTATGTATCCAGTTTGATAAACGCCATTTTATACACGAATTTAATTAATTAATTAATTAATGAGTGTATAGAAAAGTTTATAAACAAGGTGCATTCTATACTTTCTCTACGACAAATACTTATCTTAAAATGATTTAAATCAAAAATTTGTATAGAGCGCCATCTATCAAACAATAGGGGAGTCTGTGTGTCACCGTCAAATGTTAAATTTTTATATTTTATAAACACAACCATAAAGGTTATAAATCGAAATGTATTTCTTGAAAATTGACAGTTTTTCACAGTGAAAGTAAAGAAAATGTTTTATGAGCACTTTACAGTGCCCGAATTTAAGTTATAGTTTACTTCCGGCTAAATTAAAAGGTCAGTACAATGTTTATATAAACTTTTCAAATATTGGCGTTGAGAAACTATTTAAAACTTTTGTATTTTTTTATTGAGATAATAAAATAATTTTCACATTTAGTATTATGTTACTAAAAATGCAATTTATTTTAACGATTGTATGTCATTTGACAACTGTCAAATAACTTAAAACTAACTTCAGCCCGTAACTAAAAACCTGTTGCTAACTTCAGCCCGTGACTAAAGCGCCAAAAAGCCACAACTTGTCAATCTGTATTTAAAAGGTCACTTAGTGTCATGGAAACATGTAAGATAAAGGGCGTTTTAAAGGTGATAGTAGAAAAAATAGTTTTTTTATTTCAATAATATTAATGAAAAAACAAAATTAATTTACCCAATTTAAACAATTGAAATAAATAATTAAAAATAAAATATAATATTAAAAAAAGTGTTATTTCACAAAATTGCGATTTAAAATATTTTTAAAATAATAGGTACGTTAAATATTTTAACCTATTAAAAAATGTACCAAATTATTTAATAAAAAATTATTAAAGGTATTAAAGATCATAGAACAATCTTATAAATATTAATTAAATAAAAATTAAACTAACTTAAAGTTTGTATCTACTTAGTTTATTTAACATAACAAAACTAAAAAAAAATAATTTTGTATTACATTTTATATATTTACAATCCTCAGTTTAATAAAATATTAATCTGTATTGCTTAAAATTAAGAATATCTTTGAAGAAAACACTATTTAAGTTAAACACATATTTGAAATTGTAAAATCGTTAAATTTTAAATACCCATATAAAAAATTACAATTTAAAAAATCTTTCCCGCTCATCTGCTCTATTAAAAAAAAAATGTATCAAGAAATTGTTGCAATAAGCTTACAATTTATTACTTAATACCTTAAATATATTAAAACCTATTTTTTAGGTAAAACTTTTTACATAACATAACATTTCCTTAAAATACCAAATAAATACAAATGATTATTTAATTAAGAAAATATATTTTCTTTAAATCTTATTTAAAAGAATTCTATTTATATTTTTAGTTTGCATACTCGGTCTAATGAATAATTACACAGCTCATAATGGAAAACTGAATATTTATAAACATTTAATTACCTGCGTACGAAAATAGATTTTAAATATAAATAACTGTTTTCCTTTTATATTAAAAGTTAAGCAGTTTTTTATATTAGAGTAAATATTCATTGCGTTGAAAATACTTTAAAACTGAAACTCAAATCTGTTAAAACTCGCATAATTTTTTATTATATACAGGGTGTCAGTTTTTCCAGCATTGCCATGCCTTCTTTTTGGAGATATGGACATAGTTGTATTTTTTATTTTATTATTTTATTCAAAAAACGGTTTTCCAATTCATATTTTATTAAGGCGCTTTTTCAGGGGGAATTTAAATCTGTCAATACTCCTTTGCTAGCTTTTAAAACTGCCGTTATAATATAAGCTTAACCTCTTAAAACGGATACATTAATATTTTATAAATACAAAAATGTAAATATTGTAATTTATTAATTAATATCTAAAAATTGTTTTTATTAGTGGGAATATTAATAATAAACAAGATATTGTTTATTTTATTAGATACGTCAGTGGTAAGATAATTGTAAGTTTAGTATCAGTATGTTTGTGCTGTTTTAAGTAAATTATGTGACTGACAATTTTCGAAGGGAGTTTACAATGAGGATATTATTGGATAGAATAATGTGTTTTGTGTAGGTAATATTATATTTGTCCAAAAACAACACCATTACAAATTCACAATAAATATAGTTTTTGTTTATTAATTCAGCTTTACTTGTTTTTTATAGAATAAACTGTTTGACATAGGAAGGGGCAAGTAGATGAAGGGGATAAGTAACATTTTTAATAATAATGGGTAAAAAATATTATAATTGCAATACCAAATTTACTTTATTTACAATTTAAATATTATTTCTGCTCCCTTAAATACACAGCTTTAAAATAAATAATAATAAATCTGAAAATTTATTTTATTATCTCAATACAAAAATACAAAAGTACTAAATAGTTTCATGACGCCAATATTTGAAAAAATTATATGAACGTTTGTACTGACCTTTTGATTAGTGTAGTATAACCGAGTATAACTAGAGTATAACTATATTTAACTGAAATTTTTCGTACAGTGCCTATAAAACATTCTCTTTTTTTACTGTGAAAACTGCTTATATATCGATTGATATTTAATCAACATCTAAAATGGTCAGATCACATTCAATATCTAAAAACAAAACTTAAAAAATGTATGTATGCATTCTATCAATTAAGAGATATTCTTAACAATAAACTTTTAAAAATAGTCTACGATGCCTTAATCCACTTATAAGATACTTTATTTTAATATGGGGTGGGCTATACGATAATCTATTACATGAACTGTTACACAAAAGACATTCTATTTAGGAAATCTAGAAGATTTAGTACAGATGAGCTATATTCTGTTTTTTTTTCCATTAGAAACCTGTATGCCTAGTAGGCATTGCCTACGAAACATTACTATGGGTATGCCAAAACCAAAATAAAGTCTCGAAGCCACAACATAATAAAGAAACAAGATTCGTAAAAAATAATTCTTTATTAACACCTAGATTCAACAAGTCTTACCTTCAAAGGTCTCTATTTTTCTATGCCCCAAAACTTTACACAATTTTAAATTCAAATTCGCTGCTAAAAAGTATTAAGAAAAATTCAGTGATGAATAAAAATGCAATTAAAAAAACAGGTAATTAAATGTGGAATGATCACCCTCATCCTCTTTTTATCTCAGTTAGGGTTAATGGTTCATTTTAGTTTAGGATTAGCTATCAATTGGTTAATTTAGTTTAAGATTAGGCATTTTAATAATTAAGTTATACTTTTTTAATTTAGGATTATGATAATTAAGATTAGGCATTTTAATAATTAAGTTATATTTTTTTAATTTAAATTTAAGTATTATGTATAAGTAAGTAACAAATAAGCATTTAGTTAGACATCTGCAAAACAAGTTGAATAAGCTTAGGCGGATTAAACTACAAATTGTCAAAAAAATGTGTTGTTAAAATAGTAAATAAAATGAACTGAATTAAAATGAATTAAATTGAATTGTTGGTCTATTTTTAAGGGATAAATTTTGATTTACACAGAAAAATTTAATATTTTAAAGCCGGAGATTCTTAAGTTAGAAATTCTAACGGGAATTCCAATAAATACAAATGTCACTTTTTATAAATTTTCATTTATACAGAAAAATTTATGATTTTAACGCCGGTAGATTCTTAAGTTAGAAATTCTAACGGGATTCCAATAAATACAAATGTCACTTTTGTACCTTTAACATTTCCTGTGTAAGAATTTTTAATACTTTGTAATAATATTTATAAAGGATAAAATATTTTCTCAACATAATAATTGTTAAGTTTAAATAAAATAATAACAAACAAAGTTAATGGTGAAAATTAGGTCAACAATGTTTATTGGGACTTTATTTTCGTATAGATGTCGCTTTTTAGAAATATTTAATCATTTTTTGGATAATAGTATTTGTCGTTGAAAAAGTATAGTATGCAATTCGTTTATAAACTTTTATCTACTCCTACATTGACGAGCTGTGACTTTATGGCGTTTTAGTCACGGGCTGAAGTTAGCAATAGTGGCTTTTGGGCATTTTAGTCACGGGCTGAAGTTAGCTTTATTATATATTAGAGAAAAGTTAGGTTAATTCCGTTGACATTTGACAGATGTCAAATTTTAAACAAATAAAATTAGATTTAAATTCTTCTTTGTGTTCGTCGTAGATAAAGTATAGTATGCAACTCGTTTTATAAACTTATCTAGACACTCGTTTTTATTAAAAACTCGCTTGCAAGCTTCGCTCGTGCTTAATAAAACTCTTAACTAAAATGGCGTTTATAAAACTTGATACCTAATATACTATTCTAGGCACTTATTTAATTAAGCCTATATAAAATTCGTTACTAAAATGGCGTTTTTCAAACTTGATACTAAATATAATATTTTCATATTACATTACATTTAAAATAGAAAAGAACAGACAATATTGTGATTGTAAATTTAGTATTGCAATTAGATATTTTTTGTCCTTATGCTACTTAACCCTTTCATCATTTTAACCCCAGTATCCTAAAAACAACAATTATATCTTTTTTAATTTGGTTTTGAGGTTAAATTTGAAAGTTGCCAAATTTTCTTTGTGTGGATTAAATCGATCTTCGGTTTTATATAAAGAGAGACAAAATATGTACGTTATAGAACAAAGTATATTATAAATGGGCTGTTGCCAGATCTTTTAATATTTTTTGAAAATAACATTTTTGTTATAAATAAAACAATGCATGGGAATAAAGCATAGAGTAGAAATTGATTGAAGCCCACACAGCAAAAGCCATCCAGGGCAATAATTAGATGTTCTGCAACGTAGCTTCCATGCAAAATCCATTTTTCAGGCATGAAAGAGTATCCTGCATCCTGCTTTCAGTGCTTTCAGCGGCACTGCACTCAGTTAACACGTCCCGCGTCCTTTTGTTCGGGCTTTTAGCTGAGGCATAGGCGGCGGTGACGTGCTTTTTTGCAACGCTTGCTGAGTACGAAGCGTTAACGTGAATACTGTTGCTGTTAATATTCGCGAGGCGAGCGGTCAGTCCGAGTAGGCTGTCGGGTCGCGGAGTACGCGATGGGGCAGGACTGGTGCGTGAGAAAAAAACGGAAGAGGACGGGGACGACGTGCTGTCCCTGCGGCCCGATGTTTAGAGTGCATCCGTCACGGTAAATACTGTAGAAAATACGATTTTGATATTTTTTTATTTTTTAGTTTACGTTTATTTGTATATTGAGTTAAAATAAAAATAAAAACCTTTTAATTACGAAAAAATACTAAACATCAAACAATCAATAGAAATTTTTAATTACTTTCAAAGATTTCTTAAAATTAAAATGAATTTAAAAATATTTTATATTTATTTTAAAATATCCATTACTTTTAAAATAAAATAAAATTAAACTTAAAATCCTTATTACTAGGATTTCTACAGGGTGCATCAGGTATTCTACTTTCTAAAAATGAATTAATCAAAAATGACTAATTTAATGGTTATTAGTAGCTGCTTTTTCACTTGTACCATGGTTAAAAGGGTGGTCGTTAAAAATTAAATTTTTTGCGACGCCCCCTAAAAAGCTTCTTTTTGATTAAAAAACACTGGGAATTTTTTTTTTGATTAATTAAAAACAACACGTGCCTCAAGAAGATCTAAGTTAATTTTTTGGTATAATCATGATTTTTTTGGGAAATTTTTAATGAAAAATAAAATTTTATTTGAAATATAAACCCAAACCCAAATCAATAAAAAAACAATAGTTAATCGAAATAACTAAGAGACAAAAATTTAAATTCAAAATTTTTTCCCAGTATATTAAATAAAAAAATGAAAATTATTCAAATTGATATTTTTATTTTAAAACTAACATAGTACAAACGTAATTTTAATATCTAGATTTCTTCACTCCAAGTTATTTCATTGTTAA
The DNA here is from genome assembly GCA_921294245.1 of Brassicogethes aeneus. Taxonomy (NCBI): domain Eukaryota; kingdom Metazoa; phylum Arthropoda; class Insecta; order Coleoptera; family Nitidulidae; genus Brassicogethes; species Brassicogethes aeneus. The sequence goes on along the minus strand of OV121135.1, from coordinate 5,558,839 downwards.
TAATTTTTAAATCTCAAAAAAATTATAATTTAATTACTATTTAAATTATAATTTAATAATTATAATAATTATTATTCCTTATTTTCAGAAAAGACATGATTATACTTATAATTAACTTAGATGGTCTTGAGGCACGTGTTGTTTTTAATTAGAAAAAAAATTCTTAGTGTTTTTTCATCAAAACGAAGCATTTTAGGAGGTTAATTTTTAACGACCACCCTAATGGTTAACCATGTAATACCGTGGTATTTCAAAATTTAATAGCCAATTCTTATGTAAAATTTTCCTCTGAATTAGAAAATACAGTCAAAAATTATGAAAGTGGAGCAGTTTTTGAGATATAGTCAATTCCATATTAAATGGAAAATTTACTATATCTCAAAAACTGTTCTACTTTTGTAACTTTTGACGGTATTTTCGGATTCAGGGGACAATTTTACATAAGTTAAAATATGAGATACCATGGTATTCCATGGTTAACCATGGTAAAAGTGAAATAGCAGCCACTAATAACCATTAAATTAGTAATTTTTGACTAATTAATTTATCAAAGTAAATGAATACGTTACTTTATGAAAATTGCTTTATTTAAAATGAATGTTTTCATAAAAACAAATAAACATATAATAAACATATTATTCAAATTTAATATATCATAAACTTTTAAGTAAATTAATACGTTACTTTATGAATATTGCTCTATTTAAAGAATGTTTTCATATGTTCAACATAATTATTGGCAATAGTCTTAACAAAAGTATAATAGCTTTAAGATACACTTGTAAAGTAAAATATAAAATATCTTTTAAATAAATCAAAGATTCAGTAAAAATAAATTACTAAATTCATATCAATAGTTCTAGATTTGTTTTAAATATAATACCTTTCCATTTAGTATACGCATTTAAATATATGATTTTGTTTGACTTAAAACAAACATTTGTATGTGTGTGGTACCCACTAAAAAAGCAGTTCTCCAAAATTAGTAGGGTTGTCACAGGGGCCATCTGAAAGTCACAATAATTAGCAAATTATTATACATTTTCACTATTGAATAGACCAAAATATATTTTACAATAAATTATGATTATGACCCATCAAGAAAGTTTCTTAAAGAAACTAAGAAAATTGAATGTTTACCTTAATGTTTAGCCCGGTTGGGCTAATTCTAGATTCCTTTAGGCCATATTAGTATCTGCAGATACATGTGATACAATTGCTGTGTGGATCACCTGATGTTCTTACATCTCGAGTCTTTTGTTTTGAGTGTGTTCCACTACACCAAGTTGCCTGACACGGATGAGACCCAATATAGGTCGAAAAAGCTGTCTGTCGGTATTTGAAGTTGGTGGAACGCACTCAAAAGAAAAAATAATTAAATTATATTCAACATTTTTTTAAAACAAAAAAGTTGTATCCCAACAAGAAGGATTGTGAAAATAACACTATTTCAGTTTTAAAATGTGTATATCTCGAAAGTACAAGATCCAAAAAATTTAGTTGGGGCGATTTTTTGTATTTGATACCCAATAGATCCTTTTTTTATTAAAATCTAAAAGTAGGCAGCACATATTTTTTATTTGTTAATTTAAAGTGGCTGGCAAGTTTTGAGCAAATTTAAAACTATAAATACACAGGGTGTTGCACATTCGTGGTCTGTTAGTTTCTGTGAAACGAAAAGAGATGGATTTGAAGTTTTAAAAGCGTTTATAATCCATTTAAGACTATTTTTCTAAAATATTTTAAACAAACTGCCACTTTCGCATTAACCGAATATTTGTACATTTTTAAATTCTGGATTAAATTACTGTACCATTTACCTATGTAAATTCTTTTCGATAAAATTTGTCAAATGCGCGTAAATCATAAATAGCCTATAACATTTTTCCTATTAGGTTTGAGAATATGGCAGTAAAATTTTTTGAATCTTTAAACATTGTTCAAGAGATTTCATGTCAATTTTTAATTTTTTTTTACAAATTTCATGAGAAAACCCAGGGCCAATTAGGCTAACTTGAAAGGTTAATAACTTTTTTATTTCGAAGTTAACACCGGGTATATTTTTACATAATCAAATAGTAATTTGTCCAGGTTTTTTTTAGGTAATTTGTTAAAAAATTTAAAAAAATTGAAAATAAATCTTTTATACAAAGTTTTAAGATTCCAAAAATTTTACCCACATAGCAAACCTAATAACAAAACAGTTTTAGGCTATTTTTGAAGCCCATTTCTCAAATTTTAACGAAAAAACTTTATAACTTAAAAACTTACTTTAGGTATCTTACATGGTATAGTAAGTTTGCTCAGAATTTTATGTAGGATATAAAAATGTAAAAATATATAGGATATTTTATTTGAACAAAACAAATTTGTATTATAAACGCTTAAAAATTTCAAAACGACATCTTTTTCCGTTCTTTTAATTGTCCAAACATTGTTTTAAGTCCTTTTTTTGAAAAAAAGAAACCCTAAATTAAAAATTATAAAATATACAAAAACCTAAAATTTTCCTTTTAAAAGGAATAAAACAAAATGAAAAATTACAAATTAAATTTACTTACCTTAAATTGTAGTTTTATAAATAAAAAAATCCCTAAAAATAATTAATATTATTTAATTAATATCCTCTATTACTTTGTTTAGAATAGTAAGTATTATTTATAAATATTAATTTTTGAACCATAAAAATTATTTCTTTATATCTCTTTTAATAAGGGTTTTAGATGTTTTCTCTATTTTGAAACCAGTCTGTATTTTAATATTTTAATATTTTAAATTGGCGATCGCCAACAATGTCAAGCTCCGCGGAGTGGCCTGGTTTTTCACCCAACGTGACGTCAACCGTCCACCATGCTGACGTCACGCGGCGCTTGAAGGAGCTGCCGACGCATGCGACGCCTTTCGAGCACCGCGACGTCTGACCTATCTCAATATAGCGAAAGTATCTTTGTGAATAGCATCCTTTAAGTCCAAAAAGGAACTGGAACTGAATTAATATAAAATTAGATTCTCAAGTTCTGTAATATCCACAACAGCTCTTGGAATTTCATTTGCAATACCTGACTGTGATTTAAAAAATATGCACTGTGAATATCTAGATAGCTGAAACTAATAGAAAATTAACAAAAAAATAAATTTATTACTGATAAGACTGGTAACTAATATAAAAATATTATAAATATATTTCATACATTGACATTTTAAATTAGACATAAAAGTATTAAAATATCATAAATATTTATTTAAAATTTGTGACATTTGCTTTTAACGATAGAAAATAAATTCGCTAATATAAGTCATGGTTTACTAGATTTGTATTTTGGCCAATAAAATCATCAAAAATGTTAATCGGTTGATATAATTTATATCGTCTAACGACTGATTTAAAATATGGACAAAAATAGATAGTATTTTTTTTTGTAAATATATATAAAAAATAATCTTAAAATCAATTAATTTATAACATTCTTTGGTTTCATTGTAAAATATTCACCCCTAACATTGAACTTGGGTGAAAATATATATTGATTTATGTTTACTTTTTAATAAAATACCTAGATAATTAAAAAAATTACTATAATTTCCATAATAACCATAATTTATGTACGAGGTGTGTTCAGAAAATAACGGGAATTGTTAAATTATGCGGGTTCGGAGGGTCCGGTTGTCATAAAATTGTCTTTATTATGTTGGTATACATGCCCCCAAAGTATGATAAAAACTTAAGCTGTTTACTTTGCCTGTGGCAGCCGCTAAGGTTAGACGTGTTTTATGAGCTCGGCGATTTTTCGTTCGTTAAAAGAAATGGATCAAAGAATTTGTATCCAATTTTGCTTAAAAAAATAAAATAAATTCTGTGAAATGTTAACAAAGTCCCATAGTGTCTGCTATAAGTAAAACAAGAGTTTAAAAGTTGTATAAGAGTTTCCAAGATGGCCATGAAGACGTTGAAGATAACGAACGCCCCGAACGCACAAGCACATTAACAAGCGATAAAAACATGGAAAAAGTGAAATAAATGGTTATAAACCATCAGAGAAGTCGCTGTTGATGTTGGTATATCGATTGGCTCATCCCATGAAATTTTTTCGAATGTTTTGGGTACGAAACGCGTAGGAGAAAAATTTGTTCTAAAATTGTTAAATTTTGAACAAAATTTTTGGCCAAAAACAATACTGTAATGATGCCCCAGCCTCCATATTCGCCAGACATTCCTCTGTCGGACTTTTCCTATTCCCAAAAATAAAGAGAACCTTAAAGGGCCGTCGTTTTGCAAGCATAGATGACATTAAAAGCGCATCGCTGAAAGAACTAAAGGCTATCCCAAAGATCGAGTTTTAGAAGTGTTTAGAGTATTGGAAGAAGAGCTGGCACATGTGCATAATATCCAATGGGGACTATTTTGAAGGCGACAAAATTAATGTAGACGAATAAATAAATATTTGTTTCAAAAAACGAAAATTCCCGATATTTTCTGAACACACCTCGTATATCAAGCATTTACTAACATTGTTATCCTCTATAGTTGGTTTCTTAAATTTTTATATTCTTGGCACAAATTTTAAATGCTTTTTTTATAATTATTATAATTATAATATAATTAATTAATCTTTTACAAGAACAAACACTTGAATAAAATTTCCACCAACTTCAACAAAATTTCTTTGTTCTTTTCAGAGGCTTTAAGACGTTATTTCGTTTTTCATCCTTTTAATGCAAAATTTAGTTATACCAGAACACATTGCAAACTGCTTGTATGTTCTGCAGTAAACATTTTTTTGTGTAATTTTGTTGTTAATTTTTTAACACAAATATGTAGAAGTTTGGTTTCAAAATTACAAACTTTAAGTTATGCAGAAGATCTTGTACCGCCTTTATTATTTGTTATAAGCAATCAATCAGTTCATTCGCATTAAAATTACGCCTTTATCGAGATTAACATTTAACAGGCAATAATAAGATCTGCTTGTTTAAAGAAAGATTAATATTTAATGTTTTACCCTTGATAATATTAGGTCAATCATCTTGTTTCAACTGTACTTGATTTTAAGATAAGAAATAAAATCTTTTTATTTTAAGGATTGTTTAATATTTAACTTTTATACAGCTGGTGCGAATACCAGCAATATCAAAACTTAATTATAATACGCAAAAAAACACTTCACTTTACCTTTACTAATTTTTGGTAAAGGCAAAAGACAAAATATTATTAATAATTACCTGAAGGTTATTCAATAAGCATGTTAACACCACAATCCAAGGAACCATTTCAAATATCAGTATTTGAACATGGAAAATAATTTTTTGTCTCTTTTGATGTTTTTGTTTTTTACATCATTATTATCAGTAAACTAATCATTGCAAATATAAAATGATTAAGAAAATTAGATCAACTGATCTGATTTACGGAGAAAATGGTTTCTGTGCCAGATAAATCTATAAAAATCATTTCCCACCAATCTTCCCCATCAACACAACGTGATAAACGATACTTAAATTGGATCCTAATTTGAAAGAATGGTTTCGACTCAGCCAGATAGGCCATTACATTACAAATTAACGCTCAGATAGCAATTTCCTAAACGAACTTTCGGCACAGTGTTACCAAAACAAATTAAATGTTTTTTTTTAAATATGGTGAAAAAAAGTTGCCAGATTTTAAATATTTACTCTCATTTGGGAAACTTGATGTAATACACAGTAACGATTTTCTATTAGATATTTAATTTTAAAATAAATTTTTAGATTTTACTACAATTTGTATTTTTTAGTTATTTGTCAATGAGTTTTTATTGATTTTTTAACTATTTAGTTTAGTTATTATTATCAACAGATTTATACAATTATCGTTTCTTTCTAAAAAATGAATACAAATTTATTAACATGTTAACACATTTGACTGGATTTGACTATATATTTTAATAATGATATAATTTTAGATCTGATAACATTGTAAACTGACTCAATTTTAAATAAAGTTTGTTAAATACAACATTATAAAAAACCGTTTTACTATTAGAATGGATTTGTATTTACTAAAGTGACGTCACGGGAATATTTGTCTTTTTTCAGAAAAACCCAATTCGTTAATTTTTGACAATTCTAAAGCAAAATTTATTTGGACAATTTTATAATATACAATATTTATTTACAGGGACATTTTTTGGACAATCTAAGATTTCTTAGAGACTTTTTTGTAGCACTGTGCATGGTTAAAATTCACACCCCCACCCTACTGAACAATGTAATCTCGCAAACAATCTTGCATCACGCACGTATAATGTGGTGAAAGGGGAGGGGGAAAGTCCTGAGTAATGGCATCTTGGAACATCAAACAAGCTTGCCTGAAATTCTGGAATTAATAAATATGTTAAATTCTTGATAAACCCCTTGCTTATCTTGGTTCACCCAATAATAAGGCTTTAGTATTCTTGTAAAAAAGGAAAGAAAATATTTTCTTATTATACATTCAAACAATGATCTGCAAAAAATTCCAATCAATAACGAACAAATCCTTTAATTTCTATAACAATCGGTTTTTACAATTTCCAATATTTTACAGCTATTTTTATTTTTGCCTGGGAAACAATAATATTCATTTAGGCTACAATTTAACCCCATTCATCGCAGATCATTGTGTCCTTTATCCAGATTTATTTTGACGTGTGATAGCCAAGCTATCGGGATTTTAATTATCAATGCAGCAACGAATCATTTAAACAGAGCAGGATTTAGTAAAGGGCAGAGTCGATATTTATAAGGGCTTTTTTAAAACTCTAAATGAGATTAATGTATAATACCCTATTTTACAAGCTTTTATTTAAATTTTTAACTTAACATGTTAAATCTTGCAACTAAATAATAAACAAGTTCTATCCAACCGATGAAAATAAAATGGCGGGTTACTTATTTCTTCTTTGTCAAGCAGAACACGTGACGTAATTCTAATAGCAATATGATAGATGCCTAAACTAAAATTCTTTACCACCCTAAAGGCACTAAAGTCGTATTTTTTATCACGAATGTTTGAATTATTTGCCAAGGCAAAAGCCGAAGCAAATAACCACGTGAGTAATAAAAAATGACTTTAATGCCGAGGTGCATATTAATTTTTATCCGAAATCACATTTAATAATACTAATAAGTAATATTGATGATTAAATCAAATGTCATTTGATGATCAAATCAAATGTCATTTGAATGTAGGAAGTGTCTACGTATACTGTTTCTTGCGACGGTTATTATATATTTGCCCGCCTTGGCGATTTTTTAGTCTAATTAATAAAATTAACTTATTATTTTTATTAAACAACATTTTATAAAAGGGTTCAATCGACCTCCGCGACAGTGCTTTTTTTTTAATATTATTTAGTTGCTGCTGAGGAGCAGTAGACACATCTTAAAATGTATAATGGGTTGCATACAATACTCGTATTAAATCTGCAGTAAAGTTCTACTTTACTGCCGATTGTTGACTACTTTACTGCCAATTTCGGATAAAAGTTTTTTGAAGCGGTCTATAGTTTAAACTTTATTATTTATTGTCAACACTCACTAAAGTGATTAAATATCGGCTGAAGTTTTTTTTACCTCCTGGGCTGTACCTCCTAGACTGTAAAATTCCCGTTTATACCAATCATAAAAACTGTTAGATCTTCCCAACCTCACTTGCTACTTTTAATAATTATTATAATTAATAAATAAAATTGTGCCTTAAATATAAAGTGTCTTTTTGTGCTTCGCTTAAAAATGCTTCAGATACTTAAAATATAACGTAATCACTTTTAACAGTAAATTATTAATTAAAAGTTGTAAAATCATTATTTGTTTTGCATTTAACTAAACGTGTTTTCTTATAAAAAAAACGTTTAAACATAAAAAAATCTCTTTAAAAACTAAAATAAAATAATTCTATTAAAAACTAATTAAAATAAGTAAAACAATTCTCTAAAAACAAAACTAAAAATCAAACTTCTTAAAATAAATGTTAAGAAATAAATAAATAATTTAATTAATAAAAATAATAAATTATTATTTCTACACAAGCTTTGAATAATTTATTCAAAGCTTATTTTAATACCCCCAAAATACAACCAATTGTTAAACCTTTGGATAACGTTTTTTATTGTTCTAAATGACGGAATAGAACTATCCGGATATTTAACTGAGAATAGGTCTATTGTTTGACGTAGAGAATTGCCCACTAAAGACCAGCTTATCATGTCAATTTTCTCTTTCAATGTGTAGGACATTATAATTTTAAATAAAAGAAATTAATTTATGTTAAAGCGCTTGAAATACACACCAGCAAATGCAAATTATAACTGAATCGTCGCCTATAGAAAACCGCAATCTGGGGGCTCGGCTATACTCGGCTTCACTCGAGTGTATATCGTTCAAATGAAAATGCGGTATAATATAATAAATTTAAAAAATGTCAAATATTTATGAAATAAAATTGTCTTTAAATTATTATTTCTGTTCGTCGTAGATAAAGTATGATATGCAACTCGTTTTATAAACTTCTCTAGACACTCGTTTTTATTAAACACTCGCTCGCAAGCTTCGCTCGTGACTAATAAAACTTGTAAATAAAATGGCGTTTATATTATACATAATATACTATTATTTATTAATAAATGTTTTAATAATAAACAAAACCCTGTACTGTATTTAACGTGGGAGGCCACGTAACCGTTCAACAATTAAAATCAGTATCAGTTGTGCGCAAATTCAGTGAATCCATTTTCAAAATTAATAAACGAAATTGCAGTTTAATAACTAGCAAACACTTTAATCGAAATTGCTGTTGTAGTTTAAACATGTATCAAACGAACCTGTGGCTTTTGCCGACCTATTAATAGAACCAAATTAAGTATGTACGTTATGATGAGGTTATGGAAATTTAAGGTACAGTTGGGTTATATTACATTATTTAAAAAATAGGTTCTCTTATTAGGTACATTTTTATTCGAATTAAAACAATTTTGTTTTTTGCGAGACAAAATATAGCATTTGTAAACAAATTGTTTATTGTTAGTTATATATATATAATATTGAAAGCTCAATTTTTGGCACAACTTTACACTTCAGGTATTAAAAACCGTAATTTTTGAAATTGTAATTTAATAAATATTTTTCTAAATAAATTTGCATGAAACTTTGACAAAGCCATTCTTATTAAAAATATAAATACTTGTAAAGCTTACGTAAATTCCGTTTGGTGTATAATGAAAAATAAATTGAAATTCTCATTGCTTCCAACTTTTGCCGTATTTTTCCGAGCGAATAATAAGCTTTGTTTTATAAGATCACTTAAATATAAAAATTTATTAATCCTTTATTTAATTTTCCCAAATTTGTTTTTCTTGCTAACAAGTTTAATTATTTTTTTTTGGTAGGGAATAATTAATATTTTTGTTGTCAAACTTTTTTATTTGTTTTTTATTTCCTTTACGTAAACTCGTCTGGATTTTTTAACAATTAAAATCGACACAGTAAAAAGAAGTTAAATTTAAATTAAATTTTTAAACTTTTAAATTAATTGTAAATTTTAAAGCAAAAAAAATCAATGATATTTTAATAGAAAATAAAAAGCTCGATAAGCCGAATACCCGATTATTTAATAAAACATTTAACATGGGTTAACATTTTTTTCTTATATGGCAAAAAATACGTACCAAATAAATTAAATAAATATATTGAACCAAACGGTATTACAGGTCACTGAGGTAAATTAACCAACACAAACAAAGTATTTAAAAACTAATAAAAGATATTCCCGTACCCAACAGAAGAAATAAGTACGTGTCATAACATACTTAGACCTTTGTGGAAGTTATAGCTTATTTCATCCCATTCTAGGCTATGTGGGAAATTGACTTGGGATACTTTTATCTTAAAACTACAAAAAAAAAATAAACATGGTATATTTTAAGAAAAAATCGATATTTATTTTTTGACAAATCTTTTTGTAAAGATATACAGAAATTAAGTAGGCCATGATGTAGACCCTAAAAATGCGATTTTTTATTAGTGAAAGACATAAGCTCTGGCTTACTTTAAGGCTCTGTATATAGAAAACCCGTCACATAATTTAATAAATATTAGACTATAGTACCTAATATTATATGAAACTGTTCTAGTTTGATCAAAAACGCTTATGTCGAGGCAGATAGATGGCAGGTTTGGCGCTTTCTACCTCTTGTGTATTGTGACATGTTAAAAAGCAAGTTATGAAGTTTTTATTATGAAAAAAAAATTAAAATTTTGCATAATTTAGGCAGGGTTAAACGAAATCGGAAAAGTTTTTTTTTTCAAAATTGTTTTTATTCTGTAAAAGTAAAAAATTAAAGCCAACCTATGAAATTCAAATAATATCAATGTTTGCAATAATATTGCAAACGAAAACGTTAAAAATTAAAATAAAGTAAGCAGAAGCATAAGTTGCAGACGCTGAAGCCAGTTGAACTTGTTTTTTAAACCCCCTAATGCTTATACCACATATTAAAATATTCTTGTTGACAAAAAGTTTACTTTAAAACCTATTTAATATTCTATTTGGTTTTAATGAAACAAAGCTTTGTGTCTAAGTAGATGTAAACGAACAATTCGCTTGTAATTGTTTGCATCCCATCATGGCAATTATTTCTTCTTTGAATATACAAAAAGCGTCCTATACCTTGTCTGGAAACTTTAATTTAGGCATCTATTTAACGTACGGTATTTAATGGAAGTTTATTTTTAAGAGACGATTTTATTCGTAGCGAAATTTGTTTTCGATAAAGTAAAAAAAAGATTTGAAATGGCTCTCAGACGTAGCGTAAAAAGGTAATTTAATTTTTTAGGGTAAAACGAATTTTCTCAGAATAAATATTTATCAATAAAGTTATTAGATTGAAATTGTGATTTTGCGAGCGGTAAATGAGATTATACAAAAAGTTTAAACTGGAAGATATAAATTAAAAAGATGGTTTTAAAAATATGTTTCTACGACGCTAAGTAATCTTTAAAATACACAAGCTTGTTCTAATTGTAAATGACATGCAATCCTAAAAATAAAGCTACTATAGTGAGGTTAGATCACTTGATTTTATAATAGTATATTATGTAAGTTTGATAAACGCCGTTTTAGGTACGAGCGAGCTTGCAAGCGAGTGCTTAATTAAATGAGTGCCTAGAAAAGTTTATAAACGAGTTGCATACTATAACGATAAATAAAAAATAAAAAATAATTTGTTTTAAGCGACATCTATACGAAAATAAAGTAATCATCTCAATTGACATTTTTGACGTAATTTTTAGTTTTAACATTGCCCGTTATTCTTTTAATTAACCTTAACAATTATTGATACTTTAAAATATTAAAATAACTTTAAAATATAATTATGTTAAGGTGAAATCAAAAGGTTTGTACAAAAGTTTATATAATCTTTTCAAATATTGGCGTCAAGAAACTGTTTAACACTTTTTGTATTTTTATTAAAATTATAAAATTATGTTCACATTTAGTATTATTTTACAAGAAAGGCATTTTGCTTTAACAATTGTATGATATTTGACAACTGTCAACTAACTTAAAACTAACTTCAGCCCGTGACTAAAAACCTGTTGCTAACTTCAGCCCGTGACTAAAGAGTCATGGAAACATGTACGATAATGGGCGTTTTAAAGGCAGGAGTAGAAAATAGTATATTATGTATCAAGTTTGATAAACGCCATTATATAGACGAATTTAATTTACGCTTAAATTAATGATTGTATAGAAAAGTTTATAAATTAGGTGCATACTATACTTTTTCTACGACAATTATCTTAAAATGATTTAAATCAAATATTTGTATATAGCGCCATCTTTGAAACAATAGGGGAATCTGTGTGTCACCGTCAAATGTGAAATTTTATATTTTATAAACACAGATTATAAAGGTTATAAATCGTATTTCTTGAAAATAATTTCAGTGTTTGATAGTTATAAACAAATTTTAAAGTGTATACAAAAAAAAGAAACGTTAACTCTGAATATTAATTAATTAATTTAATATAATTTGGTGCTCGTTGACAGTTTCTGAGATTATCTCCTTTTGGTAGGCATGTCCTGGTCTATAATTTCCATTAAATTATTCAACAATTGTATGTGATCTGTGTTGTTTTATATAGAAGTTGATTTGATGGATTGTAAAGTGAATTATCAGGGTGTCTCATTTTAGTGATTTTTCTTATGCGTTCTGCCACTTCTAGCTTACTAACAGTAGTTAGTAGATATATTGGAAAAGTATATTCAATAATGGGCCTGCATAGCATTATCATTATCAAATATTATATGAAATGAAAAAAGACAATATAATTTTAATGGCTCTATGAAGCCCAATAAAGGTAGCTTATTTTTAAATTGAATGTTATTGCAAAATATTGTTTTCATAAAGCAATTTGTTTACAGTATTTATTTTTAAATTTGTATTAAATAACGTATATATTATTATTTAAAATATCAAAATAATTCACGTGATACAATTTTCATTTTACCATTATAATAAATATAAATGTGTGTCGGTAATATTCTCACTGCGTGATTTGAAACACGATTGTGTCTTTTATGTGCTCTGTTTTTTTCTAGGACATTAAAGTAGATTTTTAAATCGATAGGATAGGTTTAAGTAAATCCTTAATAGTATATTTATGGAGAAACATGAAAGTTAAGCCGCGTTATGCAAAGAAGGGAATGTTTTTAGATACCAAGATATGCTTTAACGTGACAATGTATTTTGTCGGTAGCAACAAAGCAAATAAAGTGTTATATTTCGCTCCCGTGGTTTTTGTTATTATAAGAAACAGTGGGGAATAAATCAGTCCAACCCCCCGCAAGAAATTAAGTGGACCCCAATGTTCCCGGCTAAGTAATTTTACTGATACGTTATAAGATGAAATATCGCTTTCCTATAAGCAAAAATAACTGAACCATAACGGATATTTTCCGTGTTCTCTATATGTCAAATAAGCCGTCACATGTTAGTCATGTAACTTTCATCTTGGTAGACGTGACGGTTGAATAAGGAAAACCAAAATCTGTAGACACGCTTTTGGGGGTTAAACCGGGTAAAGTCAACAGTGAACGCTTGCAGGCCAGTGTGCCAGAGACAGGCGCGGGGGAGCAGCCGAACAAAACCGCCCCCAGATGGCATGCGCAACGTTCAGCCACTATGGCCGACTCACACACTTTCCCAACTACGTTGAAAACACTCTTTCCAGTCGTGTGCGAAACTTTTCCCGATACAAAAAAGAAAAGCAGTGTTGTGTTTATTACCCAGTGTTTACAGGGTATCTAAAATAGTGATTTTGTGATTAGTGGTTCGTAATGGTGATTAAGTAGTGCTAGGTTATTACTGCAGAGTAAATAACGCATGGGTACATCTTCTAATTTTAAGAAATAATGTTTACATATTTCTTTTACGAATTTATATATAAAATAAGGCTTCAATGAGTTTAAAATATTTTTTTTTGTTTTGTGAAGTTTCTAAAATCTATATGTTAATGCAGGTTTTCTTATTTTAACTAAAAAACATGTATGGAAATATTTTAACTTTGCTCTACAAAAGTAACCTGTTGGTTTTCAAACAAACATCACAAAAAAGTATACATTCATATTAAAAGTTAAAAGTGTAAACTGATCGATAGGCACAGAGACATGTTGCACAAATTCGGCATAAAATGTTGACTATATTGTTTATAATATGGTCCCTGATTCGCGGTCTTACAAAAGCTGCCCCCAAAGCCCCCCAATCCCCTTTGGGGGTGCCCCTGGAGGATCCCGTCCCCACTCCCAGTCCGGAGCGTGGCTCTCAAACGCCTTCTCCGGAGCTGGATTTTATGAGTGAGATGTCAGCCAGGATGTCGTCCGATAACAGCAATCGGTCTAGGTATTAAAAAGTACATAATATATACTTTGTATGTTATTGTAATGTAATGTTCATTACATTGCAATAATACACCTGAAAACTGTTTGATAAAAGTAAGGTTATGTTAAGGTTTTGATACATTAAAAACAGCACTGGGTAGATATTAAATATTTTTATTATACGATATATCCTCATTTAAACACTAAAAATCTAGGTATCAAAAAAATTGTATCTAAATTTTTTTTTAAATTAAACCAGTTTATTTCCAATAAAATATATACAATAGACTGGGCCAAAAAAATCGACTATTTTTTTTTGTAAAGTATATCAAAAATATTGTTTGGGGTGACAAAAAAAAATTATGGTGAAAGTTTGAGTCCATAATATTAATATTAAGAGGTCTATCATCGCAATTTTAGATTTTTTTTTCCTGAAAGAGTTTTTGTCTCAGAACTCCCAAATCATTGACTTAATAATATTTTTTGAAGAAAATTGAATGCTCTACAAAAAAGGTTGGATTGGAATTTCCCGTTTTTGTACATGCCTTAAAAATTGGTATAGTTTTACAATTTGATCTTTTAACTTTAAAATTGTTTAATTCATGTTAAAATCAGTACCCTGAAAAAAAACGATAAATATTCTTATGGGAAATCAAATGCTCTACAAAAAAAGCCTTTCATCATTTTTGGCTAAATTCACTCCATCAAAAGTTATTCAAGGGTAAATATGAAGTCAAAACGAAATTTTAACCTTGAATAACTTTTGGTTGAGTGAATTTAGCCAAAAATGTTGAGAGGCTTTTTTTGTAAAGCATTTGATTTCCCATAAGAATATTTATCGGATTTTTATGGGTACCTACTGATTTTTACATGAATTACTAAATTCCAATTTAAAAGATCAAAATGTAAAACTATACCAATTTTTAAGGGATGATTTTAAGGAAACGGTTCATCTGACGGAAAATTTCACTTTTACCTTTATTGTAGAGCATTTAATTTTCTTAAAAAAATATTTTCGAGTCAATTTTGTTAAACTCAATGGTTTGGGAGTTCTAAAACAAAAACTTGCTAAGGAAAAAAAATTAAAATTGTGATGATAGACCTCTTAATATTAATATTATGAGCTCAAACTTTCACAATAATTTTTTTTTGTCACCCCAAACCATATTTTCAATATACTTTCCAAAAAAAAATTGTTGATTTTTTTGGCCCAGTCTAATATACAATTGAAACGAAAACTAAGCTTTTGAATTTTCTGTTGTATATTTTTATAAATTTATGCAAAATTTTCCATAAATTACGTAATTTATAAAATTCTCAGCACATTTAGTCCATTTTTGAATTTTTTATAGAATGCTTTAAATTTTTTTAAGATTTTGTTTTATAATTTTTCTGTAATTTCAAAATTAATTTTTCAGATTTACCATTTTTCTTAAAATATTTTTTTGACATATTTTGATGTGGTTTTTTTATTTTTAATAAATTTTTTAGATTACATATTTTCCATTTACATACATTTTTGTAACATTTTTGTGTCGATTTAAAAAAATGTACTTTAAATGTCTACCCTATTATTAACGGTACTTACACTAAAAAGTGTCTACTCTCTTAAAATGAATTATAATTCATTTTAACTATAGTCAAAAATAACTAATTTACTAGTTATTAGTGGCTGCTATTTCACTTGTACCATGGTTAACCATGGAATACCATGGTGTTCCAAAATTTAACAGCCAATTCTTTTGTAAAATTGTCCCCTGAATCCGAAAATACCGTCAATTATTATGAAAGTGGAGCAGTTTTTAAGATATGGTCAATTCCATATTAAATAGAAAATTGACTATATCTCAAAAACTGTTCTACTTTTTTAACCTTTGACGACATTTTCGGATTCAGGAAACAATTTTACTTAAGAAGAAATTTTGGGATACCATGGTATTCCATGATTAACCATGGTACAAGTGAAAAATCAGCCACTAATAACTATTAAATTTGTCATTTTTGACTAATTCATTTTTAGAGAGTAGGTAGGTAACAAAAATAATAATAATATTAATGATGGTAATATTTCTCACCAGTGCGATAAAGTCTTTTTTATACCCATTTTATAATATTTTTATTATTTTCTTTATTTTAAAGAATTAGAGTTTAATGTGAGATTATAAATTTTTGCAAAATTTTACATAAATTACGTAATTTATAAAATGCTCAGTACATTTAGTCCATTTTTTAAATTTTTATAACCCTTTTTAATAATGATTTAATTTTTTTATAATTTTTTATGATTTTATAATTTTTCTGTAATTTCAAAATTAATTTTTCAGATTAACCATTTTTCATAAGATATTTTTTTGACATATTTTTGTGTTGTTTTTTTAATTTTTAATTCCTTTTTTTAAATATTTTCACATAAATGTTTGTTGTTTTAAAAAAGATCAGAAAAATCTACTGAACATGTCTACCCTATTATTAACGGTACTTACTATGAAATGTTGGACAAATTATTAAATTAAAATATTTTAAAACTATTCCAAAATGCCATTTTTAATGTATATACATAATAACCTTACCTAGTAACTAAATTTTTATTAAACACAGTTTTTAATCCACTTTTTCTCAAGTTTATACTCTAAGAATCTCGGTGGCTCGAGTTTTGTTTGAAATACATTACTTTAATTGCACACTCATATATTAGAAGGGCACATCTCAACAATGCAGCCTGTGCTAGAAAAGAAAATACATTACCGTAAAATGGGGTGAATAGAAAGTTTTGAAGTTTTCTAAACTGGGATGATGTTTACTTTACCGATAACGAAAAATATGAAAAATGCGCGTCATAACTAAAATATTAATACAAATTTTATTTGTTATAAATAATTTTTAAATAAACACATGTTTAACTTAAATGGCTCTCATACAAATAAAAATACAAAAATTATTTTAAAGCATCACCCAAACATCAAAATAATTGTAGGTTATGTTTTATTAAACATGGCTTTTTAAACTGAAATTTTGAGGATTGTTTATGCACTTCCTAAAAAGCGTATGCGGCGCAATTAAAATTCGTTTGAATAAAATACGTCAATTGAAGTCTTTACAAAATAGAATTTAAAACTGGTGGGTTTTGAATTACATTACAAACTACTTTGCCGAAGCAATTAGATTAATTAACTATTGCGGTTTTTGATTCGCGAGCTCTAATAATTTTATTATTTAAAAGTTCGGTCGAATTGTTTTTATTTGATAAAATAATAAATTTAATGTCATTGAATTACATAAATGTACTGTTGCCAGCTAGTTTTTGTGTATTCCCTTTATAATAGAATATTATTCCTTAAAGGCATTCTCATAATTAATTATTGATTGTCCATTAACAAATGTTGTTCCAGATAACGATGTTCAGTGTATAGCTTAAAGCAAATGTCAAACTATCATTAAACAAAACAAAACCCAATTTGGTTTACTCAATCAATATTTTAAATAATGACAGATTTGCTTGCATCATTAAACATTAGGGTGTCCGTTATTTCCCAAGTTATTTTTACGTGGGTATAACATGAGATGCCTTTTTAGTGAGAAAAAAGAATTTTGAAACAGTTTTACAATTGGGTTATGTGTTTTATAACAAAACTTTATAGCTAAGATTCTTAGAAAATTATGTAATGTAAAGGTTTTTTAAAAAAATGTAATGTCAATTTAAAAATCAAATGTCAATAATGTTTTTATAATAAAATGTGCTTTTTACAGAGAGGTTAGAACTACTTTAAGATAGTTTTATGACAGTTAAAGAAAAACGGTGTTTTTTGTATATTAGAAAAATAGTGAATTTTAAGACTGTTTAAAAGGGTTTTAGAATAGTTTTTATGTGTATTTTTGAGATCTTAAAACATTGTTTAAAATATTCCTTGTCAATTCTTTAAATTTTTCAATATATTACCTGAGAAATACCAGGACAAATTAGGCTTGAATTGTTAATAACTTGTTTATTTTAAATGAAATAATTATTAATAATAATAATAATTAATAATTTAATAATAATTATTAATGTAAGAGATATTTAACAATTTCTAAAATTTTAATTTTATTTTGTATTAAGAAACCTGTAACGGGTGAGTTGACGGTATATATGGATAATACGTAATCTGTTCATTTTGTTGACTAAGTTTTTTTTTAATAAAATTACTAATAAAAATAGCAGTCAGTGGCTTATAAAAAATAGACAAGCCAAATTTTTTTAAAATTTAAATAACAACATAAAATAATACTAATAATATTAATTAATTATTAGCATAAGCTATTCACATTACAAAAAAAATGACATTTAATGTCATAAATTATTAGAATAAAAAGTTTTCCTTAACATATACAATCACAAGTTTCTTAAATATTTTAATTTTATCAATTTTTTATATTATTTGGAATAATATTAATCCATTAACAAAAACATTTTTTGTTGTTTGCATATCATAATTTGTAACATAAACATCGTTAATATTCCTAGTATTGTAATTATGGACAGTTTGTACTCATATTAATTTTTTATTTAAATTTGTAGGAAGAATCCCCATTGTGACTTTAAATTCTTTCCAATTCTACCAAGAAAATATTTTTTTTTTGAAATTTATTTAATAAATATTTACCTAGACTAGATGAAATATGCATATATTGGATTTTACTTAGGTTAAGACACATATTATTATCACAAAGCCATTTATGAATAATTTCTAATTCTAAATTTAGAGTATTTACCATGTCAACAATATTATAACCACTAACATAAATCATGGTATTATCTGCAAACATACAAATATCACAACTTTTGGTATACTTTGATATATCATTTCTATACCATAAAAATAACAGTGATCCCAGAACAGTACCCTGAGGTACACCATAGTAGTTTTCGATTTTATCAGATATTACATTAATTAACTTAACAATTTGGAGTCTATTGGTTAGATATGAATCAAACCACTTTTAAACAAAGTTCTTTAAACCTATTTTATTGAGCTTTTTAATCAATAATTCTCTATTTACCGTTTCAAAAGCTCGATAAAGTCTAAGAAAACAGAAATAATAATTTTACCTTTGTCAATTTCTTTAACAAATTTATCATAAACATCTAAGACATCAGATTCACAACTGTAATTTTTTCTAAATCGCGAATAATTTGGCACAATTACACTATTATATAGACAAAATTGATCTAATTGGTTTTTTACACATATTTCCATCACTTTTTCATAAGGTGCTAGTGAATTTATTGGTCGATATTCACTACACGAAATCGATTCAGAATTTTTTGGTACTCGTACTTGTATACAAGTCTTGGAAATTCTCCCATTTGAAGTGAGGTATTAACTACGTCCAATAACGCATTTGCTTTAACAGCACATCCATCTCTTAATATAGTAGTTCAGATTCCATATCCCATGTCATCAGTATTTTTTAGTGACTTTAATACATTTTTTAATTCCTCCATAGATACTTCATCAAACTTTTCTAATGTTCCACAGTTATTTACTTTTTCAAGTATGTCATTAAAATTATTATTTTTGGGTATATTCTCAACTATTTGTTCAATGCTTTTAATTAAAAATGTATTAAATTTAACAGCAATTTATTTTGGGTTGTCCTGTAATATGTCTTTAAATTTAATTTTGTCTATATTTTTTTACAACATACAACACACATCCAAACAGTATTTCCTAATTTTGAAAAAAAAATCAACAAAGCAAACAAAATTATAAAATTTATTATATGAAATATTTTAACAAAAAGAAACAATTTAATAAACCAACAGTGTTTTAGTCATCTAGTTGACATCCTAACGCTTTGTTGAGTTTTTTTTTTAAATTAGTAAATACTGTTTGTATAACTATAAATTTTTAAAATATTTGTCTTGTCAAAGTTTTAAGTCACTGACTGCTATTTTTTATCAGTAATATTGTTTACAAAACAATTAATTAGTCAACAAATTGTTTACAACAACCTGGAAAATTTAATTCATTAAATTTTGAACAATTACAGATTACGTGGTAACCATAGATACCGTCAACTCACCCGTCACAGGTTTCTTGATACAAAATAATATTTAAAACTTTAGAAATTATTAAATATCTCTTAAGGTTTTTTAAATTACTATTTGATTATGCAAAAACATTTAAAATAAAAAAGTTGTTAACTTTTCAAGTTGGGTAATTTCTTGAAACAATGTTTTAAGATTCCAAAAATTCCACCAACATATTCGCAAACTTAATAACAAAAAAGTTTTAGGCTATTTTTGATTCACGCGCATTTCTCAAATTTTAACGAAACTCTTCACTTTAGGTATAGGACATGGATAGTACTTTTACTTAGAATTTTATGTAGAATTTAAAAATTTAAAAATATATGTAGTGTTTTGTTTGACTAACAAAGTTGAAGTAACCACCGGTTAAACCGGAAGTGGCATTAGATTTAAATTAAAATATATTGGTGGATTTTGCATATACCATATTAGTTATTAATGTAATGTCATTATAAGTTTGGGAAAAAAATATTGTTTTTAAACTTCTATTTAAAATCTGCTTGCGCAGAACTTGTTAATTTAGTATCATTATGAACTAAAATTGTTGTGGATCACATGTATATAATACGGAAAATCCACATATATGTATACATATATATAATACGGAAAATCCACCAGCCGCCACTAGAAATATCCTGTATACATTAAAGTCAATCCAAATGAAAACACCAAAAATGAATTTAAAAGTGGGCTGCATGATTTTTTATTTTAATGAAAAAATTTGAGAATGATCTTTTAGGTATCATATATGAAAAACCGTTGCCCTTTTAATTTTTAGTTGCTTTATTTTTAATCGGCACCCTTTAGAAACCTGAAATCGTGTCATTTTTTACTCTCTTATAAGAGGCTAAAACTTTTTTCTGTGGCAATTATTGAAATGATTATAATTTTGTTTTACTGCCTAGTAAGTATGTTTTCAATATTAATTATTATTATCTAATTAGTTCATCTCATAAAAGAATGGTAAACCACTAAAGATTTGTAATAATTTGCCAATTTTTGTGATTTTTGTCTGGCTCCTGTGCCTATTCTGCTAAATCTAGAAAGTTGCTTTTTTCAGGTATCAAGTAAATATACAATAAAAAAAAACGTAACTATTATTTTAAGTTCCTAGACTATCATTTTCTTTATTAAAAAAATTATTGAAACTTGATAATTTTCAAAATTAGCCAATTTTGCCCTCAGAAATCATTATGTTGAGGTAAAAATAAAAATCTGAAACTTTCAGGAAATGTAGTCCCCACCTTCATCTTTTCAGACTAGTTAGTCTGGTTTTGTTATTTTTATCCTTATAAAAGATATACTACTTTTTTTAATGCACTTAAGAAGCGATATTGTTAGTTTTATTTATAATTTAAAATTTAGATGGCTTTGACTTAGTCAATTCATGTTTGGTAGAAATGTCAGAACTGTCAAAAATATTTCATAAATATTATTTGTGCGTATTTAAATTGTGATTTCAAAAAGTTTGCAAGTTTGCAAGTGTAATAAATGACTGAGTGTTCGAGATTCATGAATTTAATTGCAATTAAAAATGAAAGAACATATCATAAGTTTTAAATTGTTAAAAAAAGTAAAATCCAAAAAATATTTTAAATAAACCCCTTAACTAAAATTTAAAGAAGTATTTACAGATTTTGTAAATTTTTTTCCACCACTAACATTTAAAATACATACATATAACTTTTAACTATTCAGTGCCTTACTAAAGGGATCAAAATAATAGAAGACTTACTTGGTTTAAATTGTGAAAGAAACCGACAGAAAACTGCTTAACGCATTTTTTATACGTTTAAATTAACTCTTTATTAATTTCACTTATTACCAAAGAAATACGCACAAATAATATTTATTATTATTATTATTATTATGAAATATTTTTGACAGTTCTGACACTTCTTCACCAAACATGAAAGCCATCTAAATTTTAAATTATTAATAAAACAATATTATATCGCTCCTAAACGGGCATTAAAAAATTAATATATCTTTTAAAGGAATACAAATAGCAAAACAAGACTAACTGGACTGAAAAGATGAAGGTGGGAACTACATTTCCTAAAAGTTTCAGATTTTTATTTTTTCCTCAACATAATGATTTCTGAGGGCAAAATTGACTAATTTTAAGAATTATCAAGTTTCAATAATTTTTTTAATAATTAAAATGATAGTCTAGAAACTTAAAATAATAGTTACGTTTTCTTCTGTATAAGTACTTGATACCTAAAAAAAATAACTTTCTAGATTTAGTAGACTAGGCACAGTAGCCAGACAAAAATCACAAAAATTGGCAAATTATCGTGAATCTTTAGTGGTTTACCATTTTTTTATGAGATTAACTAATTGGATAATAATAATTTATATCGAAAACACACTTACTGAACAGTAAACAAAATTAAAATCATTTCAATATTTGTCACAGAAAAAAAGTTCTGGCCCACTATAAGAGAGTAAGAAATTGACACGATTTCAGATTTCTAAAGGGTGCCGATTAAAAGTAAAGAATCCAAAAATTAAAACGGCAACGGATTTTCATATTTGATACCTAAAATATCATTCTCAATTTTTTTTAACAAAATAAGTAAATTTTTAAGGCAATTGATTTTTAAATTGATAAAATTTTGAGAAATCCGAAACCTTAACATCTCCCAAATAACAAGCAAATAAAATTACGTTGGGCGCCACCTCGTAGGTACTCGGTATTCTCCCGAGACTCGTCCGTGGACCCGGGCAGCGAGTCGCGGCCCTCCGTGACCAGCATCTCTTCGTACTCGACCTCGTCGCGCCGCTACGAGATCATCGGGCAGCGCTCGATGGACTCGCGCGCCAGCGTCACCAGCCTGTGGTCCTCCGACATGTCCCGAAGGGACAGCGAGGCGATACCCGAGCACGAGATCGACTCGAGCGACTCGCGCGCCTCGTTCGCCTCGGCCGGCAGCATGGCCTCGTCGGACAGCTCGAGGCGGTACTCGGAAGGACTCGCCAAACGTCGGAGGTCGTCGGCCAGGTCGTCTCAGGTGCGGAGGCACACGAGACGGTTCCCGTTGAGTTACGATCGCAGACGGACTACGGGAAGGTTGGTTTTTGAAGTGGGGTTATGTTGGGTCGGGTTGCTAGTAAAAGTGTTATAGAGTTTGGGATCGGGTTATAATATGGTATGAATACAGGTAAAATGAATGCAATTACAATTAAAAAGGTTTATTTTGCCCACACAAGTTTTTTATTTCTATGTAAGTAAACTTATTAAAGAACCAACCGGTTAATAATGGTTTTTTTGTCGAGTGGTTAATACTGCGCCGATTGTATTCGCAATTATTAATAATGACATCCTTCTGTTGTAAACAATAGGGTGAATAAAAATCTTTCGACAGTGAAACATATACAGGGTGTCCCACAATTAGTACGACAAAATTAATTTGTATTATCTAAAGACCCCCAGGAATTCCAGAAAATTGTTTAAAAAATTCTTTCTTCATTATTTAATAAGATACAGGGGAGTCATATTTTCTTTATAAGGCAACATTGCCTCATAACAAAGTAATAGTTTAATTCTTAATCATCATAACTACAAACAACAATGTTAGAAAATGCCAAATTTAAATGTCAAAATTTGTTACTTTAAGTTATAGGTTATTTATTTTACGTCAGACTGGATAGAAAAAAATACAGGGAGTCCCTGTCTGACGTAAAATAAATAACCTATAACTTTAAGTAACAAATTTTGACATTTAAATTTGTCATTTTTTAACATTGTTGTTTGTTGTCATGATGATTAAGAATTAAACTCACAGACCACCAAAACAAATGGACGGCGCATTGCCATTCAATAACAATGATTTGTTTGCGGTCAACAAACGGTCACAGTCTAAGCGTCAAATTGGAGATAGAATTTTATGTTTTCTTCCAGTGACGTCAACAAACGGTCACAGTCTAAGCGTTAAATTGGCGATAGAATTTTATGTTTTCTTCCAGTGACGTATTGGGATTAAAAAAATAACTAGGTAGGTACTTACAAACAATATTTCCATGTATTGTTATTTTTAGTAAAAAATAATGTATTTAAACTCCATAATTAACTTAAACACGATAAAGATATACACAAACGAAAACACAAAACAACAAGCTGTCAACCCACAGAACATAACCTTTTTCTATGCTGTCAAATATGACGAATTTACCAACGTTGTTAATATTTAATTTTAATAATTATTAAATGATTTACTTTCTTTAAATAGAGAAAAATATCTAAAGAAAATGATGCACAAATCCTTTTTACAATTTTTTTATTATTCAAACGAATTACTGGTAATTATTAATGTTCATTATGTTTGATGAACGTCCAAAAAGGCGTGTAATCTATAGTTCTGACAACGTTGGAAGCCGTGTTTCTTTCGACGGTGTTTAGAATGTGAAACTATGCTTTACTCGCTTTTTAAACGTAAACAAATCCGTCCATTTGTTTTGGTGGTCTGTGATTAAACTATTACTTTGTTATGAGGCAATGTTGCCATATAAAGAAAATATGACTTCCCTGTATCTTATTAAATAATAAAGAAATAATTTTTTAAACAATTTTCTGGAATTCCTGGGAGTCTTTAGATAATACACCTTCATTTTGTCGCACTAATTGTGGGACATATTTTTGTAGGAAATTAAATGCTCTACAAAAAAGAACAAATGTGTTTAAGCGATTACTCTAACCATTTAAAAGATAGTCAAGGTCAAAATTTGAAAAATTAAAAAAAAAATTAATAATTTTTTAACCCATTGAAAAATAATTATTGTCGAATGAGTATGACATGTTTTTGTAGGAAATTTGACGCTTCAAAAAAGGTCTCATGTGTTTAATTGATTACTTTAACCGTATCCGAATACCACACTGAAAAAAACAATGATTATCTTAATCAAATATATAGTAACTTTTTCTAAATATTCTGATTAGTATAGGCACAGCCATATTTACTGTTATGTTAACCATGTTTATATTGTTACAATTTTATTGTCACTTTAACTATATTTTTGTTGTTGCACAAAACAATAATTTATTTAGTTATAATAATCATATGCAAATACCTTATAACCCTCTATATGGTTAAATATACTATATGTATGATATGTATAAACTTTCTGTATAGTAAAAACTACAACGACATATTGTTAATAATGTGTGACAACATTGTATTGTTATTGTAACCAGATAATCTTATAATTTTAACCATATAGTGTAGTACGAACAGTTTAGCCGTACATGATGGTTGTAATAGCCTAATCAAATATCTAACTTTACTAAATTTTTATAACAAAATGATTAGAGTACATATAACAAAACTAATTTTACGTATATTGTTATTACAACCATAAGTTATAATTAAATGAACCATATTTTGCATAACAAATCTATATTGTTAGGGATTACAATATATTTTCTTAGAGTGCAATGCGTACTAATTGAAAAAAAAAATTTAAAAAAAAATATATTCTTAAAAAAAACATTCTGTAATTTTTTATAAATTAAATATAATAATAACAAATTTGGAATACGGCATATTAACTAGGGTTAATAATTAATAAATATTTATTTGAGACGTTTTTATTTATAATTAATACAAAAAATTTGTTGTAAATCAATTTATTTACTAACAAAATATTCTGAAATTTAATTTATTTTTTATTAAAAAAATTAATTATTTGGGTGGAAATTATTTGTTATTAATATTCTAAATTTGTGTCAAATAAAATCATTTATTAATTTAATGTAAATATACATTATATTCGTATTTATTTCACAGTTTATTAATAATAAATATTGCTTATTAATAGTTGCCAAATTTTAATTTTGTAAATAATGATTATTATAAATAAGTCACATTTTCTAACTAGTAAATCATATTGTTTGTGAGAAATAAGATATATTAATAATTAACAAATGGAATATCGTAACTCATCGTTATGGGTGGTTTACATCTTCGCTGATAAGGGTTTGCATCATTTTTCATATAATAAGTAAATTTGTATTGCCTATAAACTGTTGCAGTGATTGTGTAAGTACCTACATAATACTATTTTCTATAGAAAATATATACCACCATATATGGTGGTGAATGCTAACAAAAAAATAGGTCCTTAAACATGAATGTTGACATGGACATAATAAATTCTAAACTGTTAAACGGTTTCAAAGCTCTGGCTAATTCTTTTAAAGGTAAGTTTATGAAAAATAATAATTGATGATTTGTTATTTCGTTAAGTATTGGTTGAATTTTGGCGCCCTATATTTACTATAAATTCACTTGTTAATTGCTAATCACATGAATTTAAAGGAAATCAGGGTATATTTATTATTAACGAATTTTTTCAGATAATGGAGTAGATTTTTTTAAGTATTAGCCGATAACGCCTGTGATGATGCTATGAATATAGTTATAAAGTTTTATTAATAAAATCATATTAAAAAAAACAAGTATTTTATTTTAAAAATCACCCAAACTGAACCACATTTTATATCAACATATCGCGACAACCTCAAAAAGTGATTTATAATTTTAGAGGAGAATATTTTTATAATTTTACTGGAAAAGATTTTTGCAATATTTAGGTTATCAAATTTTATGATTAATAGTAAAAAATTAAGACAGAACTGTATTTGTAATAAATATGTATATATTTATAATAAATTTAGCATATCGCCGTCATTCTCACATCCCATTTTTTTTTATTATACAGAAGATCAATTTAAAAATAACTGCAATATTCGGTTTAACAATAAACTTCGATTAACATATAAAATTACAGATATACGTAAACGATAATAATTTTATAAGTTTATTTTTGTATATTTTTAAGCTGCAGTAAGTTTTAATATGCTCTCTTGTAAAATTATAAAAAAAATTGCTTCCGTGTGAGATTGACAAGGATATGTCATATGTATTGCAAATATTTACATATTTATTAAAAATACAGTAATATGCTAATTATTAACTATTAAGAATACAATTTGTTAATTTTAAATAAACTAATTTTTAAAAAATAACTAAAAGTTAATATATTGATGTTAATAATTACTTCCCGGGTTATTTATAATCAATTAAGCGGTTATCACTTAATTACAAAAATTTGTTTTTAAAAAATATCAGTTTGTTAATTTTTAATAAATTATTAATTACTACTACATTCCACATTAAAAATTGATATTAAAACGGTCAAATTCCATAATAGGAGTAGAAAAAAACTTTTATATTATCAAGATGAGCTAAAATTCTTATGAATATTACAATAACAAGTCATACTCATTTGACAATAATTATTTGAGTTACAAAATTATTAAAAAAAAGTCAAGTGTTTACCTCGCATGGAATCATAGCAATTACTTTTTCTGTATAAAATGATAAATTCCTTGCCTAACAACGAGAATAATGAACTCATTATTTACGTAATAGTTTTAATGTACGCAAAATATTATTATTAATATTTATTCCAATTTCTCGTTATAAATATTAAATTAAACCGTTTTGTTGTCGTAAAAACATTAGGTATTAAAAAAACTGGAGAATAATTCTAACAAAAGTATGATAAACTAAAAAAGCATAAATAAACAAATAGTTTAACAATAATCAAAACATTTGATTTTTTTTTGCTTTTTCAGTTAAACTAATAAAATAACTCACATGAGTCCATTTTTAAATAGTCTTGTATTATTTTGAAATTTTTTTTGCGAAATATATTGGTAACATTGAACAGTTTAAATCCTCAATTGAGTGTGTATGTTTTTGGTGTTTTTTTATCAGATTTATAAAAAGTTTTTATATTTTAAATAGTAATATTTGTTTTTCAAAATAATTTACACAATGAACTACACCCTGGCAAATATATGCAATAAAAAAATAAAAATGCAATAAAAAAATAAAAGATCTTTCTGATATATTTTTAGGTGCAGGCTTATAGAGCATTGCTCGTTTTTAAATAGACACCCTGTATATAAAACGTTTGATATTCACTCACAAATAACATTTTAATAATAAGGACTTTGCTATAGATTTAATCTAGCGAAAACGAACAAAAAACAATAAGCTTAAAGCAAATTTACTTCCAACAAATATTTATTTTATCAATCCAATAATTCCCAAGCGACTTCGAAAAAAATGTTTGCAATACCTTTTTCATTGAAGAGCAATATTTTTAAATGTGTTTCCTAATAATTCATTTAAAAAGGAAACCCTAAATGAATCCGATTTATAATTTACATTAAAAGGTTTTATGGTAATTAAATTATCATAAATCGTTGTAAATAGTCAACAAACTAAATACGTATAAGTTTTGGGAATAGTTAGTAAAAAATCCAGTTAATATTATATTATATTTTACTAAATAATAGTACTAGGTTTTAACTATTAATCCTGTAAAGGATTTTGCTTTATTACCTCTGGTTATCAAAGAACGGGACTCAAAGTTATCAGTTTTCCTTACACGATCTTTAAAAAAATATTTCATAAATAAAATTTGACCAAAACACCATAAGCTTGTCAATATGTATTTTTCATAAAACCTATATTTTATTAGTGTCATAGCTCTACTATCTCCTTCAACGAAATGACACCTATACGAGGTGTGTTAAAAAAATATCGGGAATTTTCGTTTTTTGAAACAAATATTTATTTATTCGTCTACATTAATGTTGTCGCCTTCAGAACAATCCCCATTGGATATTATGCACATGTGCCAGCTCTTCTTCCAATACTCGAAACACTTCTAAAACTCGATCTTTGGGATAGCCTTTAGTTCTTTCAGCGATGCGCTTTTAATGTCATCTTTGCTTGCAAAACCACGGCCCTTTAAGGTTCTCTTTATTTTTGGGAATAGGAAAAAGTCTGACAGAGGCATGTCTGGCGAATATGGAGGCTGGGGCATCATTACAGTATTGTTTTTGGCCAAACATTTTTTTCAAAATTTAACAATTTTACACAGAAAAAATTCTAGCATAGCACCAATGGGATCTTGTAATCCGTATTTCTGAATAACAGTTCCTATAATACCAATAGGTAGTTAGTAGTTTATAATCGATTACTGTTTTTAAATTAACAACAAAAGTTATCGCTCTTAAATGTATTGATTCATATTGATATTTATTTGTTAGAATGGTAGAATGTTATTGCATTAAATACTAATTTGATTTATTTAATAACGTTACTATTGTATGTATACTATGTATACATTTAACGCAATAACTTCTTTGACATTTCGGCAAAATATTTCCCTATTTTTGTCCGCCGAGCTCATAAAACACGTCTAACCTTAGCGGCTGCCAAAGACAAAGTAAACAATGAAAACAGCTAAAGTTTTTATCATACCAACATAATAAAGGAAATTTTATGACAACCGGACCCTGCGAACCCGCGAAATTTAATAATTCCCGTTATTTTCTGAACACACCTCGTATACGATATATCGGACCCTGTATTGATAATTATATTGGCCTAGGATGTTAAGCTTAACTGTACAGTTTATAGGTTTGTACGTTTACATTATTAAATTGATATAGACAAATTTTTTAGTGAAAAAATATTTACAATTTACAATAAATTTTAAACTTAATGCGGCCACTTCAGCACGAATATCTTTGATATCTTCTTGATATCTTCTTGAATGTCCATCGCGTTTTTTAACGAATTTTACAAATAAACAACCGTTACCAATAGCTATCAAAGCACAGTTTTCTTATTATATATATTATAAGAGATTACTAGTGTCAATGGGCGTTTCAAAGGTGGAAGTAGAAAATATCCTTAAAATAAACATAATCCAAGTTTAGGCTTATACTTTATATCAGTTTTTATGAGCACAATCAATTTGTAATAATCTTTATCTTATCTTGCTTAGAAAATAATTTAATTACGAGTTAATAGTTTTACCAAACTCGCATATAAACGCGTCGTTTTGTTTTGTTTTGTTTTCTGTGAGTTTTAATCATGCCGGATTTTAACCCCTTTCACTACAGAAGACCAATGAGGATTACAAATAAAAGAAGAAATTCGGATTTTATCCCAAGGCTGTGGTTTGTGTTTTTGTATTTTTAGGATATTATGTGACATATTACTGAGGAAAACTAGGTTATCCAAATATTATTCCTAATACTTATTGTTCCAAATTATCATAGCTTACAATAAAAATATAAAGTATACTGTTTTCTATATATGATGTTAATAAAATGTTTTTATTAACAATAACCATAATTGCCTTGTAGATTTTGTGGCAATTCAGTGAATAATGTTAAAGATGCTTATTTAGATTCGACAAAAAATAGGATATTTAGTTTAACACTTTTTTACAATGTTGGGGATTAAATTATGTCTGGATTTAATTTACACTGTGACGCAAGACTAATGGGTTTTGTTATCAAATATTTACACTATAATAGTAAAAAAATTGCAGGAACAGATAACGTAGTTTAATAGTACATATTTGTTACAAATAATAACATAATATTTATTTAGAAAATATTTGTTTCTGTATTTTGTACCTTGCCGTCAAATGATTTAGTTTATATTGTTTGCTTTTTGATAATGATAGCCGTCAAAAATGATATATATCACAATGATAGCTGCCAAAAGGTGTCAAAAATGACAGATTTCATCTCAAAGATTTATAACACTGCATTAACTATGCGATAGACGTTCATAATAATACCAATGTTTCCTTGAATAATTCAACAATATTTTTGTTAACAATTTAATTTATTTTTAATTATTATTGCTTAAAAAACCCTCATGTGGTGTATATATACGCCCATGTGTTTTTAAAGTTTTACTTAAATTGCTGTTTATCTAAAATAGTTTTAATTATTATGTTTTTTTTTTAATTATTTTATAGTTGTCGCGGCGAATGTTTCAAATTGCGTCATCAAATTCTGGACCAAGCACAGACAATATAATTATTGTTCTTTTCTTCCAAGGAACCGGTAGGTTAACCGTATGTCGAGAAATCGGATTTGACATTCGACATTGATGACGCAATTTGAAAATTAGCCGCGACGACTATACCCAACCCTTAAAGTTTGTTAACGAATTTAGTAAAGAAGATATTCCAAATGACCTATTTTAAAATTCCTGTGTTTAACCAACTGATAGGGTGACAAATCAATAAAATAGGCATTAAAAAGCATTTTTCTTTAATTTTTTAGATTATTTACTCTCTTAAAATGAAATAGACAAAATTCTACTATTTGAATTAGTACCAGCATTTTTTACCAATAAAATAGTCGTTTTCACTTTTAAATAGTTATTTTTTACTACGTAAATAATTAAAGTTTGAATAATTTTAGATTAGTCACAATCTTTGACTATTTCTGAGAGTTAAAAGTAACTAATTTCTTTAATCGATTGCGGCCAACAACAAAGTATTATTTGAATTAAATCCAAAAAGTTTAGCCCAAAACAGCAACACAAATAATATATTCAACTTTAAAATATTATGAACAATATTTATTGACAAATAAAATTGATTTTTATAAGAGTGACTGATAGCCACATTGGTTATGACAACAGCTTGACAAGCTTGACAAGTGACAGACCTGAGTTCAATCTCCGGCTAGGTCAAAACTTTTTTTAAATTTAAATCTACTAATTTGACTATTTCATTCAGTTGAATTTGACTAATTATTATTGACTGCTTTTTTGCCATGACAATTAGTTATTTTTGACTAATTCATTTTAAAAGAGTACCTGTTTTTATCAACCTTTTTGCTGTGGTAATATAAAATAATATAGTACATTTATTTATAGGTCTATGTATTTAATAAAATTAATATTCCCTTGTTGAAAGTTGTTAAGTTGGGGGTTGGGTTTGTTGCTTTGTTTTATTTTTATCGTAACAGTTACATGAAATCGTA
Organism: Brassicogethes aeneus; assembly: GCA_921294245.1. Classification (NCBI taxonomy): domain Eukaryota; kingdom Metazoa; phylum Arthropoda; class Insecta; order Coleoptera; family Nitidulidae; genus Brassicogethes; species Brassicogethes aeneus. The sequence goes on along the minus strand of OV121135.1, from coordinate 5,526,994 downwards.
AAATTATGACGTCAGTCGGGATCAAACAGCGAAGTTTAAATTCATATTTTTAAAATATCGCGAGAACGCAATTGTCCATAATAATAAATATTATTAATACAATTACAATTAAAAAAATTATGTTTTACCAAACTTTAAAAATCCAAATTTATCAAAAACTGACAACTTAAATGGATTTTGAGAGGATTTTGTTTAAAAAACTACAGTAAATTAGATTTTTTTAAAAATTAGACCTGAAAACAAGTTATGGTCAGTTTGATCCATGAAAAGTACATTACAGAGCCCTCTGATGGAAACAGTAAAACTTTGTCCATAGTAAGTTTTCTTATACAAAAAAACCGTATATCATTTTTAAATGCAATACGTCCAAAATGTATGTAATTTTAGTTCTATTGTGTTGAATACATATGGACTTGCAAAGTATGTTGTGAAATGTGACCAGTCATTTGTCAATTATCAATGTTCATACATTTTCATTTCATTTCATTATTTTCTTACATACCAAAAAAATAAAATTTACTTTATAAAAACAATTTTTGAATATTTTTAATATAGCACAACATTTCTTATATCCATTCCATAACATTCACAAAAGCATTTTCCTATATAAATGTTTGACGTACTGTCTCCTCAATAATAATAAAAACTTTTTTCCCAGGAGAAAACATGCCACATTGTACGAAACGCGCATAATGGACAAGAAAAAGCAAGAGCTGTCCATTTCACTGAAAAGAATTAAATGAAATAACCATTCGCTGAAAATGCCCCTTTAGAATAAAACTTTCTCGATTTATATGTTATATAATAAATTTCCGGAATGTCCCTTGAGGCATTATGTTTATACCTGCGTATGTTTAGACCCAATTATGACCTTGTATGCTTTTATGTCCTTTTTAAGGTGCATTAAGAGCAATAATATAATGTTTTTATCCTAATATGATGACTTAAAATGTCGTTAAATTGGTTGCTGGGTAACTCAAAAATAAAAAAAATCGTTTTGTTAAATTTTTTCAATATCTTTTATTCTCTCCAAGAAGTTCTTAAAAATGGATAATTAAAACAATAAATCAAATTACCTAAACCAAACTCATTAATTTTAACTAAAGATTTCTCGAAGAGAACAAAAAATATCGAAAACATTAAAAAGGGGGTTTGAAGGGAAAAAGTGGTATTTTTACCATGAAAAAACCGTGGAATTTTTAAAAGCCTACAGTGGGAACAATTTTAAGGTCGAAATTGGATCCGGCTCAATTTCTTTAATAAAACGAAATTTTTTTGAATTTTCTGAAAAATACGTAGTTTAATTGTTAAGGATTATACAATGTATAATATACAATGTGTACATGTCATGTATGTACATTTTATGTTTTGTAACATAAAACTGTTAATATGAATTCTGCAAAGTTTTAAAATGGCTTTTTTTGTTTTTCCAGTTTCGATGTTGAAAATGGGGCAAGTCCTGGAAGAAGCCCATTGGATGGAGCAGCCTCTCCCTCCGCTGGGCTGGTTCTCCAAAATCTTCCCCAAAGGCGGGAGTCATTTTTGTACAGATCGGACAGCGATTTCGAGATGTCTCCAAAATCAATGTCTAGAAACTCATCAATAGCCAGCGAAAGGTAAGTCAAAAAAACCTACTCAAAATAATACGGGTTTTTTAAATATACATATATGTATATATAAAGTTTTTCTATATGCAAATGTGTAAAAATAGGCATGAAATCAACTTTATCTTCTTAATTATACAATCTAAATATAAGACATCTATAAAAACTGTATCAAATACATTAGCAAGAAATCTACTTTCCTCTTGCTGAAAACATTACAGTTTTCTGTAATAAACAAATCGCCTTCAACTAGTGGCGCCGCCAGTGATTGCAGTTGCAACTAAACTTATATTTGGAACGCCATCTGTCAGCAACTTCTTTTACTTTTACTTTAAATCAATATCACGCTTTTCCGGCTTTACACGTTTCTCTAAAATTTTAGGTTTTACTTTTAACTTTTGTATGTAGTATGTAGATACACCTTTCTTAGTATATTATGTTAGGAATACACTAAAATAGTTAGGGCTTGCTTTAAAAGTTAACAACAACAAATACCGTATAACTTCAATTGATTGAAGCTTATTTTTTTTGTTCTACTAATATTTATTATTATGTGAACTCCTTTATCAAAAAATTGTGTTAGGTTTTTTGAGAAGATAGTTCTCATATTAAAATACAGGGTGTTCATTAAATACGTGTAGATTTAAGCCAAGTTATATAGGTAAATCAGAAATACTTAGTTTAGCCGTTAGAGGGCGTCAAATGTTTTTTGTTTTTTTTTCAAGAAGAGCAAATACAGGAGTTACTCTGCTAGGTGAGGGCTCGCCACAACATGTACAGGGTGATCACCTATAATGTCGCCACCCTTTAACTTTTTATTTTAATTGTCCCAAAAATTTAAAAGTATGGTTATATAGGTACTTAAAGATACTTTTTTCCACATATAAAAAAATTGAAAAATTGATCAGTATACTGGGAAAAACATAAAGTTTATTTTTTTTAATGAATCCCCCCTATATGTGAATTTATTTTAGATTCCTTGTACAATTCCAAGCATAACTCATATACCTAAATTCAACCGTTTTTGAAATATTTTTATTTAAAACGTTATCATCAAATATTTTTTTAAACTGTAACAAATCAAGAAGCACCAGGATAACAAAATGTTTATTAAAAAATAAATATAATGACATTATGTCAATATTAATAGTTAAGAGAGTAAAAATGCCATACTGAGACTGAAAAAGACAAACTATTTTAATTTATTATCCTAAAAATAATTTAAATATTTCAGAAATGGTTGAATTTAGGTATATGGTATGTTATATGAATTAAGTTTAGAATTTTACAAGGAATGGGAAAATAATTTTTTATATACAGCGTGTTATGTAATTAATGTTATATATTAAAATACTGAGTACCTTTTGACATAAGGAATAAAGGAAAAATATTTAAAAAAATATTATTCCATTATTTTATTCTGTAAATACATAGATACCAACCAACAAAGTAGCTACGCGTTGCCAGATGTAAAAAATTGTTACTAAACATTTTTTTTTGCAAAAAATAAATAAAAACTCAATAAATACAAGTTTTATGCCCTTAAAGCTCTAATACCCTTCTGTATTTATTTACTCATCCAGCTATTAGCTTAAGCAATGATTAGAAAATTTAGTACCTATTTTAAAAAATCCATAACCACAAAATTAATTGTTTAATCAGTTTTTGTCTTTCTGTTTACTCAGATGAAATTGGGACCAAGTCACAGGTTAAACTTTAAACATTTAATTTGTGTAAATAAATACAAAAGCACTTCCCTTAGTTAACAATTTGAGCACATAACCTAAAATTTTGAATAAATGCATTATATTCTGTCATAAAAGTTGGCAGATTTTGTTTGTACCTTCAGTACAAAAATGACATAACCAACAATTAATAATAACGCCAAATTGACAATTTGCATTTTTAATTTTGTCATTTTTGTAATTAAGCTAAATTTAAACAATGTTTGTCAACTTTTTTGACAGATTTTGGAAACACTGTTGTTATCAACCATAACATAATAAATTAAATTAGGCAACCAGATTAGCCTAAAGTTCCTAGTCGATCAGTGGCGTACTTTTTGGTAGGATAAAGGTTATTATAAATTATTTTTAGACTGGAATTTAGAAAAAAAAGTTTCAGGTGCTTCTTTATGGACCCTAAGGAACAACCCATTTTAATATATAACATTAATTACATAACACCCTGTATATACATTAAAAAAACATAAACTTTTTGTTTTTCCTTGTATATTGATCAATTTTACAATTTTTTGTATACGTAGAAAAAAGTATTTTTCAGTACCTTTTTTAATTTTTACACTTTTAAATTTTTTGAGACACTTAAAATAAAAAAGTTAAAAGGGGGCGACATTATAGGTTATCACCCTGTACTTGAGTTAGTACGGACGTGCTGATAGCAATGAAGAGGCCAAATTTAAAAAAATAAAAAAAATCTGGGTAATAGTGTAATCAAATGAGAGCAAAAAAGCGGCAGAAAATACCGAGAGTTCTCGCCTAGGTTAAACATTGTACTAGTATTTTCTGAACACCCTGTATTTTGAAAATGATAATAGAACATATGAATTTCATATTAGGAAGGTATTTTATGAGTCATAATTTATAAGTTTTTAACATTAACTTTTCCTAACTTTTAAGTTAAGTTTTGGAATCGTAAAAAAACTAAAACGGATATCATAAAGTTTTACAGATAGTAAAATCAGAAAATCCGATAATTTTATAATATTCAAAATGTTTATTTACTTAAAACAAATTTGCGGGATATCCTGCAACGTAATATGGGACATTTTTGTTGTTTTCTAGTTTCTCTCTACTTATTTCTTCAAATAAATACATACACAGCGACTAAAGCAAAAAATAAAGAAAAAACCGTTAAAAATAAAATTTAGAGCTTTGATCCCAAAGCCAATCATCCAGTTTAAATTGCGATCTATTTTCCAGATTCAAGGAGACAGAAAACATTTTGGAAAGATCGTATGTATTTGTAAACCTAGTTAGATTTTGTTTTTTTTGTTGTGATATGGTTTACTAGTTTCTTATCGATTTTTTTTATCTTTTCATTACGATTTCATACATTTGCATGCCCTTCATCTAGGATGTTTTACCCATACCATACCATAAGTAGTTTAGATGATGTTTTAAAGGTATATAAAATTTTAAGTTTCTGTAACAATTTTTTAAATTTTATGTGAAAAGACATTCGGAAAATGGAATGTTTTGTTAATATTGGGACATTTTCTTGCAATTAAAAACACATAGTGGAATCAAATCTACAGGGTCTGTAAGAAAGCAAAAAATAAAACAGATTGTTGAACGGTTATTTTTTACTCAACTTTAAATACAACGTTATATTTTTTGATATGTTGGGCCTAAAAACCTAAAACTACTACAGATGTGACTAAAATTCTAGGTCGCCTAGAGCTTGATATGTATTAATTATACTATATAAATTTTAGCTCAAAAGGTTCAGTAGTTTTTAAGCTACCTTAGTTAAATCTGAGTTAAATTGTTTGAACCACTTGTCCCATTATTAAGAAGACATCCTGTATTGTCCTAACTGTCCCCGCATAAAAATTATAAAAATAAACATTGATAATAGTTTTTACTAATATTGTTTAGACTTTACCTAATGCTATCTCTTGTCTTACAAATTAACAAATATAAATATAAAAGGTGATATTTTAAAATAACAAGTTTAAGTAATAACCAACATTTTTATTATTAATTGTTTCGACCTTTACTTGATAAAACTCCATATTAACTATGTAAAAATAAAAACAACTACGATTTAAAAGTTTCACGTAATTTATTTGAATGTTGACAATTGTTTCGCTACACAGTAGCTTCTTCAGAATGTATTAACACTAATACCAGTACAAAAATATCTACCTGTTTCACATAATATTCAAAAAAGCATTCAGAAATTCCTTATGGAAAATACCTAATCTATTTATTGTTAACAATTTTATTTAAGGGATAATATTTTAAATATGTGATTGTTTTATATAAGCAAGTGTCAAAATTCAAATAAATTACGTGAAACTTTCAAAATATAGCTGTTTTTATATTTACATACCCAACATTTTTAATAATAATAATAATAATAATAAAACGACTTTATTTGACATAAAAAGTAATACATCAAAAGGGCGAAGTTTGATCATGGATCATTCTTCCACTATATGATATTTGTGTAAATAGGTATATTTTATTTTAGGTAAATTAAATACAGACTTTATTTGCCTAACCATAAATTAGAATTTGCACAAATTTCACTTCATTTACTTTGGCCTCTTTGCCTTGTTTCAGACTAAAAGTCCCTTTGAACAGATCTTAGCAAATAAACTTAATCAATTTTTTCCCACCCCTACAAATTTAAGACCTAAATAAATAATTTGTTTAACGAATGTCTAGGCAGATATCATTTTTGAAAATAGGAAAATGTCGGTTTTATATTAAACATTATCTACGTGTGAAAATAAAAAATAAGTACACACTGTTTGTTTTGATAAGGATTATTAACAAATATTAGATAAAATAGGTGTAGTAGTATAGTAAATTTTTTGTTATAAAAATATTTAACTTTAATAGTTCCCTTACTATTATTATTACTAAGCTACTACTTTAATCTTAATACTATTAATTAAAATATTAACGAACTGTATTCAGTGAATAATAATTAGCAAGTTAATATACTTGTTGAGGTCCTTTTTGACGTATTTTTCTTTGGATTAATTAGGTTCCCTATTCAACATTCTTGTAACCTGCTAACTTAAAAATTACAAATTAATAAGCACTTAAACTTTCTGATGGTTGTTGAAATAAACAAATTATTACTTTACGTATACGATATATATAGGTAGTAACAACAATCAGAAAGTTCAAGTGCTTCATAACTGTTTATAAACCATAGGGTAGTTATGCAATAATATTTTTTTTTAAATAAAATTTTCATTTAAAATGTGTAAAAATATACTGGGACCTTGTAACATTTTTTTATAATAATTATTATTGTAAATATTTTGAAAACCTCACGTTTAATTGTTTTTCACCACTTTAATAAAAAAATGCCACCAATTTGCTTATTTAACTGACTGCATAGCTTTAATATTAACTGAGTTTTACCAATAGCAATGGTAAGCAGATAACTTTGGACACGGTGTATATTTCAATATGTTTATTTTTAAAACTACACTAGAACAAACTAAAATAAGATATTTTACATTACCTTTTAAGGATTTAGAAGCAAAATAAATGCGTGTACGTTTTTGCTTTGTTTTAAATTAAAAACTAATTAAAAGTAGAATGGCATTTTGTGTTTTTTACCGCTAGTGGGTGATGTAATGGCGATATGACGCAATATTAAGTGTTCATAATGAAAATTATTATTTTCGTGGGTTGTAATAATAATAATGTTTTGTAAATTTTCCAAATAAAACATTTTTTATAATTTACAATTTTTATAAATTTTAAACATTTTCACTAATATATTAGTGAAAATGTTTAAAATTTATAAAAATTATAATTTTTAAAATTGGTCTATTTAGTATAGGTAAAAATTAAGAACCAGTAAAAAAGATTTTAAAATATTACAAAATTTGTAATATTTTGTAATATTTGTTATACAAATAATAATTATAAGTAAAAAGTCAGCCTTTTTTTTTAAGTAAAATATAGGTATACGAAAAGTTATGATGAAATTATAAAAAAATTAAAAATAATTATTATAAATGAAAAATAGAATATAATATTTTGTAACATTAAAAAGCAATAGAAATATTTTTAACTATATTTACTGTTTGCGTTTAAATTTAATAACTAAATATATAAATTATTTATTATTAATAACAAAATATTAATTATGGTTAACCAGTTAATATTATTTTAAATTAAAAAATGTTTTTTGCTCTGTAAACAATTTTCTAAATTAATTAAATATTTTACCACCAATTTCTAGTTTTGTATATATTTTTATACAAAAAAATAGTAAAGTATGTTAACTAAAAATTATAGAGTTAGATTTAGTTACACTTCGCTTCTGAAGATGCCAACATCGTTGGCGAAAAGTACTTTAAGCACTTCGTGTTTTGTTTTGGTATTGGAGAATATTTCTAATATTTGTTTAGTATATCTTTATGGTTTATATACCAGAAATAATGCAGGCTATTATAATGAATAATGCGCATTATCTTAAGTGTAATACTATAATTTTTCTAATCCAATTAACCAAACTTTTTCTCGATTTTTAAGATCATTATAGTCGCCCCTCGTAAAAAAATATTAATATGAAAAAAGCTTATATTTTTATAAAAAATTTTTAATGTTATGCTTTTCTTTATTTTAAAAAATAAAATTTTAATTTTTTTGTGAATCCAAAATTTATCTCGGTGCATTCGCCATATATTGATTTTTTTTTTATATTTGGGTATTTCCGCGAAACCTTACCCCGTTGAGAAAAAATCAGATATGTTAGATAATAAAATAAAAACTATTTCTGAAGTCAAATAGTTTAATTGCGACGTAATTTATAACCTTAAAATATTCGTCCATTGTGATGCTGAGAAGTTAGCATTAAGAATAAACAGGGAAGAGTTTGAATACTCGATAAAAGTTCAAATGTCGCACCCGTTACATTTTGAGAAAATTTTAGAAATAAAGTATACAATATTTGTGCATTTAAAATACGTGCTTGTAAAACAAAAAAATTATTTATATAAACAAAAATGTTAAATTAAAATAAAAAATATGAAAAAATAATATTATGTTCAAAATTAAAAATCTATAAATGGGTATTTTCATTGTAACGGGTATATGTATACATATGTAGTATGTATGTATACTGTTTATTCCTTTTTTAATAATATTTAATAATTAACAACATAGTTATTGGAATATTATTTATTTAAAATTTATATATGCCGTTGTTTTAAAGATTTTAGTTTTTTTTCTTATAAATATATAAAAAGGATAGTTTGTTTGTTTAAACTTTATTTACGTTTACATAAAAATAAGAATATTTGAATTTTTAATAACAGTTTTAAAAAAACAGTATATTTATTGGACATACAGTTTTTATATAAACAACAACTTTACATCAAATAACATAAATTGTTAAATATTTTTTAAAGATAAATTGCTGTTTTGGGAAATTTTTTTATTTCGTTTTTGTAAATATCATTTAATTAAAATATTTATTTCTGGATTCTGAAGGTAACTACTAATTCCTTGGTCTGACTTCTGAAATAGTTTGTTGCAAATATCATTAAATGTGGGTTCTCTAGTTTGTGAAGCATTTATAATATTTAGGCTGGAACAGGATGATTTATATATATCTAATATTTTTTCGGGTGGTATGTTAAAAGTATTTTCCGAATTTATTAATTTTGTTGCCGTTAGTTTTTTATGTTCTCTATCATGCACTATATTTAAATCACTGTTATTCTGCAAGATGTCCTGTGACGAAGAAATCACTTTATTACTTTCTCTCTAAAAATGAATTAGTTAAAAATGCCATAGCGAAAAATCAGCCACTAATAATTCTCGTCAACAGCAATTTGTATCCAGGACATTTAGCAGTCAATTCCTATGAAATATTATTCGCTGAATTCGAAAATGTCGTCAAAAATTATAAAAGTAGAACAGTTTTTGAAATATAATTAATTTTACATATAATATGGATTTTCGGATTCAGGGGACAATCTTACATAAGAATTGGCTGGTAAATACAAATAGAGTATGATATTGGAAATATGTCCAATAATAGAAATTTACATTTTTTACCAACCAGTAATTGGACATTGGCCATTTTACTGTTTGTTTTCAGAATTAAAATTAAAACGCATTAAAGTGACAATGTTTAAACCATGAGGAACACATTTATACTACACACTGATCTGTACACTTTTTAGAAATATTTTTTATTCTAATTTAAACACAGCCCTGCTCTTAACAAAAAAACAAAAACTACTTTAAGGTATATTAATTTATGGAACTCTTGTTTTAACAGTATTAATGTTAATTGTCCAATAACTATAAAGTGTCCGATAACTGCCTACTTTACCCTATATTTTTATTTCTGCAAAATTTAAATATTAATTAAAATAAAAAATAACAACATTTCATTAAACCAAACAAAAAATCTTTTATATCCAACATAAAAAACAAAAAAAAACCAAACACCATTTACCAACATCGCGGAAACGGCAAACGGCAAAGTTCATTCAATAATCGCCGCCATGCCTCCATCATCGTGGAGCTGCCTCCAGCCGCTCGCCGCCCCCTCTCAACCGGGAACCCTCCGAAGGGACGGTTTTCGCTCCACCCCCGTAATTCGGGGACGGCGGCTGCCAGTTCAAAACCGAGCGTCGTTAAAACAGCGCGCACCGCGCCGCTCACCCAAACTTCAGTTTTTGACACTACAAAGTATAATAACAAAGTTTCGTGACTTAAAAGTTTGTGTTTTATATGTGCCAAATACTATACAACTTTGTATTTGTTAAAGAGCGTAGTTTTGTGACATTTTAAGTATCAAATTTTGTATGCATCGTAAATCGCGTTTTAGTGCTCAATAGTATCCACTACATTGACAACTACCTGTTTGTTTATATTGCCATACATTACACTTGAGTTACTTACATGCAAATGTCTTTTAAATATTTGATATGCAAGACCAAAGTAGGTTTAAATATAAAATTAACGATGTTAATAATCAAAGATGTTGATTTTTTGGAATAAAATAAAGTTTTTGCGTACATTTATGTAATCATAGTTAATTCTAAAACAAAAATTATCCCAATTAAAAATCATAATTCACAATGTTGTTAGCCGCTATGCATCCCATGGGATGTTAAATCATATTAATACTATAAATAGAATTCTATTTTAATTTTTGTATACATAGGAAAGAGATTGTGTTAATAATAATAAGTGCTTTTAATAATATACGTGGTGTATGTTATGTCCTAACTTATTTCCTTCTATTGCCTGTAACAACGAGTAGTTTTCCAGATGTATTATTTTATTTAAATTACTAATAATCTATAGAAAAGTATACTTTTTGCGAAAAAATACATAATTTAATTTTAAACAAACTTTTCTCTATTATTACTTATTACAGTTTTTCTCATAGATAATTTTTGCTTTATAATGTAATAATTTTTAAAAGCATTAATAATGAATGAAAACATCTATTTTTTTAAGAAAATCAAGGGAAATTAAGGTACTTTTAAACAAACAAAAAAATCATGTGTGTCAATCCTAAGGTCTTTTTTACAACGCTAAATTATTACTATTATTAATTCATTGAAAATGGCATAAAAAAGAAGATATTAGTGATAATTTCATTTATTGCATAATTAGAATGTCTTGAAAGAATTTTATATTCTAAGGCATTCTAAGGCATTAATGATCTACTTTTAAAAATATGCAATTAAAATTTAATGATGGCATTATTTATTTTTGATTATTGCCTCACGGCGAAAATTATCAAAACGGTTTGAAAACTGTATAACACCATCATAACACACAAAGAAGACCGGAAAGAATTTGTTGTACAACTTGTGTCAGAGTTTCGAAAAGCATTTCCCGACGCAAAAGAAAACTTGTAAACAATTTTTGAAATACCGAAAACCTTATTATCTGTTTTTTTCATTTTAAAATTGTTACTTTCTTAAAATATAAATTGTTCGAAAATAATCTAAAAATCAATTTACATAATTGTAATTTTGTAGTTTTGTAGTTGGTGCTACCTATATATTTTGTAGTCAAACTAAAATCATTTGTTTTACGTTTTAATTCTTATTATGCAATAAATGCAAATCATTATTTATATGAAATAACAATAATAGTTATAATTGACGAAGTAAAAAATACCTTAGGATGGACAATGTCCATTGAACATATATTAATTTTTTTAACCATATTTCCCCTTCATCAGAATTTTTCATTAATTATAATTGAGGACCCTAAAAGCCAAGGGGTATAAGTACATTTTGTTTAGATTTGAGATAATCATGTTTAAAGTAAAAAAACACTTGTAATTTGAAGTCAAAATTGTTTGTTGCTTTATGACTTTGTTTTTCAAGATGTCTAAGCTTATAATTCAGTTTTATTCCTTAGATACCAAGTAAAATGTACCATTTACTACCTTTTTCTGTACATAACTACATTTTTTTTTAAATGTCACTTATATCCATTGGCTTCTAGGTTCCTCAATTACTAGTGATGTTAATAAATTATTAACGATATTAATAAATTATTATGTTATAAATCAAAAATTCCCTATAAGGGTAACTAAGTAATAATCTAGCAAAGTAAAAAAACCTTGGGATGAAAATACATGATTTTTTTTTGTTTAAAATTAACTTATGTCCTCTTTCGCAAAAAGTATACTTTTCTATAGATTATTAGTAATTAAAAAAAAATAATAATAATATATATCTGAAAAAATTATACCCATAGAATATAATTATAATAATTATTAGTAATTTAAAAAATTAAGGTAAAAATCCTCTATTTGGAAAACTTCTCGTTGTTACAGGCAATAGAAGTAAACAAGTTAAGGCATTTTAATTTGGCATGATTTTTTTTAAACAAATGAGGGGGCGCCACGATTAAAATACCGACACCTGTCAAATAAAAACCAGCCTAATGGGTGAATATATATTAATATGTCCCCCAAGTGAAAATAATTATTATTTATTTTTGGTTGCTTCCCTTTTAGTCTAGAATGGGGTTTTTGGAAAGCAACCAGGTCTAATAATAACATAATTATGTTAACATAAGTGGTTCTGCACTAATGCAAGAATTTTAAGGAATCATACATTTTGAATATTAGAGCTTCACGAAATGTTAGGATTTCGTATGTTGTTTTTAAACATCCCTTTGTATATTTGAAATAAGTTATTGTATCTTTTGACAACTTAATATGTTTAAAAAATACAATTGTAGAATCTACAATGTACAATGTACACTTGCTTGCAACAAAATCGCGTACACTTCAAAAATCAAATAACCTAGTTGTTACAAATATTGTGCTGTGTAAATGTGTATTTTTTTAAATTTTGACTTTTTATTTCAAATAGGTTATAAACTAAGTGACATTTTCTTTATACATGTTATTTTGACTTTTTATTTTAAATAGGTTATAAACGAGGTTATAAACTAACAGCAACAAAATCGCGTACATTTTTAATATTAAGTAACCAAGTTGTCACAAATATGAATAAAAATTAAAAATATATATTGCTCTAACTTATTCTATGGCTCAAACTAGACCTAATATTTTGTTATGGCTCCATTAGCTTCCAAGACATGATTGAGTCTTGTGGGCATAGAATTAATTAGTGTACGAAAATAGTTTTCGTTTTCTCTGAGCTCCTCCCAACCATCTTCAATAGCCATCCATAGTTCTTCTTCATTTCTTGGCCTAAAGTTTCGGTTATAAATTTTTTTCACTAGCAAACCCCAAACGTTTTCAATTGGGTTTAGATCTGGACTATAAGAAGGCCACGGTAATAGTTCAATATTATTAGCTCCGAACCATTGTGTTATTATTCTTGCTGTATGGACAGGGCAGTTGTCCTGTTGGTAGATGAAGTTGTTGTTGGGGTATAATTGCTCCACTGAAGGAAGCATAACATTTTCCAAAATATCCCTGTAAACCTGCCCATTGAGTCTACCAACCAAACGCCATGCTACACCAGGTCCATGCACGCTTATCCATGCCCAAACATTAACTGAGAATCGTCCGGACCTGTTCCGTGGAGACACGTATTTTTCATGAAACCTGGAATTTGCAGGTCGATATACACGAATATGTCCGTCATTACTAGACTGGAAAACTTTTTCGTCAGTAAATACAACATTATTCCAAGAATCTAAGGCATAATTTAAGCAAAACAAGATCCGGGCTTGCTTTTGTTCTTCTGTTAGGATGCTCTTCTTGGCACTTGCCCAATTCTTGATATCCGAGTTTCCTATTCTCCGGCATGCTGTTGACCACGACGCTGGAAAGTTAGTTTCGAACACGGCATCTCTTGCGGTTTTAAATGGATTTTCCCTTAAATAGGCAATAAGCGCTTCATCCTGATCGACATTAGATTTTCTCGAGCGGCCCGAACCATCTTTTCTGCATACGCTTTCTTCCTCCATCCACCTTTTCTTCACCCTCATTATGGTACTTTTATTAACATCGTAATGGTTCGCAACTGCCCTGATGGACCATCCTTCTTCCAACTTCGAGAGGATTAAAATTTTCTGGCGTTCATTTAATTTTGCCATTGTGATAATATGACACTGACACTGACAAATAAATAAACATCAATTTGAAAAGTCAAATTTTTAAAAAAGACACATTTACACAGCTCATTATTTGCGACAACTGAAGTGTACGCGATTTTGTTGCAAGCAAGTGTAGATACATACATAAATTTACAATTGTAGAATCTACAATGTACAATGTAGATACATACATAAATTTATAAAAAAATCTACTTACTGAGATATTACACTTCACGGTGGATAGGTTTTTAAATAGCAAATTAATGAACTTAAACTTTTGAACTATAAAACAGCAACACTGACCTTTTGGAATCACATGCTTCTGTAATGTCGTAAACAGAGGTTTTTGCTTATTAAAAATGATTAAAGCGCCATCCGTTGCATAAAATTTAAAGCAAAAACATATTCACGGAGGATAGAATCAATTTTTGTAACACCTACTTAAATGGTTATAAAAATTATTTCTTTTAATTTTTAATAATATTTTATATTTGATTCGATTGCTTTGGATGTGTTTAATTTACTTAGTGAACTGATATTTTTACTATGCTTTTAGTACCTCAGATATTTGAAAACATATAGGTTAATCTAGAAAAAGCAACAGTCACGGAGGATAGGTTTTAGACTTTTAAAACATTGTAAAAAATAATTAATTGCGGTTAAAAACATAGAACCTGAGCTGTAATATCTACTTAATTATGAAAGATCAAAACACAATAAAAGTGTAGGTCAAACTCATTTAGTTTTATTAAATATCACGGGGGACATTTTGTGAGATTCATCCTAATACACATATGAAATATAAATCAAATATAATATAAATCACAACAATTAATAATGTTAATTTTGTTATAAAAAATATAAAAAATTTAGTGTTACATTCTGTGAATCAAAACTTTCACTTTCTTCTTTATCTCAAAAATTGGTTTAGGTTTTCAAAACACATTGTTGATTACAGCCACTTTTCATATTATAAAATTTTTAGGCTATTTATTTAAATTTAATGAGTCGTGCAAGAGCCACGAGCGAAAATGTTTGGAACTACCAATTTTGCCACGCGCGGTTGATTTAAGTGTCATTACAATAATTTTTATTTAATTGCATTGAAATTTTTACACAATAAAGAAAACAGATAAATTTTTGTAAATTTTATTCAAATCGAACAAATTAAAAAAAAAGGAGATAACCATAATTAACTAAATTATAAATATTATAAATTTCGTATCAATATAAATATATTTTATTTGTAATTAATTAGAATCAAAAACTATAGTTATAGTATTATAATACTGTGAATTTCGTTTTTATTTCAAGTTAAATTTATAAATAAAGAGCACAGTAAAACATTCATCAAAATTTTAGTTTTTATTTTGACTCCAATTAAATTACGAAAACACCAAATACCTCAATTCAAAATCATTTATTGGTAAAACATTTTTTAATTAATACACATTTTGCCTGCAACCCGAAATGTTTTGAAATGCTATTTAATTATAATTTAATAATATAAACCTAAATACCATTGTATAAAACGATATTTAATTTAAAAAAATTAATAGGTATATTTTATTTGTTTTTATAAATTTTGTACTCATAAAAAGCAATTCTTCTGAAACGCTCTTTTAAGAGAATTATTTAAAAAGCCCTCACGAGATTTTCCCAAAAAAAATTCTTCCCCTAAAAATGTCTCATATGCCATACATAATTTGCATATGGCCCACATGTATAACCACTTTGTGAATTTGCCACATTGTCATTTGTAACGTAACAAAAAGATCTTATCCGAAATACACGTAAAGCTGCCTTTTATGAAGGATTTAAACCCCTACGTTCTATTTTATTCCAGTTTAAATACGGTTAAAAATAAAATGTAACAATTTTGTACACAAATTGCTTAATTTTAGGGCACGGATTTTATTGCCAGTAATGTTATTTTATGTCAAAACCATATTCCTAAATGGTTTACCACAACTGGCCTCAAAAATTGTCCAAAATCTATCTAAAAGTTTAATTAAAAATATTTTCATTCATGTACTGTATTTTAAAACAGATATTATTGAAGAACAATATTTATAAGTTTAGTTACTTTGACGTCACATTTAAGTTTAATTACATTAAATTTATTTGAGTATTTTGACTAAAACAAATAATTATGAGAAACTTAAAAATAATAATTTAAATTCTTTATAGCTTGAAAATATTTCTCGATTTTCGTTTGTTTGTTATTTTTTCTTTTTGCGATGTTTTTTCTGAAAGAAAAATAAACGTACATCAAAATAAATGTCAATACTTGCGAGAAAGGTTAAAGGAGATATAAAACCGTTCTAGATAAATGTCTAAATAAATATATAAAAAGTAGACATAAAACAATTTTTTTTAAATGACGATTTTTTGTTTGCTGTTTGGTACTTGTTATATAAAAAGTTGGTATTTATTTTTAATTTTTTTATTGCCCATTAACTTTTTAATACTCCTATAAAAAGTGGGTTTTATAGTGAATGTAATTTTAATGCGAAATAAATTAGTCAAATTAAATTTACTGCAAAAAAATTAAATGGGCCATAAGGATTTGAATTAAATTACTTTTAAGCAGCACAATTGAATTGGGGTTTATTGATATAAAATTTATTACTTTTTAAAATACAATAAATCACAAGTAAGAATTTGCTTTAAGCAAATCATTAAAACTCAGAAATTTAGTTTTAATTGTTTTTTTGCGTCTGAAATATCCGGCTCATTTTACGCACAGTTTAAATTAAAAAAACATACAGTTAATTTTTTTTAGTATTTAGAAAAATGGTACTTCTGCTGAAGTCCTTAATTAATTGACAGTAATATATATAGTAGTATATATTTATTATTGATAATTTACTTGTTAATTATTATATAATACCGATATAAAAGATATCTATGCCAAAAATAATATTACACATTATTTTCAGCTAAGCAGATCAAAATGTTTTGAAATTTTAAAACATAAGGGGGTAATAATAAAAACAAAAAATAAAATTTATTTGCTGTTGGTTCAAACTTTTTGTGAAAAATCAAGTAGTTAGTTTTGATCTGGCCAAAAGTTTTCCATTCTTTTATCCAACCCCAAAAAAGTTTAAAATTTTTCAAAAAAATAGGTTTTTTATTTTAAAATATCCATAACTTTTTCAAAAATTTACCTTTTGGTATCTTTTTTTTAATTTTTTGTTTTAAATGAATTTTTGGAAAAAATACATAAAAAAATTAACATGATCAACTCTATGAAATTATCGCTTTTTTAATAAAATTGTTATTTTTGCGAAGTTCGCCATTTTTTACTTTTTATTTTTTTTCTCAGATAAAACTTCAATTAATGTTACAATTATTCCCGCCAATTCCAAAGTGGGTCGGTTTTTTTTTATATTTAAAAAAATAAAAAATGGCGAACTTCGCAAAAATAACAATTTTATTAAAAAAGCGATTTTGGACAACATTTACCTGTGTTCACATAAAATTTTAATTTCTTTTATATAAATTCTTTTCAAAGCGAAGATTATTATCCGCTAAGAATACTTTTTCTCTCCTGGGCGGTAGTCACCTATATTTAACTACTTTTTTATATGATTTTATCAACTGAACTAGGAATTTTGACAACTTCACTTGACTTAACTTGACAACCGTTCAATGTAACCTACAATAATTTAAACATAACCACAATTACATTATAATTACATTTTGCTTCCGTATTTACAAACCAAACACTTAAATCTGCTAAGTTTCCGCAGTCCAGATAAAAAATATGAACTTTATATTAAAAAAATATTAACAGATTAAATTCTTATCATTAAAGTATCGCGTCACTTTAATTTAGGCTGCGCACTCTTGGGACTCCTTACCCTATCCCTATTTCGCGCAAATAAAAATTAAATTATCGCGTCTCACTGGTTCCTATTATTTATAATAACCCCGCACAAAAGGGCCACTTCGCATTTAATTTGCATAGGGAGTTGGCTGGCAATTCTCCACTTTAGTACAGGTTGAAAAATATTTTATTCTAGAAGCTTCGAACGGAACTAAAGAGCCTTAAAAGCGCCCCTTATACGCGGAAAAAAATAATTGTCTTTTTATCCTTGTTCCAGGATTCTTTGTTCTTATGTTCCTAATACAGTAATTAGGGATAAAGTTTTGTACAATTTTGTCTTCTATTATTTTATTTTTCATTAGGAATGGAATAAAATCCCCTAGTGGCTATATTGCTTTAAAATTCTACTTTTGTTTTAAAAATTGTCATATCTTTTTGTACATTTATTGTAAAATAAAAATGTGAAATAATATTGATTTTGTATATACTTAAGTTTATTTATTTCATATCAAGTATTATTATTTATATTTTGTTTTATTTCCCCCGATATAGATATTAAGTTTTAAATTTAAAATCGTGCGCTCGATATTTTATTATATTGGTACTTAATATTTCTCCGTATGTAATAATAATGATAAATATTTGACATAATTTTAAGATGAAACGGCCATTCCATTTCAACGTTTAAATATTTGTTTTGTTATTATATTTGATTTAGCTTTTAATGAAATTGAAATATCCTTTACAGAAATACCTTTGGTTTAATTTAATTTTGAACAAAAGAATCGTTTATTCTTCAAATTAAAAAAAAAAACAATTATATTCAAAGCCTAACTAAAAGAAGACTTTTTTGTTAATGAGTTTCTTAAGAATAGAATTACGATTTTTCGCTCTTAAGGACAAAAATACAAAATTATACTTTTTTTTACGTCGTGTAGAGTAAGACCCAGTATGTACGCCATAAATTATATAAATGCAATGTTGCCAGCGCTCTTTAGGAAAGCTTTTAGTTGGTAAAGGAACATTAATGACATTTTACTTAAAAACTTTTGCTGTGTAATGTAGTTACATATTCCAATCATTTTATGCCAACGATTCAACGCATACCACGCTGTTTTAGTTAAAAAGCCTCACAACATTATCAGCGAAACAAGTAAAACTACTTTAGCCCATTATAACATTTAAATACAGGGTGTCACCAAATAAGTTGTAATCCTTTTAGGGAATGATAGTACACGCCAAAATAAGGAACTTTCTCCTCTATCATTTTTTAATAAAAAAATCATTAAAATTTTTATAAGTAAAGAAAAAATGTAGGGCCGCCACTGGTTGTGCCTGACCTATGACACCTGACGCAAAATATGCTTGCACAGTGCGCAATATTCTACATTCATTGAAAATTTACATTTGTGTTATCATTGATTACTTTGTTGATAATTGTTTTTTGTTTTGCATACTCAGCTATTTTTAGGTACTTTGAATAAAATAATACTTACTTTTTATTGCTTTATTCGCTTTGGTACACTAGAAACCACAATAACAACCCAACTGTCAGTAATCAATGATAACAAAGTACCTACTAAGTACTAACCCAGGCTATATGCTCCCGTGGACGAGTTTTGGGTTCGTGCCGCGCATGACGTCACTGGATGAGTAGTGCCGTGCGAATACACGAATAATAGTAATATTATCAAAGGAAATAGAGAAATATATGGACATTTGCATTTTTATTAAACTTAATATTGAAAAAAGTGTTATAATATGGATAATAGATGCTTTCAGTCCTTGATAACATTTAGGGCTGTTGTTTAAGAGTTGGTGTTTTAAATTAACGTCACTGTCCAGAAAATGTTTAAAGGAAACAGAAGCGGTCTTAACGTTAATCTATTCTTTTTGTGGCATTTAACCACTGTTTGCACAAATCAATGTTTTTCGGGAATCGATGAAATTTAATGTTTTTATTTAAAGGGTTTTTCTTGGACTGGGTGTCCAAATTGCACAAACAAAACAAGTTAACGCAACACAAGAACAAAAATAAACAAACAAAACAGGTTAACACAACGCAATAACAATAACTTGAACACTGAAAAGTAATTCGAACCTTACCGAACGCAAAAAAAGTAAAACAAAAAAATAGAGCAAGTTACACCCAACAGCATCACATTAAAACGCAAGTTAGATTTAAAAATACTCAACAAGTGACGTATTTAAGCTCCGCCCAACATGCGCACCATCCTATCTTAAGGTGTATGTATCTTGCTACTTACCGATTTTAAATAAGTTTAAAACTTTGCTTGATATTATACAGACTGTATAGAATCAAGTAAGTAAGGTTGGAGACAAGGATGACAAATTATATTCTGATCAGAGAAAAAGAAACAAACTTTAATTGGGCGTGGTTTAAACCAAGCCATTCGTAATTACAAACCATAGTTGCCAGGTTGTTTTTAATCAGAAGAGATCGATTATAATTTGAAACTTTAAAAATAACAAAAAAATTAATAATATGTCAAAAATAATTTGATTTAGTTAATTTTCTTACTTTTAATATTAAAAAATAAGAAAAACAACCCTTTTAGGAAACAATAATAGCATATGGCAACAGCGCGGCATGCAGCCAGATACAAGGGCATGCAGTTTGATCTACTATGTTCAGTAGCTCCGACGCTGTCATACGTAGGGAAATGTGTATAGTTTTTAAGAAATACATTTTCGCCATTTACTGGAATTTAATGGATTTTAAACAAACTTAGTTTTTATTTGCAGAAATGCATTAAAACAAAACAAACGAATTCGATAAAAATAAAACCTATAAATTCTTAAACAAAAATAATTCTAAAATAACGAAAATAACTTCAATCCCTACCACAGTGGGCGGGGTTTGGCACTTGTTTTATTTAAGTGTATCTATTCGTTTTAATACACACTGTATAATACACTGTGCGCATAACTGTTTCTTTTTTGATTGGATAAATATTATCATTGTTTTTAGAGGTAAAAACAATGATGATATATGTATATATCCTGTCAAAAAGTTTCATATTTGTTTTGTAAAAAAAAACAGTTTCTCTAATGCAAAAATAATAGAGGAAAAACCTTCTTCTTTTGGTGTGTACCTATTATCATCCCCCTAAGTTTGACAATTTATTAGGTATTCATAGTCCAAAAACACAAAAAATCTTTACATTTTAGGTAATCATATTATAAATAACTTATCAATCTTAAAATCAATGTAAAACCGCAAAAAATGAACTTACACTTAGAAAAACCTCTAAGAACACTTGGTGGCCAGCATACCGACCGGATCTGAGTAAATGTGATGGTGTAGTGCGCGTGCATCCGTCATCCTGGCCTCGTTGCGGAGCGCCGTCGATTCATCCCCCTCTCCCGAGTCCCCTCTCTCCCCTTTGTCGCCCCTGCCGCCGAATTTGCCGCAGCGCGGCTCGTTGTCGCGCGCCTCGCTCGGAAATTGCTCGAGTCCGTCCCTGCTGATGGCCCTGCCGTCGTCGCAGGCGCCGGCCGAGCATCCGCCGGCCCTGCCCAGGACGCTGAGCGTCTCAGCGCTGAGGATCAGGGATAGGACGTCGTTCTGGGATAAGTTCTGGAATGAGCGGAGCAGGAGGGATTTGTAAGTTTAATGTACATATTAGTTTTCGGATAGTAATTGAACGCTCAGCATTATAAAGCATTTTGCACAGTAAATAGTATACCGTATTTTTACGCTAAAAGTACCTATACAGTCCAAACGCCTTGGAAGAGAGTGGGGATATTTTGCAGCGGCACTAGAACACATGTTAAGCTTATTGTTGCGCATTAATTTATAAAAAAATACATTTAAGGGTATATCTCCACAACGGCTACATACGCGATTTTAATTTTTCTTACAAAGTAAAGCTAATAATATCACTATTTAAAAAATAAATGTTTGGAAGATTATATATTTTTTAAGTTGAAAACGCCAAATGTACCAACGTGAAGTCTTTGTAAACTGTAGATGGGGCAGATCAATATTTTTTAAAATTACATTGGAATCGGAGTAACCTTTTAAAACAACATCGTTTATTTGCACTTCACAATTGTCTTTAAGTTCTAACACGTAACTCCCGATTATTGGAAATAAGTCCTTATTATCCGCACAATTAATTCTAGCTACTAAGGATGTGGGGCTAATGATGACCCATTGGTTATTTCCTAGATTTTGAACCATAAGAGAGGATGCAGCTACTGGAACTTGTTGGCAATTGCTGGTATTACTTAAATATTGTAATAGTTGAACTTCACATGGAGACTTATCGGAAATGTTTAGAATATCAGTATTTCGGCATAGGTATTCTTCTGATTTTACAATATCGCAGTTTGTGTTGAGTAATGCAAAGTTGTGCTCATTTAAAATAAGGTATTTGGATTTAGGAATTATGATTTTATAGGTATCATTTGTAAATACAGGAAATGGGTATAGGTGAAATATATTAAAATTTTGTTGTTCAACTAAAGGCACTTGCAAAATAAAAATGATTTTACTTTTTTTAACACAGCTTTTGATTTTTATAATTTTTTCGAAAAGCAGAATATTTTCTAATTCAGGTTTAAATGGAAGTTTTTGATTATAAAGAGGTTCATTTATGTTTAAAATTTCACTAATTAAGTCCTTTGGATCTATAATTGAGTTGTGTAACGTATTTAATTTTAAAAATGTAGTTGCAATTTGTATTTTTTCTAATATGTCATAAATTAATTGAAACACAATTGCAGCGGCGATGGCACACTGCGGTGCACCGTTCGAGCATCATTTAGGTTTTGCATTTGTATGGTGTGCTTTCTACACAGTACACAGTTAACTAATTAAATAAGTAGTTTGTAATAATAACAAAATTTTTGTAGATTTAATACCAAAATACTGGGTTTACAAGACTTTTTGTACCCAGTAACAAAAGTATTTGTTGGAAATTGGGAACATAAATGAAACGATTTTTAATAAGAAATGTTGCTTTATTAATTAATTTCCTAAACAAAAAAATCAACACTAACCTGCATAAATGCAAATAACAATAATAACAGATTTCTGGTAATATATTTTAAACACTCTGGACAGTTGAACTTGTTGATGCGTATTGTCAGTGGGAAATGTTTTGATTGACTGCCTGAAATCACGTGTACTTTCAAAGAAATAATTTGTTAAACATTAACAAAATAATCTGTACCTTTGAAATTAACAAAATGCTTACAAAATTTCATATTACCTTTACAAAACTTTTGGTGATATATTTTCCTTTGTTGAAATAATTACAAACCCTGATTTTCAACAAAAAAAATGTGTTAAAATTTAACAAAATAAAATTAAGAAACTACAAACTTATGTTAACAAATTTTATTTTAATAACAGTGTAGCGTTTAGAGATAAATTCCTGTTAATACAGGGTGAATCAGAAGTAGGTGCATTAATTTAAGGAGGTGATTCTTTGCCTTATCCAAAAGTTATTAGTTTTGGAGTTATTTGACTTTTGTGATTTTGGTAAAAAATCGTGTCCAGGATTACATTTTTTAAAATTTCTCGATAAGAATTAAAGTTAATTAAACGATTCTTTTTTTAGTAGTTAGCCCTTACATTGGTACATGCCACATAGTAATAGTTTTTCCAAAAAAAGCCATATGGAACTTCAGAACAACAGTATAAAATAAAATGTTATTCGCGAATTTGGAAGACTTGTTAAGTTCATCAGGATTTTTTTTTTAACTTCACTATATACTTTGCGTGCAAATTGTTGTATTACCTTTCGAATGATGTATAATATGCCAATAAAAACTATTAGTTTTAGATAGAAAATATCACCTTTGTAAAACACACACTGGTTTTAGTTTACGCTAACAATTCATGATTAGTAGTAAGTAAAATACTAGAGTGTTAAGTTAACATTTATTTATTAAAATATTACTAAATAAAGTGTCCGCCATCATTTCTAATGCAAGCTTGTGCCCTTTTTCTGATTTTTCATAACACGAGCAACCTTGCTTTGTGTTAAACCCAACTCAGAAGCTACTTTTCTTGTGCTGGTAGTTGGATCTTCTTCAAATCTTTCTAGAATGTCTTCATCAACATTTACATTAACTTTAGGAGCTCCAATGCGTGGTCTTGGTATAACAGTGCCGGTTTCAGCTATACGACGATATGTTGTACTGAATACTCTTTCATTAGGAACGCGTTTTTGTGGGAACCTTACTTGATATTCTCGTCGAGCTTCGGCTGCGTTTACATTAAAAAATCTATATACAAACATAATATCAGCGTATTCAGCATTTGAAAAGTTTGGCATGTTGAATTAATATGAACCTTTATTTCGCAATAATTTAAATACACAATTCCTGATACCTCAAGAATAGTTAATACCTAATAATTATTATTCCAGGTACAATTTTCTTTAATTTGCTTCCATATTAGTTAAATTTTACCTTTAATAATACAAATAATACATCAAGACCCCCCCCTGGAACTGTTAATCCTAGGGTAAACTAAAACCTGTATGTGCCTTACAAAGGTGACATTTTCTATCCAAAAATAATAGTTTTTATGGACATATTATACATCATTCGAAAGGTTATACATTAGGAAAGTTTTTTAAACAATGTTCACGCAAAGTGTATAGTAAAATTAAAAAAAAAATCCTGATGAACTTAACAAGTCTTCCAAATTCGCGAATAAAATTTTATTTTATACTGTTGCACTATGGTCTAGATAGCGATTTTAGCGCGAATTAATTCAAAAGGTAGGCTATTCTCAAAATTGACGTATTTAGTGGCATTTGACAGTTCACGATATGCAACATCGTTATCACAAAAAATTAGAGCTTAGAAAAAGAAATCTTCCCTATAATTAATATTCGAGACGCAGACCCCCATAATTAGTAATAAGATTTTATTTTTATGTCCGTGCAAGTTTTTGTTTACTGCGAGTTTGTTTATGAATGGATTTGGATAATTTTATGTTTCTACAATGGATGAGGTCTCCCAAGGTAGGTTTTGAAATTATTTTTGGTTGTTATCCTATAGTTTTGTATAAATGATGTTTTTATTTTGGTACCACCACAAATTACTTATATTACTATCGTTCCTAATGTTTTAAAAAATTGCAAAAGTTTGCAGATATAGTAATTACTTTTAAAAAGTAACTTAACTGTATGACTTTATATTAAATATAAAATTAGGTCCTCTACATACATTCTGTATTTTTTATGAATTATTTTCAGTGGGCGAAAGGAACTTATTTTCAATTACGCGCAAGGAGCTTTTTGAAGAATGGTTAAAGTTAAAAGATTTAAAAAGAAATAATTGTTGTTATGCTTTGGAAATCTTCCTTAATTCTAAAAGAGATGTAAAAGGGCCATATATTCAGAATATATGTATAAAATTTGTTAAAAATATTGAATTCAAATGGAAAAGAAGTAACAACATTAAATCCAGATTTTTAAAATTAAATGAGGAGTGGTTATTGTCTACGATCAATTTAAAAGAATATGAAGAACCACTGCCAGGACCTTCAAAAGTTGGAAGACCTTTTAAATGCTTTAGCGAATGTGGTACAAGAGATAAGCAAAATAAGGCAAGAGCATTAACAACAAGTTGTAGCACTAATGAACTGTCCTTTGCTATTCAGATGAGTCTTAGAAAATGTGGAAAGCGAAATGCAGCAGTTATTGTAGGCCAAGTGACTGAAGAAAGTTCCCCAAAACGTGTGGCGAAATTAAAAAAGATATTGAGTGCAACAGAACTTGATAAATCCAAAGGTCTTACACCAGAGCAAGCCTTGTCGTTGATAATCAACACAAAATCCAGTAAGGCCACGTATTTGGCCTACAGAATGGCAGCCAAAAGACAATAACATATATCCATCTTGGAATAAAGTCTTGGCGGCAAAGTCTAAATGCTATCCTCATCCTGGACAAGTTATTGTTGAAGATATGGGCGTTGAAATTAATCTTCAAGAACTTCTCAACTTGACAGCCCACCGCTTATGCACGTTACAAAAAGACGTATTAGAAACGTTTTTTGAGAAGCAACTTACTTTAGTATGTAAGTGGGGTCTGGATGGAAGTTCAGGACAGAGCAATTACAGACAAATGACAAATATTGGTAGTGGTGATTCATCTGTGCTCATTGCTTCCCTTGTTCCTGTTCAATTACGAGATAGCCGGCAAGAAACAAAAATATTGTGGCAAAATCCCGTGCCTTCGTCAACAAGATTTTTCAGAGCAATTAAGTTCGTTTTCGCTAAAGAAACTCCCGAGTTAACTCGAAATATCACTGAAGGGATCCAGGCACAAATTGAGAAATTACAAAATTTTATTCATGGAAACATTTCTATCAGTTTTTACCTTGTTTTAACAATGGTAGACGGAAAAGTTTGCCACACCCTGACTGAAACTAAATCAACTCAAAGCTGTTATATATGTGACGCTACACCGAAAGAAATGAACGCTTTAGATAACGTCGAGAAAAAGCTTTCAAAAACAGAAAATTATTGTTTTGGTTTGTCAAGTCTGCTTTCCTGGATTCGTTTTTTTGAGTGTTGCCTGCATGTGGGATATAGAATGGAAATTAAAAGTTGGCATGCCAGGGGTGAAAATAGAACGAAAATGGAGACAAGAAAGAAGCTGATTCAAGACAAATTTAAAACAGAACTTGGAATTCTTGTTGACCAGCCTAAGCCTGGATATGGATCGACGAATACTGGAAACACTGCCAGGGTATTTTTTCGAAATGAAAAAAAAAGCAGCAGAAATTACTGGAGTTGACCAAGAAATTGTTCATAGATTCCATATAATACTACAGACGATATCTTGTGGTTATGAAGTGGACCACGAAATGTTTAAAACTTATGCTATAGTTACGGCAAAAAAATTTATTTCTTTGTATCCTTGGTTTTATATGCCCACCAGCGTTCATAAGGTGCTGATTCATGGCTCAGAAATCATAAAGCACGTAGTTCTTCTAATTGGGCAGTTAGGAGAAGAAGCCCAAGAAGCGAAAAACAAGGACTTTAAATTTATTAGAGAACATCGCTGTAGAAAAGATTCAGCAAAACATACAAACGAAGATTTACTTAATTATTTTGTGTTATCCTCAGATCCCATTATATCACACTTATCGCTAAAAGATAACATGTCAAAAAACAAAATAAAACTTGATTCTGAAGTTTTAAATATGCTAAAAGCTCCTCCAAAATCATTTAGTGTAGGCTCAGTTTCGTCTGATTCGGACGCTGATTAATTATATTTCTTTGTCTTTTGTTTTGAAGTTTAGTTGGGTTATTTTTTGTTTCTGTGTGTGTTTATTTTTTTAATTTATAATTAAATAATGCTAACATATTACTTTATCGTTTTTAAATTATCATACAACAACTACAAGTCAATTCAACGGTGCTTCTAATTAATTCGCGCTAAAATTACTTTCTAGACCACTGTGTGTTGTTCTGAAGTTCCATACGGCTTTTTTGGAAAAACTATTACTATGGGCCAATGTATGGGCTAATACTAAAAAAAGAATCGTTTAATTAACTTTAATTCTTATCGAGAAATTTTAAAAAATGTAAATCTGGGCACGATTTTTTACCAAAATCCCAAAAAATCAAATAACTCCAAAACTAATAACTTTTGGATAACGCAATATGGGGTTCAAACGACTTAAAATAATCTGTAGAATTACCTCCTTAAATTAATGCACCTACTTCTGACTTACCCTGTATATTATATATGTTATTAAAAGTTTAACACATATAGTTGTATTTTGGGATATAAATGTAAAGGAAATTTAATTCGTTTTAGCATAACAAGAGATATATATTCATCTACTTACTGGAGTTTGGTCATTCTCTGTGCATTGAGTTATTACTAAGTTAATTTCTTTTTAAAAATGATTCTAATTCTTAAAATGTAACCTAGTCACTTTTAGTGGTAAATTATCAATCGAATGTGTAAAATCATTACTCAGGCCGACAAAAATAAAATTTCTGTTTTTTTTTCGATATGCACACATTCAAATTCTTAAATATTTTTTTTTAAACTTCTAATTTAAGCAAGGCTAGTTGGTAATCTTGGTATGGGTCTGTATTAGACTAAAAAAATACCATATACATAGATAATGGTACTCTCTTTAAAAATCTTTTATCAAAAGAAAATCTATTTTTAGCCAAAATTCGGATATTTTTAAAATTCAAAGTTATACAGCATGATAAATTTTTGTCCGATTAAAATAAAATTTACCCTATTTGAAGCTCTATTTATCTACTTTACATAAATAAAAATTTACAACATGGCAATAAAATTAACCCAATTTTGACTAGCTTGGAGTGCCCATAAAACATTATTTTTACTTTCACTGTAAAAAAGTGCTTTTATATTAGATTTAAACGGTTGTTAGTCCATTTTTCAGGGAATACAGATTCCCATTCTTACGGTTACTCTATTTTTGTACAGATATCGCTCTATACAAATATTTCAATAACATTTTTAGATAAAAAGTATTTGTCGTAGAAACTTTTCTAGACACTCATTTAAGTAAGCACTCGCTTGCAAGCTAGATTGTGCCTAAATTAATTTCGTGCTTAAAATGGCTTTTATCTGATTTGATATATAATATATATATTATATAGTATAGTATAGTATACTATTTTAGTTTAAAATTAAGTAAATTGTTTTATGTTCAAATGATTTTATAAAAAATACTTTTCAGATAAATGCAAAACCAATTAAAAGGCACTAGGTTATATTTTAATTATCTGAATCCTTTTTAAAAGTAAATAAACTCGAAGGAAATGATTTCTAAATAAATGCGTTGATTTGTCACTGGTAACCTGTTTTAATTTAAATCTTGACTTCCCCATTTTTACTCCGGACGCCCATTCTAAATTTGCACCGAATTTCCGCAATAAACGATAAAGTAAATAGTTACTGCGAATTCTTTACAAAACCTTTAATTACTTTCCTACCACCAAAATAAATAAAAATAAAACGCAGTGGCTTTTGGGAAAAAAATCCAGTTTAAATGGTAAGGACTTTGACCCAAATTGTGTTCAGTTTTGTTTTGCAAATGCAGAATACGTACAGTAGAATATGAATGAAAATTATGGTTATACTTAGGCAACGCATTATACTTGAGTGTATATAGAAGTTGCCTATTAATATAGATCATTACGAAATTAAACGAAATTTTATTATCTCACACATTACAAAAATGGCGAATGCGCCGGGATTAAAGTCTAGTTACTTATAATATAGATTGATAGTTTATTAATCCAATTATTAAATGCTTTTTATTTTTTTCATCGAAAACCGTTAGTCGTAGGAAAAATGGCCAAGAAATTAAATTTGCCCTAAAATGAATGGGGATTTAAAAAATAATTTTTATTTTGAAAATAGCAGTGGCGTGCATAATATTTTTCCAAAAATATCTAGACCACATCCTGTACGGACGCCACTGGTAAAAAAAATAAAAAATCCACATCAAAAACTTACTGTTAATTCTTAGAAGGCGTGTGTCAAATTTTATAAAAATATCCTATAAAATTAAGAGGTTTAGGTCATAGGTTTATTTGAACTTTTTTTCATAAAATCAACAAACCCTTAAGGTTCAGCATCTTATTTTGAAACACCCTGTATATTTATGTTTGCTTAAATATTTAAGATACAAGTGCAAAAAAATTAATTCAAAAGGTCCTTTTATATTCTATAAAAAGTTTTAATATAATTAAATTATTTTTAGTAAAAAACTATAAATTAAATTCTAGACTAAGCTTCTAAAAGTATAGTAAAAAATTACTAAAGGTTTCTTAGAAGTAGAATCCATACTGCATATAAATCCTAAATGTGAAAAATTAAATTAAAGTAGTTGTAGAGAACGTTCCAACAATTTATCATATAAAATATTACTTCTAAAAGATTTTAAAATTTAAAATAAAATCCTTTTCACCAAATTATATTTTTACGGTTTTGACTTAAGAAACCTTATTTAAATAATTACATGCATCCATGCATAAATAAACTTTAAACAATTATTCATAACACGATTAAGCAATTGTAGTCGATAATTCGAACACATTTGCAAATATTGGGCTACAAAACAAATATATACATGATTGCAATTTATTAATTAATAACCAATATTGATTGTTCATGCATTTACTACGTACATTTAAACGTAGTGAAATGATTGGATGTGGAAATTCATGTAAAATTTAACTGGGTACAGTATTCTATTGCTTCAACAAATTCCAAAATCAATAAATAGAGAAACCGCACTCTGTACAGATTGATTCACTTCAGTGGTTATACAGAGGTACATACACCAGCTCCATTCTACATCAAAGAGATTAGACATAGTCGTATTATTAATTTACATTGTTTAACACAATTAGGAGAAACATAATATGTTATATATTATATGGAGTAGAGGGGGAAATAATAATTTAACTTAAAATTAATTTAGTTAGTGGTAAATAATATAAAATTAACAAAACCACTTTGCAAATTAGACTGTGATTTTGCGAATATGCAGAATTATAAACATGTAAAATTTAATTTAATACAGAATTGTCGTAAAAAATACTAAACAGATATATTAAAAAAAGTACTGCAAATTTCGGAAAACAGAAACAATCATTTTAAAAGAAATTATAGAGGCCAAACTTTCATGTACTATCATCCCCTTAAATAATGACAAATTATTTGGTGACACCCTGTATAAAATTGTACCTTGAAGATAAAATATTGTATTCCATTTGGCTAAGAAGTGTTTTGTGTGCTTTGCTCAATTAAACTTTGAGCTTAGCACAAAAAGACTACCTAGCTTAATGACATAAATAACTGATTTGAAATTATCCAATAAAAAAAACATGACCACAAAAAATATTTAAGCTTAATGGACATTTCCAGTAAGTCAACTTACCTCTGCGTTATATTACTTCACTATAATCTCTATTATATACACTATAAATTTCCATAAAAGCAAACAAAATAAGGTCTGATCTGCATACGAAAATAGAATGCTAAGCAGGTATTGATACCATCCCACATAAGATTGATGTCCGCTATCCCTTGACCTTAGACTGAAAATGATTAATTTTTGTTTGCCAACAAAATAATAGAACACAGGTGAAAACTTTGAGAAATTAAAAAAAGGTCCTTATTCACATTTTAAACTACAAAAATTACATATTTACCATGGTAAGTAAATTATTAACCTAAATTCGTATTCTAGTTTTGCATTAGGAGTAAATAATTTGACCAGTCGGTTGTTTATGCCAAAATAAAAATACCTACACTGAATGTTTAAGTATTATTTTGGATGTGTCAAGGTAATATAATTTCAACAACAAAAAAGGTTTTGGTTTAAAAACGGACCGACTATCAATAAAAATTGTTATTTAGTTTTTAAGAATTGTGTGGGATATATTTTTAACGTGTCTATATTTAGAAGTTAAAAAAGTTAAATCAAAACAATAAGAAATTTGTTTATGCAACGATAAAGTTGCCAGTGCAATTATAACTTTTTAATGAATTTTTCAAAACTTTGTCGATGAAATTTTGTATTGGTTTGGTTTGTTTTTTAATTAAAAATAGATTGACATTTTTTTGGTTGTTTACTTAGTTGATCCCGGCGCATTCGCCATTTTTGAACTTTAAACGCATTTTCTAATCTTGATGTATCTTGAACATAATCCAGACGACTGATTGATATGTTAAACCAGCGATAGTCGAAAAAACGTCCCAAAAGAAATGGTAAACATTGTCAATACGAAACCCACACTATCCAACAATAAACTTTACTGAAGGGTTTGTGTTTTTATAGGCACCAAATTTCGTAAAATACATCTGTCTAGACTTTTGGGTGTAAAAACCTATGTGGGTTCAATAAATCCCCAGGATTAAGGATATATAAAAATACCTGATGATTTATAACTTATAAAATTATATTGTTCAAATTTACTTCGTTTAACATGTATGTGTACTGAATACTTAAACATACATGTCTGCAGTAGGGTGTTTCAAAATTTAAAAGAAATTCTATGACAAAATCTATGAAGTGATATAAACAGATAACAGTCAGTTAGATTATTATTAAAGTATTAAATGTATTTTTATCCGAAATCGGCAGTAAAGTAGAACTTTACTGCCGATTTAATACGAATATTGTATGCAACCCATTAAACATTTTAAAATGTGTCTACTGCTCCTCAGCAGGAACTAAATAATATTTAAAAAAGCACTGTCGCGGAGAAGGATTAGACCCTTTCATAAAATGTTGTTTAATAAAAATAATAAGTTAATTTTATTTATTAGATTAAAAAATCGCCGCGGCGGGCAAATAACCGTCGCAACAAACAGTATACCTAGACACTTCCTACATTCAAATGACATTTGACATGTGATTTCGGATAAAATTTAATATGCACCTCGGCATTAAAGTCATTTTTTATCACTCACGTGATTATTAATAATTTCCACATTCGTGATAAAAAATACGACTTTACTGCCTTGATACATAAATAACTATTGCATGAGATGGAACATTAATTCCTAATAAAACTATTCTTTAAACATTCTCTATTCATTTATCTATTTAATAAAAATTAAAACAATGTAGGTACATATTATTTTTAAAAACCTTTTTTAAATTTTAAAGGTAGAATTTTTTAAATAATTTTTTCTACTCCCACCTTTAAAACGCCCTTTATCGTACATGTTTCCATGACACTAAGTCACCTTTTAAATACACATTGACAAGTTGTGGCTTTATGGCACTTTAGTCACGGGCTGAAGTTAGCAACAGGTTTTTAGTCACGGGCTGAAGTTGTCAAATGTCATAAAATCGTTAAAATAAAGTGCCTTTCTTGTAAAATAATACTAAATATGAAAATTATTTTATCATCCCAATACAAAAGTATTAAATAGTTTCTCAACCCCAATATTTGAAAAGTTTATATGAACATTGTACTGACCTTTTAATTTCGCCGGCAATAAACTATAACTTAAATTCGTTAGGGGTAGGAACGGACCGCGGACTTAAAGTCCCCTCCGAAGGACTATTACACAATAGGACAAACACAAATAAACAGCCATACCCCTGCTGGGATTCGAACCCACGACCTCCGACTTGTAGTCAACAGCACTAACCACTCGTCCACCGTCGGCGATAAACACAGATTCCCCTATTGTTTCATAGATGGCGCTTTATACAAAATTTTGATTTAAATCATTTTAACATAATAATAAGTATTTATCGTAGAAAAAGTATACTGCCGTGCTTAATGAAAACGCCGTAACCAACAATTTTGCGATTTTTGGTTTACGGCATTTTCTACTAGAAAAATTCATCCTGCGTCTATTCCCGGTACTCAAAAAAACGTATCTATATATATACGGTTTTTTGAGTACCGGGGATAGACGTAGGATGAATTGTTCTAGTAGAAAATGCCGTAAACCAAAAATCGCAAAATTGTTGGTTACGGCGTTTTCATTAAGCACGGCAGTATAGTATACACCTCGTTTATAAACTTTTCTATAAACTCATTAATTTAAATTAAATTCGTGTATAAAATGGCGTTTATCAAACTTGATACATAATATACTATTAAAGATTTCCTGGTGTTCTGTAGATCATTCACCTCAAGGTGGTGCGTGACTTTTGGGACGCCCTGTATAAGATCTACCACCTCTATTACGGTATCCATTTTGAGTAGAATAACCCTGTATAAAAGGCACTCTTGATTAAACTTGATTACTCTTATGGTTTTTTCCCAAATCCATATTTTAAGAATTTTCAGTTGCTTTAACAAAAAAAATTAATTACAAAAATGGTTTAAAATTTCACCCGATATTTTTATTGGTAAAAACAAGACTTTTAAACATTTTTACTCGTTTTGTATGTATTTTACAAAACTGTAAAATAGTAATAAAAAATAATACAAAACACATTAAGAAATAAAAAAACTAAAAAACTAAAAACTAAGCAACTTTTGGCTAAGGAATATATGATAAATTTTATCTAAATTTATGCGTGAGAGTAAAGTGAAGAAACAGTTTACTTTAAGCAGGTTACATTTGGACTTAATATTTTACAAATAATGTAAAATATACCGCAATATTGCAAATTTTAGCTTGCTACAAACCTCGCTATGTAAAACAAAGCATTTTAAACAAAGGAATATGCAGTGAATATATATATATATGTATATACATATTATATAAACTAGCTAGTGGAACAAAACCTTTCAGGCAAATGCATTTTTTGAACCCTTTTTAGAGCTCGGTACGTTAAATCTCTGAAAACTTGGCCGTTTCTTTGTTCTTTTCTCTGCAAAACAGTTACCATGGCAACCGATACAGGCCCAGGAGTAAATTTCCAAAAAATACAAAGGAATACGCTGGATACAATTTAGAAAAATGTCCTTGTTTAGTAAGTTTAATCACAACCATTCAGTTTTTTTATTTATTTAAAAAAAATGTCATGTAATGTAATTTTAAGGTGTGCTAATGTGTACCACAATCTTTTTATTATTTAAATTTATTTGTGTTCACAAAAATATGACGTCGGTTAGTTAAAAATGGTTATTTAAAACACTATTAACTTATTTCCAGGATCTCAAAAAGTTTTTTAGACCATTTTCAAAAAATATCCAACCCCGTAATTGTAAATTCTGATTGTGACTGTTTTGCAGATCTGTGTGATGATAAAGATTATTAAAAAATATCTTTTCCCAAGTATAATATTTTAATTAAAGCTAAACTCTGCGTAAATAATCTTTTTAAAATTAACTTGTATTTGCACCAACTTTTATTTAATTCTCGATTTTCATTTATAAATATGGATAACTTTTCATGAGGACCCTCTTTGATGAATTTTTTTTTAATTAAAATTGCTTTTAAAGGGTTTTATCATTTTTAAGGCCTTATTTTTTAGGTTATACAGGGTTTGTAAGAAATAACCAACATAAGATTTGCATTCAAAACGTGTTATTTTTAGAATTTAAAAGTTTCAAATTTTAGTAAGATACCTACTCTTATTATAATAATTAAAGACTACTTTTTGGCAATTTTTTTTTTAAATGGCGCCGATTGGTAAAAAAATCAATTTGTTTTGTTCAACGCTACAAAAATAGGTAGTTATGTACACACTTTGTATTTTTTAAAATTTTACCTTTTGATAGTACGACGTCATTTTGAAAATGTTTTTTTTAATATACTAAAGCCTGAATTATAGATTGCCTTCCTTCCTCCCGTAGAAGATGAACATTACGTAATAGTCACCATTAACATTTCCCGTGTAAGAATTTTTAATACTTTGTGATAATATTTTGCAATTATAGTAATACAAAAATTAAAGTATAAAATATTTTCTGAACAAAAAATATTTTAAAGTTATTTTAATATATTAAAGTATCAATAAATGTTAAGTTTAATTAAAATTAATAACGGGCAATGTTAATGGTGACAATTACGTCAAAAATGTTTATTTAAATCGTAGTGCCAGTTATAGATTCCCGTACCGTAAGGAAAGCATTCCTTCCTCCCGTAGAAATTTTTAAATTTTATCTTTCACCGTAAAGTCTTTGACATGACCAATCACAGTGCTTGTTATGGACATGCGCTGTAGAGTGACAGCGCGTAGGCACAAAATATTTAAAATACATTATTGTTTATATTATTTAAGATAGGTTTTCAGTTTATTAAATAATTTGTGTCTCTAAATAGGATATTTAGATATTGTTTATGATCAAGTCTTTCAATTTTAGAAACGTTGCTTTGTAAAACCCCCTAGTTTCCCGGTCTATGGACATTTTGTATCTTAATTCAACAAAGAAATGCAGTAAACTATCTTTTAAGTTAAATAAATCAGTTAAATACCTACTGCTTTTTAAAAAAATGTAGTTTATGCTAATTTCCCATTAATTTCTTGTTTAGCACTTACTGCCTTTCTCCATAGTTGGGCAGTATACAACAAGCTGCTAGGGCAATTAAAATTGTGATCACTGCACTAATATATAAATGATTATCTTTCATATTTAAACACAATGGGTAAAACACAGAATATAAACAAAAACAAATGTCAACCATTTTAGGTGTCATCGCGCATGGTTACGGAATTGTACACGAAAAAAGCACAAATCGTTCGGGCATGACTACGGGAGGAAGGAAGGAAGGCAATCTATAATTCAGGCTTAAATCTTCAAAAAATAAAAGTGGGAATTTGTTTGCGCCCACTGTATAAATAACAAATATTTTAATTAATTAAACTTTTTATGCATAAGCACGCAATTTTTATTTTAAATAAAATAATCATAAATATTGGATTTTAAGCATGCTTGTATAAATATTTTGATAAAAACAGTCTGTTTTGAATTAAATAAAATAAATAATTTTATTATTTACCTTAACACTAAGTAAACAGAACTCTGTTTAATTAAACGAAATTGGATGTTGCATTCTATTATTCGTTTTTTTTAATGAATGGAAATTGATAAAAATTATACACCGTATAATGGGTTGCATATATTCAATTAACATAATTTTATAACCTTTATAAATATATAAGTTTAATTTTGACATTTTAATATATTTAATGGGTTTTCGAGATTTATTACAAAAGTTTTTGATTGTAAGACAAGATAAAGCATCAAAGTAAATTATTTGTTATTTTAAATGGTAATAATTAATTTTATATCTTATTTTTTGTGTTTTTTTTAGCCATGGAGAAGACCTCATTGTTACGCCCTTTGCACAAATTCTTGCCAGTCTAAGAAGTGTTCGGAACAATTTTCAATCCCTTACCAATGTACCCCAAAACACAAAGTAAGTACAACTTTATACCACACATTCATTATTCTAAGTATTACTATTTAAAATCCTTTTTAAATTATTTTAATATCCTCTCTCCACTTCAAGAAATCATTAGTTGATAATTAGTTTGGTTTTAGTGAAAATTTAATTTAATGTTTTAATCATTGATATTTAATATTGGAAAAAAATAAATTTTAAACGTTAGGAAGGTAAATTTTATATTAATATTACTAAATTATTTAAGCCAATCAACCCATTTTAGAATTACAAAACAATTTAAAAAAAACACCAATTAAAAGCCTTAATTTTAAAACAAAACAACAAAATAATTTGTTTAAAAAAGCCAGTTAAAAATAAAATAAGTAGGTAATTATTTTATTTTTATTACTGTGCTTACGTCTGTAACCACTTGGTATTTTAAAAAATAACTTTTTATGGACTTATTTACTATATTTTTGAAATTATAAAAGTTTAGGCGGGTTTAACAGATTTTTAATTTAAAGTAAAAATATTGACCATTGAACTACGCGTTGCTTTATGTAAAAAGTATGTAATAAAATAAGTATTTATAGAATCAAACGCAGTATCTAGTAAAAAACAAAATATGTGTTATATTTATTTTCTTCATTAAGACAAAATTATGTGCGTATTACTCTATAAAGTTGATGTTTAACGACACAACCTTTCTTTAATGCATTATTTATACCATAGTATACAAATTAATAAATTTATTTTCTTTTAATTTAATTAACATAAACTTTTTGCTTATAAAAACAAGACTGGTATGTGTAAATGTTGAAATCTGTTTTGACAATTTACAAAACGTTTAATTTTGTTGTAAATTTTACCTGGATCAAATCTAAACAACTCTTAAATTTAGGTTCTATTTTAATTCTGTAAATGAGTTAAAAGTATTTTTTCTTTGAAAATTGATTTAAATAACTTTTTATACAAACAGTCAATATAAAATTGGTTACTTAAAAAAATAAAATAAAAAATAAGTAAATATTTTTATTAAATAAACCTTTGAATAAAGTTTTATAAAGTAACTGATAATCGTTTTGCCTATACGCACAAATATCAGAAAAATGCGCGGTTTTATTATTATTATTATTAACCCTGGAGTAGTGGCACCAATTTTAAAAAATAAGAATTTTAGTAACAATTACATTTTTTGTTTTTAGCTGGTGTTTCTGTTATTTGTAAATACTTTTAATGTATGTGCAAATTTTTCGAACAAGTTTAATTGTTTTGATATGAAAATACCTGAAAGTAAAAAATTTTACGAAACAATGTTTAAAATAAAAATTAAATGATTCGAGGGGGGAACAGAGGGTAACTTTAAAATTTCCTATGGAACACCCTATTTTTTATTGCAGATTCGGATCATTCGACTAAAAATAGGTAGATTTTGTCTAAAACATTTTTCATATTTGTAATAGATGGCGCTGTAATAAAAAAAATCAATTTTGTTAAATGTTTCTTCTGTATACGATTCTCCAATAATTTTTGAATAAAATACTTGGTTTTATTTTTTAAATTTATTTATTTTTTAAATTTTAATTAAATGGTGGCCTTCGACTTCAATGCATTTATTAGTTCGCATTTCGTTTTAATATTCGGCTAACACTGCTCTGAGATATTCCCAAATCTCTAGATAATTTTCTTGTGCTTGCATGAGGATAAGCGGCCGTTGCTGCTAATACATTTTGTAGTAATCTGTACGTGATCGAATTTTATCCGGAAAACGCTGAACGTAGATATAATCAGCATCATCAAGATTCCTACCTGCTTCTCCATAAATCAAAATCATTTCTATTTTTTCTCCCACTGTTAAAAAATTCATTATGAATAACTGCTTAACGAAAGAATGTCTTTTTGTTTGCAAATTAATCTTCGAACTAAATTGATTAAATATTGCCGAACTATAAATAATTTCTTTATACCTCAATAATAATTATTATTTATTGCTAAATACCATTTTTTCCCCTCAATTAGGATTAAATTAATTAATTGACAAAATAATGTTTTTTTACATTAAATGAGGTATATTTATTAAAAATAGTACAATAATCCTTTAAATTAAAGAATTTAATGCTGTAAGGTAAAAAGTGACCATGGTGCGCAATTGATAATTATCACCGAATAAAATAATGTATAAAACTTAAACCAAAGGAAACTTAAATATTAGTTAAAAATCGTGGGTACTTAAAAAAATCAGATTTAATTTAATAAGATAATTATTACCAAAAAAAGTGATATTTTTATAGAAAAATTATTGCAGAATCGTATACAGAAGAAAAATAAAACAAAATTGATTTTTTTTCATTACAGCGCCATCTATTACAAATATGAAAAAATGTTTTAGACAAAATCTACCTATTTTTAGTCGAATGCAATAAAAAATAGGGTTTTCCAGTGGAAATTTTAAAGTTACCCATCATTTCATTTTTATTTTAAATTTTTTTTAGTAAAATGCATACTAACTGATATATTTCAAAAGTTCAAGTTAAATGACATCCTGTATAAATAAAACATCAGAGTAAGCAAAAGTAAAAAATGTATCGATATCATAACAAAACAAAAACATGTTTTTTCAAAAAGTACATTAAGGACTAAATTATAAAAATTTTGCGGTGGTGCCAAACTTTCATGGCAATGAAATTGCGCATGTTTAGGACACAAATTTTGCAAAAATAACGTGTTTATCTCGTAGGAATGTTTTCTTGGTAATGTTTTCATAATTATTATTAATAAAGAAAATAAATAATATATAACAATTATTGTATAGCACCTATACTCTTTGTCTTTGAATAAAATGATTTATTACATGATTTTGAAAATTAATTCTTATATCTAAAAGTATTATTTACACCAATCCACTATAAACATTGTGCTCTAATCTAATAAATTTATTGACACAGTGGTATATTTCATGTTATATAATACTTTTTATCGTGTATTAGTCTTTTTGTATCTAAAATTTAACTAAATAAATTATTTATTTTTGTGTTACCAACCAGATGTCTAGATTAAATATTTATACTGTACCTACCTACTTGTTTATTGCAAACATATATTTCTTAACTGTACAAAGAAAAAAATAAATTCAAATCACACAAAAATTAATTTAAATAAATTTTTATTATATTTAAAAAATATACTAAATTTATTTGTTAGAAAATTATTTTTTACAATATCACAATTATTTTACTGTTACTGTTTTGGTTTAAAAATATCCCAAATCATTAATTAAAATTATTTTCACAAATGGGACATTTTGGCACTAAAATTGTTTATGAATATAATTTTTAATTAAAATAAAAACAAAGTTACTGCCAGGAACTAAATTTATATAATTTTTTGATACGCATTACCTAGTGAAAAAAAACAAAAATATAAATTTTGGTACATTTAAAACATTCAAAAAAACTTATATTTTGCAAATTTTTGTTCGACTAACTGTAGGTAATCCAACGTCAGATTAACTTTATTGGACAGCATTCCTTGAAATTTTGCATAATTTTTAAATTATTCTTAAGGATGCAAAATAAATTAGTCTTGTTTTGCAATCTAGGCTGGCGCCTTCAAAAATTTGACATTTTACGGTGTCGCAAGCGAGGTAAAAACCCAAAAATTAACAGGATTTTAACAGGATCTTCTCAAAATATCAGCCCATTCACCATTTTTTTCTTTCAAAACAACGCACTCGCCATTTTTTTTAAAGGTTTTGCACATTTTTTTTAAATGGCTGAAAGTTTGTGCACCATTTTAGTTGACACTGGAAATATTAATAATAATAATAATAATAATAAACGACTTTATTTGATAATATATAATATACATTCACATAAATATATTAGTACATACTAAATTTTTGGATATTTTGCAAGTTAAAAAACATTACTTAAAAACCTTACTTCAGAAATGCAATTATTTTTGATTTTTACATTCTCCTGATAATTAGAGCCTAGTAATTTACCGAATATTTAAATAAAGTATTCAACAAAAAATTATTACGAACAAATAAAAAATAGTCTGCATCCTTGATTTACTAGATCAAAACCGGTAATGTATTCTAAAAAATGCATTAGGTGATTTCAAATATAAAATAAATACTGACAGTGAAGCGTTTTTTAACTTCTGTCGAAGAAGAATTACATAAGGGTTAATATATTGAGATGTCCCCCAAGTGAAAATGATTATTTTTTATTTTTGGTTGTTTCACTGTTAGTCTAGAATGGGGTTTTTGGGAAGCCAGTCTAGTAATAACATGAACTGATGCAAGTAGTAATAACATGAACTGATGCAATAATTTTAAGAAATCATACATTTTGAATATTAGAGCTTCACGGAAGATAGCTTCACGGAGGTTAGGATTTCGTATGTTTTTTTAACATCCCTTTGCTTTTTTGATATAAGTTATTGTATTTTTTGACACCTTAATATTTTTAAAAAATACAATTGTACATACATAAAATATTTATAAAAAAGTCTACTTACTGAGATATTACACTTCACGGTGGATAGGTTTTTAAATAGCAAATTAATGAACTTAAACTTTTGAATTATAAAACAGCAACACTCTCATCTGCATATAAATTCTAACCGACCTTCAGGAATCGCATGCATCTATAATGTCGTAAACAGATGTTTTTGCTTATTTAAAATGATTAAAGCGTCATTCATTAAATTTGAAGCAAAAACAGATTCACGGAGAATAGAATCAATTTTTCTTACACCTACATAAATGGTTATAAAAATTATTTCTTTAATTTTTAATAATATTTTATATTTGATTTGATTGCTTTGGATGTGTTTAATTTACTTAGTGAACTGATATTTTTAGTATGATTTTACTACATGAGATATTTGAAAACATATAGGTTAACCTAGAAAGAGTAACCGTCACGGAGGATAGGTTTAAGACTTTTAAAACATTTTAAAAACCTACTTAATTATGAAAAATCAAAACACAATAAAAGTGTAGGTCAAACTCATTTAGTTAACACCCACATTTCGTGAGATTCACCATAAATAAATAATTGTTTAAAGGACAGAAAAAATAAATAAAATTTTTGCAATGAAAATTATTTTTACGTGTCTTCTGTCAAAAGTTATTCGTATTAATGTAATTTCGAAAAAAACAATTATAAAATTCTTGACTTGATGTTTTGTTTCATTTTCTATAAATGTCACGTTTTTAAGAATGTGTGGGTCCACAATTTAAAAGTTTTCAAGCTCGATATCTCTATCTTAATAAAAAGCATTAGGAAAATATCCTTTTAAAAATATTTTAATATTTTTTTACCTAATGGGAAAAGGTTTTTTTTAATCAATATTTTCATATTCTTATAATACTACGAGAAATTTAAAATATGTCGAATATTTTGGGGTGTGATATAATGAATATTGTGTATGGATGCGAAAAGCACAAACAATATTCGCTATTTTTTAAAAAATTATAAGAACTATCGGCCAAAAAAAATCAGGGTAGTATATTAGGCTGGTTCAACTATTTTTTTTCTTCTAAAATTTTGCACTGAAATTTTTTTTGTAGAGCGTTCAATTTCCCACAAGAATATATATCGCGCTTAAAGATCTGTTAATTAATTTGTGAGCTAGAAAATTATAAAGAAACAAAACAAAATTTCCCATGTTTTTTAAATGGGAAATGGAAGTTTTCGATGCGCGTCCTCTAAATATTAAAATTAAGAGCTCCGGTTTTTACAGGTGTCTTTTTTTGGTACCGTGAACATATTTCAGTGCGAAATTTCAGAAAAAAAATAGTTGATTTTTTTTAACCAGCCTAGTAGTATATGCTTAAAACTGTCACAGTGTTTATTGACAGAACCTGACTTAACAATGTTGTCAGATTTTAAATTATACTATTACATTACATTACATTACATTACATTACAAATCTTCGTTTAAACTAAACATATATTTTAACATCAAATATATAATGGGAATTATGAAATATTTATAATATTTAAATACATTATTTTAATGTATATTTTTTAAGGAACTTATTTTCTAAAATTTTTG
Source organism: Brassicogethes aeneus (assembly GCA_921294245.1). Classification (NCBI taxonomy): domain Eukaryota; kingdom Metazoa; phylum Arthropoda; class Insecta; order Coleoptera; family Nitidulidae; genus Brassicogethes; species Brassicogethes aeneus. The sequence continues at coordinate 5,484,405 of OV121135.1, read as the reverse complement.
CTTGTTTTAGGTCCCGCCGTTCGTCGGGGGCGGCTAACGCTGCCACCCCTCAGGCACGAAACTTGAACCCTGGAGGTGAGTCACTTTAGAAATTATTCAAAACAATTTTGCGTGTTATTATTATAGTAAAGACAATGCCTGAATAGGAATTCATTAAGGAAAATGACAACATCTAAATTAATATGTAAATTCCAGTTAAAATGGCGAGATAAATTTAACACGTAGGTGAAATAAAATATTCCAAAAATAGCTAAAGTAATATTATTTAAAATACTTTTATTAAAATAAGATAAATTAAAAAAAAAATAGGCACCAGTGGCGTGCATACAATGAAAGCACAAATGCATTGCATACTCTGACGTTTTGACATTTTTTATATTTTTCCATTTAATTTTAATTCCCATAATATATATTATAATTTTATTAAAAAGGAAGTAAATTTAAAAAGTTTGTCTTAATTGCCAACTAAAATAGTAATTATATCATAGATACGAGGTGTGTTCAGAAAATATCGGGAATTTTCGTTTTTTGCAACAAATACTGGATATTATGCACATGTGCCAGCTCTTCTTCCAATACTAGGAACACTTCTAAAACTCGATCTTTGGGATAACCTTTAGTTCTTTTAGCGATGCGCTTTTAATTTTATCTATGCTTGCAAAAGGACGGCCCTTTAAGGTTCTCTTTATTTTTGGGAATAGGAAAAAGTCAGACAGAGGCATGTCTGGCGAATATGGAGGCTGGAGCATCATTACAGTATTGTTTTTGGCCAAAAATTTTGTTCAAAATTTAACAATTTTAGAAGAAATTTTTCTGCCACGCGTTTCATACCCAAAACATTCAAAAATTTTTATGGGATGAGCCAATCGATATACCAACATCATCAGCGACTTATCTGATGGCTTATAACCATTTCTTCCACTTTTTACATGTTTTTATCAGTTTTTAATGAGCTTGGGCGTTCGGGGCGTTCGTCATCTTCAACGTCTTCACGGTCATCTTAGAAACTCTTATACCCATTGTAAACTCTTGTTTTACTTATAGCAGACTCACTATAGGCCTTTGTTAACATTTCACCGAATTTATTTCATTTTTTAAGCAAAATTGGATACAAATTCTTTGATCCATTTCTTTTAACGAACGAAAAATCGCCGAGCTCATAAAACTCGTCTAACCTTAGCGGCTGCCACAGACAAAGTAAGCAATGAAAACAGCTAAAGTTTTTATCATTCTTCGGTGGCATGTATACCAACATATTAAAGAAAATTTTATGACAACCGGACCCTCCGAACCCGCGTAATTTAACAATTCCAGTTATTTTCTGAACACACCTCGTAAACATCGCAGTCAACACATATTAATTACACAGAAAAAAAATTATAGTAGGCATGTGTCGGGTGACTTTGAAAACAACTTTAACAGCTCTAATAGAGTTTTTTATTCTCTATCTTTTGAGCCTTTGTTCAATAAAATCGGGTTACAAATAAAAAAGTTACGGGGGTGTTTCCATCTTAAGTGGGCCACACTGTATATATGTATGTAAGTTTAAAATCTGCTTGATACTTTAGTTGTTAAAAAACGTACGTATACACTTTCATATTGCTTTTACGATAGTTTATTACAATATAAATTGATGTTTCGAAAAATCCAATTTTTTTTTATAAATTCAATATTTTCTTAAAAACGGCCATGTTAAGCGATCCTAAAAATACCAAAAAATTACTTCTATTGTTGCAATAAATACATAAAAACAAAAAAAAAACATGAAACTTATCTTTTCATTTAAAGCTGCTTCCCGAGCACCGTGCACTACGTCCGACCGCAATCTTCTACATTAAAAAAACTCGATGGTAGTCGGGTTTTATATTTTTTATGTAGAGTCAGGGGTGCTGATAATGAATCAAGAATATTCCCTAAAATTTTTTTTCGGCGTCCCCTAATTTGATCCCCCGAAAGGGGAGTTTTTTTGCTTTTTGGCTAATCGTGCATTTTTTCAGAATTTGACCTCTAATACTTTTGATTATGTACTAAATAAGGCACACGTTAAACCCCATTGCGCACCTATATGATGTGCCCTTTTTCTATGCGCATTCTGCAAAATTGATCGTTGCTTTCAAAATCACTTTTTTGTTTTTTTTTTTATTATAGCCCAATTTTAAAAGTAATCGATCCCAAACCTTGCGGTAATCAAACATAACCGAATGGACGATTTTTGAGGTACTAGACTTTTTTCAAAAGTTACTGCTTTTTAATGTACAGGGGGTTCTTTTTCAAAACTTTAATTTTTGTGGGGCAAAAACTTTGTAACAAAGAATTCTTTCAATTCGAATTGTAAAAACTAAAAACAACATTTATACAGGCTGTACTTCTTAGTCTATTCGTTAAAGTAAATATTTTATAATAAACAATAGCATAGTAAATGAAATTCTTAAATTTTATTAAATTCGAATATTTCCTACCAATACCAGACAATAAAATTTACTAAAACAAATTTAATTACAAAAAAAAATATATGCGAAAAATCTAATAAAAAATATGAATAATATCGGCTTAAACACGAAAGATATTAATTTAAGAGACGAAAATTTATGAATTAAAAATAAATACAGACATTTTAAACCGCGTTATGGTATCTTTTTCTTAAAAAATATAGCAAAATAGTGAAACAAAAAAATTAAATATTTAATATCTTGAGAAAACGAGCTAACTTTAACTGATAACACTACTGAATTCCACACTCAAAAATTAGGTTTACGTGTCCCGGCGTTTTTATGTAACTTTTCAAAAGTCAGTGTTATTGTTTTGAAAGTTTAGTTAGTTGTATGATTGTAAGTTAATTTTGTTAGATTTAACCCGGAATTAAAAATCGTGCAGCCACAAAGAAAAACTTCTCGATATTTTAATACAAAAATCTATGACAATTATAAATGACTCTGCAAGTGTAGTCATAAAAATAAAATGTATTGTTGTCCATGCTTACTGTTCGATTTTGTTGCATACCCCATTTAAATGGCACTGCACGCCACTGTTTGCCACCTACATAAAATTCTTTGATATTGTTATTTTTCTTCTAAATTCGTATTATTAAAATTAAATTTTTATTTATGCCGGTAATTGTGACAACGTTTACCTTTAGTAATACAATGTTCTGCCATACCAAGTGTAAAATTAATGACTTCAATTACAACGTAGAATAAACCAATTAATTCTTTAATGCATGATTACCCACATAATTTATGATTCAATAAAAAGTGTAAGCAGTAGCGTTGAAAGAATCTCATCAATCATCGAGAGAAAGCTGCAAAAGGCAAAAAAAGATAAAACCGCTTATTTTAATAAAATCATCCTCGGTTGCCTGATTGAAAATTAATTTGTTACCGCAAAATATATTTTGGTCCCAGGTTTTTTGATGTTTTAAACCAAATCGAGGGTTTAAATAAATTTAATTAGTGGAAGATTTTCTTACACAAAATATAATATTAAGTATTGAGATTAAGTTATTAATAATAATATTAATTAATTTATAAAATGATTTGTCCATGAAATCTAACACGTAGCAATTTCTAGAATCGTATAAACGAGGAAACATTAATCTAATTTGAGTTTTATTTAAATTTTCCATTTTCATTGGCAAAATGCATACCTATGTGACGTAGTGCATTTATTAATATTGTTTTGAAACATTAAACATTAAAAAATAATTAAATTAATTTTTCTTGTGTTTAGCAGGTGCAAGAAAAACCGAATAGGATAAGAAAGTTATCGCAAGATTTCGCGTCAATTGTAACCTTGAAACGCAATTCCCAAGCACTTTTGAAATTTAATATAATTTTCTTGGTAAATTTAATAAATTAAAATTTTTTATTTTTACCTTTATAGTAAATGACATTTTATGGGTTAATTTTGTTTTTGTAACCAAGTAAACGATAAATTATGGGAACATACCAACAAACTTACAGCTCGCCCGTAAAGATTCATTTACAAAGCTTGACATTAACATTCTTAAAGTCTTTCCATCACATACAAATTATTCATTATTCATTTACAAAGCTTGACATGTAAATAACTATTAACATTCTTAAAGTCTTTCCATCACATACAAATTATTTATTTAACAATTTGAGGTAAAATATATATTTATTTTACCCGATTGGGTAAAATAAATATTTTTACTTGTGAAAATATGTGGGTTTGTCATGTTTTAAGAGCCCTGTCAAAAGATCAGCTCCATTAAAAATTTTTAGGGGTCGCTTAAGATTTTTAAAAATTTCCAAAATCGTCAAAAATTGTTTTTTTTTATTTTAATTTTTTTTCTCATCCAGATATTATTTTTTAATTTAAAAATAATAATGATTCTGAAAATTTTAAATTGATATTTTTATTACTAAAGGTCGCCCAAAATGTTTTCGAGCGACTTCTGAATATAAATATCAACGAACTTTTAGCGACCTTTAGAAATCAAAATATTGATTTAAAATTTACAGAATTTTTATTATTTTCAACCAAAACAATAATATCGAGACGAGAAAAAAAATTAAAATAAAACAAAACTTCAATTTCAATTTGACGAATTTGAAAATTTTTAAAAATCTTGAACGACCCCTAAAAAATTTGTAATAGAGCTGATATTTTGACAGGGCTCTCATAGCATGATAAACTAACATATTTTTACAAGACATAAATATTCTTTTTTTTGGGCCACCCTAATACTTAATTATAACTAAATTTGACATTCCTAGTTAATCAAGTAAAACCATTTTTTTAACCAAACAAACAAAATAATCTAAAACATTTGCTTATACAAGCTTAGTAAAAAATAAACCACTGTCAATAATATTTTGCATAACATAAAAGTGTTTGTGATTAAATTAACATCTGTTCATAGATAAAAAATTAATTTGTCCCACAATATTCAAAAATAAACTCTTTAATTAGGTTTTTTGTTTGTATCGTCTCCTATACATCCCATGTATTTATTTATTGTGTATCTTCTAAGGTGACATCCACAGTTATCAATCTGTCATTTTCGTCCTGGCAATACTGGATTACGAACACATTTGGTCAGTCATTTAACCTTACTTTTTCCCAATTGAATCCATTAGTGCATTAAGTAACTTAAATCATAAACTGTTAAAAATAAAAATTTGTAAATTTGTATAGTGTAACAATGATAAAATTTGCAAATAAAAACCGCGACAAACAAAACATTGTGAAGGAATGCATAACAATTTATAATAAGTTAACCATATTTTTACATAGTTTAATTAAATTGAATGCAAATTATTTATTTAAATAAAACATAAAAAGTGTGGGCCGCCGACAAATGAAAGCGTGGCTTGCATAATTGATTCTTTGTGTACATATAAAATAGAAGAAAAAATTAGTTTAAGTTCAAGGATTTTAAAATCTGCGCTTTATTTTAAAATAGGGAAAAATGATTTATATATGGTGTCAAAAATGATAAATTAAATATTATTTAAATGACTTTTGTTTAAAAATAGTTTAAGAAAAAGGACAACCTTTTCAAATAATTTCACATGCGCTTAAAATGATTAATTATATCTATAAATATAATTAAGTCTTAGTAAAGCGTAGTATTATCTATAATTAATGCAAAATAAATAAATAATAATTTGGATTGAGATCACATCGATCAAAATAAAAATGATTGTTTTTGTTGAGCCGGATTATTCCGGTTTACAACAATAATCCCTAGATTTTAAAATATCACTCGTATGGGCAACTTTTTAAATATTTATGAAGTTAAGTTAAATCCTGAGACTTATTGTAATGAAATTCTAAAGTTGAATAAGCTTTTGCGTATTACTTTAACAGCTTGGGCAGTTCTGAAACAGCTTTAAGACATTGTGAGAAATTTTTTATTCAAAAATATTAAGTATAGAAATTTGTCTAACTAATTTTTCAAAAATGGTATAGTCTATTTTTGTGATAAAATCTATAACTACTTTAATCCTAAAACTACACAAAAAGTAGTATATCATGTATCAAGTTTCTTAGACACGAGCGAAGCTTGCGAGCGAGTGTTTAATAAAAACGATTTGCATACTATACTTTATCTACGACGAACATAAATAAGAATTTAAAGCCAATTTTAATTCATAAATATTTGACATCAAATTTTGACGAATTTAACCTTACTTTATATATAAAGCTAACTTCAGCCCGTGATTAAAACGCCATAAAGGCACAGGTCAATGTAGAAATAGATAAATAAAATAAAAATTGTATTTTTGAGCAAAAATTTTTATTTTCTGTCGAAAAAATAAACATTAATAAAAGCCTTTCTGGTTAATAAAAAAAAGTTAAAAAAAATGCATAATACAAACTTATTAGATATATTACTTGACAAGATTTTTAACTCTAATGACAGTTTTTGAGGTTAATTGAATTTACTTAAATTTAGTAATAAATCTGCAAAGCTCCGCTATTTTACTTAAAAGTATATTTAATGTTTTATAAAGTTATATAAAAATGTTTTTTTATGTTTTCAATGACTTCGGAACTGTTCAGGAAGTATTTAAAAACTTGAACTTGACCGTATAGTTTGTTGTTGTATTAGGTAATCATAAATATTTTATATGTATTTAAATGAAAAAATATGTGCGTATTATTGGTTCCGCTTTATTTAAATAAAATAAAGATAAAATGTACGAAAAAAAATATTAAATAGAAATAATAAAGGTTTAATTAAAATTTTTAAAAAGTTTTGGAAATTTTAAACAATGAAAAATATTTTGGAAAATTTTGAAAACTTTGGAAAATATTAAAAATTATGGAGTTATCATTTTTTAAACATCTAGTAAATTAACAATACACTAATTATTACTAATTTATAAATTAACAAAATAATTTTAATATTAAATAATTATATAATATGGTAATTGAATTTTAATTAATCAGGAATGTATCGTCCACAAACTGTTCTATAAATTAAAATCCATTTTTTGTGGTTTAAATGATAACTATATTTCCTTTTTTAATTAATTTTACTTTCAAAAATCAACATTTACCGCAAATTTTACAAGAAATAAATAAATAAGTAAAATAATAACAAAAAATATAATTTTCTGTTTATATCAAAAATTTTATCATGTTAATTAATTAATTCTCGGCACGTTTTATTGCATGTTTTTGATAAATGTAATGAATCAAAATTCTTTATCGAAATGTCAAAAATCGAAATTAAATTTAAATAGATCTGACATCAGAAAATTTAATTAATACATAAATGTTAAATAAGCTTTTCTAAAATTAATACATTTATAAATGTATAGTTATAAAATTTAATCGATCCTGGTTAAATAAACATTAAAACAAGTAAATCCTGTTAAATTGTACCATAAAAACCGTCTTAATTATTTTGAAATTATCCATGGTATTTATACATGATCTCTTGACGTAAAACTTGAGATTACCAGTCAGTTTATTATTTACTCTTATTTGGCTATTTTGGTTTTAAATTGGGAAAAGCTTTTTACCCCCTCTAATTTAATCATAAAATTCGACACCCTTGGGGCGGTTCTAGCCTCAATTTCAACTTATATTATATTAGTATCGTTTAACAAAAAAAATTGGTTTTATATTCTGAAAACGTTATAACGTGAATATACAATTTTGTATGCTATTCGGCTCAGAATGTTTTTTGTGCTTTGCCCAAACTTTCAGCTCAGCACAAAGACTCACTGTTTGGCCTAATTACATAAATAATTATTTTTTTCTACTCCCCCTTTAAAAAGCCCTTTATCGTACATGTTTACATGAAACTAAGTGACCTTTTAAATACACATTGACAAGTTGTGGCTTTACGGCGCTTTAGTCACGGGCTAAAGTTAGCAACAGGTTTTTAGTCACGGGCTGAAGTTAGTTTTAAGTTAGTTGACAGTTGTAAAATGTCATACAATCGTTAAAATAAAGTGCCTTTCTTGTAAAATAATACTAAATGTGAAAATTATTTTATTATCTCAATACAAAAATACAAAAATATTAAATAGTTTCTCAACGCCAAAATTTGAAAAGTTTATATGAACATTGTACTGACCTTATAATTTCGCCGGCAACCAACTTAAATTCGGGCACGGACTCTACTGTAAAGTCCTCATAAAACATTTCCTTTACTTTCACTGTTAAAAACTGTCAATTTTCAAGATACATTTCGATTTATAACCTTAATAATTGTGTTTATAAAATGTAAAAATGTGACATTTGACAGTTTCCCATGTTGTTTCATAGATGGCGCTCTATACAAATTTTTGATTTAAATCATTTTAAGATAATAATAAGTATTTGTCGTAGAAAAAGTATAGTATGCACCTCGTTTATAAACTTTTCTATACACTCATTAACTTGAATTAAATTAAATTCGTGTATAAAATGGCGTTTATCAAACTTGATACATAATATACTATTAGAATGCAGTTGTAGGCGTTTTTTAGAGGACTCAAATATAAAAATATTGATTTTAAGGTTATGTTTGTATAAATATTATTTTTTGTTAAATTTCTTAAAATTGTCCATTTTAAATATAAATTATTTTAGTTAATTCTGCACAAACAATTTAGTTCTTGAATTACATTTACAATTAAAAACACAATAATTCACCATGATCACTTAGATAAAATTCAAACACTACCGTAACTACATAAGAATTTTAGCGTTAAGTTTCTTAATCAATGATATAAGCTTTATATATATTATATTGTAGGGAATAACGTGCGCGATTTGGCTGTACAACTGAAACTTGGCGAATAAAATTTGTAGAGTAGGACTTCTGCCTTCCTCTCATTGTAAAAAAACTACTTATTTATTTAAAAATGATGTGCAGTAGGTATTGTTAACAATTCAGTAGAAATTAGTCGAAAAAAAAAGGGTTCACTAATTTATTTTTGCCATTAAAAAAACTGGATAAGTGTTAAGTGTAAAATACCTAAGAAAATGCTGAATGTTTACCATTATGGCAAGTGGTCTTATTTAGATTTATTAAAAGGAAAATTTAATCTTATGTACATATATTTATTAGGATGTGGTTAAAATTACTTATTAATTATTATAATTACATCTATATTTAGTTTATTTAAGTATTAATAAATAAATAAATGAAAAGGATGTGGTGATAAATTATAAGATCTAGCAAGTGATATTGGTTTTACTCCTAACGGAAATCATTCACTCAATTCATTTTTTAGAATTAACCACAAAATGAATAAGTTATATGAATGGTTACTACGTCCAGACACTTATTATTTTTCTAAATCATTATCTCATAACAATTTTCGCAAAAGCCCATAAACACTTTTAATCCAAGCTACAAAAGTCGTTAAAAACATCATTAACCTAAAGCATCTCGTAACTGAACAACTAAATCAAATGCGTTCCCTTTTTCCAGATGAGGCTTACATGAAGATGGCCATGGAAACAATGGAAGAGCTCGACTGGTGCCTGGATCAGCTGGAAACAATCCAGACGCATCGATCCGTATCCGACATGGCATCATTGAAGGTAAGTTAACTTTTAGAAGAAGGTCTTAAAAACAAATTATTCAATTTTGCAAAGAAGTTGCTCAAATTGAACTTTATTTGAAATTATCCAGCATTATTATTAAAAAAATGAATACTTAATTGTGACTTAAGTCCTTGGCGTTTTTTTTAATTTTTTTTCTTTTCATTACTTTCAATTAAATTTAATAATAGCATCTCTTCGTTATAAAATTATCTTTAATAAGGAACAACCAACTTCAAACCGATTTTCTTTAAACATAAATATAGTATAACTGTATTAAGGAAGTTAAGGTAACTTTAATCGCCTTTGTACCAAATTGCTTTCCAATTTATTTACGTTTCTGTATAACTTTATAGCAAGCAATTAATCCTTCAAATTCCAGATTTAATTATTCTACCTAAATGACAGGTTTTGCACAAAGGGTTAATCCGTTTTAGTTTAAAACAATTTTAGATTCTTCAAGCTCTTGCAGTTTCTCAGGTTAGCCTTGTAATGATGTATCTACGTTATCCAGTAACAAGTAATATATAAAATTCCCAAGCAGCATTTTAAGTAAAAGGGTAGAGCTTTGAGTCAATATTACTTAATTTAAGTATTTTGTTAAATTAACCTTAAAAATTTATTTAAATTTATTTAATAAGTTTTATTTATGTTATTTTTACCTATTTTAATAACCCTTAAGTCTCAACACTTTAAAGTATTATGAGGGACGAAATTTTTACGAAAGAAAATTACTTATAAGTGTATTTCACCTAAAGGAAACTTTAACGGTAATTTAACGTCAGAATTTTTACTTAATGGTAAATGTTACTCTTAAGTCATAATTTTACGATATTAAGACCATTTTATAACCGTAAATAACTCCTATTCGCCTGGTATTTTTTAGGGTTATTGGTGGTATTAATATTGACTAAACAAGGAAAAATAAGCTTAAAGTAAAAAATAAAACTTTAAGGTTGCCATAATGAGTTTTTTAAATGGCATCCATTACTTATCCATTACATTTATATAATATTTTTTCACAAATATTTTTCTAAAATATAATAAGGAAAGTTTTGTTGAATTAATTAATTAATAATTATTTTTCTTAAAAACGAAATATTTAGAGGGCATATAACTTTTAAGATGTATAGTGCCTATTTTTATCACCCATAATATAACAAGTGGTATGATTATCATTGATGATATTTTCGAATAGAAACCGAGCTGCAGATTTCACGAGTCCGCAGGACGAGTGAAATGTGCTGCTTCGGTTTCAATGAGTAAATATCTTCGATTATTAATCATACCACGAGTTATATTTAGTGAGAAAATACAATGAATTTTAGGAATTAAAAAATTTGTCAAATTGACATTTAAAATTAAAATGTGCTTTAAAATATAAAAAGACTTTAATAAACCTTATTTATTCAAACTTACCTTAATTTCATTATTTTATTGATATATATCAAACACAGAATTTAAATGACAACAAATGTTAAATCAAAAAAAGTGTCAAAATCCTTAGTACCGTGTAAACAAGATGATAAAAAATATTGCCGCTGGCATAAAATGCGTAACTATGGAATGCTGGCATTTTATTGGTTCTAATATTAATGAATTGTATTGTCAATAAAATAATGTGCGTTTGAGTTTTAATGCAAAATATAATTAGTTTTGATTGTACTCTTGGGTGGCCTTTATTACTTTGTAAGTAGGTACCATTTTGTGAAATATAAATTAAAAGAACAAAGAAATTAATCAATGTTTTAGAAAGAGATAGCAAACAGTTAGTAATTATAGCGTTATTTTTACGTAAATTTGTGGTATTTATATTGTTTTTATTACGTTATTCTCTTAATAGATCAAAAAGGTTATTACGTAGGTAATTATGTTTGGTAATTTTTCGTATCTATACCGTTATAAAACCGTTTTGGTTAACCATAAAAAATACTTTAAAATTGACAGTAGTAAATTTGTAGTTATTTAAACCTAAAATGCTGCTTGGGTATGTCAAATATTAAAAAAAATGTTTAATGATATTGAAGGTGTTTATTCAATAAACATGTTTTGAGAAGCATATATGTTAATATAGTGTTAACTCGGCTTGAATTTACTAAAACAAAATGGCTAAATTAAAATGGCCAATTTTTCTGAGTTGATTTATAGTTAAATGTGTTTGTTTTAGTTTTTTCACGTTAATTTTTACAAGCATTTTATATACGCTAAAGAAGCATCGCTAGTAGCGCCACCACACGACCGTTATCATCGTAACCAAACGAAAACGTTTAATAATCAGCTGTCAAACGCGTATGTTAGAAAACTTGGAATGATTTGTTGTGTTGTTGGGTGTTTTTCTATAGGAAATCCTGGGTTAACTTTTTACCGGTTTCTCAATAAACATGGAAATCCGAATAAAGAAATAAATTGCATACAGTCCCTGTAAATGTAAATTGTGATCGGATAATATAAATAAAAATTTTAGTTATGATTTACCTGAAAATTGTAAATAATTCAATTCAGTAAAAATCCTTAAACAAATAAGTCGTCTACATTCAAACAGCATTATCCATTATTAAAAGCGTTGATTGATAAAGTCTTTACTCAACGGTAATATTTTATTTATTATATACAGGGTGTCTTAAAAGTCAAGGACAGCAGAAAAGGGTGAAAGTTATTAATAAAATAGCCAATCACAGGTATTTTTTGGAAACGTAGAAAAAGTATAGTCTGAAACACGTTTGAAATTGCATATTCAGCTCTCGTGAAACCGTCAAACTCGCCTTCGGCTCGTGTGACAAACTTTTCACTCGAGCGGAATATGCTGTATTCCAAACTTGTTACAGAATATACTATTCTTAACAAAATCATATTTTTAAGTTATTTTAATATTTTAAAGTATCAATAATTGTTAAGTTTAATTAAAATTAATAACGGGCAATGTTAATGGTGACAATTACGTCAAAAATGTTTATTTTAATCGTAGTGTCAGTTATAGATTTCCTTACCGTAAGGACGGCATTCCTTTTTCCCGTAGAAAGTTTTAAGTTTTATCTTTCACCGTAAAGGTCTTTGACATGACCAATCACAGTGCTTGTTATGGACATGCGCTGTAGGGTGACAGCGCGTAGGCACAAAATATTTAAAATACATGATTGTTTAGTATTATTTAAGATAGGTGTTCAGTTTATTAAATAATTTGTGTCCCTAAATAGGATATTTAGATATTGTTTATGATCAATGTCTTTCATTTTTAGAAACGTTGCTTTGTAAATCCCCGTAGTTTCCCGGTCTTGGTAATGTGGGCGAATCTTCCAACGTCTTGTTCGATGTTTTTTTCATTATACTGCCCTACTATGGAGAAAGGCAGTAACTACAAATGCGTTTTCTTGTGCTATGATAAAGCTATGGACATTTTGTATAGATATATCTTAATTCAACAAAGAAATGCAGTAAAGTATCTTTTAAGTTAAATAAATCAGTTAAAAACCTACTGCTTTTTATAAAAATGTAGTTAATGCTAATTTCCCACAAATTTCTTGTTTAGTAGTTACTGCCTTTCTCCATAGTTGGGCAGTATACAACAAGCTGCCTGGGCAATTAAAATTGTGATCACTGCACTAATATATAAATGATTATCTTTCATATTTACACACAATGGATAAAACGCAGAATATAAACAAAAACAAATGTCAACCATTTTAGGTGCCATCGCGCATGGTTACGGAATTTTACATGGAAATCTATAAATTGACTTTTTACAAGACGCACAAATCGTACGGACACGACTTCGGGAGGAAGGAAGGAAGGCAATCTATAATTCAGGCTTTAAGCTTACAAGCGCCTCTGTAAGAAACACAACGTTTAAAACGATTATTAATCTGTATTAGGGCCACCAATTTTCCCTAAAAAAGAATGCATCCAGTTAAAACTAACCTAAAAACTAAAACACTGACAGTGACAATGTTAACCATACGATTAAGGTCATTTTACACTACAATTTTATATAGAATTTCTAATATTAAGTTGCACATTATAGTTCTCCCACCTGTAATCATTCTGCTAAAATACGCCTCTGATTGGCTACTTTATTTTATTAATAATAATTTAATGGTTCGTCTGATCGAAGAACGGCAAAGATTATTCGACTTAAAATTTAATATAACTGCATCAAAATTTGTTTATTAAGATTTTTGGCCAAAAAATTTCTTTCTAGAAACAATATTAAAAGTTTCTATTCATCAACAAAAAGTTTTTCGGATGTTTTAAATATTATTTTCAATCGGAGACCCCTCAAAATTTAATCAAAACCTATTAAATACTTTAACCCGAAAACCTTGTTACAAATTTATCGAAGGATGCCAGGATTAATTTAACTTTCTGTGGCAACTGTTTCCGATTAATTAAACAACGCGCTGTTATCAACAAATGAGGCGCGCGCGAACCGTCAGCCTGACGTGTTTAATTAATTGTTTTAAAGCGGGTGCGTTCGCCATTTTTTAAAATGCGCATTCGCCATACTTTGTATTTTCGTGCCTGTATTAAAGTTAATCCATGTTTATTTAGCGGTGATTACGTTTTTCTGTTGTTTTGACTGGATTTTTGTCTACGTGACTGGTTTCAGATATGTCTATAGATGAGACCTTGTGTGAAAATACTTTATGTAATCTATTATTTAGAATATGTTTACAAGGATAAGTAGTCATTTATTACTAAATTATTTGACAAAATTATTTTATTAAACAATACAATAACGGTGAAGCGGTTAAATAATATTGGCATTGAAAATGTTTATATTATTTAAATATAATTTTGAGCAGCTTTTTTAGACTTGGCTGCTAAAAATACTTGTTTTTGAGCCGAAAATACCATTATATAATCTAAATTGATAATCCCGAATAACAGAATTAATACAATAATATTGTTTTTAAGACCAATTAATCACCAGATAATGGCTTTAAAAAATGCGTTTACAAACCAATTTTATTTAAGGCGCATAATTTATGAATTTATCTAAATTTAACATCTATTGCAATTTAAAGGCTGTAAAGGACAACTTTTTATGTTTAAAATTGGTAAAAACTTAAAACTCAAAGTTAACAATAAAAATCCACATACATCTCGTTATTCCTTCAACTCATAAAGCAAGGACGACAATAATAGAAGAAAAAACACAAATAAAAAAATCCTTTAACATGGTAAAGTACTTTCCGGAGGTAATCAGATCCGGGTAGGCTGCCCGGAGCACCGGTCTAGTGCCATATTGACCTTTTGTGCTCGTCCTGCTGTAGGAGTAGAGAGGTCCTTCAGAAATACTGCTTACTCAGGACTATATGCAGGTGGCCTAAATTTTTACTGCTTGTCTTGTTTTAAAGAGTTCAAGGTGTTTTTGGAAATGTGTCAAAAAGTCCTTTTCAAATGTGGAATGTGTTTTTTAATACCAAGTCCTATTATTTTTATGTTTTATGTCGTTGCGATAGCAGTGCAGTTTTCACAATAAAAAAGATCTATTTTCCAAGTGACATAATAAATGCACATAAAAAATGCATTAATTAAAAAGAAAGAAATTGGTTTACTTTACATGAAAAAGAAAATTAAATACTACAAATAATCACAGACCAAATGCGTGCTTGTAACGCGCAAAATAACAATAGCGATACCATTGCCTACAGCGGCGCCATCTTGTGTCAGTTATAAACTACATGGGTTACAGAGTTCTTTTTATAGGCAATGCTAAACTCCAGTGTATTTTATAACAAAGCTGTTTTTATTTAGGTGGTTTATGACGAAGTAGACATTAAATATGAAGACAAAATTGACCACGCTTAAAAAATTATTCAGAGACATTTTATCACATTTTTTATTAGTACTGAGTACTTATTTCTTATTTTATTTTAGTTTTCGAATTCTGTTTCTGTTTCTCTTACAAAACCTATTAAATATATCCAAGTTTTCACTATTGCAATATGATGGGGACATAGGGTTATAGAGTGTGATGCTAACTTTTAACCTTAGGTAAGACATTAAAAATATTTTTAAAAAATTTCTATTAATTTTATGTTCTTATTTTTTAACCTAGTTCTATATTATTATTTTTTAATAAGAAATGTTAGGAACTTCAAAACATCATAGAACTTTTCAAATAGGTATTTTGGATTCCTTCCAACCATTTTTTAGCTATAGCTTGCTCCTTAATTAAATTGTGGAATTCTCTGTTTTTTTATGATTTAATGCCCTTTTCAAAGCACGTTTTAATGATATTGGACTTTTAAAGCAATTTAGACTACAACAATATAAACAATATGTCAAAAAAAATTTCAAAATTTGTTGTACGTATAATATAATAAAATATAAAATTTAGCAAATTAAATAAGTTTTTAAAAAGGAGATATTGATATGGAAATTTGAAATGGAATAATTAAATAAAATATGGAAAATGAATGTAAAGTTTTAATATGATAAATATAACAAGTGTTAAGTGAAAGAATAGCAAGTATTTGCTGAACATCTATATATTAATGCCTAAACAGGCTATTAAATTTTGGTTAGCTTATTGGAAAATATATAAATAAATAAATAAATAAATAAAATGTGCCTCAAGATTTTGTTTCATAAATTCAAAAAAAAAATGTTGATAATTGTAATTTAAAGAAACTTTTGATTCATAATGGTTTACGAAATAAAGTCAAATCTGTTTCTAGGTTATGTTCTTTAAAGTATGTTTATGAATCGTTTGAAAATTGAGGTAATATACCTACATACTATTGGCGCAAAGTTTAAATTTAAAACATAATTTTAAAAACTTTATACTAAAATACGCTTTTAATGCTTATCTAACAAGGAAAAAGGTTTGAACTGTCATTCGAAACATGTCTAGCTGAGCAGTGTTGCCAAACTGCCTGTTTGTTCGCTTGGATTATATAAATATGATAATCTTTTCGTTAATATATCTTAATAATTATAAGGTCAATATTTTTATGTTCGTTTCAAAATATAATAAATGTAATATCTTTTTATATTAGTTTAGTTTTTTAGCAAAATCGCTTTTGTATATACCTGTAATGTTAATCGTTGAAAAATCTTGAAATGAGTTAAGAAGATTGCATTTTCTGTAGTTAGTTAGTTACTTTTGGATGGCATTATAATTTTAGTGGAAAAAATATATCGTGATGTAACATCATTTTCCTTTGACTAGAAATTACAAAAACATAAAATCAATAAAAACCAAATATTTACAATAAATTAATGGTATCAATAAAAAACAATCACTTAATTAAACTTAACAATAACTTTTTTTTAATAAAATGACGCAAATTCAAATTTTATCTATATTTCTCGACTACAAATGAAACATTCAACATCCAAATAAATAATTTTAAAGAAAGTTTTAAATTCTTCGTTTTACATTCAAATGTTTCAAATCTACCTGGACTACTTTTTATCATAATTTAGCATATTTTTACCGATATATTTAAATAATTAATATTCTTATTTTTGTCTGGAAGATTTTTTTATTTAGTTTAAATAAAAGGCAATGACTTTAACTTTACTTAACCAACTAAATATATTTATAGTAACTAAATGTTACGCCTTGGTAACATGGTAAAATAAAAAATAAAAATGCACAAACACTGTTTTAATTTTTCTTGGCTGGTTTAAGATAATTAAAATTTATTCTTCATAAACAATTTTAATTAGATGCCGTGCGCTAGCTAGAAAGTATAAATAATGGCTTTGTAAAAGTTCGTTAAAAATAAGTTTTGATTGGCCAATTAATTACACTGGTCAACAAAGATAACCGCCTCTGAATTTCTTGTAAGGTCGCTACTGACTTTAAAGAAGATTAACCCATTTACCAAGTAATAATATATTATAAATCACAAGAAAAGTTGCCATTTATTAAAATAAAATTATAGGCTTCCAAAGATTTATTCCGATAATTTTACTGATCAGTGTATTTAATAGCAATTTTAGAACTAAATTAAATAAAAATGAAGGTCTAAAAACAGGGTTTGATAAATTTGTCAACAACCGAACTAGGTATACTTGAACTCGTATTTCGCAATAATAATAATAATATCGTAATTTAAAAGATCCTTATCGAAAAATACTCTGACAAACACCATAGGCGATAATTAAAATAACAACAAAACAAAACAAAGTTGCTGCAATAGCTATAGAGCGCAAAGTCCGAATTGATACAATTTTCTTCCTTCGGCATTCCGTGTTTCTTCGAGCCGCAGATCACGCTTGGCTTTGATGAAAGGCATCTCTCTCGTTTCTTTAAAATGCAAACAATAAAATCGGGTACGTGCGTCATGCAGTCTACCATTGCAGAAAATCTCAAAGGTTACGATAACGAGATAACCTTTCCTATTTCATAAAGAGTGTATTGACACAATGTTAAATGTTTAAATTGTTAAACAATAAATAATTTTATGTATGTAGTCATTATTCGTGGAATTTCTTTAAATATGTAAAAATTAAGAAAACATCTTGGAATTTAATAATGTAAAATTTGCAATATGAAATTTTTAATGGTTACATATTAACATGTTGCAATAGACCAGGGTCAATGTCCATTAGAGGTCCGTTATTTCCCAAGTTGTTTTTTTACTTGATATTATTTAAATTATTTGTTTAAAGTCTAAAATCAAGTAAAAAAAAGCCGATGTCGTTTTACCCTTCCTAAATGATATTTTAATGACATAAACCAGAAATTCAAAACTTGCTAATAATAATATACAGGGTGATTCAAAGATTTACCTAGGTATGGTTGATTAGATACTGAATGAAATTGTTAGTTGTGTGGATTGCCAAAGCATTTCAACTATTGAATTTAAAATGTACTCATTGCCCGAATAAGGCGCTGTTTTATACTTAAAAAAATATATAAAAAATATAGTTTAAATTAAAGATGTGTTTTATTCGATATTGTATGTTTTGCAAAATTATTTTACTAATTGTACATAGTTATATTTAATAATTACACTATGGCACAAAATTAGGGTTTGCGAAATGGAATGGAATAAAACCAAAAGCAAATGAAAGTTAATACTTTCCACAAGAAAACCCTATCAGGATTTTTTTTATATCACGTCTCAGTTATTTTTGTACGCATTTAAAGATGTTAATTTGACACCCTATAATAGGAAAAACATAAGTAAAACTAAAGAAATTTTTCAAAATAATTTTGGCAATTTAATCGAGGAATCCATTTGTGATGTTAATTTTTATCAAAGACCCTCATAAGAAGACGCTATCAAAAAATGTTTGCTACTTTGTACGTACCTATTTTTATTGGTAAAATGGTATTTTACTATTTTTGAAGGTGAGAAATCCATTTTTGTTATCCGTTTGTTGTAAGCAATTTTTAATATTTTTATATATTAGTATAGAAAACTTTTTTACGAAAAAATTAACTTCTTAACTTAAATTCGCTATTTTTTCTTTATTTAAAAACTATCACTGCTGTCACCGGCAGTAACACGAGTTGAAGTACCAGAAGTTCCAGCTGTTCATATATTTATAGAAATTGACAAAAATGCAAAATATAATCAATATAATCAAAAATACGAAATAAAATAAAAAAATTACCTGAATTATACCACAACATTGGAACACCAAATTTCATTTCTTTTTGTTTTGTGACCATTTAATTAAATTGTTCTGCAAACTTTTCAACATATTCAATTATATGTATTCCGTAATATTGAAGTTTTGTTTTATATTATATTGTCCACATATACAGGGTGTTCCGAAATTAGTGCACCATACTTTAACAGCAGATTCTACGTGCAAAAATAAGAAAAAAGTCCATATAAATATAGGTCGAGAAATGCCTCCTAAGGGAGCTACAGCCCCCGAAAAGGGAGCCCCTGAAGATGGTTTTTATCTAATATAAATAAAAAAGTAGAAACACCCTGTCACTTACTACATGAAACTGTCACCTGTCTTGAATTATTCTATTTTTTCCTAAACATGGCAGCCGTATTCCAAGGACCACGCGAGTCAATTTCTATGGTTGTGATTTAATTGTGAATTTTTATGCCATGTAAAATAATTTTCAAATCGATTTTATGCGAAAACGGTGTATGTTATCGAAGTTCAACAAGATGACCTTTTTTATGTGCAAAACTCTAAAATTTCATAATCTGACACCAAATTCTGGTACAAGATACGTACAAATAAGTTAAGGTGGTTTTAACCCTACTTCCTATCAATTTGACCCAAACCTCATAAAATTTTTTAAATTGTTATTGTTACGTCTTATTGGTCATAAAAAGTTTAATTAATTTCCCAAATTTCACTTTTATATCTTTAACGGTTTTGGAGATATTAAATAAAAACCATCTTCAGGGGCTTTCTTTTTGGGGGCTGTAGCTCCCTTAAGAGGCATATCTTGACCTATGTTTATAGGGACTTTTTTTCTTATTTTTGCACGTACAATCTGCTGTTAAAGTATGGTGCATTAATTTCAGGACACCCTGTATAACAAAAAAATTTAAAATGCTTTAAACATTCATTCATTTTTAACTTTTATAAGTATCATTAAATACTTATATTAGTTAAGAAGAACGTTTTATGTTGCTGTCACTGATTTACTATATTATAGTACATATGTGTTTTTAAGTAAACAAATCAATTTTACCTTTAAACAACGTCTTTTTTGCTATAAAAACTACATTTTTTGTAGTAATAATATCCTAACTATTCTGTGAGTTATAAAATTTTGAAAAAAATATATATTATAGGTTAACGAAAAAACTATAAAATACTTTATTGTAGAGCATTTATTTCTGAATAAAATGAAAACAACAAGGCCAATTATTAAGGTCCCAAATTAATTTTGACCAGAAAAGTACCATTCCAACACACCGTGCAGCGTATTAGAGAGACAGGTAGAGTGAACGCATTATAGTCATTTAGGCAGGGTTAAACGACATCGGGAAAATATATTGTTTTCAAAATTGTTTTTACCCTAAACAAATAATGTAGAAGATGATACCCAAGTAAAAAAATCAACTTGGGACATAACGCACAACCTTTTTAAAGTTGTTTCAATGTCTTTTCTTGGGTTTAATTAATTTTGTGGTAGAATATTTAAAAAATCTGATGGAGCAATTCTGAGGTCAAATTTTGTGGAGCTTAGTAATTTATTCAAAATTTGGTACATTTCCACAGCTAATCGTATTGTAACAAACAAATTTGCATACAAAAATAAAAATGATAATGTCATACATTTTATTGGGTAATTATTGAAATTTACTACAGATTATTGATTTATCACTATAGTGTTAAACTTTTTTAAAGATAGGGAAAGGATTCTCTTTAAATAATTGATTTCGGAATATTTCTTTGAAATTGCAATAAATATATTAATAAATTTATCATTTTAAATTTTTAATTTTTTTAACACAAATAAGTAGAAGTATGGTTTCAAAATTACAACCTTTAACATCATTAAAGCGAGCCAGGAGTGGTCCTACACGATAATAAACTTTTATACAGTTGGTGCCAATACCTAAACTTTCGTTTTGTTAATTTTCTTATATTTGTATCTTATACTTTAATTACACATTTCTTTAAATTTAATACATGTTTTTTTGATTTTTTTCTTGTATCAAAATCAATTTACTTGAAATATTTTATTTTAAATATTTACGCTGACAATTTTGTCCACTTCAATTGTTGAGCAGTGTACGTATGATGCATTTGAATAAAAGTATTGAGTATTAATTTTGGACACTAAACAAAGGTCAATGTTTTACATCTTTTCTAAAAACAATTTTTCCGCCAAAAATTTTTATTTTTAACAAAATTTTATTACCTTCTAAATACCAAAACAAGCTTTTTTTCACCTCAAAGAAAACATCGTTAGAAGCCAATTTAAACTAATTAATCGACTAAAATACCGACAAATTTGATAAATAAATACCTACATTTTGGCATTCGGGAAAAGTTATTTTAATCCTGAACATTAAATTCAACAGAATGGAAAATAAATATTAAATATATTTATTATGCAAAGAGGTATTTAACTTAACTCAAACTCAGATTATTTTGATACGTTTTTAACAAAGTTTATATTAATTTATATTTAGGAGTTTAAAATGTTATGTTTTACATGAAGGTAATTATAATTTTAGTCATATTATTATTTTATGTTTTTTATAGCAAAAAAGTATTTTTATTAAGCAGTTTCTTTTTACTTTTTATAAATATTTTAACAATTTATTATTGGTACTCCTTATTGGTTTGTGCCAATGATGTACACCCAAAAGAAAAAGTCTTATACGAGGTGTGTGAAAATATCGGGAATTTTCGTTTTTTAAGACAAATATTTATTTATTCGTCTACATTAATGTTGTCGCCTTTAAAATATTATGCACATGTGCCAGCTCTTCTTCCAATACTCGAAACACTTCTAAAACTCGATCTTTGGGATAGCCTTTTGTTTTTTCAGCGATGCGCTTTTAATGTCATCTATGCTTGCAAAACGACGGCCCTTTAAGGTTCTCTTTATTTTTGGGAATAGGAAAAAGTCAGACAGAGATATGTCTGGCGAATATGGAGGCTGGGGCATCATTACAGTATTGTTTTTGGCCAAAAATGATGTTCAAAATTTAACAATTTTAGAACAAATTTTGCTGCCACGCCTTTCATACCCAAATCATTCGAAAAAATTTCATGGGATGAGCCAATCGATATACCAACATCATCAGCGACTTCTCTGATGGTTTATAACCATTTCTTCCACTTTTTCCATGTTTTTATCGGTTTTTAATGTGCTTGTGCGTTCGGGGCGTTCGTCATCTTCAACGTCTTCACGGCCATCTTGGAAACTCTTATACCACTTGTAAACTCTTGTTTTACTTATATATAAATATAAATTTAACAATTTCCGTTATTTTCTGAACACACCTCGTATGATATGTTGCATCTAGCGCCATCTTGTTGAAACTACATATTATTCCACCAAAAAAATCCAGTCAATAATGCTTCGTTTCTATAGAACTACCCTACCCCTTATCCTATTAGGATAAAACATTCCCCTGTGTCACTTAACCTTTAATACAATTTTTTGTTTTCATCCTGTCAGGATTTTTAATCCCTGTTGACCTTTAATCGTTATAGTGCTCTTTAACTAAATGCAACGCTAAGAATTTCTCATTATCCTTAATAGGTTCTTTGGATGGTTTACGATTGTGATTATAAAATAATAAATCCCGGTTATATTGTCCTTTTTTATTTTTTATTGTCCTTTTTAAGTATTGTTGGTTGCTATATATATAAAGCATAAATTTAAAGGCACGAATTTTTTCGCATTTATCAGATTTAGAAAAAACTTTTCATTGTAGTCTCAACTAAGTTTCAGATAAAGTGTATACAAATACAAGGATAATAAATAAAAGTTCGAAGTATAAAGACACTAAGTCGATATAGATTGGATGGTTAGGAATTTTGATTGAAAGTTTAATTAAAAACTTCACCGTGAAAAAAAGTTACCGAAGAGATTTTTTTTATTTGTTTACAGTTGAGTTGCGCAAACAAAAATATGCTAATTAAAGTGAGACCAGTTTGTTATTTTCTGTTTTTAAACTTTAAATTCATTAAGCTAATAAACCATTAATTAATCTATTAAACTTAAGATAAAATCGTTTTTATTATAATTACCTTAAGTAGGTATATAAATATTTATTTATTTCATCTAAAGTCTCGTCTTTATTTATTAGAGATGTTAAGTTTACTGCAATAGGGTTTAGTTTAAAATCATTAAGCATTATAATGGTCTAATTTCGATAAGGAGCTTAGATACGAGATGTTAAAGCTATAAATAAAACTATTTCTGGATCATAATGTAGTAGTGTAGTTTTTTATCAAGCACTTAGGTTCTATTTAACTACTGTGTTATTTTTTTTAATAACGATGCATTCATTAATTGTTTTCTGGCATTGGTCCACTGTGCGCTGACGTCATAAAATATGATGATACCTAAAATAATCAATGTTGCCCCAGTTTTGTCATTATACGTACGCCTTTGAAGGCACGTACGCCATTTGTCAAAGCTTTTGTTTTTACTGGAAACTTCAGGTTTGTTTGTGTTTGAAGATGTATTTCGAAATTGTAAATGTTTTATCTTAAAGTTATATCTAATATATAACATGGTATATTTGATGCAGAATGTATAGAAATATTTCAAAAGTACAATAATTTTATCATTATGGAAAATATACGTCCAATAAATCTGGATATCTCGCTGGCCACTTTATCGGTTCTTGTCTGCCACCTCTTACCAAAATATCAAAACCCCATGAAAAAGTCTTTTAATAAAAACTATAAAATATTAAAACATTATTTAAAACTATAAATTTTCCACTTTTGATAATTAAAATTATTAAATAAATAAAATAAACAAAAACGACTTTTATTATTTCATGAAAAAAAATTACAAAATCAAAATCAATATGAAGCAATGCTTCATTGCTTCATTGAAGCATATTATGCTTCAGTGTGGCGAAGTCCAGCTATTAGAAATTCTACTTAACTACTAGAAGCCAGAAACAAAAAAGTACATGACGAGTAAAAAGTACAAGTCGAGCATAGATCATTAAAAATAAGAAAAATATAAGTACAAATTAAAATAAGTAAATATAAGTACCTACGAGGTGTGTTCAGAAAATAACGGGAATTGTTAAATTTCGCGGGTTCGGAGGGTCCGGTTGTCATAAAATTTTCTTTATTATGTTGGTATACATGCCACCGAAGTATGATAAAAACTTTAGCTGTTTTCATTGTTTACTTTGTCTGTGGCAGCCGCTAAGGTTAGACGTGTTTTATGAGCTCGGCGATTTATCGTTCGTTAAAAGAAATGGATCAAAGAATTTTTATCCAATTTTGCTTAAAAAATGAAATAAATTCTGTGAAATGTTAACAAAGGCCTATAGTGAGTCTGCTATAAGTAAAACAAGAGTTTACAAGTGGTATAAGAGTTTCCAAGATGGCCGTGAAGACGTTGAAGATGACGAACGCACAAGCACATTACCAACCCATAAAAACATGGAATAAGTGGAAGAAATGGTTATAAACCATCAGAGAAGTCGCTGATGATGTTGGTATATCGATTGGCTCATCCCATACAATTTTTTCGAATGTTTTGGGTATGAAACGCGTGGCAGCAAAATTTGTTCTAAAATTGTTAAATTTTGAACAAAATGTTTGGCCAAAAACAATACTGTAATGATGCCCCAGCCTCCATATTCGCCAGACAAGCCTCTGTCTGACTTTTTCCTATTCCCAAAAATAAAGAGAACCTTAAAGGGCCGTCGTTTTGCAAGCATATATGAGATTAAAAGCGCATCGCTGAAAAAACTAAAGGCTATCCCAAAGATCGAGTTTTAGAAGTGTTTCGAGTATTGGAAGAAGAGCTGGCACATGTGCATAATATCCAATGGGGACTATTTTGAAGGCGACAACATTAGTGTAGACGAATAAATAAATATTTTTTTCAAAAAACGAAAATTCCCGATATTTTCTTAACACACCTCGTATATATGTAGTTATTGTACAGATAAGAAAACAGAAACAAGGAAACAATAAACAAAAACAATGAACAAAATTTCAAAAACAATTCATATTTAATTTGTAAATAGGTATTTTTTGAGTTATTTTTAAAATTTCATTATTGATACATGTTAGGTATAGCATTAAAAACATTCCTTAAATTATTATTTTGTCGAGTTAAAAACTTGGATTTTAGAGGGGTGGAGTGGGGACTTTCGCAAGAGCTGATGGGTAAAATTCACCAAATGAAGTTTCATACGTTGGTCCATCTTCAACCATAATAATTCCTTTATTTTTTCAGAGGCGTGATCGTATTTTCTATAGAAAAAAATTCAAAATAGCTACTGTAGACTTATTTTTAACCTTATAAGGTTAAAAATAAGTCTACAGTAGCTATTTTGAATTTTTTGTATACGAGTTTTCCATGCTAGATCTAAGCACTTTCACATAAATTGAATTTCAACGTTTTATTGAGAAAAGGTTTGTTTGAGTAAAGAAGTTTAAGGCTTATAAACGAATTTTGTATTAATCTTTCAACATGTTCACGAAATCTCAGCTCAGTATCAGATTTTTAGCGGAGTCCACAACATTTAGAGGAATATTATCAATTTGCAAAGTAAGCTGCTGTTTTAAAGTACTACTTAGATACTTTATCTTTTGTTCCAAATAAGAGAACATATGACTTACTGGCATTTAATTGTAGGTAATGTTCTAGAGAAAGCTTGTGAATTTTATTTAAATCATAATTAATTAGTAGTTCGGCATTTTTTTCGTTTTTTATATAAAAATGAAGATAGATCTGGCCATCATCAGCATATGTCTTGCAGTGTTCTATCGCTTTTAAAATACTTGTTGTGTAAATTAAGAAAAAGAGAGGCCCCAGGACGCTACCCTGAGGTACACCAGACAGTATGTTCATTGGAGAGGATGTTGGTCCATTGCAGATAATCCGTTGAGATCTGTCGTTCAAGTAAGATCGTCTGTGGTCTATGGTGTTGAACGCTTTGGAAAAATCTAATAATGTTAGCGCTGTAACTTCATCCTAATCGTAAGCCTTTATCACATTACTAAGTCTTGCGAGGGCTGTTGCTGCGAAATATCCTTTTCTAAAACCACACTGAAAAACAGAAAGGATCTTTTCCACCATTAAGTACAGTAGAAACCGTCAATATATGAACGTGACTCATCGGGTGCCGAACATATCTCAGACATGCTAGCAGTAATGTTTTACTTGTCTTGTACATTCGATGCAGCGGTAATTGACTCACACGTAGGTTTTTAAGCATCCGGTCTAAAATGCGCCATCTGTGATGTAAAACTGCCTAGGTGTTGGACAAAGATGGACATATGACGCTTGTGTCCTAGCTTGTTACTTAATTTTATTGGAAGTCAGTAGAGTTCGTGTTTTAGGAATTTATTTTATTTTATTACATAGTAAGGCAACCAACTTTACCGTCGGCCATTTGTTTTTATATGTCATATGATCTTTGTTTTTGCATATCTTGTTTCTACTGTGTGTTTACGGATTAATAATCGTTTTAAACGTTGTAGTGGCAGTGGTTTATATTATGTAACACAGGTAGATGTCGTATAAAAATCCTTACCTAGAAATTCTAGGCTAGAATACAAAAATATTTTTATTATACATATAAATTTTGTACTAGTATTAGTTTAATACATTCTGAAGAAGCTACTGTGTAGCGAAACAATTGTCAATATTTAATAAATTTCGTGAAACCAACGCAAGTTGTTTTTATATCCACACAATTTAAATATCTTTCACTTTGTACCTGACCTGCGTAAACATTTTTGTTTTTTGTCACCAATTCTGAAATATTTGCGTTTACAGTTAAAAGAATAGTATTTTCTGTAACAAGTTTGACGGTTTCACGAGAGGGGAATATGCAATTCCAAACGTGTTTCAGACTATACTAAGAATTTAATTGGAAGAAAGTGAGGTTGGGTCGGTCTAAAAATTTGTTATTAAAATCAGAGATGTCGCCACGAGTGTACGTTCTGTAATCAGATGATAGAATATTTCATTAAAGTTAAAAGAAAAGTTTATTTATTAATTAGTTTCTAAGAAAATTACATTTTATTTAATTATCGTAGATGTTAATTATGTTAGATGTTAATTATTTAACTTTAAAAGCAAATATATCATAAGTATAGCAACCAACATTACACTCAAATTTTTTTACAAACGAGACTGCACTGGACCGTGACCTTCGATAGATTGCTTCGTACGAATGTGTCGGATGAGTCACGTTCATATATTGACGGTTTCTACTGTAGTTGTAGATTGGCTTATATAAAACTTTTTCAAGAATTCTTGAAAAAGCTGGTAGAATTCTGATTATACATAGGTCTGAGAATTCTTCCGTTTTATTCTTTCCCTAAGGCAACCCGCCATTTTTGAGGAAAGTAACCTTGCTCAATACAAGGGTTAATTATATTCGTAATATAAGGAATAATAAAAGGACAAAAAATTTTATCGTAAGTACTGAGATTTTATCCACGCCACAGGTATTAGATCGAAGACTGCAAAATTAAAGCTACTTCTTCGACATGATATACTATAGTCATAATAAAAGTAAAAGAGTTATTAAATAATCTTGTCTGACCTACTGAAGAATAAAATAAATTTAAAAGCTCATGTTACTTCCTTATTTAAAATTTAATTTAAATTCTACACCCACTGGATATAAATGCATATGAACAAATATGTTCCACACGGGTTTGTTGACATTTGTGTACAACCAATTTGTTGCATATACCTACTTAAATTATCCAATACCCGCTTTATTACTACTACGCATACATAAACCTTTAATTGTTTAATGGCCGATATGTACACAGGATAGTAAATATTTTTTGGCTCAAAAACTATTTAATTTCTGAAGAGTTTATTAAAATATTTCTGGTTTCATGTATTTGATTAAATATATTTATCTGTCAGAATAGTTTGTGGGACCAACAAATTTAAACAATGCTTTGTGCATACGGCCCTAAGTGGCACTTTTAAATTAAATTACATCATTTAGAAGTTAAACTTTAACAATAACAGAGGGGCTAAATAGAAAAAAAAATATGTGAAATGTTCGCAGTTGCTTGTGCAACGCCCACTTAAATAAATTGTACAGTTAAGTATACTATAGTTGTTTATTAAGTAGTTTAATAATGTATCGCAACTTCTAGGCGGCCAATTTTTACCTTTAAACGAATTAACGTAATTATTTCTTGTGTGAAAACTACATTTACAAAATTTCCTTTCATTACTGTATGTTTTATTCAAAACTTAAGTCCTTTATAAATTGTTTTTCAATTGTGTGTTTTGCTGTTGTTGCGTTAAGGGTGTGTGCATGGCCTTATTTCAAAAGCAAACATCATCTTCTCTAAGCGGAAACTTAAACACACATTTTCTCTTCTCGCTTTGGTTGTTTGTAAAACTAAACTGTGAGCGAAAATGACACGCAGAGCTTTGCAACTTTACCGTCGTATTATATTGATTTATTTAATGGCTCAAAGAATTTCTTATACATCCATGTTTACAAACATCATCGGTGTCTAAATGACTATTCCGTTTCCAAAATTCGCTGTTTGGTGAACATGCATGATGTTTAAAAACGTATGTTTACGAACGCTTGCCTGAAAGGTGCTGTTAGCCAATATTTGAGGTTTTTTATCTTGCGTTGTTTGGTATACAGTTCAGTATCATTATTAATACCTAATTAATTATAATTATAAATTATATTATATAAGACAAATCACACAAGGTTTCCAACCAATCAAATAAAAATATATTTTTTGGTAATTTTAAATATATTTTTATTATTTGTTTTTTCAATTATTAAAATGTATTTCTTAATTATAATACGAGAATACAAATTTTGCTTTACTGAATTTTTTAATATAATTAATATTAATTTTATTATAGTAATAATAAATATTTATTTAGAAAAAAATAGAAAATAAAAAAAGTGAGTGTGAAGTGAGAATTTGGGGGGAGGGAGGTCAAGACTTTGACAATATATGTTACAAGGGGAGCAGAGTATCTATAAACGACCTCTAAAAATTATATATATTGGTAGAATTAAAAATAAATAAAATATCAAATACCTATCAAATACCTATGTAATATTATTACTAAAAAATATTGAAAAATATACATCTAAAAACTCCTCTAACATTTTTTCTTCAAATGGGACCTAAAACTTTTTGGTTTAACTTTAAAATCTTAGGTTTATGAATACCTTTTAAAACCTCTACACCTTCGCTACTCATCAGTTTGAGTTGGACTTTGTCTTGGCCTCTTTATGACTCTCTGTTGTAGAAGGGGCCCTTCCACCTGACCTTAAAGGCTGGTCGATGAATAGTTCCAACGATGGTATTAACTCTACCATACCCTCCACCACCAACTTTCACAGTGCTTCCTCTATTAGGGCTAGTAATTTATCCTTAATGTCATTGATTTACTGGCTCCCCGACATTGTCAGTCTCCATGTGATATGCGTAGTTTTCTTGCTATTTTCAATAAATGGGCTATCAAGTCACTAAAAGTGTGTAAAAATAAGTAACAATGAATTATTTTAAGATATTTTATGATTACCCTTTTCCGTTTAAGGATGGACTTAATGGCCCCGCCAGAAGATCTGTGCTTTGGCTAGTTCAACATAAAACGTTTTTTCCAAGTATTTTTAGCATTTGTGTATTTTCCTTAGTTGTTTTTAAGTTCATTTAATATATTAAATATCACCAATGATTTTTAAAATAATTATCTAACACAATTTTAGTTTACGATCTAAGACTTTTAGGTTATAAAACTAAGAAACTCTCTGTCCTAGAAACATTTATCGCGGTTCAGAAAGATTCAAGGTCAAGACTTTCAACATATGAGAAACGGAATAGCCTTAAACATATGTGATGTTTGGGTTGTCGTTGGGTGAACATACATGTTAAGAAATCGATTTGTAAATTGTAAATAGACTAACTTGGTTCCTAGTCAGATAAAAATCACTTTAAACTAA
Organism: Brassicogethes aeneus; assembly: GCA_921294245.1. Taxonomy (NCBI): domain Eukaryota; kingdom Metazoa; phylum Arthropoda; class Insecta; order Coleoptera; family Nitidulidae; genus Brassicogethes; species Brassicogethes aeneus. The sequence goes on along the minus strand of OV121135.1, from coordinate 5,454,319 downwards.
ATTATCGGTTAAAATGTCAAAATTTCAAAAAAAAACGGCAAATATAAAATGAACGTGACCCATCAATATTATTGAACGGTGCGCGCCAGCCTTAAGCTATTAGCAACTGGTTCATAATTTCGTAAAAAAACGTTTTAAAACAGGAAAATTGTTAAAGTTCTTGGTAAAAAATACGCAAATGAATGATATTTTTTTATAACATCAGAATTACTTCTTAAAGAAGCAAATTTAACGGCAGTAACTTAACAATTCAAAGTTGGCAATGCTGACGTCATTATATCACATTGATGACTATACAAAATTTGGGTTAAAGTAATCGGTTAAGCAAATGTATCGTTTATTGTATGTATTTTGCCTATAAACGCGAAATTTAACATTAATAAATATCGCTTATCTTAATTTAACAATCGCGTGGCCAAATCCTAGCATTATCCTTGATATAATTTGAAAATTTATTATATTGCGAAAATTACATTACAAGTTCTTTGGGAAATATAAAATTAGGTAACCTTGTGCATTAACGCTATTTTCAACTGAAAATATTTTTTCAATTTGAAATTTTTTAAAAATATGTGAGAAACTATTTAAAACTGTAATAATATTTCCTAACCATAAAATATTTAATTTGGGATAATCTTAAATTAAATATGATTTATGCAATCCAAGTTTAAATTCAAATTTAAAATATATATATATACATATTTATAGGATATTACATTCTCCTATTATAGGCACCTTGATTTGAATATACTATAGTTTTCCAGTTTTTAAAAAAGTAGAAATTAGCCAAAAATAACAGCACGATATTAGTCGCTGTGAAAAAATGTTGAAAAAATACACTCAGGCAAAATAATCGATCCACACAAATTTTCGATGAATTTCAATCGCAAATAATTTTATTATTTGATTTCGGATTTAAACAAATATTAAAGAAAATTGTAGATACATTAATGGAGAATCGCTCACAATTTAAAAATTACTAAAAAATATACGTACGGTTATACAGGTTTAAACAAAAATTTTTTTTTACCATAAGTTTAAGACACTCTGTAGATCGGCAAAACCGTATATTGTTCCAAATTAAGTTTTAATTATCAAGTCACATCTATTTTTAACAGTTTTGTTTTTGGTTGGCCTTGATATATTTATTTTTATGGAAAATATGGAATTAAAAAAAAAGCAATTTTCAATATTTTTCCTGTATGAAGAACTAAGGTTGCTATGGTCCATCCATAGCCTATGGAGGATGAAAGTGACAGTTTTGTTGAAACATCCCATACTTGGACATGTCATATGTAGCTTTCAAAAGCTATCAAATTGTTTTTTGTAAATTAATGTGTTAATTTTGGGGTGCCTTCTTACTTTTAAAAATGTCTCCGACTGATGTTGCCCTTTCTACTTTACTTCTTGTGACGTTTAAAACACTTGCCACGTAATACTGTGATCGTCCATCCTGGCTTAAATTAATGGCTCTGGCAACATCAGAGACATATCCATTTTTTTAAGTAAGAAGACACCTCAAAATTTAAACATTAATTTGCAAAAAACCATTTGATAGCTTTTAAAAGCTGTGTATGACATGTCCAAGTATGGGAAGATTCAACAAAACTGTCACTGTCATTCTCGATAGCCTATGCATGGACCATAGCAACCTTAGTTCTTCATACAGAAAAATATTGAAAATTGCAATGTTTTTTTTTTTAAATCCATATTTTCCACAAAAATAAATATATCAAGGTGAACCAAAAACAAAACTGTTAAGAATAGATGTGACTTGATAAATAAAACTTAATTTAGAACAATATACGGTTTTGCCACTCTACAGAAGTTGTAGAAAGATTGATCGTCTGGTTTCCGAGTAAAAAATCATTCAAATTGCTAAGTCTACGTGGGCTGTTATCGTTTATTATTGCTAAATTGTATTGCTTTATGTTTTGTTCCCATGCCTTTTTTTTTCTTATTTGTAGTTAACTTTATTAGTTTTCACAACTCATATTAAGATTTTAAATAACACTGCATATAGGACTCTCACCGCCACTGTCAAAAGCGAAAAGCGTTACCATAGAAACCATCTATCAACATCCTTTACGTTTTTTAATTCACGGGAGCACACTTACTATTATAGATATCAAATTTGTAAATTTTGGGGATGGATTTATCCACTTATAAGCGTTTCATACTCATTAAATCTTATGTTTTTGGTAGAACCCAATTAGTTACTTGTTAACAATGCCTGTTCCCCTAATCAAATTATGTTGATTTTGTCACGTAATCCTACGAACAGAGTACGGCAAACGTAATTAACTCGCTCATTATTTATTAGCTGACAGTATAAATGTCAGCAAAATTCCCGTCACTGGACAAACACTTGCGTTTCCAGAAATTGATTAACACAATCTTTCTACAAACACTTTATTTTATACTTGGCCCACCATATAGAGTTTTTAAAAGAACAATCATTTTTTTTTATTCTAATAATTAAATGTTTGTTATCTTCTAAACTATTTATAGTTACTATATTATGGGGGTGTATAAAAGCATACGAGAAAAAAAATCATAGATTTCCAATGGTCGTGTTATAAGATATGGGTGATTCTACAAAAGTTGGGCAACTTTTGACCTCATTTGTTTATATAGTTTTCAGAGAAAATTAAACAGTATTTTGTTATGAGAACATAGATAATATAATAAATATACTGTTCCAGACCGGGCCAGTCACTTTTTCAAACAGTTTCTGAAATATCTGTGTTTTCTAAATTTGAATGCAAGGGAAGTGACGAGGATACCAGGGTACTGATCAAATACATAATTTATTGGAAAATATAAGATTTATTGCAACTTTGAGCATATTATACATTAAATATCTTAAAATCAAATAATACCACACATCAGTAGCGGCTGGTGGATTTTGGGTATACCGATATCTCAATTATTAGATATGGGACCCACACCAAATTTATATGAGTTTATAATGACATTAAGTTGCACAAGCAGAATTTAAATTGAAGTTTGCGAATAAAAGATAACCGAAACATCGAAATAATATATTATTATAATAAATGGGATACAAATTTGAGATTATAATTCGGAATTAAGTATTTTACTGATATTTTTTATTAGTGAATGCTATTTATCAACAAATCACATATAGCCTTTTCTAAATTACAATGAAAAATATATACGTAAGAAATTAACTAGTCACCACAGTACTGAAATTTTGACTGGAACTATACGTGCATTCACCACAACTTTGCCGCTTTCATTGTTTTCAAGATGATTGTCGTGCAAAGGGCGGGCTCTGTAGGTAATTTGTTACCAACACTGGAGTTAAAACGATTTATCGCAGGAATTTTGAATTTTAACATTGGACACAGAACTGACGGGTACAAGTGAGTACAAAGATTATAAATTTTTTAAAAATTGCTATATAAAATATAAATAATATTTTAACCCTGCATAAAGAAATGTCACTTCAACTGTCAAATATCAACTATAAACAACTCGCAATATTGTCGTGTTTAAAGCAAATATAATAAAATGACAAAACTAATTTTGTTTTTGCATGGAGGTACCTATTTCTAAAAGTTCTTTTCAAAAAATGACAGCTTCCTCTAAAGCAGAGATTTTCAAATTTGAATAACTTTCAAAAAAGTATTAGGGATTAATTTGGCAATATTTTTAAAATAAAAACTTTTTTGAAGATGCAAAGCCAAAATAATGTTACTTCTATTTTTAACAGTTTCAATTATGTTTTTAACATTTTTTTCTTTGATTTCAGGTATGTGTCAAGATGGTATCAATTTATTCCTGCTGTATTTTTGTGGTCAGGTAAATTAAACAAAGAATTGTAGTTTACTTTGCCTTAAAAATATTTGTTTTGAAAATTAAAAAAATAAATTAAAATAATCCAAAACAACCTTTGGCGAAGACACGTAATCGTCTTTAAAGAAATTAAGTTTTTCCAATCCACAACCAAGATATTAATCAGCCATTTTTTGCTACAAACAAGATAAAATAATCATAAAATACAGTTTAAATTAAATATTAAATAATTGAATCACTTATTAAGATTTTAAATATTTTGTGACCTCATATTATAACATTAAAATATACAAAAGTAGCCAAATACCACATAAACTGAATTTATATAAAAAAAAATATTTATAACTTAATTCAATCCTACAAAAATTAAACAGTTCCCTTCAAAATTTGATATTTAATATCAGAATGTAATTAAAAAAATCTTTTATTTATATAACTAGAAGAAACTGTACCAAAAATTTGCTACATTGTAGAAACAAATAGAAACAAAATGAAGAGACAAATAAAAATAAACCTATACAATTTTAAAACAAACATTTAAAATGTACATTAATATTTTGGTAAAATTTAAAGTACGAAATGTTAAAAGAATTATGTTCCCTTATATCGAGTAAGGTTCTTGGAACTCATAATACCAAAAAATAGAAATAAAGAATCCCCTTTCCTTATATAATTTCAAGTTTGTGTTCCAAAGTAGACCCATATTTAATAAGACTTAAAAAATGTACTTGAATCTTGGGATTCCTGCATCGCAACGTAAAAATTTAAACATTGAACTGGTCTCGTCGAATTTGCGTCACTCTTATCAATGAGACGTCGCCAAAATTGTATGGTTACAATATCCAATCTATTTTAAAATTAAAATACTTTAAAATAAAATCGCACTCAATGAAGCCGTTTTAAATATAAATCTTGTGACATTTTTCAGGACTTGGTCACTTTTGAAATATGCAAACATTTAATTTTATTTGAAAGGATGAAAATACGTTGGGAATTAACTTGGAAATATGCAGCTGTTTGAAGAAACAATTTCCTGGCAATTTTTTGAAATTTAAATAAATTATAAAGATATTTTATCGAATAAATTAAAATATTAGTATGATTCATACTATATTTTTGATAATTATTTTTGGTTAACGTAATTTTAAAAGAAGAATTACCGTAAGGTAATTCAGAAGTAATAAATGTCCAGAATTATAAAAAAAAATTAAAACTCATATTTAAAATCATAGAAATTACAACTTTTTTTAGGAAATTATAAACATAATTAAGACAATCATAATAAAGCAATAAATATTAATATAAATTACAAAACAAACAAGTACCGCAAAAATCTTTCGATTTTTAAGTCTGGGGAAAGCAAACGTTTGCACAAGGTGAATAATCTCATAATTTATGAAAAAGATAAATTTGTACAGCTACTTAATTATTGTTAATATAGTGGATAGGTTTGTAAATAAAACATCCATGACTAATTGGGCAATTTAAAGTAAGCAATGATAATTTTTATTAATCATTTTTGTATGTTTTAAGGATTAAGAAATTAAAAAAACAAAGCTTTGCAAAAACCTTTTAAAGTACTGTAATTTTTCTCAAGGATTTCATATAAATGTTTGCAATTTAACCATTCATATATGATAGAGAGATATAACTAACTATTTCGCAAAATAAAATTATAGTTTGTACACCACCATAAATTCATTGTTACATGGAAATAATGCATTTAATTTTGAAATTGTATGACTAACTTTTGCCTACATACGCAAATCCTATATTAGAACACAGCTATCCTAGTATTTTATGTTAATTAAATATTAGAGTTTGACTTGTATAACGTACTACATTTTTTTTTTAATTATAAAAAAATATAATAAGTAGTTTTATTGTAAAAATGTTTTTTATATTCTTAAAAACATTTTGTAATGACTAAACCCTAATACAATAACATCGTGTCCAATCAACTTACATTACTCATATTACGCTTATCAATGTAAATGACATGTCAAAAATATATCGGACACAAAAATTAACTTAACTACCCACGACTTGTTAACATATCTCTAAATATGTAATATTTTTTAGCAATAAGTATTTTTAATTTAAAAAAATAAGTAGGTTAGTCATTTTTACGATAAACCTTTCGCATAAACAAACATTAATGTTAAGTCTACTACTTGGTGGTCACGTACGGGATCCTTGGGGCACGCCATATATTATTCTGTTAATTAATGTGATGTTTGAAAAAAGTTTGCTGTAGATTAATTTGAACAAATTATGCGTAATATTCAGGGAAAAATATTTTCAGTTTCAACTTTGGCGATTACCAAACTTTTAGTATTGAATGCCAAATATTTATTAGCAAATTGCTGGCATTTTTCCTTCTGTTTTCATATAACTGAAAATTAAAAATGTAATGTATTCCAAATTAAAAAAGTAATAAATTGTGTCCCTGAAGTAACAATTGCAAGATGCTTTTGATTTATTTAGTGTTTAAAATTGCTTTAATCTATTTTGCATTCGTAATGAGATAATTTAACCCACCCAAAATTTTGATTTTATAGGTTGGCTATACTTTAAACAGCATACTAGTAAAATAATATTTTGCATATTGGTTATAATATTTTTATGATTTTTCTAGTACTTAGGAGACTATTCTGGCAATAAATTTTGGAAATTTGTCAACAACGTTAAGAAGTTCAGAAGGCTCATAAAAAATTTCCAAGTCTTGGAATGTTTGAGAAATTAAGCAACATCGTAGAAAATCCCTGATTTTGTGAATTTTTGTAAATTTGGCAAGTTTGCAAAAAATCCTAGGTTCTACGAATTAAAAAAATTGCAATCCTGGGCTTTTTAAATTTTTGAAAAAAATATAAAATAGATTATTAAAGTAGTCAAAAAAATAAAAGTAACCCATGCTACTCTCAAAAAATTTTTGGGTTCTGGGAATTTTTTGAAAAAAAAATTAAAAAAAGACGAAAAAAGTAGAAAAACAATAAAAAAGCAAAAAAAGTATATACAAATAATTGTAGATGACGGTATCCTTGGATTTTGAAAAATTTACAGATTTTGTGATTTTTTGTAAATTTGGCAACGTTGCAAAAAAGTTCTGTGAAAAAAAAATATATAAAAAAATTAAAAACCAAAAAGTAGTAAAAAAAGTAATAGTTACTGACAAAAAAATCATTGGCTTATAAGAATTTTTTGTAAAAAAATTATAAAAAGACAAAAAAAAGTGGAAAAAGGATCAAAAAACAGAATATATAAATTTGGCAACACCGCTGAAAAGTCAGAAGGTTTTAAAAATTTAAAAGTTTTGTAATTTTTGGGAAATTTGGCAACATCGCAGAAAATCCCTGATTTCGTTAATTTTTGGAAATTTGGCAACGTTGCAAAAAAATCTAGTTTTTTTAAACAAAAGTAGAAAAATATCAAAATAGCAAAAAAAAATTTACATAAATAAGGCAACACCGCTAAATAGTGCAATATGACGGTATTCTAGTATTTTTCAAAATTCCCGTATTCTGGGAAATTTTGGAAAGATGGCTCATAAAAAATGTCCAAGTCTTGGAATTTTTGAGAAATTAAACAACATCGCGGAAAATCCCTGATTTTGTGAATTTTTGGAAATTTGGCAACTTTGCAAAAAAATCCTAGGTTCTATGAATTAAGCCGCTTATTGTAAATAAATAAATTAAGGACGGCATGGCGAATCGATTTTGACATTAACAATGACTGTGATACCAACTATCTAAAGTAAAATTCGACCAAATTAAATTAAAAGTATAAAATTAATTCTTTTATAAAATAGCATAAATACTTTTTGTCGCACTCGTCCATTACAAATTGTCCGCGTTCGACAAAATGACGTCCTATGACATTAGTTCTTTAATATACTATTATTCTTATGCAAATAATTTAAAGGACTCTTTAAAATTTAGTCCTAAGGCTGTCTTGAAGATCATTTGTTTTTTTTCCAAAGTTTTATTGGATAGTTTTATAGCGACTTTATAGCATTAGTGTTACTAAAATATTAATAGTTGATCAAATGTTTGGTAATAGTTATCATAATATTACAAAATATGTTCTGATTCTCAGTTACTGTTTTACAAATAGTATAATCGGGAAATCCGGTAATTTTACAATATTAGACATATTTACTTAAAATATTGAAACCTGACATTAAAAAATTTCCCCATCCTTGTAAACTTTTTAATCAACAAACATTGTTAACTAAAAATACCTTTATTCTTCTTGTACAATTAACATTACAATGTGCATTATTAAGGAAAAAATCGACCAAAACAGTCGAAGGTTTTTCTATTTTTAACATCGATCCAGCCATAAAGAGGGCAAATTTTTTATGAAATTTTAATACGTTTTACAGCATTATGACGACAGTGTAAACACTAATACGTCAGAGACACACCACGGCGCACTGTGATATCTGATTTTAAAGAAATACACTGGACAAAAGAATTTCTCGAAGTTTTTTTTTATAATTTTATCTGTAATATAAAATGTGCTCAAGTTTTAGTTTTTGTTATATTTAATATTAATTGTTTATTGATGATAAATAATATATAAATAATATTTAATTTGGATTTAAAATGATATAAGTTATTGTATCTTTTGACATCTAATATTTTTTAAAATACAAATGTATATACATAAAATATTTGTGAAAAAAATCTACTCACTGAGATATTACACTGCACGGTGGATAGGTTTTTAAATAGCAAATTAATGAACTTAAACTTTTGAATTATAAAACAGCAACACTCTCATTTGCATATAAATTCTAACTGACCTTCAGGAATCACATGCATCTATAATGTCGTAAACAGACGTTTTTGCTTATTTAAAATGATTAAAGCGCCATCCGTGGCATAAAATTTAAAGCAAAAACAGATTCACGGAGGATAGAATCAATTTTTGTAACACCTACATAAATGGTTATAAAAATTATTTCGTTTAATTTTTAATAATTTTTTATATTTGATTCGATTGCTTTGGATGTGTTTAATTTACTTAGTGAACTGATATTTTTAGTATGCTTTTACTACCTCAGATATTTGAAAACATATAGGTTAACCTAGAAAGATTAACATTCACGGAGGATAGGTTTTAGACTTTTAAAACATTGTAAAAAATAATTAATTGCGGTAAAAAATCTGGAACTGGGCTACTTAATTATGAAAGATTAAAACACAATAAAAGTGTAGGTCCAACTTATTTAGTTTTATTAAATATCACGGGGTAACACCATCGGGGTTTAAAAAATGTGCGAACCCCATTATTGGTTGGGCAGTTTTATCATTAAACAAATCAAGATAAAAATTAACATTTACTTTTGGAATGGACATTATGCTGTAACTAAACATGTCCATGTATACATATATTCCAAATAAAGATTAACAATGGACGTTTACAACAAACATAAATCTGAAAATAGAACTTTGAATGAAACCATTTGTTAAATAGAACGTTTCTTCACAATAATTACAATAAAATTCTTTGAAGTAACAAAAGAAATATGCTTGAAAAACAATTCTTTACGTAAGTAAACTCGAAGTAAAATGGGTCAATGTTTTTAAACGCGAAATGAAAATTCAAAGAAAAAAACATTAAGTTTCTGAGGAAACCTTCGAATTCTGTTGGAACAAAATCAAGATGAATAATGTTTGGTTAATATCAATTTCAGTGTCAAACAATTTTATTAGTTAATGCAGTATTTTCCAAATTTAAATAATTATCTACTTATTAAACTCGCCTTGGACTTACTCGCGTGCTATAAAGTACCACAAATCTACTATATTAAATAAACGCTTGCTATAAATTGTATTACCTTATCATCAGTTATCAATTGCTATATATACTATAGTTTATAATCGGTTATAAAGCGGTTGACAACAAATGTTCTTGACGTCATTACTGGAAATTCAACCTATACACAGTAAAAAAAAATCAACTCTAAGCAATACTAATTAGAGTTCACACAGGTCAACACTAAATAGTGTTGTTTTATAACACTACAATTAGAGTTAATTTGTAGTGTAATTAAGTATGATTTAACACTATAGCACTGAGGATAATGTAATTTTACACTGTATTAAAAAGTGTTAATTTATCTAAAATTGGGTACTTCTACACTTCCTGGGTAAAATTCCACTTTTGTTCAGTGTAAATTAACACTCTTTTAGTGCAAACTTCTAGTGTAAATTAACACCATTATTTAAGTAACACCTATTGGTGGTAGTGAATAAAACGAAAAGGTAAATAAAGAGAAACATTTATTTGGAACAAAAATCTATGACAATTATCAAAATCGGTGCCTTTTAAAATATAATTTTATATTTGAGTCGTATGGCTGGCTTAAGCAAAATGGTTCCTTAAAACGTAATAGTTTTAGATCAATGCAATGTTTTACCGGCTGTCAACTTGTAAGCAATTAATTATCTTGAGAATTCATCAGTAATCCATTTTTCTGTTATAAAAAATGGGTGATCTCATTGGTAGAGAGGCGTCAGGCGGCTGTATGTCGGGGATTTACCACACGTGTACAAATTTTCCATAATATTAATAAAAATGTAGGTATAGGTTAATATAACAACCATTACGCTTGAAAATAAAAAGTAAATCAAGTGTGTATGTATTTATATTATTAATGTTACAAGTACCCGACCTACTGCCGTAAATTATTGATATATAATATAGGTCGGGTATGGACATCCTTTTAACATATTGGTATTTATTGAGTATTGAGGCTTAAAGAAAAAGGAAGTATAATACTTACTTACTATAAATAAGAATGTCCCCTTATGGATTCACCGTACTTAAAATCTAACTGAACAAAAATGCCACACTTCCACAACGCGGTATCTCCGGATATGCACTGCGTAGGTACCAACCAAACATTTTAAAACGCATTTCGGTTATTACCAGTTTTTTCAGTCTATTTTGCAACTATTGGTGTAATTTAACTTTAATTGTGATACAATGTGCACTAGTAGTGTAAAGAAAAAAGAGCTCTTAGTAACATCAAAACAGACAAAGAAATTGGCATGCACTGTAGTGTACATTTTGTCACTATTTAACACATTAAGGGGTAATAAATACTCGCATTAAGTTTTTCTACCCTTTTGATTTATTTTAATAATAAATAGTGTGAATAATGTTCATATTCCTTAAATGTGTTTAATAAAGTTAATAAGCACTTAATGCTACCTAGTGTATTTTGTAGTGTAACTTTTACACTTACAAATCAACTCTAATATTTTTACCCCTACACTAAAAAATTTACACGGGCAAAATTTTTTACTGTGTATGTATCATAATAAAATCATGTAGTAATTTAAAGGATTTAAAAAAAAATTATCAGTATTATTGTCTACTGTGACGGTAATTTAAGTAGAGCATACGTATACAGGGTGCACCAAGTATCCTTCTATTTTAAAATAAAAATAGATACAAGGTTGGTTAAATTAGAAAAAAGTCTATTTAAATCTTATTTAAAAATTTTAAAAACATTTATATATCGACAAAAATGTTTAAAATAAAAATTAATCATACTCTCCTCCTTATAGGGGGAACTGTTACAGGGGGTAACATTAAAATTTCCAATGGAACACCCTATTTCTTATTGCAGATTCGTATCGTTCGACTAAAAATAGGTAGATTTTGTTTAAAACATTTTTTCATATTTGTAATAGATTTCGCTGTAATGAAAAAAATCAATGTTATTCGATTTTTCTTCTGTATACGATTCTCCAATAATTTTTGAATGAAATACTTGTTTTTATTTTTTAAATTTATTTATTTTATAAGTTTAATTAAAGTAGGTGATCAAAATGGTGGCCTTCGACTTCAATGCATGTATTATTTTGAATTTCGTTTTAATATTCTCGTGGGCTTGCATGAGGATTAGCGGCTGTCGCTGATAATACATTAATATCATTATTTCCACCTGTGACTGTTGCTCGACAAACTTTTTTTTTGGTTGAACACTCCCGTTTCTAGTAAACTGATTGACTGTACGGTGAAATGAAGTACGTGATTGAATTTTATCCGGAAAACGCTTAGCGTAGATATTAACAGCATCATCAAGATTCCTGCCTGCTTCTCCATAAATCAAAATCATTTCTATTTTTTCTTCCACTGTTAAAAAATCCATTATGAATAACTGCTTAACGAAAGGAGGTCTTTTTGTTTGCAAATTAATCTTCGAACTAAATTGATTAAATAATGCTAAACCATAAATAGTTTCTGTATACCTCAATAATAATTCTTAGTACCATTTTTTTATACCTTAATTAGGATTTAATTAATTAATTGACGAAATAATGTTTTTTTACCTTAAATGAGGTATTTTTATTAAAAATGGTACAATAATTCTTTAAATTAAAGGATTTAATGCTGGCAGGTAAAAAGTGACCACGGTGCGCAATTGAAAATTATCACCGAATGAAATAATGTATAAAACTTAAACCAAAGGAAACTTAAATATTAGTTAAAAAATCGCGGGTACACCGAAAAAAATAATGTAGTTGAGTTAACATTTAAATGTCATTTTTAAAAATGTTGTTTCAACAAAAAACCTATTGGATTAATCTATATTTTGGTGTTAAAGCAAAAGTCAGAGTTTGTCAAAGTTTATTTGTTCATTTGACAGTTTAAATATTAATTTAACATAAACTAATATTTTGAATTAAAATGTTTATCGTACTTTGATTTAATAGCTGGAATTTGTTGAATCAACTACTGAAATTTTTAGGATTACCTAAAAAAACTATTAAATTAACGTTTAGTTGCTCTTTAATCCAAAACTTTAAATTTGTTCATTTAACAAATTTAAAATGTTACTTTAAAATTTAAAATGTAAAATTTGCATTCATAAAATTGCCGAGAATGGCGCTTCGAACACTCACGCCACGTCATTAGACAATGACGTTTTCTTACATCTCGCCTTAGTTACCTTACGATTAGGTGTATATAAGATGAGATATCTGTTTGTTTAAGGTGTGTTCCACAGTAGAACTTTCACTACACCATATTGCCCGACACTGTTAAGACCCTCAATACAGGGCGAAACAGTCTGTCGGTATTTGAAGTAGGTGGAACACATGATACAAAGATGTATCATGGGTGGAACACGCTCAAAACAAAAACTCTGGGCGAGGTGAAGGTTCAATTCTTTCTATTTATATATAATAATATATTATTTCCATAATTTTGTTTTGGATACCTACCTTTAAAGAATTTTACATTTTCAGAATGTTAATTTAACATTTTATTGGTGTTAAGTGAATATGCTAAAAAGGTTACCTGGACATTTCAAGAAATTTACCTTAACACCCTAAGAATGTTAAATTAACCAAATTAGCAGATTAGAACAAATATTCTTATTTTGTTCATTTGACTGTTATTTGTTGTTCAATTAAACAATACAATTTGACATTTTTAGATAGTTAAGTAAACGTGCAAAAACCATTGCTTGTATTTAAAGTGCATAAAGAGTTGAATTAATATTTTTTTTGTTGTTTCAACAGCTTATTTTTTTCAGTGTACTTAAAAAATCAGATTTAATTTAATAAGATAATTATTACCAAAAAAGTGATATTTTTATAGAAAAATTATTGCAGTGCCGTGCCGTATAATTTTTCTTGTCAATTAATTTGTATAGTGAAATATAACAATTTTTTCAAAAGATATCTATCCACTTTTTACGAATTATGACTTAATATTCAAAATGCAATTAAATAATCGAAATCATGGAATCTAACCTCAAACTTAATTAACAATTAAATGTCATTATGCATATTTAAAATTCCTAATTTAAATCGGGGCTTATCTAACCGCTAACTACGCAAACGTAGTCGTCGCGTATTTGCAGGAATTCCTGCTGCACAGACAACGACAGCAGCAGCAAAAGCAATTAATATTCAATTTTCTCCTGTCGATAGTTAGCTCGGGTTGTACGATTCGTATAATACGAACGACAAGAATTTCGTCTTGCTGTTTTACTGGTGCTATCAGTTCCATATTTTTGTGTGGAGATTCTCGTGAAATTATCATCACGTTGCTGCTGAAATTTTGGATGATAACCTTTCAAGATTTTTTGCAGGATATTTCAGATGATTGGGGTTCACACGTGAAGTCTTACTATTACACAAAATAATTTCTGTTGTTTCATTCAGTTATTACAAAAATTTAAATTCAGGGAAAGTCATTGCACGAGTAAAATATTTTATCATATTAACATACCTCCTTTATAAATAATTTGAATAACAAATTTTTAGAAGTCAGTAACCTGCCAAAAATTTACAGGATTATTTTAGGAAAATATTAAAAAAGTATTTTGTAGGCTAATAAACTCTCTAAAAATGAATTAGTCAAAAATGACTAATTTAATAGATATTAGTAGCTGCTTTTTCACTTGAACCATGGAATACCTTGGTATCCCAAAATTTAACAGCCAATTCTTATGAAAAATTGTCCCCTGAATCCGAAAATACCAAAAGTTAAAAAAGTAGTACAGTTTTTGAGATATAGTCAATTTTCCATTTAATATGGAATTGACTATATCTCAAAAACTGCTTCACTTTCATAATTTTTGACGGTATTTTCAGATTCAACAATTTTACATAAGAATTGGCTGTTAAATTTTGGGATACCATGGTATTCCATGGTTAATCATAGTACAAGTGAAAAAGCAGCCACTGGTAACTATTAAATTAGTCATTTTTGACTAATTCATTTTTAGAGAGAACCCAGTTTAAATTTGTACCTTGCTGTTATGAATTTTCTTTAGAGTAATAATATGTTCTGTATTCTTAACACTCGTTAAAGTAATTGATTATGGCCTAGGCACTTAAAAATGACCAGTATGACCAATCGGGTAAGGTTATTTATGGCTACACTCTAAAAATTAATTAGTCAAAAATGACTAATTACTACAGTTATTAGTGGCTGCTTTTTGACTTATCCCAAAATTTAACAGCCAATTCTTCTGTTAAACTGTCCCCTGAATCCAAAAATACCGTCAAAAATTATGAAACAGCAGTTTCTGAGATATAGTCAATTCCATATTAAATGGAAAATTGACTATATCTCAAAAACGGTTCTACTTTTTTAACTTTTGACGACATTTTCGGATTTAGGGAAAATTTGATATCAAATTTTTAGGTTTTAGTTTTTTTATTGTTTTAATCCAACTTTACGTTATTTAATATCTTCAAAACCGTTTAAGATAGAAAAGTGAAATTTTAGACTATAATCAAACTTTTTATGGCCAATAAGTTGGAATGATAACAAATTCAAAATTTGTATAAGGGGTGGGTCAGATAGATAAGGAGTGAGGGTAAAATTACCCTAATTTTTTTGTACGTATCTTGTGCTATGATTTGATATCAGATCATAAAATTTTTAGTTTTACACTCAAAAAAGGTCCTCTTAATGAACTTCGATAGCATACACCGTTTTCGCTTAAAATCGATTTAAAAATTACCTTACATAGCATAAAAATTCATAATGAAATCACAACTAGAGAAAAAGATTCAGCGTAGGCCATGGACAATTTTTAAACACCTTGTAACATATTACATGAAACTGTTACCTGTCTTAAATAATTTTTTCTAAAGATGGCAGCTGTGTTTCATGGCCTACGCTGATTTTTTTCTCTTGTGAATTCATTATGATCTTTTATGCTATGTAAGGTAATTTTTAAATGGATTTTAAGCGAAAACAGTGGATAATATCAAAGTTTAACAAGAGGACAAGTACAAAAAGTTAGGGTGGTTTTAACCCCTATTCCCTATCTATCTGACCCACCCCTCATCGAAATTTTTAATTGTTATTATAACATCTTATTGGCCATTAAAAGTTTAATTAATTGCCAAAATTTTACTTTTTTATCTTCTCGTTTTGGATATATTAAATAAAAACCATCTTCAGGAGCTCCTTTTTTAGGGGCTGTAGTTCCCTCGTCCTATGTTTATAGGAACTTTTTTTCTTATTTTTGTACGTAGAATCTGTTGTAAAAGTATTGCACGTTTTTTTTCAATAAATTTCTTTTAATTAAAGCAAGTGCTTGTGATAAAAACTTTTAGATCATAGGATAAAATAGTATGATTGGGTTAACAATAACGATATTTTTTTGAAGATTTTAATCAAAAACATTTAGTTTGAAGTATTCATTTACGTATTCATCTATATTATTAACCGGGAAAAACACTTTTAAGTATTAAATAAACAGTACTTATAAAAGTGGCCACTATCAAAATGATTAAATTTAATTAAATTTAAAAAACCACACCATATTTTATTCGCTTAAAAAGTAAACTTTTTTGCATATTTGGGTCAAAACCGTAATAAAAACTTTTATAGGGGTTCGACCTCGACCTTATACCTAAAAATAATCCAAACCCAACTTATACGCTTATTTAAATACTTTAATTAATCCAGTAATTGGGGTATCAAAAAATGTAAATTTTAATAGAATGAATTTAAAAATATACGTCTGGGTATTTCTTTTGTTAGTATACATTTTTTTCCCTGCTAAGCAATTATTAAATATTTAAATTGAAGACAATTTTTTAATTTGGTAAATGCACAATATAATATAAAGAAATAATACTTATTTTAAAATGATCATAAATAAATAAGTTTTACATTTTGCGTTGGATTATAGTTTTAGTTGTAACGTTAAATCCTGTTGATATTATCAATTATTGATTTGATCATTCATTCATGGAAATTCTAAATTTAAAATAATTCTAGTTAAATATTTATACTACTGTTTGATCAAGTAATTTTCAATTATTATAACTAGTATCTTGGGATTTCTATTATTTTATCCTCTAACGCATTTAAAATTTTCGGTATTTCTTTTTATAAAGCACGTGTTTTAGCTTATGTGATAATATTTGTGTTTACTGAGGAAATGTACAATATATTCAAAAACAAAATTTTCCGAATCATTTTAAATTACTTATGCCAAATTTTACGTGGAATGTTTTGTAATATTTTAATATTTATATGTATTGATAAAAAATGTGTCGCAATTCACACGCTATCTTTTAGCAGAAAACATATTTTAATACATACACAAAAGAAAAAAGTAGGTCGTGAAAAGGTGCATTCACAAGAAAAGTCTAGAAATTGTGTTAAACTGTTATTTTTGCTGTAGTATTTTTTTAATTGAGAGTAGTAGTATTAAAGCCGGCAACGTGGTATTTTAATAATTCATACCACATTCTTGTTTCAAAAATATGGAAAACTTTGTTTCCAATTAAAATTTTATTTTTTAAATATGCATTTTTTAATAACGTTGACTACATTTTGCAAGGTAATTTTCCCATAAACTAATCATATCAAAATAATAAATATACAATTAAAATTATCACACTAGGTATGTGCTTTCCAGTCAATTATCAAGCCACTTAAAAAGTTGAAAAATCCCAATGGTATAAAAAACGGTTTAATTTACTATTAAATTATCTACCCAGTAGGAAATTTGTTTAGTCAATTAAATAATTATATTACTGTCATCATTTAATTAATTGCATGTTTTTCCAGTATAGGTATATTAACAATTGACGCACACTATTTGGATCTGTTGCACAATTTTTTTTGTGTTGTGTTGTCACAAAATTTTATAATTAGCAATAGTCATTAGCCTAAATAGACAACCATCAAGAATTTAAAATATTTTAATAGAATAAAAAAGTATTTGAGAAAGGGCTTTCATGCAACTTTAAAAGATATTAAAAACTAACGATTTTGTTTTAATTGAACACCCTATATCTTTAAAATAAAGCGGTATCTTTTTTCCTAAAATTCATCCAAAGGTTGAGTACATTCATTATCAGCATCCAATCAAAGAACACCCTGTATAGTGTCCTATTTGATTAAAGACAAAAAAGTATTTTTTAACAGTGTTATGTAAATTTTTTTACAAATCTAATAAATGACAATTCAAGGCTATTTTCAATATACATTACTACAAAACATTAATCGAGATCGGCTTATTTTCTGACCTTAATAACCCTAATAAACATATTATTTATGTAATTGCTATTAATAATTGTAAATATGGACGTGCAAAACACATAGTAAATGTGCATAAATTATTTGTTTCAAATCTAGAACTTACCATCGCAATATCTGCAGCGTAATTTTATGAATATTCCCCGGAGAAATTTTAGATTTAATTGGGCAAAAAATGGTATAATTAAGTTTTAGAAATTTCTCTTTGATAAATAATTTAGTTAATAGCATGGTGTAGCAAGAATAATTAAGCTAGAGAATAGGTTTATAATTTTAACTACTTATCTATTAGGGTGGATCAAAACTGTTTTTTTATAATGGCAGGGGCAGCAAAAGTTGCCATATATATAGGTGAGCATTTTTCTAAATAAATTTAAAAAACATTACATTGAAAAAAAACTATATCGCTATTTCTTTAAATGCCCTATATACAAAAAATATAAGTAATTTTCAGTGTACCTACGTGACAAAGTTCATATTTTAATTAATTACACCTGACTTTATCTTGTAACGTTAATTTCTATTAAATATTAAATATACAAAACAAGATAATGAATAAAAAACAACTAATTCTGTAGTGGTTACTTATTTGTTTTTAAATCGACCTATATTACTGGTCTAAACTAAAAACAAATAAAACACTAGACAAAAAATAAAATTTGTTTTTTTACGATGTCACCATAAATTATTAACCCTGCTAATAGGCTTAATAGCCGACATAATAAAATTAAGATATCTCCATATTTGTCGAATCTACAAACATTTTTGTTATGTTAAATCATAGGAAGCCATCCCACAACCATAGTAACGTTACTTAAAATGGTATTGGTGGATCACAAAACAGGTGAAAGTTGCAAAACAATAAGATGAATCCTTGCTCAATTTTTTGGTTTTAAAATCAAGGACAGAACGTGCTAAGCTATCTTCAATATTGGAACAAAAGATAATTTTTATTGTTTTTAACATGAAAATGATATGTTGTCCTTTATTACTACTTAATTTTGTACAGGGTGGTCCACGTAAGGTGACCCATATACTTATCTCAGAAACTACTGTCACAAAAAATTTGTAAGGGAGAAATATTCACAAAGTAAAAAATATTTTTATAATTTTATATTTTCATTTATACAGGGTCTTCGGTTTTCCGTGAGACGATACCAACTTTCTTATTTTCAATCGAACACCCTGTATTTTTTTGCATTTTTAGATTCTAAACACTATTTTAGGTAGACTTTATAACTATATTAATATTAAGGAAAATGTTAATACTTTTTGAGTAAAATTAAAATTTATTAAAATTGCTCTACATGTAGACATTCGCTAAAAGTTAAAACGATTTTTCTAATTAATATATTTACAAAGTATACCTAAAATAGTGTGTAGAATCTAAAAATGCAAAATTCAAATTCAGGGTGTTCCATTGAAAATAAGAAAGTTGGTATCGTCCCAAGGAAAACTAAAAATGAAAATATAATATTTTAAAAATATTTTTTACTTCGAGAATATTACAATTTACAATTTTTTGTGACTCCAGTAGTCTCTGGGATAAGTATATGCATCACCTTACGTGGACCACCCTGTACATACGTACTACTAGCAGGGCAGTATGGTAAATGGTTTATCTGAGACTTTTTTTTTACATTTTACCTGTCGCCAAATTGTATTTTAAACTTTTAAATTGAAATGTTTTATAAAACTTTTTTGACGATCTAACAGCTTCTTAATTAAATTTGTTTGATTAGCAAAACCACAAAACTGTAGGCATGTAATGCAATCTTTTTGTAATTTAAGGTGGAAATTAATTTTTCAGGTGAAAATTCTGGAAAGCAAATTAAACTGGAGAAATGATTTAAGGTTTCATTAAAATGTTAAAATAAGGGGTTTAATTCAAATTATGATATTTTGTAATACAAGTTAATTTTACATTACGCAAAAAATAAACTTAAAAACGTAATTTAACAAATTATTAAAATTGGTTTAATACAAAATTTAATAATTAAATGATAAGGCACGTGAGGGGACAATTAAATAACTAAAAATAGACGCGAAAACAAGGCAATAATAACAAACACTTTATTTCCTTTAATAAAGAACTATTTTTAAATCAATTACAAAAATTGTGATAGTTAAGTTTCAACAACAAACCCATTTAATCGAGAGCAATTTTATGAAAGCGGAAAATTTGTAAAAAAGTAAAAATATAACACGATTATACAAATCATTAATGTATTAAATTCGTGGAAAGTTTTACCAATAATGGGGGTAACGCGCGTCAAAAAAAATTAACACGTTGAATGTTAAGTGATTTGATAATTGTTAAATAAACATTTAAGGTTTTATGTAGTTTTTAAGTAATTTATAAGTAATCTTCTGTTTTTATTTTCCGTATTAAAATTATTTATTTATTCACGTTTGATAAAGGCCATTTTAGTCACGAATTGAAATTAGGCACGAGTTAGCTTGCGAGTGTCTAGAAAAGTTTATAGACGAGCTGCATACTATACTTTTTCTAAGACTTTCTGTGTAAATCTTAATTTAAATTAAATCCTATACACAAGCAGTTTTACACAGTGAAAGTGAAGAGAATATCCACCCAATTTTTTTAAATGCTTTATCAGTTAAATCTAGTTTACTGCAGCCACAGTATGTTTACTTAACAGTAGCAGTAATATACATTTTCATTTAGACTTTAAATTAAGCATATACAGGGTGTAAAATTAAGCCTATTTTTTCCGAAACTTTCAGCTTGTAAGATACAATATCAGCAATAACAGCGGATGTCAATTGGAATTTTACTGTAGCCCAATCTTTTAAACATTTTATTTTTTATTTATTATCAATGTTTTTAACGAAGATACACTGTTTTAAAGCAAACGCACCAGATAAAGACTTGTGTTTGTACGATTTTTTTGCCGGTGAGTGTATGATTTTTTTATATTCAAAGGTCTTAATATAATAAAAAAAATTCAAATATTGTAATATTTTTAGAAAATAAGACAAAATTAGCGTTAAACTGACGTATACATAACCTCAATTTTTTGACTGCAATATTTATTCAAAGTATGACTTTTTATATGGAAAAATATTCAAAACTGTTTCAAAATACTACTAAAACTGTAAAAACTGCAAACCGTTTTAAACATTTTATTTACTTACTTATATGCCAGATTATAGTCTTGAAACAGCTCAAAACTGCACATTTCACGATATTTTTTTATAAAGACATTGTATTTTGTAATTTGAAATTACTAGTCTATTTACTATTATTAAATCAAATGACAACATACATTATTAAATATTTCATTGACAATTTTTATTGCCAACTATGCAAGGTAAGTTTCTATAAAAAAATACAATACTAAATTTCTTCACATTATAAAATTAAATCCTGTACACTACATAGCCTATATTTCCTTAATTTCATTAAAGCTCAGCTGTTTTGATATCCTGGTTAAATCATTACATATACAACAATTACATTTTCATTTAATAACACTTTTTTTTAAATACTTTAAATTATTTTCCTATATTAGTGTAAACATAGATATGCAAATTACGAGTAAATTATTGCCGTTTTGAAGTTTACAGTTTATCTCTTTTTCTTATGTTATTTTCATGGCTTTCTATGATAAATATAAGAACTCCAAAAACTTAAAGTTATTGAGCATTTTTTAAATTTAAATACGTTTCTGAATTTGGTATACCTAAAAACCCCTAAAACGATAATTCTGTAATACAATTTTATACAGGAAGGTCAAATTTGGAGAAAATAATTCTAGAAAGGATTTTGCCAAAAAGTTTTGTCATTTCTTAAGGTATTTTACGAACTACACATTCGCTTAGTTTGTATAGTAATATTAATGTAATTAGAGCTAAAATGTTAATGATAAACTATTTAAAAGGAATATTTTAAATACCTAAAAAATTTTTTTGCAAAATCTTTGCTAGAATTTATACAGTGTAAAATTTACCTTGCTTTCCGCTCATCCTGTATAAAATTTTGTTATTGGGTATGCCAAATTCAGAAACGCTATTTGTTTTTATATTTAAAAAATGCCCAATAATCTTTGACGTTTTTTGAGACCTTCTATTTATCATAGAGGGACATGGAAATGACATATGACAATTTTGTTCATCAAAAGATAGAGCTTTTCGAGTACTATAATCTAAAAATATGTTTTTTAAATCGGTCTATTTTTAAATAAATACCAAATTGTCCTCAATCAAAATGAAACACATAATAATTGAACATTAAATTCAATTATTTAATTTACAAAAACAATTAGAATGTAGATTACTTTGTTTGCTTTTGTTATAAAATGGACTTAAGTGGGTATAAACACTTTACATTGTACATTGTAAAAAATATCAATGTTTAATTTTAAATGCATATTTATTTATTTACTTTGCATTCGCAATATTTGTAGGTGTTTTGACAAAACTTGCCTCAAAAATTATCTCAACTAAAACAATTTTTGACATGAAATCCTAAAACACGTCCTGCAAAATGTATTGGGAGGTACGACTGTGCATGGCATCAAATGGCCAACATGGCAAGATTGATTTTCTGTATTTAGGTTATGTTTATAATTCATCATAAATCAATTTAATCGTAAGAAAATCATGATTTTATACATATTTTTAAGAACCTTTTACTAAAATACGTTGTTTTATAACAACTAAAAAGACTTGAACTGTCAAAGAAATTGGTTATGTTCGTATGTTTAGAAATAGACATACGTTTTTTACCTTACAAAAAAGTTTGCAATATAATGTGAAACAAGGACCGCTACGTTTTTCTATTGCAATATCTACATTCTCTCTTCTCTTTATTGCAATATTTTCTTGTAATATTCACTTAAAAAGTGTTTTGCAATATTTTTAATTCAAGTTATGTATTTTGTGACCTTTTAAAAACACATTGACAAGTTGTGGCTTTATGGCGCTTTAGTCATGGGCTAAAGTTAGCAACAGGTTTTTAGTCACGGACTAAAGTTAATTTTAAGTTAGTTGACAGTTGTCAAATGTCACACATTTGTTAAAAAAAAGTGCCTTTCTTGTAAATAATACTAAATGTGAAATGTGAAAATTATTTTATCTCCACGCGGTCTATAATTTAAACTTTATTGTTGTCAACATTCGATAAAGAAATACCTTGTTATGGCCTAGGCCGATAAAAATTTTTATGAGGCAAGTAATTAGTTCGATTTTTTCTCGCTAGGGGTATTGTTTTGGCAAATTAATCCTTTTCTAAGAAATTAACGTACTAAACTGGTTTAATTTATTTATAATAAGCACTAATTTGTTTGTTTTACTGTTAATGTTAAATATTTTTCATTAAATAATTGTAAAATTAAATATGGCTAATAAAACAAAAAGTGGGGTTAGGCAACCAAGAAAACGCACGATTCTTTTTCTACGAAATTAATTATCTTTAAGTTTTTATTTGCTTTAAGTTTTCAGTGAAATTAAATGTTAAACACAGCTTAAACATTCCAAACTACCTATTTTTTAAATAAAAATCCAAACAAATTGAAATTAGATACCTATTTATTAAACAATTAATTGAATTCAATGTAATAGCAAAAATCCATTTCTACTTAAATCATGTAGCTAGGTATTGTCAAACTATTACTGCTTCTAAAAGCAATAATAATTATTGTACATTTAATGTAATCTTTAGCTAATAAATAAATGAGATTCTAAAAAAGTGGGCCGCTTTGATGTTTAATTAAATTGACCTATATAAAGTGCTTTGAAGATAAAATGTTGTATGCCATTCGGCCAAGAAGTGCCTTTTTGTGCTTCGCTCAATTGTAGGCCTCCGCTACGCGCCTTTAAACCTTGAGCTTAGTACAAAAAGCCTTACTTCTTAACCTAATGACATAAGTAACTATTATTATCCCAATACAAAAATAAAATAGTTTACTTTTAATATTGATACATGTAAGAATTTTTAATACTTTGTAATAATATTTTGCAATTATAGTATTAAAAAAATCAAAGTATAAAATATTTTTTAACATAATCATATTTAAAAGTTATTTTAATATTTTAAAGTATCAATAATTGGTAAGTTTAATAAAAATAATAACAGGCAATGTTAATGGTGAAAATAACGTCAAAAATTGGTTTATGGGGATGGTTACTTTATTTTCGTATAGATGTTGCTTTATACAAATATTTAATTTTATTAATTTTTTTAGCTAATATTAAGTATTTGTCGTAGAAAAAGTATTGTATACAACTCGATTATAAACTTTTCTAGGCACTCATTTAATTAAGCACTCGCTGGCAAGCTTGCTCGTGACTAAATTGAATTCGTGACTAAACTGGCGTTTATCAAACTTGATACATAATATCCTATTATACATTTAATTTTATTTAGTAATGTAAGTAATATGCATATCCAAGTTTTTAATTTTTAAAGAAATTATTAATTACATAAGACAGCATTTGTTAATAGGATTTGGGTATGAAGACTTTTTCTTTCTCCTGTACGTAAAATAACCTTGAAAATTTAATGTAATCAGTTTTCCTACTTATACTTGGGATTGTAGAAATAGCGACAAATAACTTAAATGAGGAAAATCCTATTCAATTTTTATAATATCTAAAAATGGCAGATAGATCATAATCAGGATTTACAATTATGTGAGTTTGCTCACCACTATCACTAATTTCTTATCGTACGTCTTAAGAAACAGGAAAAATTTAATATAACAAAAAGCGTTATTCATTTGGAGGTACATAAAAACCAGTATTGATTCAGACTTTTTATTATTAACCAGGCAACACATTCATAGAATTTCCCGGTAACGCGACCCTTGACTGGTTCGAGGTCATAAAAATAATTGACGTAAGCATTGAAAGGTAAAAGAGAATTCAGGAAAAAGGAAAATTGACTTTCCTTTACAACCTGATGCTAGCGCCCTCAATATTTATTTTATATACCTTATAAATTGGGGAAAATTCTTTAATGTGTTTTTTTATATATTTTTTTGACGCGTGAGTTTATAAATATCAAGAAATATCAATAAACCAATCAAAAATTGTATTTTCAGAATCATTAAGCACGATAAAAAATATTCGTAAATAAAAGTATTTTAAAATGAAATTTTGTTCTTGATGTAATTATTTTAAAATGTATGTATAACCGGGTGTTTAATTTATGTATCAAGTAGTCTAAGGTTTTAATTTAAAACCCATCGATTTAAATATAGATTGATATTTAATTTGTTAACGATAAGAATTTCGTAATGTTTCGAATAACATTTTAGAAAAGTTAATTAAATATTTTAAACCATATTAAATTATTTCTAAAATAACACTGTATTTATATTTGTGAAATGTTGGTTAAAATTTTTTATCCGGATTTGAAAAACCAGGAAATCTTTTGAAACTAAAATAAATGCGATTCAATAGAAAATCCCAAATCCAAATTTAAGAATTACTTAAACTTGGCAACTCTTTGTTCGACCAAACAAATGAACTCATTTCGTGGAAACATGTTTTTAAACATGCTTTTGTTTGATATACATAACTAAAGAGAACAAAAAACATGTATAACATTACATTTTTTTGTTGGCAATTATTTAAAAATACACTTTCAAATTTTATATTTAAGAATTAGGAGAAATTTATAAATAGCTGAATTATGCAGAATTTTATAATTTTATACTTCCAGAAATTAAATTGGCTCGCGATTTTTTTGCAAATATTTGTTTTAGTTCACCTTAGTTAAAAAGATAATTTAATATTGTTTTTTATGACATCAGTTAAAAAATGGCCCAATTTCATTATAATATAGCCCTTTAGACATGACTATTACATGCTCCTATTATTGTCTTTAACACCAACCACCAAAAAAACTACAAAATAAGGAAAACTTAACCTCAAAACCAAATTTATCTTTGTGGTAGTTAACAAAAATATTGTGTGCGAATATTGGTCAAAAGACGACGTATGATGAAAAACCAAGTGCGTAAAAGTTATTATTATTCTTCACTGTCATAGATAAGTGTTACAAGATTTTTTTGAGATTGTAAATTCCTTTACATTAACCTGTAGGTGTTAAAATATACAAAACCTACGCTTTTGGCATTTAATTTCACTAATTATTGGGATTAATGGTAATCTTTGTTTACTGACAATCGATTTTTTTATCTGCTTTTGTTTTTGTTTTGCATTCAGCGCGGATTTGCGTAAAAGTTTTCAGGAAATTTTGTTTTTTTGGTGAAAGAGGAAATTTCGATTTCGTTTTTACTGAGAAATTTATGAAAATATATTATTTCCTGGCAATATTGTTATTGTTTGACTAATTTAATATATTTTCGGATATCTTTCTACGCATTACTGTTTTTTGTAAAGTAATATATTATAATTTTGGGTGTTATATTTACAAAATATAAAACACAATATATATATATATATATATATATACATACTGACGTTTCTTCTGTTTGTCCCATTTCAAACCCGAAGACACGTTTATAGTATAAAGTATCAAAATTTAAAATCCGTTTAGCCTGCCAAAAATGGCGAATGCGCCGGGATTAAAACCAAATTTAGGAGTATCACAATTTACACCCTTAGGGATAAAATTTAAAAAAATCCACCAAACGCTTAATCAGCTATAAACCCAGTTTTAATTTAAATAGATCAAATAGATAAAACATTGTTATGAACAAATGTTTAACTCATATCAATTATAACTTTAAAAATATTTGTCAAAACACTTCAAACTATTTTTTAACACTCCACGAGGTTCTGTGTAATCGACGAAAACATGCAAATAATCTAAAAATATTAGGTTTTAAAGTAATAGATTTTTGGATGCTTTAAATAATAGTTGACATATTTTTCTTTATGAGTAATACGACGTATCGGGGCAATTCGCCGTATCGGCAAATTTTATTCGTAATGACCCAAAACAAAAACAATTACCTATATCCTGCGCATAATGTTTTATTTAAATTAACAGATGTTTTATTGTAAGCAGTTGTGCAATTTTCTATGAGTAATAAAAGTTGCAAAAAATATTGAAATATTTTTATTTTATGAAACATAAAATATTACAATAAAATGCGTTATGGAATCTATCAATAAAATGGCTTTTTATTGAGTTTATTCTTGATGTAATATTTTATATATTTACCATATTGCCATAAAATCAACAAAACACATAATAAGGATTTTACTTCTTGTAAAGTATTTATTAAAAAAAAATTGTATTTTTGGAGCAAAAGATGCCATATTAGTACAAAATATAAGGCCTACTATGTTATGTTTTTAGATTTTTAAGAATTTATATTAGAGATTTTTTTAAACAAAATCTAAGCACGGCACTGGATTCACCATCCTTTAAAAGGACCCTTTACTAAATTTTATTGAAAAATTTTAAGTAAAAAAATGCACAATAATAACTACAAAAATTTATTCTGTCAAGTTATCCATGAAAAAAACATTAAAATAAAATTAAACTTATAGTAATAGTTTAATTTTATTTCAATGTTTTTTTATGGATAACTTGACAAAATAAATTTTTGTAGTTATTGTGCATTTTTCTACTAAAAATTTTTCAATAAAATTTAGCATAGGGTCATTTTGAGGGGTGTTGAATCCAGTGCCGTGGTTAGATTTTGTTTAAAAAAATCGCTAATATGAATTCTTAAAAATTTACTCTTAAAAACTGACATAGAAGGCCTTGTATTTGGTAAAAATATGGCGTTTTATTATTTATTAAGGTCTATACTTTAAAACAAATCCGGTTAAAATCGCACAATAAATAAAGATTTTACAAGGGTGAGTCGCAAACAAAATTTGACCTATTTAATAGGTCAACGGTATTTACCATATTGCATAAAAAAATAAGGCTTTTATTTACACTTGGCAACGCTGTGTGTCTCAAAATCTAAAATATTTACCGCTTGTAAAGTATTTATTAAAAAATATAAAAAATGTAATAAAATAATAAGTTATGTTAAGTTATTTTATAAATTATAATTAAAAAAATAAAAAATAAATTAAAATTAAGTTCAAACAAATTTGTAATACCTACATTATATATGTATGTTCTAGTAATTAGTAAAATAAGAAATTAAAATAAAGAAAAACTGAAAATAAAATAAAATCCTAAATGGTTAAAAATATTAATATAATATTCTTAACAATTTCTTAAATGTTGCTCTAAAATTTTCTTTTAATTTTTTATTAAATTAGCAAAAATAAAAAAAAATCAGTAAATTTTTGATAATTTACAAACAGTGTGTTTTCTTAAAAAGAGTAAATATGGTAAAAGTGGTTTTAAAAAAATAAATAATTAAAATTAAATTATTTTAAAAACATTAATTTAAATCAAAAATTGAAATGTGCATAATATGTAACAATAAATAAGAATTAATAGATTATAAAAAAATCTTTTCAAAGTATTAAAAACCAAAAAAACAGCAAAAAATATTAATTATTGGTAAAACAGATTTTTGTAATAAAAAATAAATTTTTAATAAAGTAAAATTAGCTTTTCCACAAAAAAAAACAGATAATCTCTAACTTAACGTAAGTCATAAATTAACACGACAAATTCCAAAAAACCGCAAAACCAAGAAACAAGACTGCTGACAGCGTGTGTGACTCAGTCGAAGTTGGCGGACGGTATCCCGGGATCCGCGCTAAACAAACGAACAACGCGGCAAAAGTATTTAAGTAGCGCCGGTTAGCGCACTAGGCCAGTTCAAGTGTGACTTTCACACAGTAAACTACTACTACTGATACTATTGATAGTAGAGACCATTGCTGTTTATATATTATTACATAGTGATTTTCGAGTGTATTGGTGCAATATAGTGACCATTGACAAATTAGTGATTTGTTTACGATGTTTTCATCTGGTGAAACTCCAGACACCCGTAGACGGGTTCTAAAACGTGCGCATTCGGAAGAAATTTTGGAAAGAATCCCGCCCAATTCTGATAGACTTTTTGAGAATTTACCCTGGTTAAACATAATGGCAGATATAGCTCTGACCGCTGCTATTGCAGAGATAAAGGTGAATATACAAATTTTCCGCAAATATTAGGGTGCAAAATTATTATTACTATACCGGTTTAAAATCTACGTCAGTGTATATTGATTGAATGAATATTCATTACTAATATTGACACATTAAAGCAATTACCTGCAATTTTTCGAGCCCATTTACCATATATGGCGCATATTAATTACAAATATTGTACCTTGTAATTGGATACGGTAATTACTTTTCTTACATAAAGAAAACGTGCGTAATTTCATCAAAAAATTATCAGTTGACGTTTAAGCCAGGATTAACAGTCTTAACTTTATCTTTACAATTTTTATACTGTTAAAAATTACAGTCAAACTAGACAGTAGGACGATCACCGGCGCCTTTGTGGGTGGTTAATTGTTATTAAGAATAATCCACCATGTGTCTATCCATGATCATTAAACATGGTGTAATAATGTAATGTTTACAAAAATTATATTGTTTCTAATTTGTTTTTTCTTTGCAGTTTAAACGCATGCTGAACAAAGAGCTCTCCCATTTCTCAGAGTCCAGCAAATCAGGAAACCAGATATCAGAATATATTTGTTCTACTTTCTTAGGTAAGTTCCGCAAATAATTTGGTTGTTTCTGAACCTGACATTTTAATGATTAATGGGTTTTGCAAGAAAATTGTAATAGTTTGAAAAAGTCTTAAATAGAGTGTTCCAATCTAAAGCCTTGTCAGATCAGGTAGAAGTAAATGCAATTTAATCTCCTAGTAAAGATTTTGTTAATATTTTAAAATGTATACTCTCTAAAAATGAATTCAAAAATAACTAATTAGTCACTAATAATTAGTCAAATTAGTAGATTTAAATTTAAAAAAGTATTGACTCAGCCACGGTTTGAACTCGGGTCTGTCTATTGTCAAGCGGATGTCAAACTGGTGCTCTACTGTCACTTATATATATATATATATATATATATATATATATATATATATACAGTGTGTCGCATTTAAGACGAAGACATCCCTATATTCGCTATTTCAAGGAATAGAGATTTGAATTTTTTCACATACATACATGTTGGTGGGTCACATTTTTTAAGATACTCAACTGAAATCTGAACTTGGCCTACTACGAATTCACAAACGGGGCCAGTTGTCGATATTTTGCTTCGCGTTAGAAATATCGAAAAAAATTATTAGAAAAAGTTGTTCAGAATATTATTTTAACCGCGTTTACCGATTTTCATAGCAAAATTCGCATTTCTAATTTATTTATTTTTATTAGTGTTATTATTGTTTTATACCATTTCCTTAATTTAATAAATTATAATTGATTTGTAATTTCCAAAAATTGTTTTAATTATTTATTTATCGGTCATAAGCAATAGTTAGTATCAAATTATTACTTTCCATGGCTCCCTTATTATTAAACTAAAAAATGAACTTGTAATAATTTTGTGTGGACCAAAATAAAAAAAAAATTAAAAATGCGAATTTTGTTATAAAAATTGGTATATGGGGTTAGAATAATATTCTGAACAACTTTTTCCAATAACTTTTTGCGATATCTCTAACGCAAAGCAAAATATCGAGAACTGGCCCTGTTTGTGAATTTGTAGTAGGCCAAGTTTAAAGTTCAGATTTCAGTTGAGTAGCTTAAAAAATATGACCCATCAACATGTATGAATGTGAAAAAATTCAAACCTTTATTCCTTCAAATAGAGAAAATATGGGGGTGTCTTCATCTTAAGTGCGACCCACTGTATATAAACATTTTTAATAATATTTTAATGCTAAATTTTTTTTTGTGTTGCTGTTTTCTAGCTAAACTTTTTCCATCTCTGTTTGTTTTCAAGGGCTTTTTAATCATGGAACCTATATGCATTTAATTCTAACAATAATTTATTGTTGGCTTCAAAAATGAACGGATAAAGAAATTAGTTACTTTTTACTTTTAGAAATAGTCACTTATCTTAAATTAGTCAAACTTCAACTACTTAAGTAGGAAAAAAACTATTTACGACCATTTTACTAATAAACAAGTAGTAGAATATTGACTTTTTCATTTTAAGAGTGTACATTTTTAGAAGAACATAAGCTTGCAAAATTTCATTACATTCTGCTTCTAACATTTGATGAACTTTGATCCAATGTTTTTTTTTTCTTTACAGACAAACAGCAAGAGTTAGATATACCAACCCTTCGCCTAGATGAAGAAAAAGAAGCCCCCAAACAGGCTCAACACAAGGAGCGAACCCGCGGAGCGCACACCACCATGTCCCAAATTTCCGGCGTCAACAGGAAGTTGTGTCACACAAACTCCTTCACCGGCGAGCGTCTGCCCACTCACGGAGTGGAGACCCCGTTCGAGGAGGATTTGGGCAAATGCCTGGGCGAAATCGACAGATGGGGCATCGACATCTTCCGCATCGGCGAGATGAGCAACGGCAGGCCGTTGACGTGCGTCGCTTACACGACGTTCACCAGCAGGGATTTGATGAAGCACATGATGATCCCGCCGAAGACCTTCATCACTTTCATGATGACGCTCGAGGATCACTACTGCAAGGACAATCCGTTTCACAACTCGTTGCACGCCGCCGATGTAACGCAAAGCACGCACGTGCTGTTGAACACTCCCGCTTTGGAGAGCGTTTTCACTCCTTTG
This sequence comes from Brassicogethes aeneus, assembly GCA_921294245.1. Taxonomy (NCBI): domain Eukaryota; kingdom Metazoa; phylum Arthropoda; class Insecta; order Coleoptera; family Nitidulidae; genus Brassicogethes; species Brassicogethes aeneus. Next base: position 5,422,771 of record OV121135.1, on the reverse strand, counting down.
GAGATAACCGCAGCGTTGTTTGCCGCCTGCATACACGACGTCGATCATCCTGGTTTGACCAATCAGTTCTTGATCAACTCCAGTTCTGAATTAGCTTTGATGTACAATGATGAGAGTGTCTTGGAGAATCATCATTTAGCCGTCGCGTTCAAGTTGTTGTCTAACGAGGGTTGCGACATGTTTATTAATTTATCAAGGAAACAGAGGCAGACCCTGCGCAAGATGGTGATAGATATGGTTTTGAGCACAGACATGTCGAAGCACATGAGTCTCTTGGCGGACTTGAAGACGATGGTCGAGACGAAGAAAGTGGCCGGTTCGGGCGTGCTGTTGCTCGACAACTACACCGACCGCATCCAAGTGCTGGAGAACTTGGTGCACTGCGCCGACCTGAGCAACCCCACCAAGCCCTTGGTGCTGTACAAGCGCTGGGTGGATCTGCTGATGGAGGAGTTCTTCCAGCAGGGCGACAAGGAGAGGGAGGCCAAGATGGACATCAGCCCGATGTGCGACCGTTTGTCGGCCACCATAGAAAAATCGCAGGTCGGCTTCATCGACTACATCGTGCACCCGCTGTGGGAGACGTGGGCCGACTTGGTGCACCCGGACGCCCAGGATATCCTCGACACTTTGGAGGAGAACCGCGACTGGTATCAGAGCGCGATCCCGCCCAGCCCGCCGGCCGAGGAGGCCGCCGATGCGCAACGGCCCGGCATCAGGTTCCAGGTCACGTTGGAGGAGGGAGACGGGGAGAGCGAGGAGGGCGCTCCGATGTGACGGAGGCTGGTGGGCCTCTGCAGGAAGCTGACCGAGAAGGTGCAGCAGTGGTGGCGCGTCCGACCTTGAGATCGCTGGCGATACCCCTTGGGTCGGAACCCTGGCCACACCGCGCGGGCGCGTTATGGCGTTTGTTATGTTTGCATCGCTTGACTGAAAATTAATCTATGGGGCTATTGCTAGGCCCTGTCCCTTGCAGTTCCTGGGAGTGTATGTATCGTTATGTTTTTAACTATTATTATTATTATTATTATTGTTTACCTATTTGTCATTAATATGATTTTTATTGATTTTATTGTATTGTTTTTTGGCCTTTTCACGACCCTTTTGTCATGCCTTATTAGTAGGAAGACACCGCCCTAACTATACCGACTATACATCTGTAAATAAATTCATTATATCTTGTATCGGTGTAATACTCAGCCCCGTGTATGTATAGGTACTATGTGTCATGTCAGCTATGTTACACAAGTAAAGCTCTCTCCATTTTAAAAAATTAATCTTGTCTTATTCAAATCCAAACACCCAACTCCTAACCACATCCTCAAATTGACGAAATGTCATCAAAATTAAAAAACAACAAAAAAATATGGTAAGATAATAAATCATCCATACAAAACTGATTTAAGAGAAGAGATTAAAAAAAAACAATTTCTCCATTAGGTTGCTGAGAAATTTCAACCCAAAAGTTAAAAAAAATATTTTTTCTACAAAACTAGTTATGCCATCTAAAAATTCTACTCTTCCTCTTCGAAATCCTTTTAACTAAGGATTTCTCGAAAGGAGAAAAAATATTTAAAAAATTCAAAAAGGGTTTAGAAGGGGAAGAGTGGTACTTGGTTTTAGTGAGAAATCTGCAACGTTTAGGAAAAAGTTGATATGTTAATCTTTTCCAAAATGAGATGAGTACACTTGGCAACCCATATTGGTTTCTTAAGCAAGTCAAAATGTCAATACTTAAAGAAGTTAACGCATTATTGAAAAAAAAAATAGGAAAAACTCGATTTAAACTAAGGATAAAACACTGAAAAGCAGTGAGTTTTGACATCTAGTTTTTTCCAAATGATGTAATGATGTAATCAAATAAGAGCCAATACCAAAAGCTCTCGCCTAGGTTAAACTTAGGAGCTGTAAAAATTGCTAGGAGACGATAGAACATTGTTGTCTTAAATCTTTTATCCGACTGTGTTTACTTACCTTTTAAAAAGGAAAATTAAAGAACTAGTTCTGTACCCGCTCGCGAGCCAAAATCTCTAGCAACCACTACAGAATTACACTATCGATGCTCTTTCTACTATTTTTATTAAAAACATTGAAAATAGCTTCTTTATTTTTTGCTGTTCTAATACGTTAAGGAGCACCTTCAATTTCGTTACAACTTTACATTCCATGGACGATTGTGAAAGCGCTAAATAATCTTCATATTTTGGCAAAATTAGAGGAGGAAAACAAAACATAAAATCCTAAGTATCCTAGCAATTTAAAGAATTTCCTATGGCCCATGTATTGGGATTGGCTATCGTTTTTTATTCTTATCTTGCTTATCCTTTGTCTCTGTGGCGCGAGTTCTGGGACACATTGTATAGACCTGTTACTTTTATAGTTTGGTTTAAAATTTTATATGTAAATGCAAAAAGATAATAAAAAGAAAAAAATGTTTACTAAAAATTGACATTTCATACAGTAAATATGTTTTTAAATTAAGAATATGAAAATATACAAGACTGTTTTTTTATCTGAACGACTGCGCCATCTATTGATCAGAGGCAGAACTGTCACAACCAGGTATAGAGAACTTTAACAATAAAATCCACATACTAAATAAATCTGTTTTGTAATGTTTGACTTACAAAGTACAGAAAAAGTAAAACCTTGTCCCTATATTTTAAAAACGCATTATTATTATTAATTTTACGTAGATTTGTACTTTTATTATTGTTTAACCACCCTCGTGTGGTCATGATGACCACAGCCGAATTATGATTACTGTTTATTTTCCCCTCCATCATATATTCTTATTATCTTCAATTAGCATCGTTATCAGAATGGTGCTCCGGCAAGCGCTGATTCGTAACTTAGTTTAATTTTTATAATTAATGGGGTTGAAATATCCACATACGAGTTTGTTATTAAAATTTGTTTCCTTTGCTTCGATGACCTTGAAGAGACATCGTGACGTCACGATGTTATAACAGATTTGTCAAGAATAACAAATGAATTCTAGCATGGTTTCTAGGTTATGTTTAATATACTTTAAATTATTTAAATTGTTTGTAAATCGAGGAAACTTACATACTACAGGTGTGAATTAGTTTTTAACAACAAAAGATTAGGAAAAGTCCAAAATAACAACTACAAAAAAACTTATTTTCGTGGACAAAATGTTTCGTATGCACGTGCGTAATATACGGATTACAAGGTTTCAAAACTTGACATATCCATGACACGTGCGACCTTATTCCTCCGTTACAACTAAGGCTTTTAATCCAGAACAAATCCAATTACCACGGTGCTGATGATACTAATATTAGTATGTTTATTTTCGCGTTGTTTTCAAAGAGGTTTTGCTAATTTGGCTCGTAAAAGAAATCCGTAATTACTTAATTAAAGATTCGCTTGAGTATTACGCGAAAAAAAATCAGATAAGCTTCAAAGCGGTACCTCTAGAGTTTTTTTAAATAGGTTTTCGTGTAATTAAAATTGCTTTATTAAAAAGTTTATAAAAATTTGCAACGTTGATCCAATAAAGGAAGATTTATTATTTTTATCAAGTATTATAAAGTACTTATAATGTATTATAAATTACTTAGGTTTTTGTTTGCTCTGCAATGTACATTTTACAAGATATTTTGGTTCTTTTAATCCGATGAATTGATTAAATATTATAAATTAAAATGAAATAGAAGCAAATAAAAAAATATATAAATTATATTTTATTTCATTTATTTTATTAATAAATGAATATTACTTAAAATGTAAGAAATTTCCTAAAAAATAATACATCATTTTGACATTTGTTGCATTTTGTACATGTTTATACATTTTTAATTTTTGACTTAAGTCAAAGACTATCGTATTAAATTTTAAAAAGTGACTTAAACTTAGACTTAAACAAAAAAATATTTAACATTTAATACAAGACTAATAATTATTTATCGTCGATTGATTAAAAATTAAATATTAGTACATAATTAAACTTTTTTCTATAATTTCTAGCAAATACCCAAATAAATCACGTATTCAATTGGAAAGATAGAAAAAAGCGTCAATATCATAAATTTTTATGTACGGTCAGAAAAATAAAAATAAAGCAATGCAAAGGGTTTTGTTGGCTTTAAACGTATCGTAATGGGCAAAACTAGCGTTTCGGAAATAATGCCTTATGCGTTTGCCTGCAATTAATCTCGATTACAATCAATTTTTATTTTCGGCAGTGGTAGTGGGTTAGTTTTATGAAGCTAATACGAGCCATACAAATATTAGCGTTTCTAGGAAGGATTTTAAATGAAATAAATATTCTTAATGTCTTTACAGGAACATTTGAGAATTTTAGGGTAATAGGAGTAAACGATTTTAAATAGGGATCTGTAAAATAACAAAATATTAACTACTCTAAAAAGGATTACATAATATTTTTAAGTTGTGATGTTATTTAAATTTAACAAAATTTGTTAAATTTAAATAACATCACAACTTAAAAATATTATGTAATCCTTTTTAGTGTAGTTAATATTTTGTTATTTTACAGATCCCTATTTAAAATCGTTTACTCCTATTACCCTAAAATTCTCAAATGTCTTGGATAGTTTTTAGTTTTAGTTTATTTTAGACATTCCTAAAACAATTTAAAACAGTTTATTTATATTTTTACCAAAAATATACTAGGAGTGTTTAAATTTATTTATATTTATATATTGTAACACAGAAACGTAAAGTAAAAAAACGTAAAAATGGGATTTAAACGCGACAACATTGCAAGTTGGTTTCTGTGGTAACGCATTTCGCTTTTGACAGTTGCAGTGACATTTCTTTATGCAGTGTTATTTAAAATCTTAAAATGAGTTGTAAAATCAAATTATTATGCTCTTGAAACGAATTAAGTCCACTACAATTAAAAAATTACTTTAAAAAGGTATTGTAACGAAAAAACACGACAAAACTTTATATGGCACTTCATTAATTTTTCAATATAAATATCTTTAGAAGATATGCATTAATTAAAGACCTGGGCTGTAGGAGATATATTTAATTAACGCATTTATTTTTTTTCTCATATGTCCACTTATATCTGTAGTAGCGACGAACAGTTTTAAGATGTTTTAACGACATTTTAAGACAACGATTTAAGAGTTTTAAGACATTTATAATATTGTTTTGAGTTTGAGGTGAAAGCTAATTAGAAAAGTTAAAATTTCTTGTCCATTTGCAGTCCTTCAACTTTATTGTTTTATAAAAAATTGAGTTTAACGCCATTTGGAACTGTACTAAGCGAAATCAATAATTGATTATTGGTTTAAGTGTTTTTAGCAACTATATATTAGCAAAATTTTAAATTTAATCCTATACAAAAAATTAAACTTTCCTCAACAGTACAGAAAAGTAGCTGTCCCACTTGCAATAATATTCACTACTTAATGCTATTTAAACATCTTAGAGTAAAATAACCTCCTTTTTTATATAGTTGAGAATATATTCCAAATATTACAGAAAAAGCCCATTTGTGGTAATATTTAAAAATAGAAGTGGTTAAAATAACCCCTAACGTTTGTCCTTTGATTTTGGTCCCCTAGATCACGTCACCTTTTATAAATGACCTTTTGAATTAAGCGCACATTTTTTGGTGCTGCCCCCTTGCGGCAATGTATTTGGTAACGGATTTTAGTAGAAAATGAAAAGAAATTTTTATCTTTAAAACAGTAAAGAGGTTATGTTCTAAAACATACATTTTTTCCCCTGGGTCACACGTCTCCTGGATCACATATTGTGTGACCCAGGGGAAAGTTATGTGACCCGGGGGACAATTCCAAAGAAATAAATTATAATATATTTTTGAAATAATAATAAACTTATAGGAAAGTTTTAAAAACATTTTTTTTTCGACTTTCCACCTTTTCTGTTTCTTAGCTAATTGGACAAGCTGGGCCCAGATAAAAAATCGAGAAAAACGTTTTTAACACGCATTAAAAGAAAATTTCTTAAACATACCTTTTTTAAAGGACATTTTTTAAATACAAAGAAAGTTGAGAAATAGAATATAGTTTTTGCTTTTACTTAGTTTAGTACTTAACATTTTTTTATAAATAATAAATTTATTTTCTTTTTTTAAACAAATCCTAGTGTAAATAAAACCTTAAAAGGATCATTGACAAGCAAAAAAATATATAAAAATATAAGGGCTTATTTAAAAAAATCCAACTGCCAATTTTAGGTGTTAAATAACGCCCCCAAATAAACAAAATTTGTAGATTATATTTTTGTTTTTACTTTGTCTTCTTTAAATGTACAAGAATATTGAAAATGACTTATGCTTTAACAATGAATCCTTAATTCAAATGTACACCATTAAACACCCCCATAAGATGTCGTATCTCCATAATAGATACTGATAGGCGCTTTAATCTTGAATCCCCATGTCGTTCCTTAGTACCTATCCGTAAAGTAGGAGGCCTTCCCTTATCATCCCTCGGGATCTCTCACTATGTTTCTCTCGTCTCACGTCCCGACTTAATTATGAGCCGGCAACACCTCAAATAAACTAGAGCGACGTCTCATTAATGAAAAGGAGGCCGAGCGAAGCACACTCGACCCTTCGCACAAGTTCATTTTCCCGGAGACAATGTATTTTTATGTAGGTATATAGGTGGCACTCTTGACTGCCTACGTTACGTCAAGGTGGGTATTATGTGCTGCGCGTGGCATAAATGCCGCACAATACCCTTTTTACGGTTTTGAATCACAAAGAACATCAAATTTATTAATTTCATTAACCTGTTCCACAATTTTTCCACGTTACTATAACTTTCTTGAACACTTTCCCAAAGACGCTTCAACTTCGTCTATGCTGATTTTGATGTTAAAATTAACAATTTTGAATCACAAGGAACATCAAATTTATTAATTTCATTAACCTGTACCACAATTTGTCCACGTTACTATAACTTTCTTGAACATTTTCTCAAAGACGCTTCAACTTCGTCTATGCTGATTTTGATGTTAAAATTAACGGTTTTGAATCACAAGAATCAAATTTATTATTTTCATTAACCTGTTTCACAATTTTTCCACGTTACTATAACTTTCTTGAACATTTTCTTAAAGACGCTTCAAGTTCGTCTATGCTGATTTTGATGTTAAAATTAGTAGCAGAACATCGTATTTTCTCTTGTACATAAAGAAGATATTTTTTAAACATCTTTTAAAATCTGATTTTTATTTACAGAGTGAGTTTGTAAATTCTATTTTTTTAAATTTTTTTGTAATTATTTTAACAACGGAAAATATTTTACCTAAAGTTTTGTAAAGGTAATACGCAATTTTGTAAGCATTTTCAGGGTTCGTAGCGACGGGGAAACCGGGAAATCCGGGAAAAGTCAGGGAATATAAAATGAGTCTAAAAAGTCATGGAAAAGTCAGGGAATTATCTGTAAATAATACTAATAATTAAAATAATAATAAAAATATAAAAGAAAATAATATTTACTTAATACCTACACAATCTACATTATGATTTAATATAAATGTAATGTTTGGGCAATTTTAACGAAAACTACCTAATCGTGTCTGTTAGTTTGTCTTTGACAAAAGTCAAAGTAACATTACAAGTCTTTCTCGTAATTATGAAAAATTGTTTAATAACATAAATCAAGGTACTGGAAAACAAAAAACAAAAATTAACTGAAGGAACCAACCATGAAGTGGACAGTATCAATAGACGTCTACAAATATTGAGAGAAAAAGTTTAAAATAGTTATTTGACTTATTTTTGTATTTTGTTTTGTTTTTATTTACGAGAAATATGCTCTATGTTTTGTTATAACTATTAGGTTAAATTTTAAAAGATCTAAGTTTTGTTTTTGAATTACATATGTGACGGTCACATTGTGACCTGGACTACGGAAAGCTGCCTATGGTTAGAAATCAAGTTTTCGAGAAAACAGCTGTTAAAAATAACAAGTACTGTCCGTGCGTCGCGTTTGTATTTGCGCTTCTACCTCTTCTTTTTTCGTCTTACCCTTGGCTCTTTACCTCTCTTTAGACTTCCATTAATCAGTGGTACTTTTACAATAAATATTTTTGTACCTAATTCAAGTGATTTCCCCTAAATAGCTAATTTTGTGAACGTTGAAAAAGTTGGAATAATACGTGCTGCTTTTCTTATCATTGTATTTTCGAGATCGTGGTTTTTCGTTGTTATGCAGCTAATTTAAAATTATTTTAGTTTGTGAAAGTGCATAATGGATTTAGAAAAAGAATTTAAAGCAGTGGAGAAACAATGTTTTGCGGATTGTGATGAAGATTACGAAGATCAAGGTGGAGGTGCAGGTGTTAGTGACATAGAAGGTGACGTTGTACCAGATTCTTTTTTCGATATGTCTCTTCAGGATATTGACGAAAATAAAAGATCAAATAAGCAATTCTTGATCTATTTATAACATTTTTCGCGATTTTTATAATTCATATTGAACTTTAAGGATGATTTCTAGCAAAAGTTTCAAACGTATGTTCCATTAAAAAATAAGATAAATTTTTTATAAATTTCGATCAAAAAACAAAAATTGATTCTTCCGACCATAGGTATCTTTCTACATATAGTCCAGGTCACATATAATATGAATTATGATATGTGTATTTATTTTTGTTTTTATGGTCTGTTATTAAAGCTGCAAAGTATAAATTCTATTTTTTATTTTTTTCCTATTTGTCTGAATATCAATATCAATTTTTGACACCTTCCACAGTCTATAGAAAAAGCTTGAGAAAGTTCTGGAAAACCTGGAAAAGTCGGGGAATTTTATACAAATTTAATAGTATGAACCCTGAATTTGTTAATTTCAAAGGTTACAGATTATTTTGTTAATGTTTAATAAACTATTTCGTTGAATAAGTACATATGATTTCAGGCAGTCAAAACATTTCCCACTGATATTTCTGCTTAACTTATTTTAATTCGTAACGTGTTCGTAACAACTGTCCAGAGTGTTTATTATATATTACCAGAAATCTGTTTAAACAGTGAAGTGAGTTAATGTTACGAAATACATCAATTAGCGTTGTAGTAGTACTAATAATTGTATTGTATCAAATTACTTTATAATTTGATGATTTCAGAATGGTGTGTTATTTAATTGTCTGTATGTTTTTTTGTGTTCATTTATGTACATATGGGTTATTTTTTTTGTTTGGAAAATTAATAAAGCAACATTTCTTATCAAAATTATTTTCATTTAAGTTCCCAATTTCCAACAAATACTTTTGTTACTGGGTCTACAAAAAGGTTTGTAAAAATAAGGTCCTTTTTGAATATTACAAGAATTATGGTTGAATTATTAATATAGGATTTTGTTATTAAATCAACAAAATAATTATAATAATAATATTTATTAATAAGTAGAGAAAAGAAAGATTGCAAGTTACATTAAAATCAATAAATATTCTGAAGCACTTAAATGTAATTAAACATTAAACAAATTTTGTGCGTGTATAGAAATAGAAATATAAGTAGCATTTTGTAAGGGTTAGTAATTATTTAATAAACATAAAATAAATTAAAATAAAAGGTAAAAATTTGCAAAATTAATTAAATAATTTAATAACAATAATTTACTTGGTTTGGACAAATTAAAATATGCAAAATGTACACTGAGAAAAATGAGTTTGTTAATTTAATACTTACGGGAATGTTATTCTTTTTTTTTGTTAATTTAAAAATTATTTTTTTATTAAAATAAAAAAAGAAATTGTATTCATTAATTTATTGTTTGCACTGCATTAATTGAAATATTTGTACATTTTTATAGTCATAAACTTTACGAGTAATGTAAAAAACTGTAGGTAACATTTCGAGACTTTTAAATAAAACAATTATACACATTGTTCGTATTAAATGTGCAAAAACTGTTCATTTAATAATTAAAACATTGAAATAAGAGTGTACTTTTCTCAGTGTAAGTTATTTAATATGTGTTTTTAAGATCAATTTCATGATCAGTTAAATGTGTGGGTTGCTGTAGTATATAGTTCTTGCATATTTTTTTAAAAGAGTTACCATTAGTATTTTTTATACCATCAGGTAGGTTATTATACACTTTTGGTCCCAAGTAGGTAAGACAACGTTGGCGTATAGTTTTTTTCATTTTCGGAATAGGTAAGTTGTTGCAAGTTCTGGTGTTAACTAATTTAAAAATTTTTTTTTTTAAAAAAACATATGCATTAAAAGGTTTAAATAAAATAACTGTCTACAGTCCATTTTTCTTGATTTCTGAAACAGGTCATCCTTAGGGTAAGTTATTTCTACCCCTTGAATAATCTTTGATATTCCTTTTTGAGCCACTTCCAAATCTCTTAGTTGTGATTTATACACACCACCCCAGCCTAAGATACCGTTTCACAAGTACATCATAAAGTTATGTTGATAATAAATAAATAAAGTTGATAAAATGTTTGTTATAATTCCATACTACGTATTCAGTTAACAGATTACAGTTGGTTGTAAAATTAACTAAAATTTAGGTGGACTTGGATATCTTTTTACTGTGTAGTTGTACCTTTTTGAATCTCTGTATTTAAACTTAAATTAAGAAAATATTGAGTTTTGAAAAAAGAGTAAGCAGTATTTTCAATCCTAAAATAAGATTTCTCCAATTAAACTGGATTTTTCAGTAACCATTCCCATAACAGTTCTTCCTATAGGGAGATATATGTAGGAATATAAAGACTAATGTTAGAAGTTTTCAATGGCTCTATCTCCTGGAGTTTTACTGTGATTGACTTATAAAGTTGGGTTAGATAAGAAACTTTAAAACCCATTTTATATTAACTTTAAATATAACTTTAAAAAATATTTATTAGATTGGTTAGTTGGATAGTTTAAAGTCAGTTTGGGAACATTTTAGAAATATATATTTTATATAGTTTACTAATAGACTAATAAAATAAAATTGTAGCACACATTGGGTATTAGTATAAGGCTTTAAGAATATCGAGTTGAAGACATAATCTTAAATCGTTAGATAGAGAATTCAAGTCTAGCATATTAAAGTGAAAAAGTTCAAACCGAAATGGCCAAAAGAATGTTAAATTCCACCTTTTGTTTCTCTGTTATTGTGGCTCAAAATAAACCATCACTTTTTACGGACTGCTTATTTAAACTATTTATTTAATAAAAAACTCTATTTTCGACTAAAGCCTTTGTGCCAAAAGGCCAGTTAAGAGAGGAATTTTGAAATGCGAAACGCGGGCTTTCAAGTTTTGATTAGCAAATTCTCCAAATGGGAAAATGAAGTGGAGTATGTACTTGTTCTTTTTAATGAGATACCACACAATGGCAATTAGTAATTTTTTTTCAATGATTAAATAAATAAACAATTAAGAATACACAAACAACACTGGAAACAGTTATTTTAAGAAAACTTTACAATAAGTTTAGTTTTAGCAAATTTTACAGAAAGCTTTCGCTAACACTTTTTAAAACTCTTTACCCTCCCGTTTTTTTTTCAACGCCTTTGGTTTTACTTTACAAAATTTCAGGCAACTTTAGTAATTCTTTTTGGTCAATTCTCGGAACTTTTAGCTCGTCTTTTAGATATTTTAACAACAAATTCACATGGGCTTTTTTCTTAAAAACAAGTTATTAAAATATAAAACCAAAAAGTTTATAAACTGCATGATAGCACAAAATCATTGCAATAAACATCCATAAAAACAAAAATGACAAATTTAACAATGATAAATGCCATCGTCCATAGTAGTCTTAGATCTTCAGCTTTTAGGGACGGAATTGCATATCCACGCGCCTTTTACAGTCAACCACATCACCTAACTTGGAACTTTGAAATATCTCAGATAGTATGAATTTTGCGAAAAAATGTTTAAAATAATGCATAAAACTTAAACCAAAGGAAACTTAAATATTAGTTAAAAAATCGTGGGTACTTAAAAAAATCAGATTTAATTTAATAAGATAATTATTACCAAAAAAGTGATATTTTTATAGAAAAATTATTGCAGAATCGTATACAGAAGAAAAATCGAACAAAATTGATTTCCCCCCTTGAATCATTTAATTTTTATTTTAAACATTTTTTTGTAAAATGCATAGGTACCTACTAACTGAGATATTTCAAAGTTTCAAGTTAAATTACTCACCCTGTATATATTAATTGAGTCTTTATTATATTAATTGGACGATGCAATATAAATGTTGATGAGTGTAGCTCATTACATTATGTATATTAAAATTTATGAAAACAGTTTAAAAATTAATTTAATATTAAAATCTCATTGTTCGCCTCTTAATTATAATATCTTTTGCATCAAAAGATCAAAAAGACTTGGCCGGATCACTTCTTTGTGAGTTTTAATAATTTCACATGATTAATTTTCTTATCAGCCCTTGCGAAAAAACCTAATCGATTTTTGTTGCCTGATCTACTCTCCTTGGATTATGTCCATTGACTGGAAATGGCGTGGTATTATGCTTATTTTACGATAAAAATTTTATTATAAATTATGCCTAAATTTAAAACTTGAATAATGCCAAACAATATACAGTGAAATATTGTTGTAGTAATTTTTGATGATTGCATTTTTATCTAGGTCTCCAAAATTTTGATATTTTAATTTGCATACAATGGTGTGTTGAGTGACAATTAGAAAAAGGTTAAAACTGTTAAATACTTATTAAAATAAATACTTATTAAAATTTAAACCGAGTAATTTTCGTAAATGTTTCGATCTCATCCCATCTGCGCAGAGCGCGCTAATTTTCCCTTTAATTTATTTATGCCTTCGGTGCACTGCACACTGTTAATTACTGATAATAAATTAGAAAAAATAAAAGCGACTAATTATTTCGTAACCTTTATTTAAATTAATTGTATACCCTTGCATTAAGACTTTTTAATTAAAATTAATTTTGAGGAAGTTAAATAAGCATTAATTAACAACGCCGCATCAAAAATTTGTGATTTTTTAACATGCGTTTGTAGTTTGTTATTTTTATTTTGTAAAATTTTAAGATAATTGTTTGTAGAAAACCAGGGTTTGTAATTACTTTAACAAAAGAAAATATTTTACCGAACGTTTTGTAAAGGTACTATGCAATTTTGTTAATTTCAAAGGTGACATATGTTTAACAAATTATTTCGTTGAAAAAGTACACGTGATTTCAAGCAGTCGATCAAAACATTTCCCACTGACAATACGCATCAATCTGTTCGTAACAACTGTCCAGAGTGTTTATAGTATTGTAACGTTTTTACTGTTCGTAGTGTGAATTAAAGCACGCACTGGTTTATTAACGAAATAAACGATTTATTTTATGACTTAATTACACTTAAAACACTAAGAAACTATAAAACTAACTAAACACTTAACTACTAATTATTTATATATCATTACAGTACAAGAGTATATTTATTAGCACCTATATTTATTTTATTTCGCCGCGAGTACCAAAACTTAACTGACTGCTCCCTGCTGCGCTGTTCCTTATTTAGTCAGTGCCTACGTGAGACTAGTCACGAAAGCGCCTTTCCGAACATTCCAGCAAGTTCCGGTGTGCTTTCGATCGCTCGAGCACTGACTCACCGGCGATGAGTCATCACTCCGAGATCCAGAGTGGTACTCGCTACATCAGTAAATGTTGTAGTAGCACTGATAATTATATTTTACCAAATTTCTTTATAATTTAATCATTTTTGAATAGTGTGTTATTTAATTGTTTATGTTATTTTTGTGTTTATTTATGTATGTATCGGTTAGTCTTTTTGTTTAGGAAATTGATTAATAAAGCTACATTTCTTATCAAAATTATTTTCATTTAAGTTCACAATTTCCAACAAATACTTTTTTACTGGGTCTACAAAAAGGTTTGTAAAAATAAGGTCCTTTTTGAAAATTACAAGAATTATAGTTAAAATATTGATATAGGATATTGATTAGGTTTTTAAAAGGGCTGACAAGAAAATATTTTGTACTTTTAATTAAATTAATCACTTCTGAAACTCAACAATAAAAACATTATAATGAACTAGAATAACTTTGATAGTTACAGGACCTTATCAGACAATTTTTAAAATAGTTTTATAAAGAGTTGGAACAGTTATAGGACTTTTTAGGCCGTTTTAAAATAGTTCTTAAACAATTTTCTTTCTAAACAATTAGAAGACAGTAAGAAAGGTATAAAAGTTGGGGTAAAAATAACAAGTAAAAAATAATAAAAAAAACATATGCTACTTTCCTATTCCAAAACCAATAAAAATTTGTTTCTAAATCAATAGTACAAAGTATAAAGTAATTTATTTTTAGCAATTGTAACTTTTAAAATTGCTATTGAGAAAAATAAAAACGCTTACTTTGTTCCCAAAACTTCCAATACAATTATAGGTCGTAACAATCTCATTCCTACAATGCCTTTGTATTTTAGCTTTTGTAGCCATGTACAGAAGTAATTAAAGCAGCACCTAAATTGTTTAAAGTTCTTTTAGGCGGCACTGCACTTCTTTTGTTCAATCGACTATAATAAGGCAATTAAGAAATTATAAATTTACTAAGCACAGGTGCCAAGCACATTTTCAATATTACTAAGTTTCAGCATTGTCCTGTCGACAGCTTTTAAAACCACCTTTTTCAAAGCTTTTAAAAAGTTGCGAAGTAAGGGTGACGTCATCTTTTAAGTAAGGTTTATTTTTAGTTGTTTCTTTTATGAATGCATTTTTATCTCTTATTATTATACCTTGTCCTGTTATAGGATTAATTTCTGTTGGGCAAATAAAGATTATTATTATTATTATTATTATTATTATTATTATTATTATTATTATTTTTATTATTATTATTATATTTATTTTTTTACGAACACTATGTAAAAGTCACTTTTCGTAATGGCATCGTTGCTTAGATAAATGAATCTTTTCATTGGCAAGGCAAAACTTAAATGCAAAGTGACATTTCTGTGTAAAAAGTGACAGGTCTGTGTGAAAAATGACAAGTCTGTGTGAAAAGAAATTGACACATCGTTTGGCATTCAGACGTACAACTCGATTTCTTCGAACTTGCATGATTTGACTAAAATTTATTGTATTTGCTCTCTAAAAATGAATTAGTCAAAAATGACTATTTACTACAGTTATTAGTGGCTGCTTTTTCACTTATACCATGGTATCCCTGACATAATAGCCAACTCTAATGTAAAAGTGTCTCCTGAATCTAAAAATACTGTCAATAACTATAAAAGTAAAGCAGTTTTAATATAAAGTGAATTCCATATTGAATATTATAAAACTACTTTACTTTTATAATTTTTGACCGTATTTTTGGATTCAGGGGACAATTTTACATAAGAATTGGCTATTATGTCAGGGATACCATGGTATAAGTGAAAAAGCAGCCACTAATAACTGTAGTAAATAGTCATTTTGTCTAATTCGTTTTTTGAAACAAATATTTATTTATTCGTCTACATTAATATTGTCGCCTTCAAAATAGTCCCCATTGGATTGGACATGTGCCAGCTCTTCTTCCAATACTCGAAACACTTCTAAAACTCGATCTTTGAGATAGCCTTTAGTTCTTTCAGCGATGCGCTTTTAATATCATCTATGCTTGCAAAACGACGGCCCTCTTTATTTTTGGGAATGGGAAAAAGTCAGACAGAGGCATGTCTGGCGAATATGGAGGCTGGGGCATCATTACAGTATTGTTTTTGGCCAAAAATTTTGTTCAAAATTTAACAATTTTGAAACAAATTTTGCTGCCACGCGTTTCATACCCAAATCATTAGAAAAAATTTCATGGAATGAGCCAATCGATATACCAACATCATCAGCTACTTCTCTGATGGTTTATAACCCTTTTTTCCACTTTTTTCATGTTTTTATCGGTTGTTAATGTGCTTGTGCGTTCGGGGCGTTCGTCATCTTCAACGTCTTCACGGCCATCTTGAAAACTCTTATACCACTTGTAAACTCTTGTTTTACTTATAGCAGACTCACTATAGGCCTTTATTAACATTTCACAGAATTTATTTAATTTTTTAAGCAAAATATCCAATACAAATTCTTTAATCCATTTCTTTTAACGAATGAAAATCGCCGAACTCATAAAACACGTCTAACCTTAGCGGCTGCCACAGACAAAGTAGACAATGAAAACAGCTAAAGTTTTTATCATACTTCGGGGGCATGTATACCAACATAATAAAGAAAATTTTATGACAACCGGACCCTCCGAAGCCGCGAAATTTAACAATTCTCGTTATTTTCTGAACACACCTCGTATATACGTATAATATACATATTAGGTCTAAATATCATTTGGAACACAATTAATTGTGTTTGTATAATAAATTCTAATTTTTAGTGCCTTTATTTAAATTGGCTCTTAATGTCCAGGATACAAATTGCTAATTCATTTTTAAAGAGGCTGTTTCAACCCATATTGGGTCTTAGCAGTGTGGGGCAACGTGATGTATATATACTGCCCTCGTAAGTCAACCGAGGCGAGATGTAAGAACATCACGTGGTTCAATACACCGAGTTGCCCGACACTGATGAGACCCAATATAGTTCGAAACAGCTGTCTGTCGGTATTTGAAGTTGGTGGAACGCACTCAATTCTTTTAAACATTGTAATTGTACAGGAAGTTTTTTATTGAGATTTTCCTAAAATCGTTGAATTTACTAAAATTAAGACGTCTATCTCGTATATCTCGATTAGTAGTTAATTTTTATTAAAAATGTAGCTACTTATTTTCCTTATTAAGACCGCAGTTTTCATATAAAACATTATTATAAGGAGCTATTTTATGTACGGAATGGACCCAATTAGTTGCAAATTTGCATCACGTTAGGCAACAAAATTGTAAATTGTGTGGGGGTGCTTATGGAAGTAGCGGCCACTAAATCTAGAGGATTGCTTTCTGGTGTAGTAAAATTATGTGACAGTGTATTATCAAAATACACATTGGGGCGACCGTTATCATCTGTTTTCATGAAGTGCACCGCCTCTACTGTTTTCGACGTTTAATGTTTGGCCAGGGCGAGCGAAAGCATGGTTTACAACGGAATTGTCCGCATCACCAAGTTGCCTGACAGGGGGGCTTAAAATATAAAATCTTGCTCTAATAGATTCAAATTTATTATTATTTATTTAATAGGAAAGCAAGGGGCTTGTTGTAACAATTTTAGTTTTATATTAGGTTTAGGAAGGTAATCATCACTAATTTATATAACTTGAGGTCCTATAAAATAGTCGGGAGAAATTGTTTATCCAAATTATAAATGCGTTATAGACCTTAAATGACCTAGTTTATTATTGTTCTCTTAGTAACTACAATAACCTAGAGTACGCTACTGATAGTAGAGAATACCTTTAAAAAACCTTTATTAAAGTAAACAAATAACTACTATAAAACTTAAAGTAAGGTCTTAAGTGGTTACCTATACCTATATAGGACCAGTACATTGCTCCCGTGAGGGGGCGAATGCTTTATATTTATTGTCTTTGTCAGCCTCCTTTTTTTTAATATTTACTAAGCGAACACTTAATAGCGCGGCATCATTTCGGGTGGAGATGATTACTGTATTTTTTTAAAATGGCTACTCTCGCGTTTAAGTGACGTAAATGTTTGCTGAAACTCTTAGGGAAGTAACAAATTTACTTTCGATTTCTTTTGTACTGTGTAAAATTGTGTTTTACTCGAGAAAAACACGGAGGCCTCAGAAAGCAAGCATTTTGGTATTTTTTTTTGTTAATAAAATCTAACCATTTCTAACCTAAAATTAAAAAAGCTTAGAACAGTATGGTCACTGAAGATGTAGGTAATAGTTATCACTACATGTTTTATAATTCACCCCATACCTTAAGTTATATAAATGAAATTTTATAAATATTTATTACTTTTTATCAGAGGTAACGACCATTACTATTGGTTATTTATGTGACTGTTATATAACTTTAGGTGTTGGCGCTTGCGCAGAAAATACTTATGAAAACATAACCTCAATTTTGTATTATTGTAGGTTTGCTAAATATATAATAATATAATATGTCAAAAAAAATCGTCCAGACTGAGGAACAAGGGCGTGAAAAACCCTCCTTAACAATCGTACCTTGTGCTTTGGTAGTTAATAAGTAATAACAACACCATGGTACCATGCATGCAAAAATCAAAATTTAAAGTTATGTCCCAATTGGACTAATTAAAATTTTATTTATTATGACTACTACTAGTATAAAGGAAACTAAAATTACTTGACGTTTTATAAAAACAACTAAAAGAAACCTTCGCAACCAGAAGTGTTAAGTTTTATATATAATAAAATCTAGTAACAAAATAGTGTAAATAATTTCCTTTATAAAACCCGGAGCAACAAGTTTTATAAACCAATTTACAAAAAACTTATATAACCTAATATGAACTAAAGGTTTTGTAAGAAAGGTAACGAACAGTATTCCGCAACCATTTTATAAAACTTTTGGCGATAAGTAATAGACGTGACCACTTGAAAACCTCACTGTGGGTTATTTTTATTATTTTATAAACCTCTTATATAAATAATGAGAACTTTAGGTAATTAAAAATGTTACTTGTATATATATAAATAATGAGAACTTTAGGTAATTAAAATTGTTACTTGTGTATATATACAATGTATTATACATGTATCCCCTGGATTAATGGTAATTACCACTAATTAAATTTAAATTTTAACGATACTATTAAAGTGCGGTGTAGAAAGGGGTGTAGCACCCAGTTCTGGATCCAGCACCTTATATTATAGTAACAAAATTAAATTAAATTTTGTATTTAAGACATTTAAAAAACTTTTTATACTTTATCTAAAAAAAAACGCGTTATTGACAAACTTAGTTAAATCCTAACAGGAAAGTGTGAGCTCATTACAAACAGTTTATTTTATGCAAATTGTCAAAGCTCCCACTTCAACTTTTAACTGATTTTCAAACTGCGTAAAACTATTTAAAACTTTCAAAATTAATCTAAAACCTACTATAATAGTATTATAATTACGCTTCGATAAACTAGATAAATATTTGTATACAATTTATTAACACCCAATCATAAAAATCGTCGTTCAACTCATTAATACAATTTTGCATAAATGCAAAGTACATTGTGTTTCACCCTGTTCCAGTAATCAAATGCAAATCGACATAGGCGGATTAATTATTTCGCGTCCTGCAACCCCGATAATATAAATGTCAGGATGGCCTTTATTCAGCCATCAAAACAACTGCTCCCCGGCAGGTCGTTAAAGTCCCTTCAGCATTTAGACGGAACGCTAAACCATAACGAATTTAATTCGGATGGAGTCTCGCAGGAGAAGACAGCAGGTCCTGAATGTTTTCTAGGACGAGGTTTGTTTTTAAAGTGAATATATCGTGGTTTTATTGTTTAAACACGTGCACTGAAAAAAATAAGCTGTTGAAACAACAAAAAAAATATTAATTCAACTCTTTATGCACTTTAAATACAAGCAATGGTTTTTGCACGTTTACTTAACCATCTAAAAATGTCAAATTGTATTGTTTAATTGAACAACAAATAACAGTCAAATGAACAAAATAAAAATATTTGTTCTAATCTGCTAATTTGGTTAATTTAACATTCTTAGGGTGTTAAGGTAAATTTCTTGAAATGTCCAGGTAACCTTTTTAGCATATTCACTTAACACCAATAAAATGTTAAATTAACATTCTGAAAATGTAAAATTCTTTAAAGGTTGGTATCCAAAACAAAATTATGGAAATAATATATTATTATATATAAATAGAAAGAATTGAACCTTCACCTCGCCCAGAGTTTTTGTTTTGAGCGTGTTCCACCCGATACATCTTTGTATCATGTGTTCCACCTACTTCAAATACCGACAGACTGTTTCGCCCTGTATTGAGGGTCTTAACAGTGTCGGGCAATATGGTGTAGTGAAAGTTCTACTGTGGAACACACCTTAAACAAACAGATATCTCATCTTATATACACCTAATCGTAAGCTAACTAAGGCGAGATGTAAGAAAACGTCATTGTCTAATGACGTGGCGTGAGTGTTCGAAGCGCCATTCTCGGCAATTTTATGAATGCAAATTTTACATTTTAAATTTTAAAGTAACATTTTAAATTTGTTAAATGAACAAATTTAAAGTTTTGGATTAAAGAGCAACTAAACGTTAATTTAATAGTTTTTTTAGGTAATCCTAAAAATTTCAGTAGTTGATTCAACAAATTCCAGCTATTAAATCAAAGTACGATAAACATTTTAATTCAAAATATTAGTTTATGTTAAATTAATATTTAAACTGTCAAATGAACAAATAAACTTTGACAAACTCTGACTTTTGCTTTAACACCAAAATATAGATTAATCCAATAGGTTTTTTGTTGAAACAACATTTTTAAAAATGACATTTAGGCAAATGTTAACTCAACTACATTATTTTTTTCGGTGTGGCAAGACTTTAATTTGGATAGCAAGTTTGTGGGATTTTTTGGGGCGGAGTAATAAAATTAGTTGGGATTGTGGAGTATACTAAACAGGATAAAAAATGATAGTCTAGACGCCAAATGTTTTAAGGCGTTTAAACAAAAAATAAATACATAATGCCCTTGCAATCTTAATAATAAATTTAAACAAAACCCATTAAGGAATATATAAATTTTTAATATGGCGAACATTTTAAGATGCAGTTTAGTTGCAAATTTCCCATTGGCAGTTTATCTGGCAGTTTATCTATTAATGATAGATTAATTTTTGTAATGACAAGCCTAAATAACGATAAGCCAAGACGATGAGAAACGTAATTGATGACAAGCTGATTACAAAATAAAATAACGCCAAGAAATGATGATGACAAGCTGAAATAACAACAAACTAAGATGATGACAAGTCAAAATAAAGACAAGCAAAGATAATGACGAGAAGCTAAGATGACAACAAACAAAAATAACGACAAGCCAAGATGATGACAAACCTAAATGACGACAAGCTATGATGATAACAAACCTAAATGTCGATAAGCTAATATGGCTGCAATATAAAATATGGAAGAGCTAAAATGATGACAAGCCTAAATAAGGTTAATTTAAGATAATGACCGGCTTAAATAACGAAAAGCTAAACAAATTATGACACGCCAAGATAATGGCGACAAGATAAGTTAAAAAGATAAAATAAAGACAAGCTAAGATGATGACAAGCCTAAATAAAATAATGACTAGCTAAAATAACGACAAGCTAATGTAGAGCCAAGATGATAACAAACCTAAATGACGACAAGCTTAGATGATGTTAAGCCTAAATGACAATAAGCTAAAATGATTACAAGATAAAATAACGGCAAGCTAAGCTGATGCCACCCTAGATAATGATAAGCTAAGATAAATACCATCTGAAATAACAACATGCTATTATAATGACGCGTCAAAATGAAGACTAGCCAAGATAATAACGACAAGCCAAGATAATAATAAACAAGCTGATGACTACAAGAATAAATAACGACGAGCTAAGTTGATAACAAGCCTAAATGACAATAAGTTAATAACAAGCCTAAACGGTGACAAGCCAAGATAATAACAACAAGCTAGGATAATGGTAATTCTAACGTGTCAAAATAATGACTAGCCTAGATAATGACGAAAAGTTAAGATGATAACAATAATAAATAACGACAAGCTAAGATACTGATAAGCCTAAATAACAACAAACTAAGAAGACTACAATATAAAATAACGATAAGCTAAGATGATGAAAAACCTTAATGACGATAATCTAAGATGATTACATGATTAAATAATTAAATATCAGCTTAACAAGCCTAAATAATAATAAGCTAAGATAATGACAAGCCTTAATGGTGACAAGTCAAGATAATGGCGACGAGCTCGGATAATGGCAAGACTAAATGATGAAAATTAAGATAAGACGATAAAATAACTTTAAGGTATGATAATGATAACCTTAAATAATAAAAAGCTGAAATGACAATATTAAATTACAATAAGTGATGATGACAAGCCTATATAAAGATAAGATAAAATAATGACTATCTGAAATAATTACAAGCTAATATAAAGCCAAGATGACGGACCCAAATGACGACCAGATAAGGTAAAGATTAGATGATAATAAACGTAAATGACAATAAATTAAAATGATTATAAGATAAAATAACGTTAAGCTAACCTGATGACAAGCCTAGATAAATATAAGCTAAAATAAATATATTTATCTTATCCAAGATAATGACGAAAAGTTAAGATGATAACAAGATTAAATAATAACAAGGCAGGATAATGATAAACCTAAATGACAACAAGTTAAGATAACTACTAGATTAAATAAGGACAAGCTAAGATGATAACAAGCCCAAATTTTGACAAGCCAAGATAATGATGACAAACTGGGATAATGGCAATCCTAAATGGCGATAAGCTAATATAATGACGACTGCAAAAATTAAACTAGGCTAGATAATAATCAGCCTAAATAACAACAAGCTAAGAAGACTACAATATAAAATATCGGCAAGCTTAGATGATAACAAGCCTAAATGACAATAAGCTAAGATAAAGACAAGCCTAAATGGTGAAAAACCAAGATAATGACGACCAACTAGGATAATGGCAAGCCTAAATGGCGACAAGCTAAGTTGATTACAAGATAAAATAACGTCAAGGTATTATATTGACAACTTGAAATAACGACAAATAAGGTGGTCAAAAGTCTAAATAACGCGAAGCTAATATGATGACAGACCTTAATAACGACCAGCTAAGATAAAGACAAACCTAAATGAATATAATCCTAAATTACATTAAATTAAGACGCCTAAAAGATGACAAGCCAAGATAATGACGAAAATCTAAGATGGTAACAAGATTAAATAACGACAAGCCAGAATGATGATAACCCTGACTACAAGCCTAAAGGACTAGTTAATATGATTTCAAGATAAAATAACGATAACATATTTAAATGACAAGCTGATACTAGTTATAATTGCAAATTTGCAAATAAAATTGATTCCTAAACCCAACAAGGATAAATAATATTAATACCAAAGTAAATACGTTGGATTTTAAAACAGCTCTCCTAAACATTTTAAGCGATTAATATATTTTTTATTAAAAAAGCACTTCTAAAAAGCAAACTTTATTGCAAACCTGACCACTTTAATGTCATTAATATTTAGGTAGGTCCAGGTGCTATCCCATAACATTTGATTATCGGTGTGCCATGAAAGTGGGCCACTCGAAGAAGACCGAAGGCACCTAAGAGGGACAAATACACCGACTCTGTGATAGCAAAGGCAGAACCGAAAGCGTTTGCCCCAAGATAGTCATTGAAGTCAGGCCTGGGAACGCTGCATCGATCGTAGCGCCTGTTTGTCCGCCCGATGGATTTCGTGAACTGGTCGCATACACTGCACCATTGGCGAAAAGAATCCTTTTTTAAAAAGTTTTTAATTTTTGTAAAACTTTTGTTTTAATTTTATGAAATCTCAAAGTAAAAAGAGTAGTTTTTTTACAAAATATGATTAAACCTTATTTTACTACAGCACAGAAAAAAAATGGCAAATAAAACCATTTTTATTTCTTTTTTTAATGTGACATTTTAAAAATTATATTAAATGGGTTTTCTTTAATCTTGTGTTAGTAACGTAGTACATTGGGTATATGGATAGTACTTTTTATGTCTAATGTAAAAAATAAAATGAGACCACGCTTTTAAAACTTGTCAGGCAAAATGTCAAAATACTTATCATGGCCAATGGCCATTGACCATGTTAGTTTACCATTTTTATACAACACTAACAACAGTCTACTATGATGTCTTTTACATGGGTATGTCATTTTGTTTTTAAATAGGTTTGGCATAACATTGTAAACAAATTTAAAAAAAAAATTGTATTCTTAATGTAAAACAGCCAAAGAAATGTTTTATTTTACTAATTAGCAAAACTTTAATAGTTAGCAACATTTGACTCGTTAGCAACACAATCATACACACAAATCCGACACTTAACGAAAAAAAATATTTACAATTTTTATCTTATATATTAGACTGTGCCAAAATAATCAACCATTTTTTTTTTTGAAAAGTATATCGAAAATATGGTTTGGGGTGACAAAAAAAAATTATTGTGAAAGTTTGAGTCCATAATTTTAATATTAAGACGTCATCATAGCAATTTTAAATTTTTTTTCCTTAACAAGTTTTTGTCTCAGAACTCCCAAACTATTGAGTTTAACAAAATTGAATTATTTATATTTATTTAAGAAAATTAAATGCTCTACAAAAAAGGTTAAAATAAAAATTTCCGTCAAATGAACCGTTTCCTTAAAATCATGCCTTAAAAATTGGTATAGTTTTACATTTCGGTCTTTTAACTTTGGAATTTTGTAATTCATGTAAAAATTAGTATCCAGAAAGAAAAAAAGCCTCTTAACATTTTTGGCTAAATTCACTGAATCAAAAGTTATTCAAGGTTAAAGTTGAATTCAAAACGAAATTCTTGTTTTTTCCTCTGTAGATTTATTTTTTTATGGGTGATAATTTGATTTTTTTCTTTATAAATGTGTATTATACAACTAATTAACAATTTCCAATAAAAAACAACATGATTGTTATTATTTAAACGATTAAATAGGTAACAGTGAAAATAATATTTTCCACAGAAAGTAGCTCCTTAAAGCGAAAAAACTCTGTGTTATTTTTTTTTAATTTTCAGTAATTTTATCAATAACATAAAGATTATCATCGATAAAAGAATTTAAGTTTTAACTGACCCAAAAAAAAATCTAGAGCGGAAAAAACAAGAATTTCGTTTTGACTTCAAATTTAACATTGAATAACTTTTGATGGAGTGAATTTAGCCAAAAATGTTAGGAAACTTTTTTGTATAGCATTTGATTTCCCATAAGAATACTTTCGGGTACTGATTTTTACTTGAATTACAAAATTCCAAAGTTAAAAGATCAAATTGTAAAACTAAATATATCAATTTTTAAGGCATGATTGTAAGAAAACGGTTCATCTGACGTGAAATTCCAATCAAACCTTTTTTGAAGACTATTCAATTTTCTTCAAAAAATATTTTTAAGTCAATTTTGTTGGGAGTTCTGAGATAAAAACTCGCTATGGAAAAAAAATCTAAAATTGTCATAATTTTAATATTATGGACTCAAAATTTCACCTTAATTTTTTTTGTCACCCAAAACAATATTTTTGACATACTTAAAAAAAATAGTCGATTTTTTTGGCTCACTCTATTATATATGATTATATTAAATGTACAATTAGATATATTTTGGAATGAAATTCCATTTGTACTTTTGGAAAATTCGTTTAATGAAACATCCATGATAGTTGAACTTGATATGTTTGAATTTTATTTTGAATGCTTTCTCCTATACAACCCTCAGCAGAAGATGTTGAAGACCATCCCCCCAATCTTTTCAACTACAACTACACTCCTTCGCATACAATGCCCTGTGTAGCTATTGAAATCAGGAAGCTTCAAATATTCAGCAATTTTTCTCGGCAAACTATAAAATGTGTTGATCCCCACCGGTTGCACAGTGCATTTACCATTCCGGTAACAAACGAAAAATATGGAATGATTCGTGTTTTGTGGCCTTCTTTACGATACTTCCGATACAACTCAATTCCGTTCGCTTCCGAAGTAAAAACTCGCTTCTTTTTCGTTTTTGTATTACGTAGTGTTACTATAATAATTCTTCCCCTCGTATTGCTCCATTTAAAGCAAAAATGAATGCCACTTTCAATTGGCAAGACTATTAATTTTTTGGGTTCATATCCTTCATTCTGTTTTTTCAAAAATGCAATTAATTGCTTGTATTTTGAAATGCCACTGCCTTCATATTTTAAAAATATTTATTTGCAACGTACTCTTCAGCATCGAATATGTTGACCATACCTTCAGATTTTTTGACTAAAAATACACAAAAAAAATTAGAAAATTTATTTTTTAAAAACTTTAGCTTCTTACCAGATTTTGAGTCGCTTCTGTCGCGGCTTCCAAAATACCCTCATTTTCTTCAAAAACACACATCTTCCGACAAAATTCTGTTTTTATTTAATTTGTTGTCATGTCATGTTAAAGATTGTAAAAAACAATTCTTGTTAATAGTATATTATGTACCAAGTTTGATAAACGCCATTTTATACACAAATTTAATTTAGGCACGAGCAAGTGCTTAAATAAATGAGTTTATAGAAAAGTTTATAAATGAGGTGCATACTATACTTTTTATACGACAAATACTTATTATTATCTTAAAAATTTGTATAGAGCGCCATCTATGAAACAATAGGCGAATCTGTGTGTCACCGTCAAATGTCACATTTTTATAGTTTATAAACACAGATTATAAAGGTTATAAATCGAAATGTATTTTTGAAAATTGACAGTTTTCACAGTGAAAGTAAAGAAAATGTTTTATGAGGACTTTACAGTGGAGTCCGTGTCCGAATTTAAGTTATAGTTTACTGCCGGCGAAATTAAAAGGTCAGTACAATGTTCATATAAACTTTTCAAATATTGGCGTTGAGAAACTATTTAATACTTTTGTATTGAGATAATAAAATAATTTTCACATTTAGTATTATTTTACAAGAAAGGCACTTTATTTTAACGATTATATGACATTTGACAACTGTCAACTAACTTAAAACTAACTTCAGCCCGTGACTAAAAACCTGTTGCGTGACTAAAGGGCCATAAAGCCACAACTTGTCAATGTGTATTTAAAAGGTCACTTAGTGTCATGGAAACATGTACGATAAATGGCGTTTTAAAGGTGGGAGTAGAAAAAATATTTAATTATAAGTTTTCCGCTTTTTCCATTAAGGATACAATCGTAAGAAAAGTTCATTTTCCAGCTCGTAAAAATTGGTTTTTCTCGACAAGGCTCTTGAAACCAACCTTTTTCATTCACTGGAAAAGTGTCACTTTTCTTTACTTGTACTACAATCTACTATTATTATCAATTAATTGTTTTTTAACTGGATATTCATTTTTAATTTAACTGTTTTGTTTTTTAATTTAATGATATATAATAATTTGTTAAAATTATTTATTAACTATATTAACTATATTGCTAAAAAAATTATTTAAAAATCCAAAAACGGTTAAAAAAATAAAATCCTTAATTTTTACTGATTAAAATATAGTTCATTATGCCCAAAGATAATACACCCCATATATTTGAAACTCTCCTACCACTGCCCTCTAGTTCTACAATACCTGAACTATATCCATTTGTAAATTGCAGACATCTGTACAAACGCTATTTGTAAATGTCAATGTCAATCATAATTATTGATGTCGATCATAATTTTTGAATTATTAAATACATTTTCCAAATTAATTTTGCAATATTCTCATATTATTGAAGAATTAAAACTAATATTTTTTTGGTTTGCAATCCCCAAACAAAAACATATTCATGTATACCGATTATGTATTTAATATGTACCACATATAGATGTATGTATTTTATTTTATATTATATTATTATAAATAAATCTTATTTTCATGCTTGTTTTATTTAAAATACAGCAGTAAATACAATATATAAAGGCACCCTACTAAGCATCAACATTTAAATATGGCGCCAATATATGTTACAGAAATCTACTTCAATTGTTGGCATTGCTAAGGGTATTGTAGACCTAGATGGCGTTAATTTACTTTAGTCTTTTGCCGCTAGCGCTAGTGCAGTTTCCAATCTATGGGGTGTATTATCTTTGATTATGCCTAGTAACACAGTTACAAAATATGTATATTTATTTATAACATAAAAGTTGTTGCCGCAAAATGATGCTTTTTGAACACTGACTTATTGTACAATACGGTAAGACTAAATTTAATAGGGTACAAATTGGAAGGGCGCTATAAATGAGGATGGTATAAAAAGAAAATAAAAAATTCATGTTAAAATTGTATTAAAGTTAAAGACTATAACGCTTTGTACTTTAGAATATCAATTTTAATGCTTTAATTAGTTAATATTTAAATAATGTATATAATTTTAATAAAGCTTTTACAAAATAAAGGATTAAACTAAACCTATACTTATACAAAAACATACATTTTGTAAAGTAAGTAGGTGGATGTTTTGGTATAATCCTAATAATATTACAGATTTATGTTCTTACTTTTTGTTTGTGGGTAGGCAAATTCCGTCTAGACTAGAATTTATTAATTCTTTTTATATATACCAACCGAAATTGTTTTATTCCAACTACAGTCCTACCAAGCGTTAAAACTTCAAGTCCTATTCATTCTTTGAAAATTATGACCTTCTGTCTTGTCCAGCGAGAAATGGTATGGTTTATTGTTTTGTCTGAACGCTAAAGCGACTTTAACGACCTACCCGGGAGAAGTTGTTCTGATGGCTAAATAAAGGCCATCGTGACATTTAAATTATCGAGTTTGCGGAAGAGAACTACTAAATCCGCCTGCGATAGATATACAGGGTGTTACTAAATAAGTTGTCATCCAGGGGTTACATATACTTTTAGGAATAGGTACTTAAAATGTGATCAAGATCGGAGTATTTTCCACAAACTAATATTTTCGCATACAATTTTTTTTACGAATACTATACATATCCTATTTATAGTGCGTTTTAATATAATTATTAGTATTGAAAAGGTTGGACTCCTCTAACGCCTGAAAGTATAAAACCCGTAATACAATTTTGAAATTATAAAATAATATTTACTTCGTTTGCTTAAAGAAGCCAACTAAGTAAAGTTTTTGCTACAGATATATGACATCTGGCGATGTCAATACTGATAAACAACCACTTAAGAGCTTTGGAATGCAAAAGGGACCCTTCCAAGTTCAATTTTCAGGGGGTGTCGGGATTTGAGATGCAAAATTAAATTAGTTAAATTATATAAATAATAAATCGGTAACTTATACGAAAATACTATTACACTGTACTACGAGTACACCCCGTATTATATTTGCACGGAGGTATACCTCTCTACGGGACGCCCTTTTGTTAGATAATAAATAAACAGTTTATTGTAAATATTAAAAGTTGTTATTTAAATAGTTAGTTAGTTAAATAATGTGAACTTGTTAGTATTAAGTTAGTAATAGTTTTAATTGTTATGTTCAATACAATTGTTGTAATTTAGTTTTAAGTTTTCAGTACCTTATTATCGGTCAAAAAACCGAATAGTTAAACTTGAATTTGTATGTATTATTTTCTAAAGTAGTACCGAAGTCGGTACTATACTAATTGTTAAAATATTTTATTGTAAAAACCAATATTTCGAAAAAAACCAATCAACCAGTACAAAAGTTGACTAAGGGCACACTTAAAACTATTTGATTATTTGACTGAGCTACTAGACTAAAAAAATATCTATCCCAAATGTCTTTTCCACTTAAAAATGTTAAAACACTATTTTATCTTAATTTTGCCATGTCACACATATGGTTGACTTTTTCCAACTTTGGGGAAAGACAAAGAGCGATATATAAGAGGGGGATGATTCTAAGCTGCGTAAGCGATTTGGGCAGTGAGTTTGCAGTTCTAGTTGCGTGCGGACGTTTTTCCAAAAACTCCGTTCTCTAATTCAAACTTGTGTGTAACGCCAGTTGTAGCCATCTTGTTTATTTGAATCCGACGCCGCGACATCGCGCCCTCTATCGTACAAACGTTTCAACTTTGTTTAAATTTCCCGCCGCGTGTACGTGCTGCCACCTGCTGGACAATCAATTCATTGCAGTGACATTTAATTTCAAAGCCTATCGCCGTGAGTGCTGACACCTGTTAGTAGTTGTGTAGTAACAGTGAACAAGTAGTTTATTAAGTTTATTATTAATCATTTGAGGATCGGAATCAACAAGTAGACCCGAAACTACAGGTATGCCAAGACATGTTATCATTGTAATTGTTTTTCCAACGTAAAGAGCGTAAGAGCCATTTCATAAATAAATTCATAAATAAAAATTAATTGAACCGGGATATCTACCTGCCTACAGTCAGATAAATCAGGTGACAACACTCTAGTACTACTGATGTTAAAATATTCCTTTTTCCACCAAATAAATACCACATCAGGCATATATTGACGGTATGATCTGCACCGGAAGTCAATACAACATTTTCTTTAAAGTATAGAGACACCTTGCATTATTAATTGCTTGCATGTATACTAAACGCTAGTTGTGAGGCTGTCAATATACTGTTTAATCTCGTGTAACCTGGGAGTGTGATAATATTACATTGAAAATACATCCTGTACCTTCTGATATCCTGTAGGAACAACGGAAAAGGTTATGCCCACCGATGCGAAAACCAACATTGAAACAATTCCCACCGAAAAGCTATAGGCAACCACATAAAAGAGCCAATCAAGGCAATCCTTCCCAATAAAAAAAAAGGAAAACTTCATAAATATTAACACACTTCCGCAGAGATTAGTGTTGATATATGGACTGATGAAAAGGTACTAATAAACACATACCTACTTCAACAACAAAATAAAAATAAAAAAAATAAATAAATAAAAAAAATAAACATAGGCAACACTCGATCGTAATGATCGATGATGACAAGATAAACAATAAAAGAGGCCCCAGCCCACGGTAAATCGAGAAACGACTTACACCCGTTCATCGATTTGACTTTTATAATAAAAAAAGGTTTTACCATAATCACCCCTCGTAAAGCACGGTAACTGTGACTTGATTTTATGACTCTCGGCAGGTTCCTCGTAACCCTCCGGCTTAAATACCGACTCGGACGCCAGGTCAACGAAATATTGGTTTCCGCAGTTGTTTTTGTTCTCTTTACTATAAATAAATAATATGGTTATAAATATTTGTTTGATTGTTTGTCACTCTTCCTACTTTATTATGACGAATCGGGGCTAGACGTATTCTAGGCCAAATTAAAGGTAAATATAGGTATTAAAGGGTAAATTAATTAAACACAACGTAGACCGGGTCCTTTCCATTACAGTATATACCAAAAAAATCACCAAAAACAATTAATTTTTAGTTAGAGTTCATATGTATGTAACCCCTTTAAGTAAAGTAGAAATTTTGGTTGTTCCTGACCTATGACAATTGACTTAAAATATGCTTGCACAGTAGGCAATAATCTATATTCATTAAAAACTCACATTTGTGTTTACATTGATTACTTTGTTGATAATTGTTTTTTGTTTAAATAAATAATGAATGAATAAAACAACACAAAGTTAACAGCGGCGTAGAAAATTATGATGTGTCGCTCTTGCTATCATATCAGGATGATTCCGATGGTTTTTATGATTGTTTATAGGACGTTATTTTAATGTTGGTTTTTAATTAATTTGTGGAGTTTTAAATGATTTTTTCTACTCCCACCTTTAAAACGCCCTTTAGTTAGCAACAGGTTTTTAGTCACGGGCTGAAGTTAGTTTTAAGTTTGTTAACAGTTGTCAAATTTCATACAATCGTTAAAATAAAGTGCCTTTATTGTAAAATAATACTTAATGTGAAAATTATTTTATTATCTCAATACAAGAATACAAAAGTACTGTCTGTCCACTCTAAGTTGGCGGAACTAAGGAATTTTGTAGTTTAGATATTAAAGAATTGTCGTGCTGTGTGCTTTTAAAACAGATTTTATATTATAAATAATACTAGTACATATTATATACTAGTATTATTTATAATATAAAATCTGTTTTAAAAGCACACAGTACGACAATTCTTTAATATCTAAACAACAAAATTCCTTAGCTCCGCCAACTTAGAGTGGACAGACAGTATTAAATAGTTTTTCAACGCCAATATTTGAAAAGTTTATATGAACATTGTACTGACCTTTTAATTTCGCCGGCAGTAAACTATAATTCGGGCACGGACTCCACTGTAAAGTCCTCATAAAACATTTTCTTTACTTTCACTGTGAAAAACTGTCAATTTTCAAGAAATACATTTCGATTTATAACCTTTATAATCGGTGTTTATAAAATATAAAAATGTGACATTTGACGGTGACACACAGATTCCCCTATTGTTTCATAGATGGCGCTCTATACAAATTTTTGATTTAAATCATTTTAAGATAATAATAAGTATTTGTCCTTGAAAAAGTATAGTATGCACCTCGTTTATAAACTTTTCTATAAAATGGCGTTTATAAAACTTGATACATAATATACTATTACGGGGGTGTATAATCAGTTAAAAAGTTTCGAGATTTTACATAAAATTTTTAATGAGATTACACTTTCCCAAAAGGATTCAATTAAGTCAATGAAGTTTTCTAAGGTAAAGTAAATAACTTATTTAAGACTTTAGTTGTCAGTATTTTTGTCTACACGTGTACGATTAATCCCGGCGCATTCGCCATTATTTTAACTAAACATATTTACATACCTACTACATTTAACAGAAACATGTGTTCCTGATTTTGTCAGATAAATACGTCACAATCAATCATACACAGCAATTCAGTGTGTCAGGCTTGTGTTACGGCGCATGTGGGCGTAAACATGACAACATTGGTAAACAGATGCAAACGTATTATGATTTGTGCAAATAATTGATACCTACTTGATGAGAGTATAAATTGCAATACGTTGGCCTAATTTAAAAAGCTCAAGTCAATTTAAGTTAATTTTTCTACTCCCACCATAAACGTTCATTATCATACATGTTTACATGACACTAAGTGACCTTTTAAATAAAGCGTTAAAAGTGCGCATAAAACATTCTCTTCTCTTGTACTTCAAAAAATCTGCTTCTATTTCGATTTTTAGTCTATTTTCAAGGAAAATTTTGATTTAAACAAAAAAATTTGAAATCTTATTTCTCAAGACAAAAATTCCAACGGAAATACCAATAAATGGACGGCTTTCTGCAGAATGGGACCAACCCACACCATGATGAAACTGAGAAAAAAGCTATCAAAGATTTTAATAATTTTAAAATTACCTGTTAATTTTATGCCGATTTTGGACTTACGGAGGTTTAAGGGATATAATTTAATAATTTCATCAGGTGGATTTTGTGATGTTATGTATAAGGGTGACGAAAAAAATGGGCTTTTGTTGGTTGGTTCCTTTCTGCAATTTATGAAAACTACTATCTGATGTATGTATGTATTTAAAGAAAAGCGACAATTATTTATTTCCAAACAAAATACAACTGATATTACTATTATAATGGTAATATGAATTAATTTTGATTCTATTTGAAATTCGTCCACATCATTTTCCAACCACACCTCATCTTGTAAGCTACCAAAAAAATGCATCAAGACTTTATATTTTGCAGAAGCAGGAAATCTTTAAAGACTTTGATAGTGGGTCTACCAGCCTGCTTTTTTACAAAAAAGATCCAACCCACTTGCAGATATTCTACAAATTCTAATTCTGGATTAGTAATCCACACTATTATTGAATGTTGGTTGGTTCAATGATTAATAGATTTCACTACACTTGCATTTTGGCTATGACCTATTTTGCAGATAAATTATACATACTTAATTAGTTCATAGGCTAAATATCTCGATTTTTTTTGGTTTTGTGGGTTGGTTCCTTTCTGCAGAAAGGCGTCCAAATACAACTGTCACTTTTTGTACCTTTAACATTTCCCTCGTAAGAGTTTGTGATAATATTTTGCAATTAAAGTAATAAAAAAAAGATAAAATATTTTCTCAACATAATCAAAATCTGGCTGGGCAAAAAGTGCTTCCAACACAATTTGATCAAAAAGTGGAGTTACAAGGGTTTAGAATTGAGCCGACCAGTACAGTAAAGCATGTGAAATTAATGGCTATAGTTTATGATATTGTTGTAAAAAAATAATTAAAAATCTTATGCTAAAAAGATTTTTTGGAATTTCGCCAATTAATCATATACGTATAATAAAAATAACCATAAATCTAAAGCCCTTTTTTTAACCCTAAACAAACAGAAATTAATATTTGTGCGAATGAACTTTTTCGAGTCGACGTGACTTTAAAAATAATGCCTTTTGTCACCGGGTCGAGTTATTTGCTCAATTAATTTATTTCCGGGCCAAGGAAAATTCCTAAAAACATGCCAATGCACACGAGGGTTATGTTATTTAGCAAATGTGTATATGTCGGTTATTAATGTTCTGCAAACATAGTTTTTGCTTGAATCTGCTGGCCATTTGTCAAAAATATTCCTAAAAGACCAACTTTTCTTTTTATTATTAGGACAGCAAATTAATTTATGAATATTGGAAGTGTCCGTTTTTTTGGTAGAATATTTTTGAAACCGACAAATTTCCAATATTTTTTTTTATTACATACATTATTTGTATGCTATTTTTAGTAACGCCGAAGAAGTTTAACTTCGAACTCTATATAAGTACATGCACAGTTTTTTATGCATACAGCAATATGTTTTAACTTTCTTTTTTATTTTACGAATTTAAAAAAGGATATAAAACTCCTCGAACTTTTGTGAAATTTAACTCTCTGCTCGAAAACTTTTTAACTTTCATATTGGCTGGAATGAAACAATAACTATTTAATAAAGTGTTCCTCCTTAAAAGAGCTTTTGAAGATTTTCAACCCGGCTAACTTTTTAATTAAGATGACTTATAGTTTCCGCTTTCGAAAGCTTATTAAATAAATAAAATTTGATTTTAACTGTTTAACTGCTTATTTGTGTTTATTAAACGTAAAATTATATATATGTTGTTTAAATTAGCTGGGGGCAATTATAATAATAAATCAATCCATTAACAAATATTATTACATGTTTAATTAAGTGTATGTCTATGTGTTTGTTGGGGAAACAATAGAATATAATTATTTGATACTTATGCTCTAGTTTGCGATAACTCTCAATGTAGAAATTAACCAAAAACCAATAAACAGTGGAAATCCGAATAAATAAATAAATTGGATACAGTCCTAGTAAATATATTACATGTGGTTGTTTACAAAAAACACCCGCCTTCCGCTGTCCGTAATTTTTAATTCCAATAACTTTGTTAAAAATCTTATTGATTTAAAAACCAAGTGAAAGCCCAACAAGCCCTTAGTAAACTCTTTCAGAAAATGTTTGTTTAGTTATTTGAGAATATTTTTTTTTAATTTTGAAACTTGTGAAATACACATTTTTGCATGTCCCATTAGCGTTTTATAAAACCTACATACATGTTTTTTTTTTTAATATTGAATAACCAGAACTTTGTTTGGCTTTATAGCAATTCATAACATCCTTAGTTAATACAGTAAACAATTTATATATAAATCAATTAAATTTAATATACTTTTTTTAAATTTGACTCATGTCCCAGACATTTTTACCGTTGCGTTACGTCCGTCGCGTTACCGATAGAATATTAAAAAAACATATATATGGCAACTTTTTTGGCACTCACGTGATCAACAAATTATGTTCGGACGTACACATTACCCAGCTTAATTTATTTATTCAATCAGGAAGAAGATATCGGTTGAAACAGGTGCGGGTAACGCAAATGTAATAATTGTTTGTCCGCTAAGTTACTCAAAAAAAATAATAAAAATAAGGTAAGAAAAAATACTATTTTTCATATTTATGTTTATTTTAGGGCACTAAACCTCATTAAGAGTAATTAATGACTAGTGTCTATTTTTTATGTTATGATAACGCAATGGAATTTAGGGTAATGCAATAGAATTTTTCGACAACAAAGTGGATATTTACCGTCGCATTTATTAAAAGTAGTTTATGATAAACCAATTTAAAATTATTTGTGATTACAACTCATGATATAGATTACATCCAAGGGAAAATTCCACGCAATATACAAGTACTAAAAGGGACGCAAGACCTTCATCAGCTTATAGTGAAAGAAAAAGGGTGTCTACAATTTAGAAATCTAAGTTGTTATTGTGTAAGCGAGCACCACTACAAGGGATTTTGTTTATGCATTACTCTAAAATCGTACCACCCTATATAGTTTTTCTTTTACGTTATCTGATTAAGTCCTTTGTGTACCCCTGTCCGTTGTGATACAAATGTCTATTTCGTTACTTTTTTTAGTTTTTGTTAAAAAAATACTTAAAATGATTTTTATACACACTTGGTAATGTCTTTATAAATTAGAGTTTAACTCACTTATACAGTGACTAAAAGAAAATATTAATGTTTTTTTTTTAACAAAGAATCGGAATGGTTTCTTTTAAAAAGTAACGAACATAAATATTTAAAAAAAGCATAAAATTTTTTCAACAACTTTTTTTATTGAATTAAATTTTGGATTTCAAATTGGTAACACAGTGGAGATATACATATTAAGGCTAGCTAAACACATTTTTCTGAAAAAACGTAAAAAAAAATAAAAAGTGCACTGCCTGTCTTAAATGTGAGTAAACAAAACTCTAAACATTTATAAAAATCCAACCAAAAGTTAATTTAAGCAACAAAAAAAATTGATCTTCATTTTCCTGAAAGCGGGTGTTTTTTGATAATGACCCACATACAATAAATACACTTTTTAGTATTGATTATGCGTTATTAAAAGCGTTGATTAAAAAAGTCCATATTCAACGGTAAAAGACTAAAAACGGGTATTACATTATATATAATATTATGTTGCCATGCAATCGTAGATTTATTTTGTCGTTTAATATTTTAAAATGCAGCTGTCGGCGTTTTTTAAAGGATTCAAATATAAAAATGTTTGATTTTAAGGTTATGTTTGTACAACTATTATTTTTTGTTAGATTTCTTAAAAATGTCCAAACTTAAATTATTTGAATTAGTTCTTAAATTACATTTACAATAAAAAACACAATAATTCACCATGTTCACTTACTTAAAATACATATACTAACGTAACTATAATATATATTTTAAACATATAAGCGTTGAGTTTATTAATCAATGAAATATGGAATAATAAATAAAAATCGAGTACCAAACCAAAGTGTGCGATTTAGCTGTGCAATTGAACAAAATTTGTCGAGTAGGATTTCTGCCTTCTTTTCTTTTGTGAAAAAAACTAATTATTTATTTAAAAATGATGTGCACTTCGTATTCTTTAAATGTTGACTGGAAAAATATCCAAACTTTGTTTTTAGTGTTACAATGTTAAACTAGTGTGTTATTTTTTGTGCCTTTTGATCTGACAACAAAGTAAAATGTTGTGTATCTTTGCATAACAACGCAAAAACCTTTTAAACCCCTCATTCCATATGAAATAGAATGCAGACTCAACAATGAAATTCAATAAATTCCGTAGTGCATTTCGATGCCATTTGTACCGAAAAGCCAACATAAAGTAGCCAGATTTTCAAGCACACATCTTTAAAAAGGAAATAATGCCGTTATTTGCCTTAATAATTTTGCTTTATACATCAATTTGTGACTTCCTTTTGAATTTTTGAAATTTTACAAATATCTTTACGCGATGTTTTTATGTTATAATCGAAATAAAATTCTGTCTATTTGAAGAACCTTTAGGCAAAATTTCTGTTATTGGAAAAAATTTAATCCACAATCGATACACAAGGCTCCTTTGAATCTCCAAAGAATCACTGTTAAGTGTGGACTATACAAACCCATAGAAACAACTAAAAAGTTAATCATGCCGTTTAAACACAACAAAAAGTACTTATCCGTCTGGCCAAATAAGCCTTCAGCTATCTCGTCAAAAAAAGTATAGCAAAATAAAAAAGTCTTTTTCGACTTACGAATAATAAATTCAGATAACACAGGCAAGGGGTCGTGAAATATAATTAATTAACTAATAAATAGGCAAGAACTTAAGAAGAATATTAAAATTGAACATAATGGTCCTTTTTTTGTCAACGCTTCTCTTAAAGTAATATCAAAAATTCAAAACGGTGTTGCACCAACCAATAATAAATAGTATGTTTCGACACTAGTTTACACAAAAATATTTTTTAGTGTTCTGGGGGACTATTTTTGACATCGTTAGTTAAGTTACGTATGCGCGCAGAAGCGTATACCAAAAAACGGGTACGTTAATTTTATCCTATTTTTCACAACTATTCGAAAGTTTAAAAGCAAGTAATCGTACATACACGTGCAGTATACAGCTTGTTCATACTAAAACCGAATATATCTATATATATATATGGGGCGTGGCCTCGCCTCCCTCCAACGCGCGACACAGTAGCTAAGCAAATAGACTGCATCGCTAATGAGATTTTTTGCATTATTATCATTTAATTTACCTGCTCGACCTTTCGTCATGTCGTTTATCACACAAGCAACTGTGACGCGCCTTGGAGGGAGGCGAGGCCACGCCCCATATATATATATATATATATAGATATATTCGGTTTTAGTATAAACAAGCTGTATGTGGAAACATTGCAGAGTGGAACATTTAAACAGGTGGAAGTTGTAGAGTGAAAAAGTTTATTGCAGAGTGGAACATTATACATATTACAAAATGCCCGAAAGTGGAAAAAATCAAAATTATTAAAATTAAAAATTCCGAAAAAATTATTAATTTTTCGATAGCTACGATCTAATATAGAAAAAAAAACTTGCATTCGCTTAAAGATTAACGACAAAAAAATTAAAATAAAAAAAATACAAAAATTGTTGAAAATGGATTTTTAGTTTTCGAAAAAAAAAACATAGTGTGCCGATATGCCACAGCATCAAAAATATTTATTTCAAATAGCTTGTTTCAAGACAAGAAAAATGATTGATCGTTCTTCGGAATCGCTTAAGTTATAATCATGAAAATTAAAAAAATCAAATCTCCAAAATCAATTGACTAACCGTGCTAAAATTAAAATTGAATTTTTATTTTGAGTCAGGGAACCTATGGAAAAAATTTTTTCGTGTCGAATTCACGTGGAATTGCCCATATGTAACTATAAGGGCGCACTGCAGACACCAATCTTACACAATATTGGTGTACAATTTTTAAATCCATTAATGTTAGGATTAGGATAAACAGTAGATAGAGTAAATTTCCAGCACTATTAGGAATAGCATCAAAAGTAAAATAAATGCAAATAAATTAGTGACAAAGTAAACACTTTTAGAGAGCTACCGAACACGGTTAGTGTAGTAATTTTCAATCAAATAGTGTATGAAGTCGCATGAAGTTTGGTAAATGTGTTACACTATAAGAGTACAACTTCTAGAATTAAAACAACACTCTATAAAATAGAATTTTTAAGTTGTTATATATTCTGGTTTTATAATTATGAACTAAGTTGCTACTTTTCGCAGGAAAATAAATATTATTATTAATATTTTTCACGAATCTTAAGATAGCAAGACTTGCCACGTTGCTGACATTACAATAGACTTGGTGGTATACAGCCGGAGTTGTGGCTTCTAGTGACCGAAAATTTGTATCACCCTGTATAAAAGCTAATTATTTTGATAGTATTTTTTTCAAACCGAAAAGCCAATGTCGTTTTGTTAAGGTTTTAAAATTTGAATGCGATTATTAGTCTTCATAAAATATTACAAAATATTTAATAAACATATTACGTATGTGCAAAGGTTTTAAAAAGCATTCACATATTCTCCGTAAATTTACTTGTTAAGTCAGCGTAGCGTACATAAACTAAAAACATACGTTCATCGTATCCGGTATCTCTTACGCATCCGAAAAGCACTGCAAATTTGCATAATTTGCATACCTTTGTTCAAATTTCCCTGTGATAATTTAATAACTTGGTTTTTTAACCCTTACCCACTTCAACCTCCTTGCCTTTATGCATACCTGACTTTTAAAGGGTCTTTATTTATTATATAAAGAACTAAAGTTATTGCAGTACCTATTTTACTAGGTTGTAAATTAGTTATCCTATAAGTGTAGCTTTAAAATAGTGCCAAAGGACAATTGATATTAATTTACTTAAACGCTATACGTAATTAATTTCGTTGTCAAAATATTTTGATCTAAAAAATATGTTTATAAAAACAATAATATAACAATTATTGTTGATACATTTTCACAATAAAAACGTAATACTTTGCTTGTCAAATACATTTAAGTAAAACATATCACGTAGGAAAATTTGATCTATATTCCCGACCGATTTCTTCTCAGAATTCCCAAAAGAATTATTGTCAACCGGCCAAAAGTTATACGCGATCGCATACATAGTAACGAAGTACCCGACACTTCTGACCCTCGGGCATTCATCGATCAGAAAATATTGTCCATAAAGTGATCCAAACAAAAAATAAAACGATTCGGTGCTTACAAAGCGTCTTTCCATTTTCTATATTGCCAAATTAAGTTTTATTTTAAATTTACAACAGATTTTATTAGAATAGAACAATAGTTAATTAATAAACATTTAGTGTTAAAAAATAAAAAGGCAATAAAGCGTTCAATAAATAATCAATTTTATGCTTTTATTAATAGAAATTAAATTTAAAGCTTAGTGCATTATTGTGAGAAGATATCGACAATAGTGTTTTTCAAAGTGATTAATTTAAGTTTTATTGCAAAAATGTGTTTTAAAGTTTTTAGTGAAAAATATTGATTTTATAACATAATAAAAGTATTATCAATATTTTTTTGTAATTTAGATTTTATTATAAAAATGTATTTTTTCCACCCCACCTTTAAAACGCCCTTTATCGTACATGTTTCCATGACACTAAGTGACACATTGACAAGTTGTGGCTTTATGGCGCTTTAGACACGGGCTGAAGTTAGCAACAGGTTTTTAGTCACGGGCTGAAGTTAGTTGACAGTTGACAAATGTCATACAATCGTTAAAATAAAGTGCCTTTTTTGTAAAATAATACTAAATGTGAAAATTATTTTATTATCTTAATAGAACAATACAAAAGTATTAAATAGTTTCTCAACGCCAATATTTGAAAAGTTTGAACATTGTACTGACCTTTTAATTTCGCCGGCAGTAAACTATAACTTAAATTCGGGCACGGACTCCACTGTAAAGTCCTCATAAAACATTTTCTTTACTTTCACTATGAAAAACTGTCAATTTCGATTTATAACCTTTATAATCTGTGTTTATAAAATACAAAAATGTGACATTTGACGGTGACACACAGATTTCCCTATTGTTTCATAGATGGCAAAAATATGCAAAATATTATTTTACTAGTATGCTGTTTAAAGTAAAGCAACCCTATAAAATCATAATTTTGGGTGGGGTAAAGTATCTCACTACAGCACCGAAAGCAGTGTTATAATGAATTCATTATGAACGCAAAATAGATAAAGAAATTTAAGGTTTCTTTTAAACATGGACAGCGTTTATCGAAAAGGAACCAAGCGCCAAAAACTTTTTCTGGGGTAAACAAAATTATTTGCAAAATAAATTTTGCTGCTGAAAAAATTAATAATGATTTAGGAACCCTCCCAATCCTTTTAAGAAAAGTTCCAAATGATGATCAACCTTTTGAGCATTATTAAAAATGAGTTATTTTACAAATAATTTCACTAAGCCCAGAAAAAGTTTTTGGCGCTTGGTTCCTTTTCGATACGCGTTATCCACATGTGTTTTAAACGTACTAAATATCTATTATTACTTATTAAACAAAGCATATTTTAGCGTATTACTAGAATCAAGTTATGTATTAACTGTAACAGAAAACATGCTTCCACGTGTAACACGATTCGGCGATAATCCGTATAATTTACTGTTAACCTGGTTGCATACGTGCAAAGTTAAGAAATTTAACTCAAACTTACCCATAAAACTTTTGTTGCAATAAATCTGCAGGCATAACAAATTCAAACTTAATTAGTATTACTAAGATTTTGCATTAAGGATGAGTAGGTTAGTCTAAGAGCACGCTGCGATAAATCAATAAAGTGGTTTTTAGATTTAAAGTCAAAATTCGTAGGTTGAGATTCCCCATATGAAACCAATTTTAATAAAATTCACAACACCTCTTTGCAAATTAGCATTTTACAGCTAACACTTATAGAAAATTATCCTAAAAATATACTAAAAGAAAATATTAAAAAACAAATTAGTGCTGCAAATGGTTTAATTTTTCCAGTTTAGCTATAATAAAAAGCAATCTTTTCAATATTGGGAATAACCTACAAATTATTAAACCATTACCGTGATTTATACACACAACGGTATGGAACGCCGTTTTACTATTTAGTAACATGCAATTGTGCTATATGGAAAAAAGTAAAGCTTTTATAGAGAAAAGTTAAATGGAGAAAGGTTAAATATTATACAAAGTTTGGGCAATCATCGTATCGTAATTTAGTAACCCAAGGTACTTTTGAGGTGTTGTATTCATGGGGAAAGTATTTAAAGGGAAATAATAAATACAGCCAATAAAATACAATAAATTACGTTTGAACTGAGATCAAACACCTGGGAGGCTTCCGTTTATTTTTATATTATTATCTTTCATAAAACCCGAGAGATTATGGGAGAGAGTTAAACGTATAAAACACTAAAGTTTATAACAAACAATAATGATATTTCTCTACGACTACTTAAGAATAGTAACATTCTAGTGTAATTTTTGATCATAGAAAGGATGTTTTTCTGCAATACTGTGCGAGAATATGCATACTCTTGTTTAAGAATGGTCACAAGTAACGACATCTCCTGACTGTTTACTAAACGTAAAAAATTTAAAAATATTTAAATATTACTGTATTATTTATTAATTAAAAAATAATAGCCGTTGTATAATTAAGGTTTAGGCACAAAAAATTAGTTTTATTTATTGTTTTTCAAATATACAAATCAAAATTATAATAAATTTGATATTAAAATGATAAACCAGTTACCTACTATACCGGCTTTGAAGTTTTGACAGATTCAAAAAGTTTAAAAAAAGACCTTTAAAATGTAGAAAAAGAATAGATGTTGACATAGATTACTTGTAAAATTAGTTTTGTATTTGTTACAATATTATTTTTTTTATTAGTTAGTGTAAATAACTATTTTTAATTAAAATAAAGATTTAGGCATACCATTTGTTTAAATTTATTATAATTTACATTATAAAATTGTGACGGCACAAAATGGTTTGACAATACAAAAAACTTAAATGTCAAAAACTGCTTGGTTTCTTTTCTCTGTTTAAAATTATATAAGCGTTACTATTCTTACGTAGTCGTAGAGAAAATAATGTCTGAAACACGTTTGGAATAGCATATTCCACTCTCGTAAAACCTTCGGCTCGTGTGTCAAATTTTTCCTCGAGCGGAATATGCTGTATTCCAAACTTGTTACAGAATGTACTATTATTTGGGTAAAGAAACAGCAATAACCGTAACCATTTTTTGTTTCCCCTAGACAGGTCTGCCATACTTTTTACAACATTCGTATATTGCCAAAAGTCGAATGCAATATTTTAAGTAAAGTTTAAGTTTTTTCAACATTCAAGTATTGCAATAGGTATTTATACAATATCTGTAAGTCTCCAAAACTATTAGTGACGTCCTTTAATGTAAATACAACTCTTTGGGTTGGTAACAATCACAAAGTGAGTTTTTGCAATCTATGACAATTGCAAAAAATATTTTCTTTTTTCTACTCCCACCTTTAAAACGCCCATTATCGTTCATGTTTCCATGACACTATAAGTGACCTTTTAAATACACATTGACAAGTTGTGGCTTAATGGCGTTTTAGGCACGGGCTGAAATTAGCAACAGGTTTTTAGTCACGGGCTGAAGTTAGCTTCAAGTTAGTTGACAGTTGTCAAATGTCATGCAAAATAATACTGTAAAAATTCTTTCTCAACGCCAATATTTAAAAAGTTTTTATGAACATTGTACTGACCTTTTAATTTCTTCGGCATTAAACTGTATATAACTTAAATTCAGGCTCGGACTCCACCGTAAAGTGCTCATAAAACATTTTCTTTACTTTCACTGTGAAACACTGTTGTTAATCCATTTTCAAGGAATACATTTCTATTTATAACCTTTATAATCTGTGTTTATAACGCATACAAATTTGACATTATTTTATAAAATAATTATTTTTCCCAGGGTTTACTTTATTGTTTTAAAAAGTTATTTTATAAGAAACATTAAGTAAAGTTTACTGACAAAACTAGTTCAACAAATTCGAATTTCCACTAGGTATTAAATCCAAATAGAGTTGGGTAAGCGTACGCCAAAGACACGAAGTTTCAGGTTGTACAACTTAAAAAAACGAAAATTGATTTCGATGTATACAGAAACACGCAAAGCTGGGAAATAAACAAATAATAAAAAATGTATGATACTACTTTAAAACCTCCTTATTTTAATTTATAGACTACAGTTTAAGCATCAATAGTTGCTGGTAGATAGTTAATGGATTGTATTCATTAAAGTTGCAAACTAATTACACAGATTAGGACCATATGACTTCCTTAATTAACAAACGGTTAGTTTCACTGTTGATTTACAGCATTAAACAGGAATTCAGTGCAATAGCAAGTGTTAAATTATATATCCCATCTATTATACCATTTTGGAGTAGCATCCAAATTGCACAGCTTGCAGAAAACAATGCAACTCCAAAATGACAACATTAATAAACAGTAAGGTATGCTATAAAAGCCATA
Organism: Brassicogethes aeneus; assembly: GCA_921294245.1. Classification (NCBI taxonomy): domain Eukaryota; kingdom Metazoa; phylum Arthropoda; class Insecta; order Coleoptera; family Nitidulidae; genus Brassicogethes; species Brassicogethes aeneus. The sequence goes on along the minus strand of OV121135.1, from coordinate 5,378,219 downwards.
TATCTACAATATATAAGTAAAATCTATAAAACTGTTTTAAACTTTATTTTTAAGATGTTTAACTCGTCTTATATGAGTTTGCAAATTTTAAGAGTGCATTTCTTCCCTGCTTGCATGATTTTTGTTCAAAATTGTATAAAAATTTGTTAAAAGGATTCTTCAAAATTTTTCTTCTTCTGTCATTTTCTGGTAAACCTTCACATCTTTTTTTCAATTTTTTACAAAACTTTTTTAATCTTCTTCTTTTACGAACCCGCTTTTTTGAGGACTTTTTCTTTTTTTCTTTTGAACATCTTTTTCTTCTACGCTTAGACTTTTTTTTTCTTTTTTTAACAGATCTTTTTCGACGTTTTCTTTTCCTTCTGTCTCTTGGACATATAATCCTTGCGCATGGATCATGAAAAAAATATTTATACAACTCGTATATCGTCAAGAAATCTCCCAAAAAATCGGTTATACTATCAAATATTACACAAACACTTATGAGATGTGTTACGAAAGATTTTGTGAATAATTTCATAATATCCCTGTATATTTTTTGATGTTTTATTGAAGACAAATCTAACAGCGGTCATTTTTATGTTGTTTACAATTCTTGTGCGTTGGGTTTGTGCTGTTTAAACAGATTTATATTCGTTTTAAACGTTGTGTTTCTTACAGAGGCAATTGTAAGCCTCAAATGTGCTAAGAACAACCATTTTACTCCTTTTTTGGTAAAAAAAAATAGACATTCTATCAGGGCTGTCATCAAATTTCAATTTTAAGGTTAATTTACCATAACCCACAAAATATATAGTATAATATTATATCATATATGATCTTTAATATCGAGTGAAAAATCAACGTCAAAATTTTGGGGCTTTAATTGGTAAATTCTAGGGACGCTGATATTATAATTGGCGACATTGAGTAAAACCAACTAATTTAGTGGAGAATATAAATGTGGTTAAAAATTTTGAAATGTCAAATATAAGTTTTGCCTTTTATAAAATACACATGTATTTTTGAATATTATTCGGTTTGTCCTTTCAAAAAGGAATGCAGAAGTTTATATGAAACAATAAAAAAAAAGTTTGTGTAAATACTTAAATTTTGTCCAATGATGAATGTGTTTTTCACTAAAGTCATTAAGCGTTAATACTTGTACTCCGTTTATAAGGATTATATTACTATTTTAGCCGCTCAATCCTTTCCTTCTCTTTGGCATTAGGAATATTTCATTAAAATGCCGTTTTATTTTTAAAATTAATTTTTGTTTAAAATTTTCTGTTTGCTTTGGCATTGTTTATTATAATTATGATAATTAAATGTCAAATTATTTAATATTAAACTCGCGTCTATGGACAGGAATATCACTTTGGCTTCCTGGCTTCCGCATGCGCAATCATAATAATAATAATAATAATCCGGTTTTGTTCCCCGAACTTATAATATTTGTTGTCAAGCTAGATAGCTTAGATGGTAGGGCGGTTGCTTGGCACATTGTGCTTTGTATTATATAAAATTAAAATCAATAAGCTTGCTAATATGTTTTGTACTATGAAATGACTGTGATATTTTTAACTGTAAATAAACGTTTTGGAATTTGGAATTTGGTTGCTTGGCATGCGAGAGGTCCCGGGTTCGATCCTCAGAAGTTGTCGAAATTTTTTTATTTTTTTATTTCATAAATTTGTTGCTTTTATGTTAAAAAGTGTTCAGTTGGGTTGGGTTTGTTGGTTTGTTTTGTATATATCGTAACATAGAATCTACTAGAAGTTGTCGAACTCTTTTTATTTTTTTATTTCATAAATTTGTTGTTCCTTTGTTAAAAAGTGTTTTATTTTTATCGTAACATAAATTTGCCCATTTTAGTTGGGTTTTTTGCTCAATGGGGCGGGGGGGGGGCGCAATGGGGCGGGGTCGGTTGGGTTGTGTTGTTGAGTTTGGGTTGGTTTGGTTTTATGACGTAACTAACGTGCCCTTAACATGTATACAGGTACAATTTATTATTTTATTATTGTTGTGCGCATGCGGAAGCCAGAAAGCCAAAGTGGTATTCCTGTTTATAGACGCGAGTTAATATTAAGGCCTTGCACAGGATTACCATTTTCAAATTTCAAGGTTCATTGACATACAGTACCAACATAATCAAATGTGTCAAATTCGGTCAATGTAATTAATTTTTTTATAAATATTTGTACAGTTAAAGTTTTTTTTGATACGGAAAAAAAACAGAAAAAAGCCTATTACAAACACCAAAACTTTTTATTTTACTGGACATCACATTTTCTTAATGCTAATACCATGAGGCTGAACGTTCCTTTAGAGTCTGTTCTTGTTTTAGTTTTGCCTGTTTCGTATATTTTTCTTTTTGTCTATCTGTTAGAAGATACCATAATCGACCACCTAGTGTACAAATTTTAGTCTGCGGCCAGTTACCATTTTTATATCTTAAATCCCTCAAAAAATTGAAAAAAGGGTTTCTACTGATTTTGCCTTTTTTTCCTTTTTTCTGTGGTTTACAATTTTTCTTCAACTGACAGTTTCTTTTGTGTTGCCTTTTATATGATTTTGGTACCATTTTACTTTACTGATAATTTTGAAACATTTTCCGAAAAATTGTTTATTTTTTTAGGTTATACTGTCAAGATTGTGACAAGAAATATGTTAGACAAACATCCAAGCAGTGTTGCAAGATTCCTTATGTAAAAAATAATGCATTCGTCATTTTTTTTAATGGAAATGTAATTCTAATCCATTTCCAATTTAAAAAAAAAGGGGAAAGGGTAACGACCCATTTCGTCGGCATAAAAAAATCAAATTTTGGAAAAACTTTTTTTGTCGATATGAAAAAAAATTCTCCAAAAATTTTCCAAAATAATTAAAATTTTCAAAATGATTAAAATTTTCAAAAAAATCAAATAAAAAATTTAAATTTTCAAAAAAAAATAAAAAAAGTCTGAAAAAAATATCAAATTTTCATAAAAATTCAAATTATGACAAAAATTCAAAAAATTTATGTCAAATTTAATTAAAAAAATCTCTAAATATGCGAGTTTATAATCGACTATTCTTCACGAGTTGCATATATTATTTTGTCCCACAATCAAATCAAAATTAATACTTTTGTAAAAATGATTTGACAGAACTGTCAGATCTATAAGTGTTTTGGTTTTTAAGGGCGTATGTCTCGAGATACGCCCTTTTGGCGTTGGTAAGTCATTTTTTTACAGTTCTTGACGTTTTTAACGATTTTAAGGAATGGCTCTGAAACATTTTTTTATCCGCTCTTTGGGCACAAAACCCTATCTAACTTCTGTAGTATGCCCTTTTGGCATTTAAAACGCGATATCTTTACAAGAAATATTTCATAGTTCATAGTTCCATAACTACCACCTATTTTCGTTACAAATATTTCGTATATTATTATGATATCCAATGCAAATCGTGCGAAAAATAAAAAAACAAATGTTATCTACAACAAAAAATAATTTCCGTACCTGTTAAAAATGAGCAATGAAATACTCATTTTTCCCCTTAAAAAAAATAAGTTTATGAAATAAATCCACATTACTTATTAAAATAAAAAATGTAATGTAAATTCTTACATTACTCATTAAAAATTGAAAATGATAAATGTACAAGTAATTCTCCATTAAACGAAAAAACATGAGTAATGTAAATTAATTTCATTACTCATTATGATAAAAATGACCAATGAAATAGGGTCAGAATTTCTCAAACGGGCCACCTGAATTAGGTCAAAATTAGTTTTTGTTTGTAGATACATTTTTTCGATAGTATTTTACATCACTAACACAAATCCTAAAGGATTTTGTAAAAAAAAATTTTCAATTGACATATTCATGATATTAAAAGTCAAAGTTTTTAATAATTAAAAAATAAAAAAATTCATTATGGCCGAACTAATTATCCGATTCCAACGATATAACTAGCGTTGGAATCTTGTTTTGACATAGATTCTTTGTTATTTTTTTCAATTGTCCTATTTTCATTTAGGTCGATTTTTTTTTGTTTTTTTTATACCAAATTCGGAAATAATGGAAAATGGAAAAAATGGCCCGCAGGTTGACAAAAAGTTATTCGTCCTTTTGTGGCCGCGCGCGGTGTCAGCTCACGCTCCGAACCGTGTACGCTGTACGCGCTTGTGACGCGACGTCTTACGGTGGTCTGGAACCTGCGGGCCATTTTTTTTCTCAGCAGCATAATTTCGAAAAATGTTTGGAGTATATGTGTTTTTTTTTTCGAGTCGATAGCTGGCGCAGAAGTCAATTATTTCCGAATTTGTTATAAAAAAAACAAAAAAAAATCGACCTAAATGAAAATTGTACAATTGAAAAAAATAACAAAGAATCTATGTCAAAACAAGATTCCAACGCTAGTTAAATCGTTGGAATCGGATAATTAGTTTAGCCATAATGATTTTTTTTTATTTTTTAATTACTAAAAACTTTTACTTTTAATATCATGAATATGTCAATTGAAAATTTTTTTTTTACAAAATCCTTTAGGATTTGTGTTAGTGATGTAAAATACTATCGAAAAAATGTATCTACAATCAAAAACTAATTTTGACCTAATTCAGGTGGCCCGTTTGAGAAATTCTGACCCAATATCATTGCATTAAAAAAATGCGTTTTTTGCAACTCTGCATCCAAGTTTAGCAATCGAGTGTTGTCCAACATATACTTGATGATGGTCATAGAATAGGATTTGACAACCTTAAACTTATTAAGGAAGTTGAGGAACCAATTCTGCTAGATTGTTACGAAAGTTTATACATCTATAAGAATAAAAATAAATCTTTAAATAGCGATATCGGACCGGTACCCAACTCTAGTTTGTTTGTTTCTCTTTGGGTGTTTTAAATTACTAAAGCGATTACGGTCCAGTGTTTAGTAAACTGTGTCCGTTTACGGTTCAGTCAACCGTAGCTTATAATTAGTATAAATATGGTAGATTTAGCATTTAGATTTGGTTACACTTCGCTTCTAAAGATGCCAACATCATTGGCGAAAAGTACTTTTTGGTGTTGGGAAATTATTATATTTCTAATATTTGTTTTTCTAGGTTATGTTATGTACGAGGTGTGTTTAGAAAATAACGGAAATTGTTAAATTTCGCGGGTTCGGAGGGTCCGGTTGTCATAAAATTTTCTTTATTATGTTGGTATACATGCCCCCAAAGTATGATAAAAACTTTAGCTGTTTTCATTGTTTACTTTGTCTGTGGCCGCCGCTAAGGTTAGACGTGTTTTATGAGCTCGGCGATTTTTCGTTCGTTAAAAGAAATGGATCAAAGAATTTGTATCCAATTTTGCTTAAAAAATGAAATAAATTCTGTGAAATGTTAACAAAGGCCTATAGTGAGTCTGCTATAAGTAAAACAAGAGTTTACAAGTGGTATAAGAGTTTCCAAGATGGCCGTGAAGACGTTAAAGATGACGAACGCCCCGAACGCACAAGCACATTAACAACCGATAAAAACATGAAAAAAGTGGAAGAAATGGTTATAAACCATCAGAGAAGTCGCTGATGATGTTGGTATATCGATTGGCTCATCCCATGAAATTTTTTCGAATGTTTTGGGTATGAAACGCGTGGCAGCAAAATTTGTTCTAAAATTGTTAAATTTTGAACAAAATTTTTGGCTAAAAACAATACTGCAATGATGCCCCAGCCTCCATATTCGCCAGACATGCCTCTGTTTGACTTTTTCCTGTTCCCAAAAATAAAGAGAACCTTAAAGGGCCGTCGTTTTGCAAGCATAGATGACATTAACAGCGCATCGCTGAAAGAACCAAAGGCTATCCCAAAGATCGAGTTTTAGAAGTGTTTCGAGTATTGGAAGAAGAGCTGGCACATGTGCCTAATATCCAACGGGGACAACATTAATGTAGACGAATAAATAAATATTTGTTTCAAAAAACGAAAATTCCCGATATTTTCTGAACACACCTCGTATTATGAGCTAGCCATATTCCAAGACCATACTCTAGGGCCATACTTGTTGTGTTGCTGCTATAACAACCATGAAAAGTCACATTACAAAATTTGTCATGTATTGAAAATTTTATCGAGAAAACTATCATCAAAATTTTAGTTATACATGGATAAAAGCAGCGAAGTTTTTGTGCAAGGTTCCTGTGGCACGCCACAATGTCCTAAACGACGCAGGAGGAGACGATCTTGTAGACGTAAACGTCGTCGCAGATCGTCCTGCAAAAGGAGAAGATCCGCCTGCAAAAGGAGAAGATCGTCCTGCAGAAGAAGAAGAAGATCATGTAGGAGAAGAAAAAGGAGCTGCAGAAGACGAAGGAGGTCCAGGTGTAAAAAAACAACTTGTGGAACAGGCAGACGTGGTAAACGTATAACGTTGAAGGACTTTTGCAAGATGGTGAGAAAGAGACCAAATTGTTTACGAGATAAAAATGAGAAGAAAAAAATATTAAATAATCCTTTTTATAAATTTTTGTACAACGTTGAAAAAAACTCATGCAAAAAGGGCAGAGACGCTTTTTCAAGGTCCTCCGACCTATTTAAAACCTGTAGTCGACTGTTTAAATAAAGTGATGGGACGATAAAAAGTGTATGAGTTGTCACCTTTTTATCTGTAGTTTTTTGTCGACCAATAAATACCTATAATAAATTATTAAAAGTGATTTTTTTTGTCGGATAAAATTACATTATTATTAAACAACATTTTATGAATGGGTCCAATCGAGCTCCGCGACGGTGCTTTTTTAAAATAAGATTTAGTTGCTGCTGAGTAGCAGTAGACACATCCTAAAATGTATATTGAGTTGCATACAATACTCGTATTAAATCGGCAGTAAAGTTCTACTTTACTGTCAATATCTTTTACTTTACTGCCGATTGTTGACTACCTTACTGCCGACGGATAATAGTATATTTTGTAACAAGTTTGGAGCCTAAGGCGAGTTTGATGGTTTCACGAGTGCGGAATATACATATCCAAACGTGTTTCAGACTATACTGCCGTGTTAAGCTTAAAGGTCGTATCTGCAATATTTTGTAGTAAACGACAGAAGAAAATTTTAAAAAACGATAAAAAATGGCTTTTTTGCTTAACTACTAAATATTGCAGATATAAGTTTTGTCTTCGAACGGCAGTTTGTGGTAGTAAAGAAAAAAATTTATTCTTTATTGTTTTTAAAAATTAAAATTTTCTTCTGTCCTTTACTACAAAATATTGCAGATACGACCTTTAAGCTTAACACGGCAGTATACTTTTTCTACGTTTCCAAAAAATACCATAGAAAAATAATTTAATTGGGAGAAAGTGACGTTGGATCAGTCTAAAATTTGTATATTAAACACAGAGATGTCGCCACAAGTATTTATTCCGTCATCCGATGATACAATAATTCATTATGTAATACTTTAACGAATATATGTCATTGCACATTAAAAAGTAATTTTAGAATGGTCATATTCCGTAATAGGAGTAGAACAAAACAATTTCCTTTTAATTTCCATTTAAATGTAAATTTGCCCATCTCACTATAAAACATAATGAAAATTAAATATGCAATGGGAAAATGCATTAAAGCTCTCATGATCGACTCAATTCTCAATTCGGAATTGAAACATTTAAACGTTATTTCCATCTCTTTAAATACGAAAAAAACGTTAAAATTCTTAGGTTGAAGGTGCAAGATTTTCTAATTTGAATTTATATGCTAATAGGGATTAATAATTAAGCAGAATTATTCTGCTTTCAAAAAGTTAAAAAGCACCTTTATCGTACATTTAATGTTCAACAAAATTATTACCTACATATTTGTTGTATCAATAATAGTTAAAAAGAGACCCACCAAGTCTTATTATGATTTTTTAATTATAGTTTACCTGTATTAATATATGTAAAAATTTCTACTCCTACCTAAAACGCCCATTATTGTAGTGCCGTGCTAAGCTAAATCCTAGGGTATTAAAGGACAAAAGATAATATTTATTGTTTTTAACAATGAAAATGATCTTTTGTGCTTTATAACTTAATATTGTACATACGGGGTTTGGCTTACCAGGGCAGCGTACATGTTTCGATAACACTAAGTGACCCTTTAAATACACATTGACAAGTTGTGTCTTTATGGCGTTTTTAGTCATGGACTGAAGTTAGTTTTAAGTTAGTTGACAATTGTCAAATGACTTACAATCGTTAAAATGAAGTGCCCTTCTGGTAGAATAATACTAAATGTAAACATTATTTTATAGATTATCAAGAATGTTTACTCTATTGTTTTATAGACACAAATATTTAATTTTAATCATTTTTAGATGATAATAAGTATTTGTCGTGGAAAAAGTATAGAATGCAACTCGTTTATAAACTTTTCTAGACACTCATTTAATTAAGCACTCGCTCGCAAGCAGGCTGGTGCCTGAATTTAATTTGTGACTAAAATTTCGTTTATAACTCAAAATCAGACACACTTGACATAATAATATAAATAATTAAGGTTGTATCTGTCAGATTAACACTAATTTAGTCATATTTTCTGAAAATAACACAATGTATGTATTTTTTTATTTAAATGAGATTTTGTTTAAAATACCGACTTGAAGATTTGGCCGACTGCAACAATTTGTTATGGCTATAAGGTGAGAAAGTTACTTTTTAGTTTTAATGAATATAAATCCAACTGGATAACGTTTATCTGGGGTAAACAAAATTATTTGCAAAATAACTCGTTTTTAATGCTGCTCAAAAAATCAATAATGATTTGGGAACCCTCTTAATCCTTTTGAGAAAAGTTCCAAATGATTATCAACCTTTTGAGCATTATTAAATTTGAGTAATTTAACAAATAATTTTAACAAGACCAGAAAAACTTTTTGGCGCTTGGTTCCTATTAGAAAAGCCAAGTAGGCATTTACAAAATTAACAAAAAAATTTACAAAATCCTAATTAGTTTTTTGTTATTTTAGTTTTTCGCTATTTTAGCTCGTCATCACTTTAGCTGGTCTTTATTTTCAGAAGGGTATAATGAAACGCTTACTATTTTCCTAATGGTTCAGTACTTTTTTCTATTTTCTAAATTGTGGTGTTAAAGGCAATAGGCTTAGCAAACCAAGGTAAAAGGAACACTTAGGTTTTCGACCTTTGCTTAAAAATCTGGTATCCAGATGATGCAAGAAACGATAGGTACTCGAAGCGAGTAAAGGGAAGCAACAAAACAGGCATACAGTTTTTGAAAGTAATAGCAAACGCATCGCTTTTTGTAAAATGTTGCTTAACGACATTTAGTGTAAAGTGCTGTTTAAACAATTATTATTGTATTCTCCAAGGTTAGTTTTTAATTTTAATAGCCCAAATTATGTGGTACCATTAAACGTAGAACGATTCAGATTTAAGTTAATTAATTGATCTAGTTATTTTGCACTACTACGTTTATCAAATTTTACTCGATATTAACACCTTTTCTTTTAGCTATTTTTACAAAAGATTCTTAGCTTTTAAGTTAACTGTTTAATGTAAAAATTCGATTTCATTATTTTATTGTTTAAAACTTAATTTAGTTGTACACTGTCCCTGTAACTAAAATATTTAGACGTTTTCTAACACCATTATGCATTTTTTTGTGGTAATTTTAAAACAAATATCGGTGTGATACGGGACGTTTTGTTGCTTGAAAGGGAGTATTGACCGTTATCTTTCTTTAGTGTACGTGCCTTGCAGTAGATATTAAAATGCTTCACGCCGTGGGGGATAACCCAGGTTCTCTAGTCGACATCGCAACTTTTATCCCGAACCTTCATCTTTAGGCGAGATGTCTCCAGTGTGGACCTCGTTACCCACAGGGCAACATTAACGTTGACATACTAATAGTTAACAACATTTTTTCTATTTTTGAACCTTTGGTGTAACAAGCGTTGCGTCATCACAATAATTTGCATAAACTTTTAAAAGAAACAATGCCTAATTGTACAATCCTTTGCTACTTCATAGCCGAGGAGGGTTAATCCTGAACCTTCATCTTTAGGCGAGATGTCTCCAGTGTGGTGTATATTCCCAAAAGGGGAACGTTAACGTAAACAACAATTTTTCTATTTTTGAACCTTTGGTATTATATAAAGTAACAATCATCATTAATTTGCATAAACTTTTAAAAGAAACAATGCCTAATTGCACAAGGGTGTTTCCCCTAGCTCTTTGTTCCTGATCGTATCATTCTAAGAGCCATCCCTTGTTGTAAAACGTCAGTAAAGTAAATTAAATTGGGGTAAACTAAACACTGTATTTTTCTTTTTATTTACCTAATTCTTTTAAGTATGATTCCTAAAGAAATATATTTAATAAAACAAGTAAGTAAGCAACGTAGATGATCAAATTTGGTTAAGACGATCATGAGCCAAAGTCACAAAATAATTTTTCATATCATCATTGTTTTAAAAAAACCTGGTATAAGGAAAAATCTTTGCAATTAGTTTTTTATTATTTTAGTTTTTCGATATTTTAGCTCGTTATCATTTTAGTTTGTCATGACTAGCTGGTCTTTATTTTCAAAGGGGTATAATGAAATAAAATTTCATCCAATTAAACTAAATCTCTAAAATAAATTAGCTTTTCACATTTAAACAAATGTTTGTACGTAAACTCGAGACTTGTTTGCATTGCGGGAAGGCGAAAAGGAAAAGCAATAAGTATCATTTAAAACTCAATTAACCGATTAATACGTTTTAGGTTTCGAGTGAAAAGTAGCGAGGAGCGAGCAGGAAAGGAAAGCTCTAGAGGATCTTTGTGGTTCTCGTGTGACAGTTCATGATGTAGTTGGCCATGCATAATATATTCCGCAGTCTCGCAGGCCTCCTTAAATGCCTTCACCTGAACTCTAACGGGTATTACGTGTACCTATTTTGAAATTAAGTTAAACTAAACTTTGTATTTATCAGAAGATCAAGTTAGCTAAATGCATAGTAACTTAAGTAATGAAACAAACTGCTGAATATTCCCGGATATACGTTTGACGTCACATTTTTCTGAACACAAATCTATTCCAATAGTCAAATTAAATTTTTATAGTAAATTTTCTACCAAAATAAATATGGGTGATTCTACAAAAGTTGGGCAACTTTTGACCTTATTTTGTTTATATAGTTTTCGGAGAAAATTAAATAGTATTTTGTTATGAGAACATGATAATATAATAAATATACTGTTCCAGACCGGAACAGTTTCTGAAATATCTGTGTTTTCTAAATTTGAATGCAAGGGAAGTGACGAGTATACCAGGGTACTAATTAAATACATAATTTATTGGAAAATATAAGATTTATTGCAACCTTGAGCATATTATATATTAAATATCTTAAAATCAAATAATACCACACATCAGTGGCGGCTGGTGGATTTTGGGTATACCGATATCTTAATTATTAGATATGGGACCCACACCAAATTTATACGAGTTTATAATGACATTAAATAAACAAGTTCTGCGCAAGCAGAATTTAAATTGAAGTTTGCGAAAAAAAGATAACCGAAACATCGAACATGGAACTGACGACACGGTACTGATGAATGGGATAGAAATTTGAGATTATAATTCGGAATTAGGTATTTTACTGATATTTTTTATTAGTGTATGATACTTATCAACAAATCGCATATAGCCTTATATAAATTACAGTAAAATATAAATACGTAAGAAAATAACTACTCACCACAGTACTATAATTTTGACTGGAACTATACGTGCCTTCACCACAACTTCGCCGCTTGCATTGTTTTCAAGATGATTGTCGTGCAAAGGGCGGTCTTTGTAGGTAATTTTGAGTTAAAACAAGGACTTGACGTTTAAACTTCAATATTTCGCAGGAATTTTGAATTTTAACATTGGACACAGAACTGACGGGTAAAAGTGAATACAAAGATTATCAATTTTTTTAAAATTGCTTTTATTCGAATCTATGATTAAATATGAAAAATTCATTATTTAATGTTTTATAGTTTGTAGTGAAATTGAAAAATTTAAGATAAATTGAATATATTTTAAAATAAAACCACTCAAAAATTTGATTCAGGAGTTGTGACACGCCAAGGTACTGATGTTTTGAATATTTATTATGTTTTTCTACAAACGTGCTTTTGAGAAAATACATTAAAATTGGGTGGACAAGTTAAAAAAACCTGGATCTTTTGTAATGTACTAAAATATTTACAAAAAATATTAAAATACCTACTCTATTGACTGATGAAATCAAGTTGTCCAACTTTTGTAGAATCACCCATATACGAGTAAATACATCATTTAATCATGTCCCTTCATATCTAGAAAAACAAAACTAAAATATATGGCTATCATTAATCGGTTTATAATTGAAACGTTATTGTTGTCAACACTAAAATGATCGATTTTGACAAAACAGGTAAGGTGTATTTTTTTTACATCTGGCGCAGTGAAAGTTCTTGTCAATCTTTTTACTGTCTTTTTAATATTTTAACTTACTACATAGACGCATCTTTATAAGCAAACTTTTCCTCTATACAATGTGAATCGGCAATCTTAGGTTAATAAAAACTGTATTTTATAAACTTTGTTCGAAATCACCTCGTACAATAATTCCAGTAAACGACTTTACTAGCAGAGATAAACGGTTATTGGATAATTTCGGCGATTGGTTTCGTATCGCGAACTAAACCTAATTTTCACAATGGCGAACAGGGCAGAGTCAGAACGAGAAAAAAAACAAAACAAAAAAATAAAAAGAACCAAGTATTGTCGTTAAAAGTTAACAGAATAAGTACGGAATGCAGCCACTCAATACTCAATATTTAAGGATAGTTAGGTAGACTTATCCGTTTTAATTTAATTAATTTAAAAAATACAAAATTTAAAGTCAAGGTTTTTGATGCGTTGAATTCGGTTCCTACCTCAAAACTGTTCTATAACTAGGGCGGCGGAAAAAAACCTATTTTTTACGGAAAATTTGTAAAATTTTCAGATAAATTGACTATCCGTACACTGATATCGAGTAACAAGTAAATTTTCAAAATATAATAATAATTTAATGTTTATAATAATTATTCCTTTTAATTTAATTTGGTAAGAATATTCTACCTGGTCGCATAAAAACATTCGGTGTTGTATTAACATAACTTTCGTTTTATTGGACACTATGATTTTGTAAATTAACTTTATAAATCATTCATTATTTTGTAATTGTATATTTTTTTTGCAAAAAAGACCGAACCGACAGTATATTTAACATTTACGTTTATCTTCTTAAATAAATTTAATTTAATTCAATGTTTAGTTTTTTAGTAAGGATATTTTTTTTTAAATTAAAATAATGTTAAGTTGTTGATTGACACTTTTTTTAAATATGTGTACATATTTCCAAAAACAATCAATTTTTTCCAAAAAAAAAACAACAATTTTTCCAAGACCTGGGAAGAAAACGAAAAAAACATGTTTTTCCCAATTTTTCCTTTTTTTTTCGACACTTTAAAACCCTATCTATAACCTCCAGATTTTTGAAAAATTCTACAAAAATTGGAAAATTGATAAGTATACAGTGAAAAACAAAAAGTTTATTTTTTCTCAATGGGTCACCCTATATATGATTTTATTTTTCGATTCCCTAAATCGATCGGTACTGTTACAAAGAAGCCCAGTATAACAAAATTTTTATTTAAAATAAATAACTATAGTGACATTATGTCAATATGTCTTGTTAAGTAATTAAAAATTGTTATCTTAAAAATAATTTAAATATTTCAAAAAACGTTGAATTTTCCAATTTTTTTTATATTATAAAGTAGAAAAAAGTGTTTTTTAGTACCACACTTTAAATTTTTGGGTTACTTAAAATAAAAATTTAAAGGGGGGCGACATAGTAGGGGATTAATTTGATTTGATTTGATTTGATTTGATTTGATTTGATTTGATTTGATTTGATTTGATTTGATTTGATTTGATTTGATTTGATTTTGATTTGATTTGATTTGATTTGATTTGATTTGATTTGATTTGATTTGATTTGATTTGATTTGATTTGATTTGATTTGATTTGATTTGATTTGATTTGATTTGATTTGATTTGATTTGATTTGATTTGATTTGATTTGATTTGATTTGATTTGATTTGATTTGATTTGATTTGATTTGATTTGATTTGATTTGATTTGATTTGATTTGATTTGATTTGATTTGATTTGATTTGATTTGATTTGATTTGATTTGATTTGATTTGATTTGATTTGATTTGATTTGATTTGATTTGATTTGATTTGATTTGATTTGATTTGATTTGATTTGATTTGATTTGATTTGATTTGATTTGATTTGATTTGATTTGATTTGATTTGATTTGATTTGATTTGATTTGATTTGATTTGATTTGATTTGATTTGATTTGATTTGATTTGATTTGATTTGATTTGATTTGATTTGATTTGATTTGATTTGATTTGATTTGATTTGATTTGATTTGATTTGATTTGATTTGATTTGATTTGATTTGATTTGATTTGATTTGATTTGATTTGATTTGATTTGATTTGATTTGATTTGATTTGATTTGATTTGATTTGATTTGATTTGATTTGATTTGATTTGATTTGATTTGATTTGATTTGATTTGATTTGATTTGATTTGATTTGATTTGATTTGATTTGATTTGATTTGATTTGATTTGATTTGATTTGATTTGATTTGATTTGATTTGATTTGATTTGATTTGATTTGATTTGATTTGATTTGATTTGATTTGATTTGATTTGATTTGATTTGATTTGATTTGATTTGATTTGATTTGATTTGATTTGATTTGATTTGATTTGATTTGATTTGATTTGATTTGATTTGATTTGATTTGATTTGATTTGATTTGATTTGATTTGATTTGATTTGATTTGATTTGATTTGATTTGATTTGATTTGATTTGATTTGATTTGATTTGATTTGATTTGATTTGATTTGATTTGATTTGATTTGATTTGATTTGATTTGATTTGATTTGATTTGATTTGATTTGATTTGATTTGATTTGATTTGATTTGATTTGATTTGATTTGATTTGATTTGATTTGATTTGATTTGATTTGATTTGATTTGATTTGATTTGATTTGATTTGATTTGATTTGATTTGATTTGATTTGATTTGATTTGATTTGATTTGATTTGATTTGATTTGATTTGATTTGATTTGATTTGATTTGATTTGATTTGATTTGATTTGATTTGATTTGATTTGATTTGATTTGATTTGATTTGATTTGATTTGATTTGATTTGATTTGATTTGATTTGATTTGATTTGATTTGATTTGATTTGATTTGATTTGATTTGATTTGATTTGATTTGATTTGATTTGATTTGATTTGATTTGATTTGATTTGATTTGATTTGATTTGATTTGATTTGATTTGATTTGATTTGATTTGATTTGATTTGATTTGATTTGATTTGATTTGATTTGATTTGGTTTTTATGCATATTTATGAAAAAAAAATATTGTTTTTAGTTTTGTCTCTTTTATTGTACACAAGCAACATGAAAACACGCCTTTTTAGATAAAACTACTGAAAACTTTACTCATGTAATCCCTCGGAATTTATTAAGTTAGTTTGCAAGACAAGATAACAAACTTAGAGGTAGTTTTCAATTGTTAGTATTTGGTTAGACGACAACTTTAACAACTCGTCGCTCGGCGTTCATTGTTTAAGGTGCATCTCTTAAAGCAATCAAAATCTGACAAGATTCGCTTCCCACAATGATATTTAGTTTGGAATTTAAATAGGTCAATTTTAATTATATTACATATTAACACTTAGATGTGTTCTTATAAAATAGGTTGTTCTCACAGACCTGTAGGTCTGTGGTTGTTCTAATTGTTTTATTTAAACACACTGAAAGAAATATATACTAAAGTTAAATAAAAAAATAATTAGGGCAAATATATTTTATGTTTCATATATAGACTACCACATACATTGCTAAAACAAATATATTCGTTTGGTTAGCAGCCTATTGCTGCCCTAGCAATATAAATGGTGTTTCTAGCAATATTTTTTTGCTGTAATTCACTTATAGTTTACATTTTATAGTAAGGGTAAGTTTATTTTTATTTAGATCTAACATATCTTCTTTACAATAAATGTATTACAAAATTTACCATACATTCATAATAAACAGTAGTATAAATGTGTAAAGCACTAGTATAAAATTTTTAGTATAAATTTGTATTTACTTTTAGCAACAAATTTCTTTCAGTGCAGGTAAAGGACTAAACTCCACAGTACTACCAATAAATATTATAGTAATAAATAAATACAGGCTGGTTGACAAATGAATATACTTACTACTAAATAAAAACAAATGGTTTGGCCACTTGTTATTTAAATTCCTAAAATTTGTTACATAATAGTATTACAAAGTTTATTTTGTTTGAAAATAAAAGTTTCCGTCCAACCGTAACTGAAATAAAAGTGAATAGTCCTGTTCGCAAATGCTTTAGGCAAAAGGTTTTTGCTGGGAACAACGTAAAGCCGGTTAACTAAGGAATTTAAAATAATTACATACTTTTTCTACTCCATTCTTTAAAACGCCTAATATACATGTTTCCATGACACTAAGTGACCTTTTAAATACATATAAGTTCTGACTTTATGGCTCTTTAGTTACATGCTAAAGTTAGCAACAGGTTTTTTGTCACGGGCTGAAGTTAGTTTTAGGCACTCATTTAATTAAGCACTCGCTTGCAATCTCACTCATGCCTAAATTAGATTCGTGACTAAAATGGCGTTTATCAAACTTAATACATAATATACCATTATCAATATTTTTAATTTATTTTTGATTATTAATTATTTATTTAATTATAAGGTTCTTAAATTACAAATTAAGATTATTATAGAAAGCATTTTACAAAATACTGCAAATACTATTACGTCAAATAATTTTAGCAAACGTCATATTTGTCAAAATCAAAACAAAACCTATTTACTAAATATGCATAGTATCTGGCAATATACAAGATAGTTGTCCCAAATAGTAATATAAATTATAGTAAAGGGTATTATCATTATGGTAATCAGCATTATACTTTTCTCTCCGTATAATCTTCTTTTTTATTTATCATAGTTTGGTTGAGGCTCACATAAATGAGCATGAATTTTTAACCCGACCCAACACAATTAAAGCAATAAAAAAATTCCAAATTTAAAAAATTACCAGATGAAATAATAAACGTGGTATTGATTTTAAAGCCATTAAGGCATTGCCTTGTATGTTGTTGCAAGTTAATTTACCGTGCGAATCAAATTTTGGCGAAACGCGATTTCATCATGGATGACACGAGCTGCCATGTCCAACGTAATCGTGGCCAAATAAACGAAACAAAATGAATTTTTGAACGGTTTAAAAAGCCGAAATGGCGTTTCGTACAAACTGCATGTAAATTGCGACATGATGTAAACGTATTACATAAAATAAACTCAATTTCGGTTATAACAACGTCCTGGCTCGAAATTGCGGTTGATACATATGCCGCTTTGTCCCAATTATACATACATAGTACGTATGAATATAAATTTTACCAGTTGTCGATTTTTGCTTTGTACAAAGTAAAAAATTTCTTTATTTAATGCGATATGTCCATCAAGCGGAAGCATTGCACAGTGGATAAAGTACAGTTTCAAAGATTATTTTTAAATTTAGTACTTATTGCTTTATATGGGTGATTACAAACTTGATGTCATCAGTCAATAGAGTAGGTATTTTAATATTTTTTGTAAATATTTTAGTATATTACAAAAGATCCAGCTTTTTTTAACTTGTCCACCCAATTTTAATGTATTTTTTCAAAAGCTCGTTTGTAGAAAAACAATAAATATTTAAAACATCAGTACCTTGGCCTGTTACAACTCCTGAATCAAATATTTGAGTGATTTTATTTTAAAATATATTCAATTTATCTTAAATTTTTCAATTTTACTACAAACTATGAAACATTTAATAATGTATTTTTAATATTTTATCATAGATTCAATAAAAGCAATTTTTAAAAAATTGATAATCTTTGTACTCACTTTTACCCGTCAGTTCTGTGTCTAATGTTAAATCAAAATTCCTGCGAAATATTAAAGTTTAAACGTCAACTCCTCGTTTTAACTCAAGTGTTGGTAAAAAATTACCTACAGAACCCGCCCTTTGCACAACAGTCATCTTGAAAACAATGCAAGCGGCGTAGTTGTGGTGAATGCACGTATAGTTCCATTCAAAATTTCAGTACTGTGGTAAATAGTTATTTTCTTACGTATATATATTTCATTGTAATTTATATAAGGCTACATGTGATTTGTTGATAAGTAGCATCCACTAATAAAAAATATCAGTAAAATAGTTAATTCCGAATTATAATCTCAAATTTGTATCCGTTTCGTCAGTTCCATGTCGTCAGTTCCATGTTCGATGTTTTGGTTATCTTTTTTTCGCAAACTTCAATTTAAATTCTGCTTGCGCAGAACTTGTTTATTTAATGTCATTATAAACTCATATTAATTTGGTGTGGGTTTGAAAAAGTGACTGGCCCGATCTGGAACAGTATATTTATTATATTATGTTCTCATAACAAAATACTGTTTAATTTTCTCCGAAAACTATATAAACAAAATGAAGTCAAAAGTTGCCCAACTTTTGTAGAATCACCCATAACATATAAATAAATATAAATATAAATATAAAGAAAAAAAAACTAAAAACTAACACTAAAAAATTCTTGAATTCTGAATAAGGAAGCACTAAGTTATTATTTGCTCTTTTAAAATATTCGTGCATAATATTTTGTTAAAAGTAGGGTTTTAAAATTTCCGGAAAAATTGCGCCGTCAGATAAAACCATTTTTTCCGGAAAAAAAGAAAAAATTGTCAAATTTTCAGAAAAATTTACTAAAACTAAAGGAGTCAATTTTTATAAAAAGTGAATTTTCAAATAATTCAGTAAGAATCTTCTATCGGGTTGCAAAAAAACAAATTCGGTGCTGTATTAACATAACTATCGTTTTATTTGACACATTGATTTATAAAATTATAATTTTGTAATTTAATTTTACAAATTATTCATTATTTTGTAAATGGATATTTTCAATGCTCCTTTTTGCAAAAAGGGCCCAACCAAACTATATTTAACGTTTACGTTTATTTTCTAAAATCAATTCAATTCAATTTATGTTTAGTTTTATTAGTTTTCTTCTGTAATAAATTTATTTTCCTTAAGGATATTTTTTTTTTAAATAAAATAAGGTTGTTAACTGCTTTGTATATTTTTGGAAAAAAGACAATTTTTCCAATGCCGGAAAAACAGGTTTTTCCGCCATTTTTCCAGTGTGGCACTTTAAAACCCTACTTAAAAGTAATAAATCCTAAGTATTAATATTTGATATCTTATTTTAAAGTAACGTGTCATAATTAAGATAAGTTTTTAATTTAGAATCCATTACAGTATTTGTTTTAAGATATATTAAAACTGTTCACAATATATTAATTACCAAACACTATAAGAAGCAACTCCTCAATATTATTTTTCTACCATAATTGTAAATTATAAATGTGACCGATCTGTCCCACAGTGCGATCTGTACTTGCAGTCCGATATGCCCAACAGTGCTTTAGCATGTCGTTTCGAGGTATTAAATTTACTTTGTAGCCTCTAAAATGCTGAACAAAGCAACTTTGTTTTAATGATATTTGACTTATTTTACAAAAAAAAAATTGCAAATGTATTCAATGTCCTGAAAATTTGAAGCCTTAGGGCCGTTTGCAGAAACGTTGATTTATTTATATCAAATGATTTAGCATATCAGTGGATATAAGTTTTTGCACGACATGGCAACTTAGTAATTTTCTTTAAAAACTGTTGTTTAATAAAATAAATATAGACAGTATTTTTGTTTGTAAATATATATATATATATATATAAATAAATTCAGAAGGTAAACATACCTATTATAGGTAACAAAGATATAATTAAAAAATAACATTTTTTAAAGATAAAATTACTACCTACCATGTTAAGTATATCAAATATCTATGCTGTTTTTTTGTCTGATTGAAAAGCTGGATGCTTGAACTTTTTTTAGTTTCATTGTAAAATAATTACCCATAACATTGAACTTGGGTGAAAACATTAATTTATTCATTTTTTATTATTAAAAACATATATACCTTCCATAAATGTTTACTTTTTAATATAATACCTAGATAATTTAAAAAAATACTATTAAATAAATATTAAGGATTATAAAATTAAACCAAAATTGTATTTAAAAAATATTTGTCTTATTTTTTAAATATTTTTGAAGCATTTTAAATTTTTGTTTTGGGTAAAGGGCTTGACAAGGTAAAAGGGACTTTTTTTCTGAGGATATTTATTTTTGGACCCAGAAATATAGGTAGGTACTATCAAACATAAAAGAAAATGAAATGGAGGGACAAAATGGCAACATGGTTATTTAAACTTGAATATACATATTATAATATTATTAACAGTTTTTGACAGTAATACAAGTTTAAAAGGTTTTTATAAGAAAATAAAAAATACACCCAGTAGGTAAAAACAATTTTTTTTCTCTAAAGCAGAAACAGGCCCAGTGTATGAAACTATTTTTTTTATATTTTTGGTTTAAATTGTTTTTATCATTTCTAATATTTATTTGACAAATAAATTATAAATATAATCTTTTTCAAGAACATAAAATTTCCACCAACTTCAACAAAATTTCTTTGTTCTTTTCAGAGGCTTTAAGCCGTAATTTACGTTTTTTATACCTTCTAATGCAAATTTACTTATACCAGAACAAATTGCAAACTGCGAACATAACCCAATTGTGTATATTTTAAGTTTTTGTCAATAATAAGGTTTCGTCAGTTATAAATGTATTTATCTTCACGCGGTCTATAATTTAAACTTTATTGTTGTCAACATTCGATAAAGAAATACCTTGTTATGGCCTAGGCCGATAAAAAATTTTATGAGGCAAGTAATTAGTTTGATTTTTTCTCGCTAGGGGTATTGTTTTGACAAATTAATCCTTTTCTAAGAAATTAACGTACTAAACTGGTTTAATTTATTTATAATAAGCACTAATTTGTTTGTTTTACTGTTAATGTTTAATATTTTTCATTAAATTATTGTAAAATTAAATATTAATAATAAAACAAAAAGTGAGGTTAGGCAACCAAGAAAACCCACGATTCTTTTTCTACAATTTAAATTATATTTAAGTTTTAATTTACTTTAAGTTTTCAGTGAAATTACATGTTAAACACAGCTTAAACATTCCAAATTACCTATTTTTTAAATAAAAATCCAAACAAATTGAAATTAGATACCTACCTATTTATTAAACAATTAATTGAATTCAATATAATAGCAAAAATCCATTTCTACTTAAATCATGTTGCTAGGTATTGTCAAACTATTACTGCTTCTAAAAGCAATAATAATTATTGTACATTTAATGTAATCTTTAGCTAATAAATAAATGAGATTCTAAAAAAGTGATTGATGTTGAATTAAATTAACCTATACAGTGCTTTGAAGATAAAATGTTGTATGCCATTCGGCCATGTTTAAAAAAGTAAGGTTTATCCTAATTTGATATTTTTAGCATAAAGTTAGCAAAAAAAACCACTAAAATGTCCGAACTTTGTTGTAAGCCCATTTAATAAAAATATACAACTGGCATTTAAGTACTTAATTTTATTCTTAAATTCAATTTTTAAGTCCGTCAGCATTTTATTTATCAGTTTTTACATTTCTCTTTTGGCTTAGAAGAATAATCGTTCGTAAAAAGAAATAAGACAAACATTCTGGCCAGAATTCTTTACGCTTCTTTTGGTACGCCGCCGCTTGGCTGGTGACAGAGATTTCAGCGTTTGACAACTTTGAGCTGACTTTATTTTATTTTCTACAGCCTTAAAGACACGTACTGCGACACAAAAGTAGAAAAATATTAAATTCTATATATTTTTGCCGACGTGAAAGTGTGTGGCATACGTGAAACCAAGTGGAAAGGTTCGCAATTTATTGAATTAATTTACAGGAAAAATATCTGAAAAATATATATTTTTAAACATAGTTGCAAAAATGGCGAATGCGCCGGGATTAAGACATATTAAAAAACTGTATTTAATAATATTAAAATGTGTTTAGGCATTTTTTAATGGAATTTTAAAATTGGTAAAACTTTCCTGGATTTATTCAAGGAATTCGAGGACACCACATTTTGGCATTTTAAAATATGTTTTTTTTTCGTTTTTAAACCTGATATTCTTAAATAGCCTCGATTATCGCGTTAATTATTAATTTTAACTAAATTAGTATGACAAAATTTGTTCCTTATAAATCTGTATAAAAATTGTCCTATACAACATTACTAGAAATAATAATTAGAGATACCTATAAGGCTAAAAAAATGTTAAATATTGAATGTCAAAATTAAAACCAAAATTTGTGTTAAATGGGTTTTATTTGATTTAGAAGGTAATATTGATTTTGGAAACGTAAAATGTGTATAATTAACAAAATGGAAATGTAGATTTTGGTTACAGATATATCGGGATATTGATTAAAAAAGTTTTGGCATGAAAATAAATAAAATGTATATAACTTATTCCTGTAATTGGGCCCTGTGCCTGATGGATATAAATATATGTTTAAGGTTAAATTAAGGTAAACAAAATCTTCACTAGGATTTTTTGAAGTAATACCCTATTTTTACATTTAACAGATTACATTATACATACATATATATTGTCCTTTAATTGTTTTTTAACTAATTCCTTTTGAAGTTAGATTTTTTAATATTTTTAAAAGTTTTTGACCAAAATGTTTACTTATATATAATATATAATATAATATATTATATAGCATAAAGTATATTTAAATTTTTTAAAATAGGTTTTACTATTTACATTCAATATAATAATTTTAAAGAAAAAAAATTCCACTCCTATTGCATATTATTAAAATTATTTGGGATTTTTTCGTAAATAATGGTAACCAATTTAACCGCACGGCCTAACAAGGTAAATAATAAACTTATTATTCACGTTGTTGGGCATCAGTGATTGGCTGATTTCAATATTCACTGTTATTTGAACCAATCGGGTTTTAAATTGGGAAAAAGTAAGGTTAACATATGTCAGATTTGTTTACATAAAATTACATAATTGGAGTAGAAAAAGCATGCTATTACACTCGAAATAATGCTCATTATTTACTAGGATAAATGAAACCTCATCCTTTTGGAATAGCCTGCATTATCTCTCTTATAATAATATACTATTATTTTCACCTTCTTAGTAAAATACATTTTATAGGTTAATTTTGTTGTTTTTTTATCCAAGTAAACGATACATTATGGGAACAGACCTGTAATATTTTACGGGCTTTTATAAAACACCTGTAAAGTTTTACAGGCTGGTAGAAAAGGAATTTATGAAATGAAATGTCACATTTGACACAATAATTAAAATTTTAAATTTGAAAATCGTTATTTTCACCTTAAAATAACGATTTTTAAATTTAAAATTTTAATTATTGTGTCAAATGTGACATTTCATAATAGGCGATATTTTCAAAAATGGCGAATGCGCCGGGAGTAATATCTAAC
Source organism: Brassicogethes aeneus (assembly GCA_921294245.1). NCBI lineage: Eukaryota > Metazoa > Arthropoda > Insecta > Coleoptera > Nitidulidae > Brassicogethes > Brassicogethes aeneus. Next base: position 5,354,568 of record OV121135.1, on the reverse strand, counting down.
ATCAATTTATCTAAATTCGTGTATTTTAAAATATACAGCTTATAGGTTTTTACATTTCCAGATTATATAACTTATAACCTAAAATTTATCAATCTTTTTTTATTTTTATTTTCATTACTTAAAAAGAGGGATTTGGATCAATTTTCTTCAATACATTCAAAAACAGACCGGTTGAGAAAGAAACAATAAATATAAGTCGAACTTTATTATAAATCAATAAAATTCATTAGAATTCTGAGAATGTCGTTTTCCTTGAAAGACAGCATCTTGCAGGCTACAGCCGACTCAACAAGATAGATCATGCAGAATCGTGGTTTCATTAGCAATTTATTACAAAAACTTTCGACTGGTGTATACTCGGGTGCATAGGTCACAACACAATCAATAATTAGACAATTTTAATCAAGTTAAAAAATTGTGATTAAATAAAATGAATAAATTTTGAATTTAAATTATAACTTCATAAAAGTGGATTCATATTTAAGAAAACTAATTTAATAATTTATTTTGGTTATTTATAATCATTTATAATATAAAATGTATTCTTGTAAACTTCTGTCAGATCTATCTAAACCGACTTTCTACTTTTTATGAATATTTTAACAAATAAAATTGTGCCTTGAAGAAAAAAATGTTGTATGAAATTCGACCAAGAAGTCTAATTTTGTGCTTCGCTTAATTGTAGGCTTTCGCTAAGTATCGACCTATATACTTTGAGTTCAGCACAAAAACTTATTTCTTGGCTTTATGATATAAATAATTTTTTTTTATGGAAAATATTAGTTTTTAGATACCTACCTAAATTAAATATCAATTATATTAAAAAAAATATTTTTTATAAAAAATTTGATTTAATTTTAAATCTAATTATTTTTTCTTTTCATTTTCATTAAGCTCAAGTACAAAAAAATAAATATAAGTAATTTAAATATGTATCTGGGCTAGATATGTGCAAATTACGTTTTCCGATAAGGTAAATGTAATGAAAAGAAAATCTCATTTAGATTATCTATTCAACAAAATATGCACAAAGAATAAATTATTTAGTTTCAATGAATCTATTACTTTTATTTTGTGAATATGTAGTTACATTTGAAAATTAAAAGATTAATTAAGAAAAAATAATAATAATTAGTAGGTTTTTTTGCATAGGACCTGCATAATTTAAGATTCTCAAATTAACTAGTAAACATGTAATTGGTAATTTTTGGAGACTCAAAAAAAATTAGTTGTTAAATAAACACAATCTCTTATCACTTATTATTAGTTTTATTAATTATTTTAATGTATAATGGATTACATATTAAATGTCCGTGCATTTTGCAACAAAATTTCACGAAATGTTACAAACATAGATTACAAGTTAATATTGCAAACAATAATAAATTAGGTCAAAGGGGTGTTTTTTTAAATTTGCAAATTTTTTTCTTTAGTATTTTTTCTCTACCGAATACATTGATATAGAAAGTAAAGATATGGCTTGAAAAAAGCATGTTTATTTTAAAAATATAGATGTTTTTTTAAACGTGAAATCTGAAAAAAAAATAATTTTCTAATTTATGCGTTATTTATTAATTTTGATAAAAGCCATTTTAGTCTCGTTATTAATTAAATGAGTATTTAAAATAGTTTTTCTACTCCCACCTTTAAAACGCCCTTTATCGTACATGTTTCCATGACACTAAGTGACCTTTTAAATACACATTGACAAGTTGTGGCTTTATGGCGCTTTAGTCACGGGCTGAAGTTGGAAAAAGGTTTTTAGTCACGGGCTGAAGTTAGTTTTAAGTTAGTTGACAGTTGTCAAATGTCATACAATCGTTAAAATAAAGTGCCTTTCTTGTAAAATAATACTAAATGTGAAAATTATTTTATTATCTCAATAAAAAAATACAAAAGTATTAAATAGTTTCTAAACGCCAATATTTGAAAAGTTTATATGAACATTGTACTGACCTTTTAATTTCGCCGGTAGTAAACTATAACTTAAATTCGGACACGGACTCCACTGTAGTGCTCATAAAACATTTTATTTACTTTCACTGTGAAAAACTGTCAATTTTCAAGAAATACATTTCGATTTATAACTTTTATAATCTGGGTTTATAAAATAAAAAAATTGACGGTGACACATAGATTCCCCTATTGTTTCATTTGTTTGATTTGTCGTAGAAAAAGTATAGTATGCACCTCGTTTATAAACTTTTCTATACACTCCTTAATTTACATAAATTAAATTCGTGTCTAAAATGGCGTTTATCAAATAATATACTATCTTTTTATACGATAAAAACTTATTATTATTTAAAAATAATTTAAATTCAATATTGGAGTAGAGCTACATCTATACAAAAATAGAGTAACAATTCGCATAAGTAGTTTTTTCACAAAAAAGAGGAAGACTAGACAAATTTTATTTGCAAAGTTCAAATTGCACAGCTAAAATAAAAAAGTTGATAACCTTAGACGCCACATAGATAAGTGTACGTTTATAATTTGGGATGGTCGCCAAATTATCAAGCGTTTATTTTGGAAATTTGCCGGCCGTCGCAACCCGTCGCTTCAGAAATAAACAGGGTCAAGCCGATTGCGGTTTTCTCTCTCTCGCGTCGTCGCGACGCGTCGTCAACCACCTCATCCGACTACCTACAGATCTGGCAAAGTGAAATATTGTGGGGAACCGCTTAAACACCCCATTGCCGCAGAACATAACAAAAGCAAGAACTTTAACTAACTTTGCTAAAAATGTGCATATCCAGTTTAATTGGTAAACTGAGCAGTAAAACCCGTTTTTCTATTAATTATGTTAGTCTTTTTTTTGCTAAACAATGTCTTACAAATCAGACTTGTTAACATGAGTTTGTAGTTTGTTAATTTTATTTTGTAAAGTTTTATATAATAATAATTTTTTGCAGAAAACCAGGGTTTGTAATTAATTTAAAGTTTTGTAAAGGTATTATGCAATTTTGTAAACATTTTTGTTGTTGTAACTCCAAAGGTAACAGATTATTTTGTTAATTTTTAACAAATTATTTCGTTAAAAAAGTACACGTGATTTCAGGCAGTCAATCAAAACATTTCCCACTGACATTACGCATCAACAAGATCAACTGACATTAGCGTCTGCAATTTAGGTTTCTTCTTACTTTATTCTAATTCGTAACGTGATCTTAACAACTGTCTAGGCCGTTTATAATATGAGTATGAGTATGAGTATGACTATAAGAGATGTATAACCAGGCCCATTGCCTCATCACTCCCGGACCCCGTACAGGCCTTTGTTTACTTACGCCGATTTTTGTTCGCCCCCAGCAACTGCACGGCTTCACCCGTGTTTGCTGGGTGCGAATGTCCATAGCGTTCCGTACTGTCCCCTATTTGCGGCTCGAGAGCGACATGCGAATAGTTTTAATAGCCATTCTCGGGTTCGCCGAGCCGATGCTATACGCCAGTAGGGTAAGAGGAGGAGGGACGGGAGGGATAGACGTTTTTTGGTTGACCTCCTTAAAGCGTCCAATGACAGGTGGCACTTAACTCATTCATATCAATTAACACTTCACTCCTCATTGACCGTTACACCATTTTCGTTTGCACTCTATGAAAATTGTTTGTTTCACTATAATTGATTTGCACTTTTTAAAAATTATTGTCAGTTTTAATCTTTAAACTTTTACGTTTTAAGAGCTCTCACTCTCGCGTGGTGCCTTCTCAAGTGCTGGAACCTGTCTAGGGCGTTTATAATATATTACCAAAAATCTGTTATCATTGTTATTCAGATTTCTTATACCTGTGCAAAAAAGATCACCACTGGTTTTCAAACTGAAATTAGGGGGTACAATGAAGTGGGTTAAAGTTACAAAATACATCAGTTGTTACCTACTGGGTCTACAAAAAGGTTTGTAAAAATAAGGTCCTTTTTGAAAATTAATATTCAATTGGTTGTAAACTTAAGATAAAGTTTTTGGGACCTGGATTAACATAAAATTTGATTAATATATAGTTAAAATTAACAAATATTTTTTACTGTGTATTTGTTATTAATAATAATAATTAATCACAAGAGACTGACGAGAAAATTTATCGGTTTCTTGGTGAATTTTTCTGTAAAACTACCCCAGTAAAGATATAAACAAATTATTAGCAACAATTTAAGTTTTGGGTGGTTTTCACCCCATAATGATTCCATAAATTTCATACAAAATGTGGATATACATTAATAATACAGACACTAAACCTTTAAGAACAGCGCCATCATTCGTTAAATTTATAATTTCTCTAAGGGAACTAATAAGTGTATGAAGTGAGAATCTTGTTAAACTTCACAAAATAGCGTAGCATTGTTAAGCAGGTCAAGATACTGGAGCACTTCGTTTAAAACGCCGCCTCAAGGCCTATTATTTCGGCTATTTAAACGTTGCCAAATTGGGCAACTAGGGAAAAAACGTTTTACCTACGAAAGTTTTAAAAGATGCAATTAATTAAATGCAGTTACAAATTGTAACAAAGTTAGTGCGGATGGATTATGTTGAAGTTAAAAATAATAAAGTTTTTGTGTGGAGTTTTTATTTTCCAGAATTAAATTAGTTTTATGGTGGAGGGAATTATTTTTCTGGCTGCCCAAATCCAATTAAGACGTGATTGCTGCAGACTTTTATTTTTGTTGTATGTTGCTGATGTCGTTTAATAATTGTTTTTGCTCTAAAAATACTGGGTTAGTATATTATGTATTAAGTTTGATAAACTTCATTTTAGTCACGAATTTTAATTGGTTTAATTAAATTAAATATTTGTAAAGAACGACAACTATAAAATAATAGAGTAACCATTCTTGGAAATCTGTACGACGCGCCGGTGAAAATGTCAAATTTTATGTAGAAATCAAAAAGTATCCCTTAAAATGGACTAACAACAGTTTTTAACAGTAAAAGTTGTTTACTGCCAACAAAATTAAAAGTTCAGTACAATGTTTATACAATCTTTTTAAATATTGGCGTTGAAAAACTATTTAATACTTATGTATGTTCGTTTTGAGATAATAAAATAATTTTTACATTTAGTATTATTTTAAAAGAAGGGCAGTTTATTTTAAGGATTTTATGAAATTTGACAACTGTCCACTAACTTAAAAACTAACTTCAACCCGTGACTAAAAACATGTTGCTAACTTCAGCCCGTAAATAAAACGCCATAAAGCCACAACTTATAAATTTTATTTAGTGCCATGTATGATAATGGGCGTTTTAAAGGCTGGAGTAGAAAAAAAAAGTATGCATTAAACCTTTTTAAACTAATGTACATATTTCATTAAAATACATATTGGGGGGGATTTTGATTTTTAAGTTTTCTTAAAAAAATCTTTAACAGCATATTTTTTATTTACTTAAAAATAAAATCCCTAAAAGTTATTTTTCGAACGTTTTTTTATTATTAAATAAAAGGGCTTTAAAAATATTTTTTCGAAAAACCCTCGAACACGTAAACTGAGATATAAGTTGAAGAATTTTTATAGAAAATTTCAGAAAGATTGGTAAAGGCGTTTTAGAGTTAGAATTTATTTACTTATTATGCGTTAATTTTGACGCGCAGTGTATTTATAATCAAATTATTCATGAAACTTTTTGCAGCTTGGTTCACACTTTTCAACATTTCCAACGATTTGATTACGCGTCCATAAATTTTGACCAACACTGTATAACGGCTACACGAATAAAATATGTTCTTCTTTTGATACTATTATGACTTTTTTATATTATTGTACCTTTATATTGTGTCAATTTTGCTATTATTCTCGAAAACCTGATGGGATGGAGCAATTGTAAGGTCAAATTCAGATTCAGTACTGTTTCCTTTATATTTTTAAAATAAAATATCTTTAACAAGGACAAAAATTTTACATATAGGTAAATAAAATAACGAAAGAATTTACAAAGCACCAACTACACATAAAGACTCAATAAAGTTTTACTTTACTGCAGTATCATTACATATCCACAGGGCTTTTAACTTAGTTGTTTATATGATTTTATTCTATTTTACGAATTTCTGGTATTTGATGTGTAATACATCTATATTTTATGTTTTTTTACATTTGTTAATTTATGTTTTACTTTGTGTGAAACAAACAAATATATTAGTTTATGTTGATTATTTAAAAGATATAAAGCCCATTAGTAATGGAATATATAAAAAGTATGTTTTATGTTTAATCAACATTATCCGCAAAAAATTATTTAGGTCGGCTGAAAAAGTCATACGCAGCAGGAACAGGAAGTGCGATGTCATCTAGTTTTCGTCCAATATCCAGTTAGCTCGATGGTAGATAACGGAAAATTTCACCTTCGGGCCCTTTGTGACTTTTTCGTTTAAGTTTACGCATCTCTTTGTCTGGATAACGACAACCCCAACCCATATTTTCTTGTTCATGCAAGAACAGTTTATCTAAAGCAGTTTCAATCTAAACTACATTGAAAGAACTGTTTGTAAATGATAATTTTGGGAATACGCGCTTGTTTGGGAACCATTAAACTAAACTTATTGTCTAAAATTATCATCATATGTTTTTTGTTTTATAATTAACATTGGTATCTACTCTAATCCTGTCCTAGTGTTTTCATTGAAAAAGAATGAAGGTAAATCTTTCTTTTTATCGTTTCATTGGTTCAAAGTTTGATTTACTATGAAATTGATGTTTTTTTTACTTGAAAATGGTTAACTTAAGAAAAATAAATAAAAAAAATTTTTATAGGAAATTTAGTATCTTGAGTCATCAAAATTAAAAATTTTAGCAAAAATTATTTTGATAAAATCTGTGTGTATGTTTTTTTTGTGTTTATTTATGTAGGTATGTGTTAATTTTTTTAATTGATTAATAAAGCAACATTTAATATTAAAATTCTTTTCATTTAAGTTTCTAATTTTCAACAAATACTGGGTCTACAAAAAGGTTTGTAAAAATATGGTCCTTAAAGTGTTTGTTATAATTACAAACTACTTATTCAATTAGTTAACAGATTACAGTTGGTTGTAAACTTAACATAAAGTTATGTGGACCTGGATTAACATAAAATCTGGTTAAAATTAATAATGTTTTGTACTGTGAAGGGATTGTAACAGGGACACACTCTTCTCGTTCTAGGGCCTATTATGATTTTTTTAATTACACACAAAAAGATGGCCACGGAAAAAAAGTTTTAGAAAACAAAAAAAAGTTTACAAAATTAACCTAATCTATATTTTTATACCAACTTCTGCCAAAAAAAAAACCAGAAAAGCAAACGTTTCAATATTACCAAAAGACAATAATAACCGGGACATGGTGAACCAGTTATGTTATTAAATTTTCGACTTTTGATCATACTGGGAACAGAGCTGTCAGAAAAAAGTATCTTAGTTACTTTAGAGTAACTTAGTTACTTTAAAGTATCTAAGTTACTGTATCTTAGTTCCTTTATTTTTTTAACAAAAAGTATCCAGTATCTTAGATACTTTTTAAAAGGAACTGTATCTTGTAACTTAAAAAAAGCATCTTAGATCCCGAAAAGTATCTTAGATACCAAAAAGTATTTTAGATACCAAAAAGTAACTTAGATACCAAAAAGTATCTAAGATACCACAAGAAAAGTTCCTTTGGTCAAGTTGTTCGAAACGGCCGCGGCCATCGAAGTTATAATAAGGCGGCGATTTTTGTTATACCTACTTAATTTTTATTCACCTATACTTTTTTTATAATCTGTGACTTCGGCACCCGCTCTGTAGAAGGGTGTTTCCGTTCGTTGCGACTTGAATTTATAGTGGTAAGTCTGAAATAAGTTTTAGGTAAGTACTTGCACTTGCTTCTTTATGATGTACTGGTGTAGGATATTGGTTGTTACATTGTACCGTACATTCTATAATATTCAATATATGTTTTCCATTTTAAATTTAAAAAAAATTTTAAAAAAGATTAAATGAAAAGTGTGAGATAATTTTTTTATTTTTATAATTAAGTGGTGTTTAATTAACGATTTTATCTCTTTTTATTTTTAAGATATTTTAAAAGTGCCTAAGTTAGACACTTTTTGCATTAGACCCTTCAATGGTTTTAATCAACTAGATTTTATTGAAAAAAATTGTTAAAAAAGTAAGCTTAAAATTATTTGAAAAATCAGGGTGGGGTTTGAACGAATTTTTCTTGGGCGGTTTATACGAAACTTATTACATAATATACAAAGTAACTAAAAAAGTATCTTATTAAGTATCTTAAAAAGTAACTTAAGATAAGTATTTAAGTTCCTTTTTTTTTAAGAGTAACTAGATACCCAAAGTAACTTCGGATACTTTTTAAAAGTATATTTGACAGCTCTGACTGGGAACAATTGAAAAATCACGTTACATCTCTACATAGGAAAGTGTAATTTTTCTGGTAATAATGACACGAAATTAATGGTATTACAAGTTTACCGGGGAGAATTGGACAATATTTTAGCAAAAAATACACAGGAAAGTCATTAAATCCCTTGGGAAATTTAAAAGTAAGAAAAAACGAGCACCTATTAGCATGCAATATATCAGAAAAGCCTTCTGCTTCCACGTTAAATCGCCAGACGCACATTTATTTTCATTTCTAAAGTTACATTTATCAAAATGATTACCACTTTTTATGAAAAAAACCATGAATTCGGGGAAATATGTATTTTAATAAAGACGCCAATGCGGAATAAATAAAATTTATGCAGCCATGATTTAGAAGATAATATTGTAAGGATATAATATATGTACAACAGTACCGATTAGATAATAAATCATGAAAAACAGTATTTTGTAAGCATATAAGGAGAAATGATTTAGACGGTTTTTGATGTGCTTAATCTTAATTTGATTTCAGATTTTTTTTTTTTAAATTTATAGATTTTATTGTATATTTTAAATATACCAAAACAAAAACACACTTTGAGCCATTCCACTAAATTTACTCGTACAATTCTATGAACACAGTAAGTATGCGATATTTATTCAAGCCAAAAAAGCTGCCGCCCCAGTTTTCATATTCATCGCTTTTTCGAGAGACAGAAATATCGCTGCAAATAAAACTACAATAAGTGAAAATAAAGGAAACGATGCACCGTGTGGAATCGCGGCCATATTACTATCGCCCTTTTATGCGTGTGCATAGTGTTTTAATGTTACCATGGCGACGAAATTCCGCAGCCAACGTGATGTATGTGTCTGTATTTTCTATGCAGGAGTCTCGATGTGTGTAGCATATAACGCCAGTTTTAGGCACCTGGAATGTAGGGAATACTGAATAAATATTTGAGCGCGTTAGCCTGGCAAATATGGGGAATTTAACGGGTTACTAGGGTTTAAGTTTAGAGAGTTTTGTAAGTACATCGAAAGAAATCTAATAAGGAACTTGGGGTGTTTCTTGAAATTTACGACTATTAATATCTATAGGTGCGATGGAGAATCCCTGATTATTTTGGTCGGCAAACTTTAATAACTTAATAATTTCCTTTACGCACCTCTTAAAATTTTCAGGATAGTATTTCAAACTGGGCTTTTTATGTCAGGAGACCACGGACAGTGGTCATAAATTTAATGTCGCTATCATACAATCACTGTTGCTACCCACTCCAAATGTAATACCAAATAATTAAATATGACTGGTAAAAATCACGTAACTAATTACGGGACCTGTGTTCTGCGAGTATAATTTAATAAATCCCATATTCAAGAAAATCGATATAAAATACACTTAATTTACGCAGCGTTTATGGTAAATCTCCTTTAAAAATTATTCATCAAAATAATTAAATAAAATCAAGTACAACCCCGAAATTTAGCTAGATAAAATTCAATACAACCCTGACCTTTTAATTAGATAAAATCAAGTACAACCCTGCCCTTTTAGTTAGATAAAATCAAGTACAAAATGTTTATTATTTAGAATCTAACAAAATGCGAGATAGTTTAAACTGCAACCAAAATGGCGGAATAGACAGATCGATGACGCCAAGTCAATTGATCGAATATTTATCTTTACACAAGGCATTTGTGTAAACTAATTTTACCAAATTGTTCGGGACTATTTATAATACATTACCAACCTTAAAATTGCTTAGTTCCCTGCTAGGAGGCGATAAAACACTGTTGTCTGAAAACTTTTAAATATCTTTTGTCCGACTGTGTTTACTAACCTCTCAAAAAGGAATATTATACTTCAGGACGCCAATGTTTTAAATAGTACATTGACCTTGACGTTGGCGTTGATATTATTTATTAAGTCTTTTGCACAATAATGGCTAAGTACTGTTTTATTTTTTCCGTGAGTAAAAATAAAGTCGCAAATATATAATTTATTATCCTTTACAAAAACATAAAAAGCTCTGTTGCATTTAAATACAAAAAAAAAGAATAATTAGGTACTCATTAATCTTTCCCGTAGTGGATTTATTTCTTTTTTATCAAGCGTTTCAGCGAACATAAAAATGAAATATAATTTTCATTACAATCCATTTGGTACGAAAGGGTTTTTAAAAGGGTAACTAATGTTGTGTGTATCCTTAATGAACCGTTAAGGGCCATTTAAGAAGCCATCGCACTAATTTTATGCTAAAGATTTGTTAACAGGGTAATTTACATTTGCTGTATGCATGTATATAAAATTAGAATACTTTAAGCGTTTAAAAGCCATAATAGTATATTACTTTCATAAACCTCATTTTAGTTACGAGTTTAATGAATGAAAACGAGTGTCTAGATATGTTTATAAACGAGTTGCATAGTATACTTCTACGCACAAAACAGAATTTAAATTTTATTTGCTTACCTCACTTTTTCCCAATTTATAATAAAACTAACTTCAGCTTGTGACTAAAATGCTTAAAAGCCACTGTTTCTAGCTTCAGCACGTGACTAAAACGTCATAAAGTCACAGCTTGTCGATGTAGGAGTATATAAAAGTATTTTTTTTTTTTAATTTATGAAATTATAATAATTTGTTTAATACAGTCAAGTTAAATCTACCTTAAAACTACCAACTATATACAATCTATTGGATTTTAAAGTTATTAGACCACTACATGGCGTTTCTCACACTCTCTCCACAAACCACAAACATTGTTATTTATCTTTACGCCGCCTATTCATTTTTTGCGATAATATTAAGCGTGGAAAATTTAAATTTTCGTGTTTTATATCATACTATCTTAAATAAAATATTAAACGGTTTAAGCCTTTACCTTAATTATGTTAAAATATTTAAGCGCTGGTAATTTATCATTAAATCTTTAATTTATAATATAAACAAAATATAGTAGGGTTTTTTAAAATAAAATGGCAAAAGCAGTTTCAGCATCGCATCCCAAATCTCCAGAGGATAGTAAAATACGATTAGCAAGATTACGAACGTATGTAGTTAAACGTAAAATAAAAGCGGTTAGAAAATTTATTTTCTTTCCCCAGGAAGCGCTTTTAATTAACAAATATTTAATCCTTGAATCCCTTAAAATTCCTGCTATATTTTTAATAAACTTTTCCAGGCTAAATATTTACTGGCATAAGTTTTTACCTCTGCTATATTAATAAATCTGTTGCTAAGGGTTGACTAGAAGGCCCTGTTAAAAGTAACTAGATTAAGGTTGGTAGTAGCTTGGTAACTGTAACTTAGGCATTAGTACGAACCAAATTTAGTTAGACAATATTACCAAACAAAATTTTGTTACTACTTTTGTTACATGACTTTCTGGTCTTTATCTTTCAGAAAAAAAGACCATTGGTATATAATATATAGATAAACAACGTTGTTCATTTCAATTTAAAACATTCATGATTAAGTAAAATTACTTAGGTACGTGTATATATCAAGAGCAGGGGTCGATACATAAAATTTTACAGGCAAATCATTTAAGGGGCCATTTGCTTCCTGCATTTCGGATTCCTGCCTTTACAACCACTTAAAAACTTCCTGATAGTTTGCAGTCCGGGCGCATACGATCGTATGTCTGGAAATTTATCGCCCGTAAATACTTACTTTTTGATCTCTATGCTATTTTTCTTTACGAAAACGGCCAGCCGTTTTACTGGACGATTGATTCTACTTTCCTAAACTTTAATTCAAAATTTGTCATTTTCTATAAACTTCATATACACAAATTGACAAATACACGACTAAACAAAAAAAAAAGACTAGACAAAGACAAGACTAGACAAAGACAAGGCTAAACAAAGACAAGTCTTGACAAAGACAAGACAAGACTAGACAAAGACAAGACTAGACAAAGACAAGACTAGACAAAGACAAGACTAGACAAAGACAAGACTAGACAAAGACAAGACTAGACAAAGACAAGACTAGACAAAGACAAGACTAGACAAAGACAAGACTAGACAAAGACAAGACTAGACAAAGACAAGACTAGACAAAGACAAGACTAGACAAAGACAAGACTAGACAAAGGCAAGACTAGACAAAGACAAGACTAGACAAAGGCAAGACTAGACAAAGACTAGACAAAGACAAGACTAGACAAAGGCAAGACTAGACAAAGACAAGACTAGACAAAGACAAGACTAGACAAAGACAAGACTAGACAAAGACAAGACTAGACAAAGACAAGACTAGACAAAGACAAGACTAGACAAAGACAAGACTAGACAAAGACAAGACTAGACAAAGACAAGACTAGACAAAGACAAGACTAGACAAAGACAAGACTAGACAAAGACAAGACTAGACAAAGACAAGACTAGACAAAGACAAGACTAGACAAAGACAATACTAGACAAAGACAAGACTAGACAAAGACAAGACTAGACAAAGACAAGACTAGACAAAGACAAGACTAGACAAAGACAAGACTAGACAAAGACAAGACTAGACAAAGACAAGACTAGACAAAGACAAGACTAGACAAAGACAAGACTAGACAAAGACAAGACTAGACAAAGACAAGACTAGACAAAGACAAGACTAGACAAAGACAAGACTAGACAAAGACAAGACTAGACAAAGACAAGACTAGACAAAGACAAGACTAGACAAAGACAAGACTAGACAAAGACAAGACTAGACAAAGACAAGACTAGACAAAGACAAGACTAGACAAAGACAAGACTAGACAAAGACAAGACTAGACAAAGACAAGACTAGACAAAGACAAGACTAGACAAAGACAAGACTAGACAAAGACAATACTAGACAAAGACAAGACTAGACAAAGACAAGACTAGACAAAGACAAGACTAGACAAAGACAAGACTAGACAAAGACAAGACTAGACAAAGACAAGACTAGACAAAGACAAGACTAGACAAAGACAAGACTAGACAAAGACAAGACTAGACAAAGACAAGACTAGACAAAGACAAGACTAGACAAAGACAAGACTAGACAAAGACAAGACTAGACAAAGACAAGACTAGACAAAGACAAGACTAGACAAAGACAAGACTAGACAAAGACAAGACTAGACAAAGACAAGACTAGACAAAGACAAGACTAGACAAAGACAAGACTAGACAAAGACAAGACTAGACAAAGACAAGACTAGACAAAGACAAGACTAGACAAAGACAAGACTAGACAAAGACAAGACTAGACAAAGACAAGACTAGACAAAGACAAGACTAGACAAAGACAAGACTAGACAAAGACAAGACTAGACAAAGACAAGACTAGACAAAGACAAGACTAGACAAAGACAAGACTAGACAAAGACAAGACTAGACAAAGACAAGACTAGACAAAGACAAGACTAGACAAAGACAAGACTAGACAAAGACAAGACTAGACAAAGACAAGACTAGACAAACAAGGCTAAACGGCCATTTCAAGCGCGCGAAACGCACGAATTACAAAACTGTTTTTATAAAAAAAATTGTAGATTATTTATTATATAATATTTTGGCATCAAAATTGTCAAAAATATTCTTCTTTTATTAGGTTATACATTAAATAAAAAAAACGCAAGAAATATTTTATAAAAGTAGATATAATTTTAATAATTGAAAGGTGTGGACGGGACAAAAAAAGATTTATCTTGTCCCGTCCATCCCCTGTCAATTATTGAAATTATCTCTACTTTTATAAAATATTTATTGCGATTTTTTTTATTTAATGTATAGCCTAATAATAGAAAAATATATTTGACAATTTTGATGCAAAAATAATATATAATAAATTACCTACAATTTTTTTTACAAAAACAGTTTTGTGATTTGTCCCGTCCATCCGCTTGAAATGGCCGTAAAGTAAATGGACAAGACCATAGACTAGAGATCATACAACGATAGGCATATTAAACTATATTAGACATATCACTTGAAAAAAGAGAAAAATCGATGTTTCTGTCGATTTTTTAAAAATTTCCTACGTGTCATCAAAAAAAAATACGAGTCCCATAGAATTTTTCTTAAATTCGTATTTGACAAAAATTAACTTTTGATTTGTGAATAAAGTTGATCATATTTAAAATGTTATAGTGGATATAGCGAGAGTGTATTTTTATTAAAAGCATCTGCGGGCCTGCAGTAAAATTACTGCAAATGGAATCTTTAATAAACGCAGAATGTGTGCGGCAGAGTGTATATTTGGAAGAAAATGAGCATCTACACAAGCGGTATAGTTCACTGTAATGTCGTTAAAGTGCCATAAAACCTAATATATGCAAATTGTATCTTCCATTTCTGGAATATTATAATCGTGGTGGTATTAGAGACTTTTTAATATTTAATTTTAAACAGGCGACATCCAAATTTGATTTTGCCTGTTTGTCGCGATAAATTGTTATAATTTACCTTTTGGTTTTACACGTAGCGATGTTAATTGCATCAAAAAGGTAAAGATGTTATAAATACGTTTAAATTTATTAAGAATAAATCTTTTTATGCTTTTGGCAGCCGGTGATAGTTTATGAGGGTCCATGGACGAAGTTTTTATTGTTTTTAATTACCTAGTTTTAAGAGCCAAAGTTTTTTAAATAGTCTTAAAATAAAGATTGGACATTATTTCAATCGACATGCATTTTTTGGTGATCTTTGAAGACCCAGGAAATGAGCCTGACATTTTTTTTTCATTCTATCTGTTAAGTGGATGTTACGATATTGTAAAATTACAAATATATAACCATTTGAAGAACAACAAGTGCCAGGAAACTGAGAATATTTACGCATCAAAACCAAAATATCAATTTTGTAATCTAAACTTTATCTATCTAACATTTGACAAAACAATAATTTAAAGTCTTAGCAAATAATATCAAAAATAATAATACAAAACTATAAAACATAAATTAAAAACGGCTCTACTGTGTAACGTAGGTATCACCCACTCAGAAACTTGACACATTAAATTAGATTTTAAAACCACTCTAATAGAAGTCAGATTTAATTTTAGAACACTTTTTCTAAATATATTTACCACCAAGTTTACAGGTTATAAATAAAATTATACGCATTTTATTTTATTTTTGTGATAGGCTTTAAGTTGACTAAATATTAAATTATAGCATGCGTTTAGCATGGTTTGCCAAAATTTTAACAATAATATGTTAGATCATATATATTTTTATATCCTATATAAGATTGTCATATTATCAAAAAAAAATTTAAAACTTATTCCAGTTTAAAGTTTATAAATACTATTTAAGCTTTTAGATAAATTAAAAACACTTACACTGTTTTAAATTAATTATGTTACTGTGCTGAGTGACTACATAGGGAAATACTCGTAAACGTCTAGCGCTAAACTGAGTTCTCCGGAACAAAGTTACTTTAATATCCGCGCCCAACCAGGCAATTAGAGAGAATAATAGATGTAAGGTGGTGGTTTAAAGTTTGATAATACAATAATTTAACGCCCTAATATCCACGCTAAAGCGCCGTTTAATTACTTTATATTAAAAGTTTGTAACTAATTAATATAAAATAATAGTATATTAAAGAACTTATGTCATAAGATGTCATTTTGTCGCACGCGGACAATTTATAAAACGAGCGACGAAGGAGCGAGTTTTGTAATGGACGAGTGCGACAAAAGGTCTTAGACATGAGTTCTTTATGCTATTTTATCTATTTTGCAAAAATTCTATATAAAATAGTTATTTGTTAAGTATTGCATTTATTTATTAGTTAAACAAATGACAAGCGCAATTATTCTGTTAATCTAATGTTTACAAATCCAATAGAGTTTAATTATTATGGTGTTTTTACTATGTTAGGGTTATAATGATTAATGTGTTAGTTTATTTTGTGTCTAATGTTTATTATTGGTCTCGTTTGGGTTTGCCTTACGCATTTGTTGTTGACAGATTTATTGTCCTACACAGTGTGCCTTTCTTAGGGTTTTAAAGATATCTGTCGTGTTTAATTTGCAAATGCATATGCTTAAGGATACTTATCAATTTTTTTCCTCTTGTTTGACCTCTTTTGTTTGTCTAGTGAAAAGCGTCCAATGACAGGTGGTATACATATAGGACCAGAAGCTGAAACTTGTCCCTTAACTCATTCATATCACTTAACACTTCACTCTTTATTGACCGTTACACTATTTTAGTTTGCACTTTATGAAAATTGTTTGTTTCACTATAATTGGTTTGCACTTTAAAAAAAATTATTTGTTGGTTTTAATCTTTAAACTTTTACGTTTTAAGAGCTCTCGCTACAGTGCCTCTTGCCTTCTCAAGTGCTGGAACCTGGGTATTTAAACATACATATACAAATACAATACAAATTTTGAAACGAATGTTGTCAATTTATTTTTATACAGACCTGTCACTTTTCACACAGAAATGTCACTTCACATTCGTGTTTTGCCTTGCCAATGAAAAGATTCATTTTCTAAGCAACGATGCCAATACGAAATGTAACTTTTACATAGTGGTCGTAAAAAAAAATAATTTTATACCTTAAATTTAATTTGGTCGAATTATACTTTAGATAGTTGGTATCAAAGTAATTGGTTTGACAGTTAATGTCAAAATCGATTCGCCATGCCGTCCTTAATTTACTTATTTACAATAAGCGGCTGTTAATGTTAAAGTATTTTTTTTGGTGTTAAACAAAATTTATTGCCAGAAAAGTCTCGTAAGTACTAGAAAAGTCATAAAAATATTATAACCAATATGCAAAATATTTTGCCAATCTATAAAATTAAAATTTTGGGTGGGATAAAGTATCTCATAACAGCACCGAAAGCGGGGATAATAAAGTCATTATGAACGCAAAATAGATAAAAATAATTTTACTAGGCTCAGAGAAAGTATATCTTTGTTTGCCTAGTATTGTATTTGTCTAGTTTTACTTATATAATTGGACGCCTTTCTGCAGAAAGGAACCAACCCACAAAACCAAAAAAATCGAGATATTTAGCCTATGAACTAATTAAGTATGTATAATTTATCTGCAAAATAGGTCATAGCCAAAATGCAATTGTAGTGAAATCTATTAATCATTGAACCAACCAACATTCAATAATAGTGTGGATTACTAATCCAGAATTAGAATCTGTAGAATATCTGCAAGTGGGTTGGATCTTTTTTGTAAAAAAGCAGGCTGGTAGACCCACTACCAAAGTCTTTGAAGATTTCCTGCTTCTGCAAAATATAAAGTCTTGATGCATTTTTTTGGTAGCTTACAAGATGAGGTAGGGTTGGAAGATGATGTGGACGAATTTCAAATAGAATCAAAATTAATTCATATTACCATTATAATAGTAATATCAGTTGTATTTTGTTTGGAAATAAATAATTGTCGCTTTTCTTTAAATACATACATACATCAGATAGTAGTTTTCATAAATTGCAGAAAGGAACCAACCAACAAAAGCCCATTTTTTTCGTCACCCTTACACATAACATCACAAAATCCACCTGATGAAATTATTAAATTATATCCCTTAAATCTCCGTAAGTCCAAAATCGGCATAAAATTAACAGGTAATTTTAAAATTATTAAAATCTTTGATAGCTTTTTTCTCAGTTTCATCATGGTGTGGGTTGGTCCCATTCTGCAGAAAGCCGTCCAATTGTAGTTTTTGGTTGGTAACAAAAACAAGATACGCCTTTATATATCTTCAAAAGAGATGTATGTCTTTGTAAATAAATCCCTATTAAAGATTATTGTATCCTTAAGTCAAAAGGATAGCTACGTTTTGGTATTAACCCTGCGTTTAGCTCAAAGGATGCCATTATCCTAGAATTAGGCATCCTGAAGCCTTTTCGTCCTTACCCGATTCAATACAGTAACCTAAGAGGACAATGGGAACAAAATTGTTTCATTCAAAGGAACGAACGTTTAATCAAAAGGCATTAAATTTAACAAAATTGTTAATATGAAAAAATGATTATAGATTAGGGGTGTTGAAATGGCTTTAGCTGGTTGACAGTTATAAAGAATGATCCTGCTTGAAAGGATAGCGAAAAAATGTCCTTAGGGTAAACCACCGTATCCAAAAAATTACTGCGTTATGTTACGTTGTTTTATTTCGAGAAAATTCTGTTTTTTAAATCAGTTTTAAGTGTGTATCATTAATTTTCGACGAATTTAAATTGGAAAATGTTGTTTGCAAAACAAAGTTTGTTAAAAAGTTTTAGTGCATTGGGTTTTACGAGTGGTAAGCACAAAAGTTTTAATTTGAGTTCGAAGAAATACCAAACATAAAATAAATATTTTTTTATAATTATAATTAAGTACATTTTTGAATAAAAAGCAGAAGCAATTTGAAATTATTTTTCCATTTATACTTCAAAATCTATGCTTGATTTGTTAAAAAACTTGTAAAAGTATGTAGTAAAGCTGCTTAAGGATGTCGGAGTCGGGCAATAAATAATGAATGTTAAGTCAGGACAGGATTGACCGGGGACGGCAAGAAAGGCCTAAGCTCCTTAAAAAATCATAAAACATTTAAGGTTTCAAGAACGCAAAGCTCAGGCGGCAAAGTTTTTCAATTCCAGATTAAGCACGAATGATTTTTTGTCTGTTTAGACTTGGTAGAGAAAAGTTTTTTCGCAAACGAAACGTATATGAATTACTGCTATTTTAATGAAAAACCCAAACATGTTTTATTCATGCAAATACACATTTAAGCCAGGTAAATTTTGCGTGTGTTTCTACCCACTTATATATTATATGTTTATTTAAGAGCTTAAAGGTAAATTAATGAATATACGTTGCCTATACATTTTCACATGGGGTTTAGAATGTAATATTTTCACAGATTTTCTCTAGAGGCTTTTCAAATTTTATAAATACCCGAAAATTGTAGCAACTAATCTCTTAATAATATATACATTGTCTTCCTCCACAAGCTTTATTTTTTTTTATGACAAATGTTCTTTAGCTTGGACAATTTTATTTCTCTGAAATGTTTATGTTATTTTTTTTCTTAGCCATTAATTCGTGTGCGATTTTTAACTACTAAAATTCAAAAATGATGTTTCTTGAATTACCCTATTGTTTATTGGAATGAACAACAAACCAAGATTCATTATCTTTTAAATTTAAAACAAATTATGAACTAAACTAAACTTAGTGGCATTAATTTTGGAGCATATTAAGCAAGTCAAAATAAGACGAAAATCTAAATAAATATTTTTCCTAATTACCTATTTTTAAAAGATACAGGGTGATAAAGTGTTACTTATCATATCAGTTTTTTTAATATAACTTCTACTATGGTAGACTTGAAAAGGTGATATTTTGCGAACAGTCACTTACTATCAAAACACACATTCACTAGGGTGTGCCAAAAAAACTCGATATTTTTGTTTTCTTGCTCTCCACCCAAAATATCGTAGAATATGTCCAACATTAATATTTCACTAACAAAAAGTTAATAATACGAAAATGATGTCTTTATACGCCTGCAACTTTTAGAATATTGACCTAAATCTTTTTTGTGGTCCATCAGACAAGGTAAAAAATTGCCATTTGACTTTTTTGTCTAACTTCAATGGTTTAGCTGAAAAGGGCAAGAAATGTAACATTTTAAATTTAAAGCTCTGTCAAAAATCAAATAATGAAAATAGAAATTCGGCTTAATAAGATTTTTTTGTCCAAATTTAATGCTTTGTAAGAATTAGTCATAGATTTCATGAAAAAAATTCTTCCTAGGTTGCAAGAATAAATAAGGTAAAAAAGTCAGTTTTCTGTGTTATTTAAACGGAAAAACTTCAGATTCGATGAAGGACCTCTTAAAATTGAAATTATGAGCTCCGCTTTTAAGAGAATATTTGTTCGGACATATTCTACGATATTTTGAGTGGAGAGCAAGAAAAAAAATATATCGAGTTTTTTTGGCACACCCTAATATTTACACATAATTACAATTGTTCGAGTGAACACAGTGTCATAGAAAAAGGGGTTGCTTAAGCTTATTATCCCATACAAACTTTGCGGTTAGGTTTTTATACCATTTGATGCAATTTTTTGATTACTCAGTTCGGCTACTATTAAAAAGGTGTACCTTTCAAACTTCGATAAAATAAACCGTTTCCGAGATATTCGAGATTACAATAATTGTTATATCGCATTAAAGGACTAAAAGGTATATAAGTATATGATTTCGCCGGCAGTAAACTATAACTTAAATTCGGGCACGGAATCCACTGTAAAGTGCTCATAAAACATTTTCTTTACTTTCACTGTGAAAAACTGTCAATTTTCAAGAAATACATTTCGATTTATAACCTTTATAATTTTGTTTATAAAATATAAAAATTTGACATTTGACGGTGACACACAGATTCCCCTATTGTTTCCTAGATGGCGCTCTATACAAATTTTTGATTTAAATCATTTTAAGATAATAATAAGTATTTGTGGTAGAAAAAGTATAGTATGCACCTCGTTTATAAACTTTTCTATACACTCATTAATTTAAGCACTAATATACTATAATAGGAGTAAAATTTCGTAATTTGAACAATGTTTAAAACCATATTTATGTAAGTGTGTATCATCAGTACCTATATAAAAATAGCTTATTTTTCAATAATTCCATTGTTCAACTAGTGTAACAATTACTTTGTTCATTTTTTTTCGAGCGTATAATGTCTCAATTTAAGGTGAATGTGGGCCAAAATAAATTATAAATGATTAATTTTATAAAATAGTCGATATCTTCACATAAAAATGCATTTATAAACCACTTAACTGATTTTATATATTGGACATAACCCAATTTATTGTAACGCACTTTCAAATTAAAAGTTTTAATCATCAAGCTGAAATTTCTTTTAAAAACTAGTAAGGGTAGCTGGACTTAAGAGGGTGCAACGTAAAATTTGTTTAAAACTGGATTTCTGCCTCAATATATATTTTTGCTCAAGATAATATTTACTTTAACTCAAAAGTTATTAAAGGTGGCTAGTTTTAATTTGAAAGCCCTGTATATATATTTAATTACCGATCAAAATTAATTAAATTAAACAGTATCAATCCAAACGAAACAAAAATTAAGCGACGCGAAACAGATAGATAATGTCAGTCCCGGAGTAATCCGGCGGCCTTTAATTTGTTTTAACTGGGTTAAAACACGATTTAAAGTTGGAAGCTTAAATTTTATTTTCCACTAAAAAAGAAACTAATTACATTTCGAGGAAAATAAGCGACTTGAAGTTTTGTCAACTTCACACAACAACTTTAATTAACTAGGGAGCTTATTAAATTTTTTATTGCCATTAAAATTCTAATTTTTGCGAAAGAAGTTAACTGCATTTAAAAAAGTGTAGGTGATACAATTCACAAGTTTTTAAAGTTTTTATAGTATGCGATTTGTAGTAGGCACTGTCAAATTAGACTATGGATTTCATTAGTCCACAAAGTATTAATACTTAGTTGTCAAGTCAAGATAACGTACTTGTACGAACAATCTATATAACGGATTGACTCTTAAAGTTATAAACTAAAAAATATTAGTAAGGCTTTCATTTGCAGTCTTGGCCTACTTGACCTAACATTAGCTGGCCATACACAGACGTTATTGCGCGCGGTTTATCGTGTTATCTGCAAAAACATATGGAAAATCATGTACGTGAGTGAGTATCGCCGCGCGCAATGATAGAACGGGAAGAGATTTCAGACGTGCTTTCCTCTGGAGTGTGGAGTGTCCACACGCCACATTCCGCGTCACGGTTTACGTTTGCTTGGCAAAATTTCACGTTGAAAATTTGTACATGATCACAGGCAGTTTCAAACGACTCGATAAATGACACTTTTTGCCCACTCACATACGATTTTTCCTCTGAAACTGATATACCACGGGCAATCACTTGCTAAATCATTTGAATACTTTATCAAGTGTATGGAACATGACGCTTTTTTTGCCATGCCGTTCTTTCGTGCATACTAACCGCTACATTCCAACACGCCACGATAAACCGCGCGAAATAACGCCTGTGTATGGCCAGCTATTGATTTTCACTAAACTTCAAAAGTGATCTTAGTCGCTGAAAGGAAATTGAGTCGTTGTAGGCTGATTTTACGAAAAAATTATATTTGGCTAATAAATTTTGCCTCTAATTAAATTAATATTTCTATTTAAAATATCATTATTTCTAATAATTTTTTAAGTTAATTTGTGAACACTCTGTATAAGCCAGAGTAACAAAACTAAGCGAATGTGTAGTAAGTGAAAAAATGACAGAATGTTTTTGCAAAATCCTTGCTATAATTTATACGGAGTACTTCACTTTTTGACCATCCTGAATAAAATGTTATTACAAAAGTATCGTTTTTGGGTATGCCAAATTTAAAAACGCCACCTGTTTTTAATTTAAAAAAATGCCTTATAACTTTTTGACGTTTTTGGAGACCTTTTATTATTCATAGAGGGCCATGAAAATGACATATGACAATGATTTTTTTTTTAAAGATAGAGATTTTGTAGTACGGCCATTTTAAAATTGTAGGGAATGTGACCTGGACTAAAGATAGGTAACTACACGGAGAGAAAAGTATAATTCTGATTATCATAATTATAATACCCTTTACTATATTTTATATTATTATAGTAATAAATATATTTGGGACAACTATCTTGTATATTGCCAGATACTATAGTATATATATATATATATGCATATTTAGTAATTTTTAAATATTCATGTTAAACCTTAAGGTAAAATATTATTATTCTCAACCAATTTTGTTTTTAATTCTTATTATAATTAGATTTTTTCCATTACTAATAAGTATAGTAAATTTTAAAATATTATGTTGCCATTTTAAATATAAAATATTTTAAAATCGAATATTTGTATGTGTTAACAATTAAAAATTGTAACATATTTATTGTTCTTTTTAATATACAAAAATGTTATGAGAAGGAATTGAACCTACACCTCGCCAAAGTTTTTTGTTTTGAGTGCGTTCAACCAACTTCAAATACCGACAGACAGGTGTTTTGACCTATATTGGGTATCATCAGTGTCGACACGACACTGTCGAGCAACTTGTAGTAGTGGAACACACCCAAAATATAGAAATACCTGAGCTTACATAACATGGTTGTTAAGCCAACAGAGGCGAGATGTAAGAACATCACGTGATCCACACCGTCTAACGACGCGTCGCGACGTGGCCTTTGCCGCAATCGGTACATACTATGCAACCAAGTAGGTTCAATTCTTTCTTATAAGTATTACCAGTAATGGGTCAAGAAAGTTACTATATTGTATATTATATTTAACTATATTGTTTATTTACCTTAAACATAAAAGTATCTTTATTTTTACTATATTTTTTATTATTGTGTAATATATTATAATATTAGATGTACACCTTAGATTTGATTAAATCATATAGTAAATATTACTATTTGTAGATAGTAAAATCAATTTACTATACGAACATATTAGAAATTAAACTATATATTATACATTTATGATTTAGTAATATTGGTGGTAATCTTTACTAAAATTGTATAATAAAAAATAGTATTTTGTATTACAATCTTAATATTGTATTGACGAATATTTAATATTGTTACCCTAAAAATTTGTTAAAGTAAATTTTACTATATTTGTTTTACTATCTAAAATTTACTATACATTTTTCTGCGTGTATGGTCGGAAAATCAATTTTTGTTTTTTGATCGAAATTTATAGAAAATTGAACCTATTTTTCAATGGAACAAACCGCATAAACTTTTGCTGGAAATCATCCTTAAAGTTCAACATGAATTATAAAAATCGCGAAAAAAATTGTAAATACACGGAAAAAAATCTATACTGATTCCAAGAAAATTCAACTCTATCCAAGTATAGCTTAGTTTCCCTATTCCGCAAGTAAATTTATACTTGTTTCAAGTATCCTCATATTCTTATAAAATAAAGATAGCTTCGGTTTAACCTTCTACTGGTGGCGCACGGCCTAACAGGCCCAAGCGATCTTATTTAGCGGATCATTATGAAAATAATTAAGAGACAACTCTGAATTTTTCAGTACCTTCCTAACTTTTTGCGTAGAAAGGTGTAGTGCAATGTTTATTTACTTACAGTTCTAACTTAAAAAGTTATAACCAAAAACGGCCTGAAAGGCCGGGCGCCACCATTTATGTTATACGACTATTTTGTGGTATATTAATTATTTAGCATATTTTTATACTTTATTCTATCCAATATGGTCATATTTTATGGGCTAATGAATGTGGCTGGAATAAATGCCCAAGTAATACACACTGCTAATAATTCAAATTATTAATGCGAAAGCTCTTGAAGAACGGCGCTATGTTCTAGTAGAAGCATTTGAAACGCCGTTCTATGGAACAAAATTTACCAACTGAGGTACGTCAAAGGCGACAAGAAGTAGCTGGGACTTCTACCGATAATGTTAAACCTTAACTAATTCCCCCTGGAACCAGAAAAAGGTGTGCAGAATGTCGCATAGACAGAAGGACCACACACTTCATAGCCAAAAATTTCTATGTATGACCCATGCCAAAATTATGTGTCATAATTGTGTGGAAAAAAATCAAAACCACCTTTAATACGATATTTTGTTATTCAAGCTTATAAACCATTTGTTGTTTTTTTGGTAGAATAAATTTTTATTTAGTTTTTTGAGAAATAATATTATGTCACCTTATAATCCTGTCCCCATAAAATTAACCCCATATTTCAAACATATGAGGTTTTTTTGTTAAAAAAAATCAGTGACATTGGTCACAATAGGATTAAGTAATAAATTAAAAGTAAAAAATTTACAAAGAAAAAATACTAGCATAAATATGATTTTTTTAAATTTACGGGCCTGACAGGCCGGGCGCCACCACCAATGTTAAATATAAGGCGCCACTACTACAAGGTTAATCTAAGATTACTGCTATACTAAAAATAAGAAACACACTAATTTTGAGTTAAGTATACAAATTTGTCTTCAATGAAGAGTACGGTATTCTTGTTGTAACGTTAGTATGTACTTCATCAAAGTATAGTTTCTTTGTAAAATCTTTACAGTATTCTTGATTTAAGAATATACTTTCTTTAAAATTTATTTATTTATACTTATTGTAAGTACACGCTTTACTTGCATAAAATGCTTGTATTCTTACTTTTCCTTTTTTTATATTTGATAAAAGTATAGTATATATTTAAAATAACTTTACACTATTCTTAAAGAAAGTGGTTGATTAGAAAAAAAAATTCCCTCGTCTAGCGACTCGGAATAATTTTTACAAAAAAAACATTCGTGACCCTGAAAAATATTTGTATTAATTATTTTACTACTACGGAAAATACAAGTGAAAGTGAAAATATAATCGTTATGACAGTAATTTAACAGTATTTTTGGCATATTATTTTAATTATTTTAATGTACTAAAGTACTAAGTATAATAGGCACTGATATCACAATAGGTTTATACCTAACAGTCTTAGAGGTATTAGAAAAAGTACTGTCAATTTATATAAATTCATTCTTTCACGGTTAATTAACATAGATACTATATTTTACATTTTATTTTTTTAAGTACCTAGGTATCACATTTTTGGTGCTATATGTAAAGGTAAGGTTTTTTAATCACAATAGTTAATATTTTTTTAAGTAGGTATTTTTATTGTCAGTAAAATTTATCTCCAGCTAAATAATATGTAAAATGAGTCTCTAAGAAGGCTACCATTATCATCGTAGATGGTTTGGTGTTAATTCTTCAATTTTTTCTCTACACTTGATCCTCAATCCTATTTTTGGAATTAATTCCTTTAAATTCTCCTCGCTTAGGTTTACCATAATATCGATATCTATCTCGTTTTCTAAAACAAAAATAATATAGCTGAGTTGGAGGCTATAGCCTTTCTGCTGTTTATGTTTTATTGTCTATTACCTGTCGTATGCTATCCATTTTACACTACAGTATACCTATCCATTTTACACTACATTTTAACGATCATGCCTAGTTAATTACTTTAAATTAATGAAATATTATTTACTTACCCAAAAATGTGTCTAGTAAACATTCTAAGCCCCAATTTTTAAGTTTCTTCTCCATTATTTTTTATTAAAAATAACATCCAGACCGAAGAAGGAAAAAACGAACTGCCGGTGCCGACACGTACACACGCTACCACCATAGAACACAGGACAGAACTGAACACAGAAACTGCGTCTTTTCTTTTAGCGAAGCGGTCTTAGAGGGTGGACGGTATTTACTTAAGCGAAGAATAAGGTATTTGTTTTAATAATAGCTATACTTAAATACAGTATAGTGTATTCTTTGTTCTAGTCTTATACTTAAATTGAAGTATAAGCGTTCTTGTATTAAATATACATATATTTAAATAAAGTATACCGAAATTTCATACAAATATACAGAATACTTAAATCAAGTGGCAATATTCCGCTTTGAGTAAACAACTAGAGGTCTTTCATCTAAGTATTATTGTATATTTGATTTAAGTATACCAATTTTCTTTAAAATAAAATACCTTTAAACTCAATCCAAGAATACTCATCTCAAATCAAGTAAAAGTTTTTCTTAAAAATTAAGTATATCCCATTACTTAGTTTAAATGTACGCTAATCTCATAGAAATAATATATATACTTAAATCAAGTTCCTAACATGAAGTATAGAACTATTCTTAAACCTAGTAAGGGATTTTTTTCCGTGTAGATCAAAAATTGCTTTTTTTTATCTTTTATTTTCGTGAATGCCCTGAAGAGACATATTAAAAGACGAATCTGGTACGTCATCTTCTATGTCACTAACACCTGCACCTCCACCTTGATCTTCGTAATCTTCGTCACAATCTGCAAAATATTGTTTCTCCACTGCTTTAAATTATTCTTCCAAATCCATTCTGCACTTTCACAAACTAAAACAATTTTAAATTAGCTGCATAACAACGAAAAACCACGTTCTCGAAAATAGAATGATAAGAAAAGCAGCACGTATTATTCCAACTTTTTCAACGTTCACAAACTTAGCTATTTAGAGGAAATCACTTGAATAAGGTACAAAAATATTTATTGTAAAAGCACCACTGCATAGTGGAAGTCTAAAGAGAGGTGGAGAGCCAAGGGTAAGACGAATAAAAAAGAGATAGAAGCGCAAATACAAACGCGACGCACTGACACGACTTGTTATTATTACACTGTTTAAAATATCTGTGGTGTAAAGAGTAATCTTAAAATGGTGTCAAAATCCAACACCAAGTGGTGTTAATTTAACCACCATGAATTATGGTCGAAAATGTTATATACAGCAAAAACCAAAACGGTGTGGATCACGTGATGTTCTTAAATCTCGCCTCTGTTGACTTACATGAAGAGTATATAAGCTCAGGTAGTCCTAAAAATACGTATATTACAGTTTTTAGAAAATAAATCGAAATTTTTAATCAATTTTCATTGAAAAGCCAAGAATTTTTTATAAATAAAATTAAAATTAAAAAAAATTTACAAAATATATCGTCAAAATTCAAAAAATCATTATTTTAATGTAGATCCATAAAATTTGCAAGAGTTAAACTCCAAAAAAAGTTTATTTGGTGGAATAACCAATGTTCTTTGGTACATATTATTTTAACTTACTCGTGAATATCAAAGTACCTAAACTGGATTTTGAAATGTAATGAAATAAGGTGCAATTAAATTGGATTATTCGTATTCAGCGCTAAATTCGGAAGATAGCAGGCATTATTAAACTCAAATTGAATTAAAGTTGCCCGAAATAAAATAATATCTTATTCGTGCGAGACGTTGGAATTTATATCCGAATTTTTAAATTAAATAAAATCCAACGAAATGCTCAACCTTGCAATTTACAATTTGGAAGCAGCAGTCGTTTAATGTGGCAATAATTTTTTGGGATGTTCTTTTGAGATTTTTTATAATGTGGAATGGAGCCAGAATACTAAAATAACGAAGTGGTTTATTTTCGGATAAATCGCGAATTTTTACTGGGGGATTGTGGCCGGTCAAGTTTTTTTTACGAACTTGATCCAAATTTTATATTTATAAACAAGTAGGTTTTGTAAATAACAGCTGAAACTATTAAAATAATAAGAGTAAAACGTAACATTTTATAAAATCTCACTAGAGATAAATTTATGATTTTTAGTTTGTTGGATAATATACTGTTATATAAATTTGTTAACATTGGTTTTTAGTTGATCCTTTTTAATGTAAGCTTTAGTTTGTAGATTGAGCTTGATGTCTCATTTGGTGTACCCATCCATCAATCTTTTGACCGTATTTTTAATGAAAAAAAAAACAGGAAATGTCAGTTCGTATTTAAAGATACGCCGACGAAGCTCGTTGTTATCAGATTCGGACTCCCAAACTGATTCATTTCCTCTTGCTATTCACCTTTAGACACAAATTACCTCTGACAGCTCAATACTGTGACTCAGTGGCGTCCCAGTACAAAATTATGTTGCTGAAAAAGGGTATGATGTCTTGTTTAAATATTATATTAGTAAATCAAGTACCCAATTTAAAACACGCGGAAAAGAGTATTTTCAATGGATTTTTAAAATGTTATTAAAATCGACAAAAATTATTCGTTGAATTGCCGAATTTAATAATAAAATAATATTATATCATTTTGAATGTTTTCGAAAAAACGTTTTTTTTTTTAAATCTCGCAAAAACAAGAAAAATATTTGGACGTAGGTCATTTGTTTCGTTACCAACTTGACGGACGAAAAATCCACCAGCATTACGTGATGATGCCTTTCTATCTGGATGTTGACATGACCCGAGGTTGACATTTATTAAAACGGCAATTTTCACCATCTCTGGCCTTTTTTATGTTTCCCCCCTTTGAAATGTTATTGCCCTTCAACGTTTTAGTTAAGTTTATATTCAATTTATCTTAAATTTTTCAATTTCTCTACAAACTATAAAACATTAAATAATGTATTTTTCATATTTTATCATAGATTCGAATAATAGCAATTTTTTAAAAAAATTATAATCTTTGTACTCACTCGTCTGTTCTGTCTCCAATGTTAAAATTCAAAATTCCTGCGAAATATTGAAGTTTAAACGTCAAGTCCTCGATTTAACTCATGTGTTGGTAATAAATTACCAACAGAGCCCGCCCTTTGCACGACAGTCATCTTGACAACAATGCAAGCGGCGAAGTTGTGGTGAATGCACGTATAGTTCCAGCCAAAATTTCAGTACTGTGGTGAGTAGTTATTTTCTTACGTATATATATTTCATTGCAATTTATATAAGGCTATATGTGATTTGTTTAGTAGTAGCATCCAGTAATAAAAATATTAGTAAAATACTTCATTCCGAATTATAATCTCAAATTTGTATTCATCAGTACCGTGTCTTGAGTTCCATGTCCGATGTTTCGGTTATCTTTTTTCGCAAACTTCAATTTAAATTCTGCTTGCGCAGAACTTGTTTATTTAATGACATTATAAACTCATATAAATTTGGTGTGGGTCCCATATCTAATAATTGAGATATCGGTATACCCAAAATCCACCATCCGCCACTGATGTGTGGTATTATTTGATTTTAAGATATTTAATGTATAATATGCTCAAAGTTGCAATAAATCTTATATTTTCCAATAAATTATGTATTTAATTAGTACCCTGGTATACTCGTCACTTCCCTTGCATTCAAATTTAGAAAACACAGATATTTCAGAAACTGTTTGAAAAAGTGACTGGCCCGATCTGGAACAGTATATTGATTATATTATCTATATTCTCATAACAAAATACTGTTTACTGATTGGACACAGTTTTGCAAAAATAAACGAAAATGTTGACTGCAGTCATTAATTTTTTAATGTCAGATTTGCATTAATTATAATATATTTTATAACATCGAGAAAATCGATAATTTTTTTATCTCGTATAGGTACTTATACCTAGAAGTATCATATAAATTTAACAGCTCATGCAGTATTAGAAACTTTAATAATTTTTTAGTCGAAAGCCAGACAGTCACACTTTCTAAGACTTAAACGTAAATTGTTTTAACATTTTCTTATAGCGACTAATATTGTGCTAGAACCTCCTTAAAATAAAAAAGTTACAATTTAGTAATATGCAGGTATTTAATTTTAAAACTGTTTAAATAATTAAACATTTTACATTTCAAAAGGTATTTAAATTGATTTTGAACAATTACAATGCAAACAGTAATGTAGGAAATTCATTCAATACAAATACCTTCTAACTTGCAACACCATATCTGAATAGTTAAACATCTGTTCGCCAAACTTTCCAGGTTTCCAGAACTGTGAAGTTTATCGCTTATGTAAAATTCATCAAGTTGTTAGTGCACATTTTGAATTTTGAATATTGCCGAATTATGTTTTCTACCCTTTTCTGAATATTAAAATTTTTATATTTAAGTGGGGCGATAAAAGGAATTAAAAAAATATATTATATATTTAGTTAAAATATATTATATATTTAGTTAAAATAAACAAATAAATTTTTACTGTAAGTATTCCGAAAATATATTGTCAAAAAAATCATAATAATTCTTAATAGTTATTTCGACGAAATAAGTATACTTTTTAGTCATTTCGGTTCTTTATGCACCATATTAAGCACTTAAACAACTTTTAAATTTAAAAAATCTGCAAAACAAAGAGGAGGTACAATTTAAAAAAACGGCCGATGACGTCATAGCTTCTACAAAAATGGCGGCAAATATGAAAATTTTGTCGGAATTAAAAAATCAAAATCGACTTGTTTAAGGAATTTTTTGTTCCATACTAGGTGTGTTCAGAAAATATCGGGAATTTTCGTATTTTTAAACAAATATTTATTTATTCGTCTACATTAATGTTGTCGCCTTCAAAATAGTCCCCATTGGATATTATGCACATGTGCCAGCTCTTTTTCCAATACTCGAAACACTTCTAAAACTCGGTCTTTGGGATAGCCTTTAGTTCTTTCAGCTATGCGCTTTTAATGTCATCTATGCTTGCAAAACGACGGCCCTTTAAGGTTCTCTTTATTTTTGGGAATAGGAAAAAGTCAGACAAAGGCTTGTCTGGCGAATATGGAGGCTGGGGCATCATTACAGTATTGTTTTTGGCCAAAAATGTTGTTCAAAATTTAACAATTTCGGAACAAATTTTTCTGCCACGCGTTTCATACCCAAAACATTCGAAAAAATTTCATGGGATGAGCCAATCGATATACCAACATCATCAGCGACTTCTCTGATGGTTTATAACCATTTCTTCCCCTTTTTCTATGTTTTTATCGGTTGTTAATGTGCTTGTGCGTTCGGGGCGTTCGTCATCTTCAACGTCTTCACGACCATCTTGGAAACTCTTATACCAATTGTAAACTCTTGTTTTACTTATAGCAGACTCACTATAGGCCTTTGTTAACATTTTACAGAATTTATTTAATTTTTTAAGCAAAATTGAATACAAATACTTTGATCTATTTCTTTTAGCGAACGAAAAATCGCCGAGCTTATAAAACACGTCTAACCTTAGCGGCTGCCACAGACAAAGTAAACAATGAAAACAGCTAAAGTTTTTATCGTACTTCGGGGCATGTATACCAACATAATAAAGAAAATTTTATGACAACCGGACCCTCCGAACCCACGAAATTTAACAATTCCCGTTATTTTCTGAACACACCTCGTATAACATATAAAAGTCGTAATTAAAAGGTATTGTTTTATATAATTCATTAAGCTTTTCTGTTTTATTCAAAGCAACTCCTTCTTGTCTTAGTGAATAATCGCTTTGTTAAAACGGTTAATCACAGGGATAAAACTAATTAACAAATTAAATTGGTTTATTTAAGAAACTGTAGACGAAATAATAAAGAGGGATTTAAACAAATAAAGTTGAAGAATAAAAAACAATAATATTTGTCATCCTGTGTACACGCAAAATTACAGAATCTCAGATATAAACGTTTATTTTATTTCTGCGAAAGGTCCTTTCCTTTGTTGCCTTATTTCCTTTATCTCTGGTTCAACATAATTTCTTCGAAGTTGTTGCTTGTGTTCTGATATAATTTTTTAGCCGTTACAGCGTCTCTTTTTTCTCCTTTCTTTCGCCTTAAGTTCAAACGATTTGTTAGCAAATCAAGTATTGTTTTTATTACTACACACGTCCATGGGCGCCGGAAGGAATTCGTCTAGGGGGGGGGCCCTTAAAGTTTTTTACAATTTTGATAGATGTTATTTATAATCAAGTTGCACTGTAGAAGTTCACATTAAACTTAAGTCAAATGAAATATCATCTTTATATGTATATTTACCTATTTATTTATATTGGTACATATTGCAAAAAATACATCACAGTTGTTTGGTAAATATATAAATATAAAAAAATTGTATCGCCGAGGAATCTCCTCTAGTAGTACAGCCGTCTTATGTATACGCTATACAAATTATGTTAAATTAAAATATAATGAACAAATGATAACGATCAGCACTTACCGTCAAATTATGGAGTACCGGAATTTCTGGGTATGAATTTCCAGGGGGGGGCCCGGGCCCCCCCCTGCCCCTATGTAGCGGCGCCCATGCACACGTCCAACATCCCTCAAGCTATAGAGCCCTGTTAAAATGTTTGTATTTTCAGGATTCCAGATATATTTGGGATTTAGTTAGTTTCATGTAAAATAAATATGGAATTTAGAAAAAAAAACAAACATTGATTTTTTTTAATTTTTTATATATTTATTTAATTAGGGTAAAACACATAGTTACTTAAGGAATATTATTTATTTAAAATTCATTTATGCCGTTGTTATAAAGATTTTAGTTTTTTTCTTATAAATATATAAAAGGATAGTTTGTTTGTTTAAACTTTATTTACGTTTACTTTAAAATAAGAATATTTGAATTTTTAATAATAGTTATATAAAAACATGTAAAAAAGTATAGTAATTGGACATTTTATATAGTAATTGGACACATGGACCATAGTTATTGGACATAAAATTTTTATATAAACATAACAACTTTACATTAAATAACATAAATTGTTAAATATTTTTTAAAGATAAATTGCTGTTTTAGGTAAATTTTTTTATTTCGTTTTTGTAAATATAATAAAATTGATATATTTCTTTGTTGGATTCCTCATCCCTTTTCTGGATTCTGAAGGTAACTACTAATTCCTTGGTCTGACTTCTAAATTAGTTTGTTACAAATATGGTGTGGTATCTCTATGTTTAGGCCGAAACAGGATGACTTATATATATCTAATATTTTTTCGGGTGGTATGTTAAATATTTTCCGAATTTATTAATTTTGTTGCCATTAGTTTTTTATGTTCTCTATCCTGGATTAGTTATTATATTATTACTAATATTTCTCGTCAACAGCAATTTGTACCCAGGACATTTAGCAGTCAATTTCTATGAAATATTATTTGCTGAATCCGGAAATGTCGTCAAAAGTTATAAAATTAGGACAGTTTTTTAAATATAATCAATTTTACATATAATATGGAATTGACTATATCTCAAAAACTGCTTAAATTTTATAGTTTTTGAAGGTCTTTTCGGATTCAGGGGACAATTTTACATAAGAATTGGCTGATAAATGTCCGGGATACAAATAGAGTATGATATTGGACGTATGTCCAATAATAGAAATTTACATCTTTAACCAACCAGTAATTGGACACTGGCCATTTTACTGTTTGTTTTCAGAATTAAAATTAAAACGCATTGAAGTGACAATGTTTAAACCATGAGGAACACATTTATACCACACACTGATCTGTACACTTTTTAGAAATATGTTTTATTGTAATTTAAACACAGCCCTGCTCTTAACAAAAAAACAAAAATCCTACCACCAAAGTAACGTGCAAACTTTTGTCCTATATTGGACCCAAAATAAAGTAGTTCTATATTATTATAATATACCGGTATACCGACTGATATAGTTATAATTGTATACAGCGTCATCTAATGATTTAACTTTAAGGTAACTATTTATGGAACTCTTGTTTTTACCCTAATGAAATTGTTCATTTTATATTTATTTTCGGGCACGTTATTTTTTTCATAAATTTTACATATTTATTATATAAAAAGTCTATTTTTTGGGGTGTGCTAAAACCTACACAAAGTGACGTCATAACTGGCCGTAAAAGCAAAGATTTTTATAATGGACATACTTTTGTTGCTGGATTTTTTTACTCTGTTAATGTTTTTATCGATTAAAGCCGGAATGAGGAAATTCCTTCATCATGAAGGAATTTCCTCATTCCGGCTTTAATCGATAAAAACATTAACAGAGTAAAAAAATCGTGATGAAATTATCAAACAAAATGTACATACATTAACATAAAAAAGAAAAAAATCATTTACCTAATCGTTTCAATTAAGTTCATTACAAACATGACATGGAGACATCATATCCAATTTGTATCTCATATATCCGCAGCTTATATCATAAACGCTACGTATAGCAACTGCAAACAGTTCAGTAAGGTACACGCAGAGATATTAATTACTGCCTACTAGGCAGTGAATAGCAGTTAAACCAAGTTGCAACATGCTGTATTTGCGGGCTGTTTACTATAATTAATAAGTTCTGATTTGAGTAAACTGGCAGGAACTCCCATGTTCCCTAGTGCGTATTAGTTGCGGCAACACCCAGCTTATTAAGCCACTTCCTTTCCAATCAGAATATTACTGAACTAGATAACTTTACCAATACATTATTTAAGACAACCTTTAACAAGTTTATAGGAGTTTTATAAAATATGTTTCTTTATATGTAGATATACGGAAACTAAAGTTTATGAATATATGAAGTGGTGTATGGAATAAATTTCAATTTAAATCTAAAAGATATGGCCCGAAATGCAAAATAAAGTTGAAAGTATGTTATTTACAAGTAAAAATCAGTATATTTTTATAAAACTATTATTCAGGTTACAAAAACAAAAAACGAGCCTCAGTACCATCTATTAAAAATACGCGAAATAATGTCTTGAGAACTAGGTTGTAGTAGAGACTACTTAAAAGATATTTACAAAGTTTTAGAAAGATTGAATGTCTGGTTTTCGAGTAAAAAGTTATTGAAGTTGCTAAGACTGTATGGTGCAATAATAAACGATAATGTTGACTGAGTTCAACTAAAATTATCAATCTGTTATTTTCGTTTAGAAGATCCGGCAACACTGCATTACGAACAAGTAATTATCTATGGATATTTGGTTTGATTAAAAAACACAATAATATTAAGTTATTTATTATAAGGTGTTTAATTCTCTTTAGACTTTCGTTGCATTCTACATACTGCATGGTGTTCTCATACCCTTTTTAATAATTTTTTCTGTGTAGTGGACTTCGTTTTCAAATTTTTAGATTTTAAGTAACACTGCATATAATATATTATAACTTTCACTCTTACTCTATAGCTGGTACTATTTATGCATTAAGTATAAAAATTATGTTAAAAGAAAGTTATTATTTTAGTCGACATGGTAATTTTAAAGACCCAGTACACTTTAGCACACCTTAAAATTTAAATTTTCACTATTTAAACAAAATATGTTAAACATTTTCTGTTATAAAAATTTACCTAAATATTATTGTTACCTTGAAGGGGTGTGTAATTAAGATAAAAGATTATTAGATTATTTAGATTTAAACATCGTCGAAGGTTGATGCAAAGGGTAAATCTCACAAATTGGACCTTTGTAAGATACGCTTTTACTACGAATTGGATTAGAGACGCTTTATTCTTGTTTTACTAAGCGCCTTAGTTAATTTTGTGTCAACAATTTTGAACGTCCTTTTAGGGAGGTCCAAAAAATAAGTTTTGAATATTTTCTCTCCACAAGAATTTTTTACTCCATAGAGATATACATACTTATTAAAACAATTAAATAAAATCAAGTACCACCCTGACATTTAGCTAGATAAAATCCAGTACAACCCTGACATTTTAATTAGATAAAATCAAGTACAACCCTGACCTTTTAATTGGATAAAATAAAGTACAAAATGTTTATTATTTAGAATCTAACGTAATGCGAGATTGTTCAAAGTAAATTTAAAATTAAATGGCACAGGAACCAAACTCACACTTCTATTGTAGAGTTTTCAGAAGAAGACGTAGATGGTTGTGGCTGAAGCTTGGTAAGAGACTTGGAAGCCAAGAATCAATTTTTAAAGCCTTACTGTGGCCAATATATCTAATACGAGAGTCAGTCTTGGCATTTTCTACATGGGTA
The DNA here is from genome assembly GCA_921294245.1 of Brassicogethes aeneus. Classification (NCBI taxonomy): domain Eukaryota; kingdom Metazoa; phylum Arthropoda; class Insecta; order Coleoptera; family Nitidulidae; genus Brassicogethes; species Brassicogethes aeneus. Next base: position 5,317,929 of record OV121135.1, on the reverse strand, counting down.
ACATTTTTTAAACTTTGAACGGTATAAAACAATATGGCTGTGTTGTATTGTGTTCCTACTCCCGACATCCCATACTATACCATATTATTAAGAAATATACTTACTATTATGATTTTGTGAGGGTGGCAATTTGTCACATAATAAAACTACAAAATGATTATAGCCAATAATAATCCTGTGTAATTTTGAAACGCACAATATAAACACTAAGTTTAGAACCTGTTAAGTACATCTTGAAAATGATAAAACTTTGCTAATTTCGTGTTTGCACGGCAAACTTTGATATTTAACTTTAATATGATACAATGTTATGTGGTGAATGTATCTGTCATTTGATGTATATTTGTTCGAAATTATATTTGTAATTAATTTATTATAATTGCCAATTAACTGCAATTCGCGCGAACATTGTTTATAATTAATGTCAAAATCGTTTTGAAGGTAAATTCGTGTATTATTATTTTTCCTTCTTTTTTCAACTATCTTTTAACCTAGTACAGGAATATGAAACTTTATGTGACCTTAATCGAAAACCGGACATCTCAAATTTGCGCTAGTCTCTAACTGTTTCATATAAAGTGGTATTGATTATACTTTAAAATAAAAAAGGGAATACACCCATATCATTTACGTAAATCGTTTGATTTAAGTTTTAAAGTGGGACACCTCCATTGGATGACCCTTTATTTCTTTATCCATCCAAAGAAATTCAGGACTATCGAAGCGCAATCTATCAAATAAAGCAAAGTAGTTTATTCTGAAGGAATATCGTTGGTCGATCGGAGACAAGTTGACAGCAAAAAATGTGATATTGATTAGATGCGGAGTCAAAGCGAGGAGAATATATCGGTAAGTGCATCCAATTTGGAAATTTGCAAATGGCCAGGATAAATCCTGAGGGAGTCGGAAAAGACGAAAGCACGCGATGATACGCCATTTATTATACAGAGTGGTACAAGATTCAACGCTTTATAACTTTTGTCTGTAGTCTTTCCACGAAGACAAAAAAACTGTAATACACTCAATATACTATACTTACTTTTGTCAAATCCATGAGTAGTGTCATGAACTATAATAGTGAACAATTTTTTGTCCATTTAAAATGCTAGCTACAATCGTCAACTAAAGCAAGAGATATCTGTCTTAAAAAATGTTAACTTAGGCTAGCAATAACTTGTCGCGTGAGTTCCACAGTTTTGGTCAAGAGCAGGAAAATGCCTTAAAGCAAACCATAACCTTGAAATCTTGAAACCTTGTAAAACTCAAACAATTGTTGAAATTTTTAAGGCAGTTTAATGTCAACTTAAGCTAGATTGCTTTTTATATTTAAATCTTTCAGTTATTGTACTCCATGATATTCGTATCACCCTATATATTTTTATTTCCCGTACATTGCTGATGCTGCTTTTGACAGAAAAGAAATAAGCATTTAAACATTCCACTCTACCAAACATATGAACGAATCAGTTGATGTGGAAACCTAATTTAATTGGAACATTCAAATGCTTGGGTAAATTGATTGAAAATTGTGTCATTTTAATCTAACAAAATAGTATATTAAACTACAAAGGAAATAAGTAGATTTTACCAGTCTGATCAAAACTTGTCTCCTGCATGATGTATAACGTTTTATCTGCTTCCACCGCTAGGTTCCATGTAATAAAATTACTTTTTGATCCATTTATTTTGGAACTGACACTAAGTAATTTTTTGACATTAAAGGAAGTCATGCTATGATTCTGTGGTTATTATGACGAGTGCGACAAAAGGTCTTATGACATGAGTTCTTTATGCTATTTTATACATTTTGCAAAAATTCAATAAAAAAAATTAATTTTATTCTTTAGATAGTTGGTATCACAGTCATTGGTTTGACAGTAAATGTCAAAATCGATTCGCCATGCCGTCCTTAATTTACTTATTTACAATAAGCGGCTTTTAATGTTAAAGAAGAAAAAAGGATTTTCTTTGGTGTTAAACAAAATTATGTCAGAATAGTCTCGTAAGTACTAGAAAAATCATAAAAATATTATTACCAATATGCAAAATATTATTTTACTAGTATGCTTTTTAAAGTATGGCCAACCTATAAAATCAAAGTTTTATGGGGTAAAGTATCTTATTACAGCACCGAAAGCGATGTTATAATGGAGTCATTATGAACGCAAAATAGATAAAAATCATGTATAAAAACGAAAATAGAGGCTTAAGGATATTTAAACAATTTTTTTAACGATATTTCTGAAATATATTTTTTATCTTTTTTAGCGAAATGCGTGAGGATATAAAATTTAAATAAAATACTATCATTTCGTGTATAAAATTACATACAAAAAATAAAAATTCCGAAATGAATGAAAACAATTCGAAAAATAAAACAGATTATTCCCTGATCAATTTAGATGGCACCATTCATCATTTAGTGTACATTTATTTCATTGAATTTAATGGTTCCTACATATGACGGATAAAAAGTATTTTTATGTCAGTCGAACATTAATTTATATTAATTTTCGGAAAAATTATCAAAATATTTCGTAAATTAAATATTAAAAAAATATTTTTGTATTAATAAACCACATACTTACCTACTTTTTTTGTTATCTACAACTCACTGCATGGAAAATGCAGCATAATAATTATTAATTATAAAAATTTAAATTTTAAAAGTTTTTGATGCTTCATTATTAATACATTTCTTAAATTTTCTCTATCCAAATCTAAATTTAAAATATTTAATTAATGAATAACATTACAAGTTTTATATACAGTACGGTATTAATGAACATTCGAAAAGGGACAAAGACAAAACTTAGGAATAATTAAAACAACATGATATTGTCTTAACTTTATACGTAAAATAAGCGTTTCGAGAGAACGAAATAATCTAGAAAATCACGATAAATTTAATAAACGTGTTTATTTCACGCAGCTCGTAAAAAAATCTTAAAAATTATAATATTTTGGAAAATAATTTTTTTACTGTCAATATTTTTGAAATGTTTAGATTATATTTAAAAACAAAATAATCTACTAACAAATTGGACCCTTATTAAACATGTTCGTTGAAGGGTCTCTAGTAAATACTGCAGTACACCATGGTATATTTGGCATAAAAAAAAAATTTTATTTTTCCCATAACAACAGCCCACTATAACCCTTTAAACTAATATGTTTTTAATAATACTGGCAAAATACGTTGCTTGCATATTTCTTGGAGAAATTAGCAAAATTAAATTCTGGTGTGAGTACTTAAGGATTAAGTTAATTATTATCATACAGTATTATATTTAAGTGGCGACTCCTCCAATATTGGCGATAGGTAAATTATCATTACTGTTTTTGTTACAACAGGAAAAGAAAAAGTCGTTAAAATGAAAAATCCTGCCACACAAAAGAAAGACAATTTTTGCGATTTTCTTTTATAACAGCGGTATCAGTATTACAATTAACAAAAGAATATAATGGATTCAACCATAGTTATACGTTTTCCATGCTTTCAGCAGAAATAATAATAAGTCAGCATAAATGAATGTTATGTTGGTAACAATGTTTATATCAATAAGAACGACGAATCAAATTTGTTTTGCAAATGCGGTGTATACATTTTTAATGGCGCTTTTTTGATTGTGCGATACATTTAAAATTTGCCTCGTTAAAGTCAAACTTACTATTCATTTGTGTGGGTGCACTTTAAAGTTATAAACTTCAACATATTTACTTCCCTCACGTATTATAAATATATAACTTTCTATAAACAATTCCCATTTAAGAAAGTTTAATACAATAGCAATCCCAGTATTAACATACGGATGAGAGGCATGTATAATAAATCATGTAAGTGAAATAAAAGGCCTATAGGGGTGCGAAAGTGGAACAAGGATTAGATGAACCAAGTACATTGGCTAGGAATGGACCTACAGAGGAAAACTGGATTAACTCCGGTAAGGGTGCCCCTGAGGATATAAGGGTTTTCCGTTGCAGATAAATATTCAATGTTCAAATAATATTTTAATAAAAAATAAAAAAAAAGATTTAATAAAAATTACAAATAAAAAAATTAAAAATAGTGAAAACAACACTCACAAACTTATCATTATTTAATCAATATGTTGCAAATGCTTTTGATAACAAAAGTCAGGTAGATACTATTTATACGGATTTCTCGAAGGCCTTTGACAAGATAGATCACAGGATTTTAATTCATAAACTAAAAAATTTTGGATTTAGTGACCCTTTGGTTTCTTTATTTAGATCTTATTTATGCCAACGTCAACTTTATATGTCTCATAATGGATTTGTATCCAACTTCTTTTCAGCAACTTCAGGTGTGCCTCAAGGCTCTAACCTGGGTCCACTTATGTTTTTAATATTTATAAACGACCTACCGTCTAGTTTAAGTGTACCTAATTTACTGTTTGCCGATGATTTATAGGTGTTTTTGCAAGTTTCAGGATTTTTTACTTTTACAAGAAACTTTAAATCATATTGAACATTGGTGCAATTTAAATAACCTCTATCTTAATGTTGCAAAATGTAAAATTTGTACGTATACTATTAAATTTAATCCTATTGAGTTTAATTATTCTTTGAATAACCGTAGTCTATCGCGTTGTAACAATATAAAAGATTTAGGTATTACATTTGATCATAAATTTACATTTTCAGACCATATTATAAACATAAATAATTCATATATAAAAATGTTAGTTTTTTAATTAGAAATTGCAAATCATTTAAAGATATGTATACTTTTTAAACTTTATATTTTACTTCGGTTCGGTCCAAACTGGAATATGGTGCACTTATATGGAACCCAAACTATAATATTTATATAAACCTAATTGAGAGAACGCAACGAAGATTTTTATTTCTTAAAGTTGATGGAGTTTATCCGGAGGGGGGTTTTGATAACATATTGTTACACTGTTCAAAATTTCATGACCATTTTAACACCAAATTAACACCATACATGGTCTATATCGATACAAACCAAAATGGTGTTAAATATAGTTCGTTGGCCGGTGTAAATTCAAACACTAAAATGGTGTTAATTTAACTTTCACACAGTATTAAAATAAATTTTACCTGGTGTAAATTGAACTCCTTTTCAGTTTTAAATATTATGTGTTTGTGGTCAAATTAAATCATACAACACAGAAAAAAGGAAAAAAAGGAAACAGGAAGTTCCTTGACGCATTACTAGTATATTACCAGTGGTATTATTCCAGATAGAGATAATGTTTTTAGTGCGTTCCACTAACTTAAAATACTTCAAGTATTGACAGCTGTTTCCACCTATTTAAGGTCTCTTTAGTATCGAACAACTTGTAGTGTCACACCAAAGCAAAGGACCACCTGAGTTTATATATTCTTCATGTAAGTCAACAGAGGCGAGATTTAAGAACATCACGTGATCCACACCGCCTTTGCCGCGATCGGTACACATTTTCAACCATAATTCATGGTGTTATATTAACACCACTTGGTGTTGGATTTTGACACCATTTTAAGATTACTTTTTACACCACAGATATTTTAAACAGTGTATTGCAAAGGTTTAATGTGCCTTCCTTAAAGCAACGCCGTGATATTTTGTCCCTTAAGTTTTTGTACAACTTATTTCACAATGTGATTGATTGCCCTGACTTGCTGTCACAATTTAATGTTTTAGTTTCAAGACTTAGTGCTAGGGTTAATTTGTATTTTTATTCATTTGCAAGAACTAATGTTGGTTCAAGATCCCCTGTTTCAGCCATGTGCAATATTTTTAATAGAATCTCTAATTATTGTGATTCATTGAAATTTATCACTAGTGTTTATGTTGAGCATGGTAATGAATAGAATTTTTTAATGTTAAGTTTTCATTATTTTATCTTTATTATTTTTAGTATAATATATGTATGTTTAGGTAATTATGTATTTTTTATTTGTCCTGTAATTGGAATTTTTCTGTTGGGCAATAAACATTATTATTATTATTATTATTATTAAACTTTTTTTAAAGTTTACATTTTAGTGTGCTGGCATATTTGAAAACGATTATGGAAGAAAAACGGTGTCTGAAGTTTGTCATGTTTTGTAGCCCACCTAATCTGAGGAATTTGTAATCTTATAGGGAAGTTTGGTAACTCGAGCTACGTCGAGTGGAATAAAGCTACTTACATTACATGGGCTTGTACCTTCGCTAAGGTCGGATATATATTTTCGAGCTTACTAACGCAAGGGAAGATGTAAAAGTATAAGCTTGTACAAAATACCTTATTTTTTATTTGTAAATAATAAAATAGTTATTTAGGTTCTATTTTTTCTTTTAATCCAGGCAAGAATTGTGTTCAAAATTTGTACAAAATCACCGGGGTGCTATTAAAATTTTAAGGACAGGAACGGGTAGTCGATTACACCGATTAATCGAGATTATAAAGCAAGGTTGTGCTTGTACGGCATACTAAAACTTATATTTAATAAACCAGTGTTTGCCTCATAAACCATGGAATATTACAATGTTATAAAAGCTGGGATAAACCCTCTACGGTTTATAAAAAAATAAATCAAGGAATGTTAGGAATGTAATAAAAGAGAGATTTTATTTGTTGAATTTTTTGTCGATATATAGCAAGGGTGAAAGTTTTGAAAAAGCGTAGCTGGTTTCATTAAAACTTCCCGATCTGTTGTTAATTTAACATTATAAAATATTGTAAAATCTAATAAAACTAAATAGTCCAAATGAATTAAATGAACTAAAAAGTTCCAATACAAATAATCTAAAATTTCGTTTTAATTGTTATTTCTCTTACACTTCTCATACATTCCTTTAAGGGCAAAGTTTTATTATCCTAAGAACTAGGACGAATTGCACTTGTCATTTATTTGAGTCCTTTAGGCATCAAAACACGGTTTTAATGATTATGGCTAATTGATAGAAGAAATTTCTTGAATAATTCATTTTGAATGTATTTATTTAAGTATTTTTTATTAGTATAAACATTCAATTTTCTCAGTTTCTTTAAGAAAATTTCTTGATCTATTACTGGTAATATTCATAAGAAAAAATTGAACTTACACCTCGCCAAAGTTTTTTGTTTTGAATGCGTTCCACCAACTTCAATTGGTGTAATGGAACACACTCAAAACAAAGGACTATGCTCGGTTTTTATTAGTATATTATTAGTTCATCAACAAGAAGTTAATCATAATACATCGTAATACGTACTTACTTAGAAATGTCCATATTTTTCTGTATTTTGAGAAATCGAAATTTTTGTCCAGTGTTAAGTTAAGTGTTATTCCCGTAACGTTTCTTTAGCTTAGACACATAGCAGAGTAAAACATCTTTTGTGATTGTGTCCACATTTTTCCTGCTGAGCCAAATTTGAAGTGTTTGATATTCTTTTTCGTATCGATCTTTTCTGTTAATAAATTTGAACTTAATCCAGCCGCTTCAGAGCGAATATTTTCTTTGATATCTTCTTGAATCTTCATCACGAATTTTACAAATAAACAACTAGGAAAAAGAAAAAATTGAACCTACCTCACCAAAGTTTTTTGTTTTGAGTGCGTTCCACCAACTTCAAATACCGACAGACAGATGTTTCGACCTATATTGGGTCTCATCAGTGTCGGGCAACTTGGTGTAGTGATGCAAATAAACAACTCTTACCAATAGCCATCAAAGCCCACTTTTCTTGAAAGCATTGGTTTTGCTAGCTTGACGTTTTTTAAATTTGAACTTAACATTTAAATTGACACTATCAAATTCTAACAAAATACGGTATTTTGAAAATATCGTTATATGCCCAATATCGGCCTTATGCCGTTATAATGATATAGTATATTATACTATATACTACTACGTCATTTAATGACATATCCTAGTAATGATAAATAATCTCGTTATCTCATTGGACAGTTTAAGACTTAGCCACTTTCTCAATTAAAAACGTATAGGAAATGTAGGTATAAATTCTTTTATATTACTGGAAAAAGATTTTTATCTGAATACTTATAGCTGCTCTAGTATAGCATAAAAACGAAAATATAAAAAGAAAGAAGTAAAATTTATTATTATAGAGTACAATGCTTGTAAAAATATGAACTGAAGGTTCAAGGGAATTTGTAAAACTTTTAACTTCTTTTATTAAAAATGTGGGTATTTATATTTCAAAACCAGGTTTCCCAAATTAAATCGCTTGTGTTTTTGTCTTTGATTTTTGTCGAATTGCTAATATATATAAGTACACAAAAGATATTGTGTCTCTTATTCATGATCCAATTTGGCGTTCTTTGAATTAAGCTTTTATAAATTTATCAGCGTAAAGAGATGTGCATTAAGCGTAATACGATTGTCAATATGCTATTTTGAACTTTAGAGTAGCAATTAGGATAAATACGTTTTCTGATATGATCAGTTTAAGTATATCTGTCTTTTTGATAAAACTTTAAAAAGATTTATATTGTGTTACATAGGCCCACAAATACAATTTTCAGTTTGCTACAGGGTAGACAACAGCAACTTTTCTGTGGTGATTTGGCTGTGCTGAATCCAAAAATGACAATATATGCTTAAGGACGTTCGGGCAGTACATTACGGGGAAAGGGGTAAGGAAAGTTGCTTTTATACCGAAATTAACTTTTTCTACGACCACTATGTAAAAGTCACATTTCGTAATGGCATTGTTGCTTAGAAAATGAATCTTTTCATTGGCAAGGCAAAACTCGAATGTAAAGTGACATTTCTGTGCGAAAAGTGACAGGTCTGTGTGAAAAGAAATTGACAGCATCGTTTGACATTCGTTTCAAAATTTGTATTGTATTTGTATATGTTTGTTTAAATATCATTTAGAACACAGTTAATTGTGTTTGTATAGGTACTAAATTCTAATTTTTAGTGCCTTTATTTATTTATTGAGAAGGTAAGTTTATTGATTTTAGGTAATTGATACCTTAAAATTTAAAAGAATAAGATGAAAGTAATTTTAACAGCTGTCAAACACGTTTTTAAGATATTTTGTTTTGTATTTGAAAATAATAAAAAATAAAAGGGTCGTAGAAAAAATATTGTGTTTCACATGTGAGAAAAGCTTTCTTCAAGCTCGTGTTGATGCACACTCGGCCAACTGCCTCGTGAGCAACTTGAACACTTGCATGAAAAAATCGCTTTACAACAGTTGTAAAACAAATAACTATTTTCTACGACCACTATGTAAAAGTCACTTTTCATGATGGCATCGTTGCTTAGAAAATGAATCTTTTCATTGGCAAGGCAAAACACGAATGTAAAGTGACATTTCTGTGTGAAAACAGGTCTATGTTAAAAGAACCGAAAAGCATCGTTTGACATTCAGCTGTCAAAAAAGTTTTTAGGGTATTTTGTTTGTATTTAAAAATAATAAAAAATAAAAGGGTCACAGAAAAAACATTGTGTTATACTTGTGAGAAAAGCTTTCTTCAAGCTCGTGTTAATGCCCACTCGGCCTAACGGCCTCGTGGGCAACTTAAAAACTCGCATGAAAAAGTCGCTTTTCAATACTTGTAAAACAAATAACTATTGTCATTTTATTACTAATAACAACTAAATTAGTAATTTTTAAATAATTCATTTTTAGAGAGCATGATTTTCATTTTCTCTGAAACTTAAATATGTTGTTTTTTGGTCGAAATTATGAGACACGTATTTTTTTGTTTGGCGAAAAAAATTTTTGTTGTTGATCTTTGGCGATTTATTTTTTGCGGTAAAAATCGATTTTTTTCCGCTGGCCGAATTAGTCAAAAATGACTAATTGTCATAGCACAGCCACTAATAATTCTAGTCAATAGCAATTTGTATCTCGAACATTTACCAGTTAATTTCCATGTAAAATTGTCCCCTGAATCCGAAAATGTCGTCAAAAGTTAGAAAAGTAGAACAGTTTTTGAGTCAATTTTCCATATAATATGGAATTGACTATATCTCAAAAACTGGACGACTTTTATAATTTTTGACGATATTTTCGGATTCAGGAGACAATTTTACTTAAAAATTGTTGGGACACCATGGTATTCCATGGTTAACCATGGTACAATTGAAAAAGCAGCCACTAATAACTGTAGTAAAGAGTCATTTTTGACTAATTAATTTTTAGAGAGAAAAAGTTTTTTTTTAATGCGTAACTTGTTCAAAAATTTACCGATTTTGACAATTGAACTTCCTGAATGCTGTACTTATTAACAATTTCCATTAAAAGTAACAAAAATTTTAAATTCATTGTGATAATTTTTTTATACGATAAAAAAACGAAAAATACGGAATTTTTTCAAAATTTATTTTTTTATTTTTTTTAATCAAAAAGTAGACAATCCAAACTGCATTTTGGCTAAAGGACTGTTGTGTGAAGAAGATATGAATTTTTTTCCTTAAAGATCGCGTGCTGCTACATAAATTTTATTTTTAAAGTAAGTTTTATGCGTAATAGCAAACAAAGAATTGTGGTATAAGTAATCGTTTTTAGTGAATTATTTTGTTTAAAATCAAATTTTCAAGGCGAAATACATGAGCAAAGACAAGGGATCGGTTTGGGTGGTTTAGTAATACTAAACCAAGATTGCCATGATCCTTATAGAATTATTGTTTGACGGATTGTTGTGTTATAACCCCATATCATTGACTGTTTCAAGTCTTGACTTACTGATTCCATGTAAGTTGTTCTACGCTTATAATTGCAGATGCAAAAATACTTAAGGGGGGGGGTAAGGTTAATTCGGTAAAAAAAAGGCATGTTTTCAAGATTTTTTTTGGCAATACAGATGGTGTTAGTTTATTCAGTCGATCCATACATGATAATGTAACATTAGAACAATATTCTCCTAAATTTTCATTGCAAAATATCAAAAATTGAGCGAGTGACAGTGAATCTCCGGAGGCGCCTCGAGAAAAAGTTGTTTTGCGGTGCCCATCATAACTCGCAGCCAAATCATCAGAAACAAAAAAATCAAAATGCATTCGTTAAAGGAGATGTTTGTCGAGGTATTCACGAGAGGATTTTTTTTTTTTTTTCGATTTTTCGATTTTTCGTAGCACTTGGAAGCCAAAAACCAGATTTTCGCTAAAAAAAACGGCTAATTTGCTGTTGTAAAATTGATAATTATTGAAAAAAAAAAAAAAGCTCTCGACAATACCTGGGGAATTATGTGAAGAAACACTGTGCAAAATTTCAAAACGATTGGTCCAGTAGATTTTTAGTTATGGTGGGCACGGACTTCAAAAATGACAAGTCTCAGAAAAACGCTTTAAAGTTTTGCGTACTGAAGTATTCAAGATAAAATTCGACAATTTTTTTATACTCACACAGAGTCGTCGATGCCAGGTCCGTAGAGCAAAAGGCTTCCATCAAGATGATCTAGAGCAGAATATACTCGACTTTACATGAACAGGCCTGTTTGGGCCGGATGAGTCAGCGTCCGGCCGTCGCGCAGCTGTCGCTCAGGTATAAAACCTCAGGCTGGCAACGGACGCTGAAATACTCATAACTTCGTCAATTTTGCCCCGATCGACTTGAAATTTTAACACAATCTTCTTGAGATATTATGCATTCGATTAGAAAAATAAAAAAAAAATAGAAAAAAAAAATTTTAATACCTTACCCCCCCCTTAATGATTATAACGCATTGTTTTTTATTAAAGTTGTACATATCATTAATCTTTGTAACTGATTCCTAGACTTGAGAGGCCGGTATATTTAACTAAGGCTAAGACTTTTTTAATGCGTAGATTTTTGAGGTTTAAATGGCACATGATATCTAGTTATCATTTTCAAGCTATACTCAAAAACGTCAAAACACCTCCAAAAATTGAAAAAAAAACAATTAAAAATTCATCTCAAAAACGCTTTCATTGAGTGTGATTTTTGTGTTTAGTGGGTCAAAATACATGGGAAAATTATAATGGGATATGGGAATTTTTTTAAGATTTTTTAAACTACTGTTGGTAAAAAAAAATTTTTTTTTGTCAATTCTATTAGTGGTACAAGATGGGTTAAGTTCCTGTTGGTAGATCTTTTTAGGCCTACTACACTCTTAGAAAAGACCTGGTATTTGCAATGAAAATTTAGTTCCCAGAACCAATTTTATTAGTGAAAATAGGCACAACAAAAGAATATGTTGTGGGAACTAATACAAATTTGTTTTTACAGTTTGTTGTCGGAACAGCCAATATTGGTAGCTCCAACCAACAAGTTTTAGTGCATCGAAATTATTTTTTTTTTCATACAAATAATTGATATTTAATGCAATCACATTAGTCTGTCATTTTAGCAGCGTCTAAGTTGTAACAACTGCACTTGCTATTTATCGCAACAAACATTGTATCATGCAGGAATTTATTTTTTAATTGAAATTACATGAAAAAAGGTACATTTAAAGATTTTAATAGTTGATATAATATAAATTTGTTTTGTACTGTAACTAAGTTATATTTAATATTAAATGCTTGCATTAGTAGCAACAACAAATGGGTATTATTCCACAGTACATACCTGCTTAGTAAATATATCACTTTTTGTGTAAATATTATAAAAAATAGAGAAAGGAAATTCATGCCCATTCGATTTATAAATATTTATTATAAATTAAAAAATAACAATATAACTGAAAACACCAAATTTTGGTTTAAACATTATAACAAAAATTAATAATTACTCTAAGAAAACATTTATAAATATTTTAACAATAAAACAAAAACGATTCTTTGGTAAATATACACAGATAGGTAGGTACATTAAGATGAAAGTTGACTATACTTCTTCAGTAAACCGTGATGTTTACGTGAAGTGCAAGCCTTTGTTTAACAACTTAACAATGATTCTTAGGTACTTACAACGTAACATACTTGCATTATAACAGGGGTAAGCATTCGATAAATTTTGAGTGTGAGTGCCTATAGTATAAGCCCTATACCAAAAATGCGACTTGAGCTGTAACAAAACAAAACAAAAAAATTCTCGAAATTCCGACGTGATGGAGACTTTTGGTGGGCACCATTGGATTCAGGAGGCCATTTTCAGTCGGAATGGCATTTTCACATTTTTGGATTTTTTTTTCGGACCCCAAAACTACAATAGTGTAATTAAAGGAGTGCAATAATAATACCTAACCTTTAAAAACTGGAACCAATTCAGGTAAACCCCATGTTCCTAATAAATCTGCTACTTCAGTCCGCTCATCCATATTATTTGTTCGAGATATCTATAAGTAACCAACACATAAGAATATATTCTTGTATATATGAATAGTTAAAAAGTATGTCGCCACTGAATTTACAGGGGCAAATGACCAATTGTAATAAACTAGTTTCTTACCTAAAATATACACCACACACGAGCTGATACACAAATACAAAAGAACAAACACCACCGAAGCATTGAGTAAAGAAGTTCTTTACTCAATGACCGATGTCTGGACGCCGTGCAACACCGTTTGTTTACAGGTTAAAAGTAAAGCACGCGCCGGGCTGGACAAATCGCGCGCGAAATGCACAAATTTTGCAGTTGCATTAACCTACAGAGACAACATCCCCAACTGACACTTTGTTTCACACCGCTGTGTCTTAGCTGTGTGAAAAGTGACGCATAGTTTATACAACCGAACCGTTAGTTCCACGGACCAATTTCAGTCAGTTGAGAATGTTACTTAAATATTTGGTCCAACAAAAACATTTTACCGCCGAAAGGATTTTTTTGAGATAATGTTGTCAATACTTCTAGCCAACACAAAGTTTCAGTTAAAATAACTTAATCGCCTTTTTGCAGTAAATAATACTCAACAACAAAACTAAATCTTTTCAGGTAATGATGCAAGCAGTTACACATATAAAGGTACTGATTACAAAAAACAAAAAAATTTATTTTCTGCAACAGTTTTACCCCAACGATAATAAGTTAGTTACAAATACCAGGTCTTTTCTAAGAGTGTAAGGAAGGTTAAGAGACGGCTGCAATTAACTGCATAGCCATGAGTTTGATCAATGCCGCACGCTAGACCGCGGTGCACGCGGTCGCTCCTGCCGCTCCTGCCCGCGCCAGCGGCATGCAGCAGCATGCAGCAGGACCGTCGACGGGCGACGGCGCTCCGCCAGCGGCACTAGTCACTCGCAGCGCGCCGACATCGCAGCAGCGTGCATTCCGCCATCGAATCGCGACACCACGAAGACGATTACGCGTGAGGCTGCCCTCCGATTTTTTGACCCGCACCCCGCGCTTCGGTTGTTGCCCCGCTGTGATTCGCACTCCAGCTGTTCAGGTGCCCCCCGTGTCAAAAGGACTAAAAGGATATTCCTTCAAATTTGTGTCTGTACCGCAAGGATTTTTTTTTGGTAAGTTGTTTGCGTTTTTTGCATTTGTTATAATTTTTATATACATGTAAATATAAAAAATGTCTTTTAACTACAAGCTTTGAAATATCTCAGTAAATAGTTATTTTACGAAAAAAAAATTAAATGATTCGAGAGATTCGAGAAATTATTGCAATATTCCTATTCACATCATTCAACTAAAAATAGATAGATTTAGTATAAAACATTTTTTCATATTTGTAAAAGATGGCGCTTTAATAAAAAAATCAATTTTGTTTGATTTCTCATCGGTATACAATTCTGCAATAATTTTTCCTAAAGTTAAAGTTTTATTTTTTTGATTCTTGTTTTTGTTTGTAATTTTTTGTTATCCTCGTGTTGCGACTAAAAAAGGCGCAATTTGCAACTTTATTCCTAGGGTGTAAAAAAAAAGTTCGAAAAAAAAAGTGGAAGAAAAAATATAAATGGTGATGATGCTGTTAATATCTACGCTCAGCGTTTTCCGGAAAAATTCGATCGCGTGCTTCATTTCACCGTACAGTCAAGCAGTTTACTACGAACGGAAATGTTCAACCGAAAAAAAAGAGTTCGTCGAGCAACACTAAAAGGTGGAATTAACAGCAACGGCCGCTAATCCTCATGCAAGCACACGAGAATTATCTAGAGATTTGGGAATATCAGCAGTGTTAGCAGAATATTAAAACGAAATAAATAAATAAATTTAAAAAATAATTGGCGAATCGTATTCAAAATAAAAATCGAACAAAATTGATTTTTTTTTCATTACAGCGCCATCTATTACAACATTTTTTCGTAAAATGCATACTGAGATATTTCAAAGTTTCAAGTAAAATGACTCACCCTATATACTGTGCATTAAGTTTAATAAACGCCATTTTAGTCACGAATTTAAATTAGGCACGACCGAGCTTGCGAGCGAGTGTTTAATTAAACTAGAGTCTAGAAAAGTTTATAAACGAGTTGCATACTATACTTTGTCTAGGACAAATACCCATTATTATCTAATAGTATATTATGTATCAAGTTTTATAAACGCATTTTAGTTACGAGTTTTATTAAGCACGAGCGCAGCTTGCGAGCGAGTGTTTAATAAAAACAAGTGTCTAGAGTAGTACTTTATCTACGACGAACACAAAACAGAATTTAAAGCCAATTTCATTTGTTAAAATTTTGACATCTGTCAACTGTCACCCGAATTTAACCTCACTTTTTCCCAATTTATAATAAAGCTAACTTCAGCCCGTGGCGTAAAATGTCAAAAGGCCACTGTTGTTAACTTCAGCCCGTCAATAAAACGCCATAAAGTCACAGCTCGTCAATGTAGGAGTAGATAAAATTATTTAATTTAAATATTTTATAGAGCGACATCTATAAACCACTAAATTTGTTTTATTTTCTTAATTTAGAAAACAAAAATCATATATATTGTATTGTTTTTGCAAAATAAGATGAAATTATCTTTTATATTATTTGTATTAAAATATCATGGTAGGACTTTTGGGTCTGGAGCATGATACCTACGAAGTAATTTTTTCTACCCACACCTTTGAAACGTCCATTATCGTACATGTTTTCATGACACTAACTGGTCTTTTAAATACACATTAACAAGTTGTCCTACCATGACATTTTAATACAAATAATTGAGGTTATATACATATCTGTCAGTGTAACGATAATTTCATCTTATTTTGCCAAAACAATACAATATAAATGATTAAATTAAAAAATAACGCTAATTTTGTCTTATTTTCTTAATTTAGGACAAAAATATCATTACAATTATTGTATTGTTTTTGCACCCCAATTATTTGTTTACAAATGTTAAAGTGGGACTTTTTGGTGTGGAAAAGTACATTTAGTACATTTATACTTTTTTTTAATTTGACAGAGTAAAACATTGAAGGGTTTAGTTGACAAATTCTAGGACCCTAAATTTATAAATTATAATTGGCTACATGGAGCAATACAAAATTATTTAATTAATTATTTCATCAAAATCCTATTTTGTTTTTAAAATTTCTTTGGCATCGTTAATTATAATTCATTTAAATTAAAATGAAAATTAAGGCAATGAACACGCATGAATAAAAAAAATAAACTTTAACTAATAAAAATAAATATGTCCTGTGTAAAAAGGACTTTTTAAGCCTACTAAAGAAATTATTTTTCCGGTTTTTGCTTCTATAGAAAAAATTAGTAATAGATATGCCATTAAAATGTATCCATAAAAAATGTGTTTATAGAAAAACTTGGTCCTCACTTTTATGTGGTTTAAAGCATAAAGTACAGCAAATTTTTCTTTTTAAGTAAAATTGTGAAAAAATGGGGTTTCAATATCTTTTTATGTTAAAAATCATTTTAAAATTACCGTTTTAAGAAATTTTAATATAATAAATAAAATCATTTATATTTCTTTTTAACCAGTTAATTTTATAAATAAATCGTTTCTTAAAAGAATTATATTAAAATATTATCTAATAAATTTGTTTATGATTATATTTAAAATAAACCATATCTTTAAATACCACATTCAACCAAAAGTTCCGTTACAATTTCTTAATTAATTTTAATAGGGTAATGAACTTATGAAGTATATTAAAAACTGAGGGGTAATTTTATATTTCTTCATAAAGTTTAAGTGAAAAACTCATTAAAAATTAACATTACATTTTTCAAAAGGAAAATAACTAAACTAATATGACTTCAAGTTGCCTACTTTTTAATTTGTTGTTTAAAATTAAATAATTTTGCAATGGTTACAAGCTAAACAAACCGCCTAGGCGTAGGAAAACTAACAATTGAAACAAATTTTGAATTTTAGTACTTTGAATTATTCTATTTAAAGAAGGAAAGTTAACCGTGTCAAATTGTAGTCAAAAACAATTTTTTTGTATAAAACAATATCCACTAAAAATGTTAAAAAAATAAATTTAAATTTCTGTGGTTTAGTTTTAAGCATTTAAGCAAATGTGTATAATTAAGTTTATATAAATTACAATAATTTTTAATTTATAACTGACAGCAAATGTTAAATTAATTAATCAATTATATCATACAACAATATATTAATATATACCGCATTATTAAATTTAGTTTTAGAGAATAAACAAAAATATTGATAATAAATTATACGATAAAAATTTAAATTAAATTTAAGCTAAAAATGCCGATATTAAAAAAATGGGTTTTAAAATTATAAATACAATTAAGTTTTACGTCAATACTCTTAAAAAAACTTTTAGTTTTATTTCATTTTTATAAAAATATATATAGTTATCACAAAATAATTTTAATAGTGATTAAATTTTTTTTAGGAAAATTTATTGTGTACGGGATTTTAATACCTTTTAAATATATGCACAAAGTTTTGTTTTACAATTTTAATATTTACATAAATATTTATAAGTTATTAATTATAATATTAAAACATTACACTGATCGACAAAATAATTTTTTGTTAGCTACAGTGTGTCCAATAACTTTTCTTAATTAGCTGTTTTTTTGCAATATTGTGAAAGGGCTAATGGTAAAGAAATTTCAGCCGAAAGATTTGAAATTGACCAATCTCAGTGGTAGTTTAAATATACAAAAATGATGTGAACAAGCCTTAACTATTTGACACGTTAAAGTTTCATTAGTTTGTTTTTTTTAGATAATAATAAGTATTTGTCGTAGAAAAACTATAGTATGCTACTCGTTTATAAACGTTTATAGACACTTATTCAATTAAGCACTCGCTTGCATGCTCGCTCGTATCTAAATTAAATTCGTGACTAAAATGGCGTTTATCAAACTTGATACATAATATACTATAAAAAAGCAACTTAGGCATTATCATTACGTGATCCCAGTGTTTATCTCTAATATGTTTAAAAATATGAAAAAAGTAGTTTATTTTTTAACTTTAAATATTTATTAAAATATACAGGGTGATTAAACCATTTTAAACATTTATTCATATAGTTTAATACATTAATATATAGGTCATTCCATACCAAATCGATAACAAAATGGTTTTAAAATATCGGACTATTTTTATTTAAAATAGGATCAAATAATTTAACGATTTTATTTTCCACCTGCATTTTTATTTAGTTAATTACAATGGAGTAAATGAGTAATTATTATTCATGAAGTATATAAATATCTATAACATTAAATGATTTTGATTACCATTTGCTCTAGGCAATAATAAATTGGATAAAATGGATGTACAATTACATTTTATTTTGAACAAAATAAATCAAGTAAACGGGTTTAAAATATCTACAAAATATTTTATATCCGTAAAAAATGGAAAAACATTAATTTTCATACGAGTTGTCAAAATATAAATAAAGGACTTATTAATAGACATTAAAGCAAAAATATATAAATAACGCTTTAAAAACAATTGGCGAAAATCCAAACGAGGCAGTTCACCATTGATTGACTTTTTAATTTAATAATAAATATACCTAAGCAAGTAGTTAAATAAACAAACAATCTTAAATTACACCATACATAGTAAATAAAACAGACAGCACAAGTCAATATTAATATCTATTGAAATGTAGTTAGTTAAACTTTTTAGTATTTAGATAAAATTATTTTTTTTTCTTGTTCTTTTTTATTACACTAAAAGCTTCTAAACATTTATGTTTAATAGTGGTTGCCATAAATGTAATATAACCCAAATTATAATTCGTAAACGTAAGTTTGGTTATAGAAATATGTATCACTCTTATATACCCCTTAAAGAGTTTATTAAATGAGTATATAAGATTTAGTCACATTAGTTTTATAAAAATATATTTTTATACCTATAGGTAACCGCAAACTGTATAAAACTCTTTTATAAACTTATATAAACAGTATATAACCTTATATGACCATTATAAAACTGGTAAAATAAATGCCCATTTTATAAAACCCTGTTATACCCTTATATATTTTGTCCACCTTTATATAACCTTTTCATAACTTATCGGTACCATAAGCAATACAAATTGTTTATTTATTCTCTTTAAAATATCTGATTTTTATTACTTTTTAACTTTAATATAACCTTAAATATTTTAATTTTTTTGTTACAATTTATAGAAAACCAAACTTAAAAACACGTCTGAAATCTTCAATAAAATATCGTATGGATTCTGTTTAAAAATTTTGTAGACCTGTGTAATTTATTATAGAGATTTTATAGTTTATTTTGTAAAAAAATATATAAAAAACTGTTGACAATAAAACAGCAAACGTAAATAAAAATCGTAAAATTTATTGTTGGTTATTTAAAAATGGCCGTCATTTTAGCTATGCGGTACTATTTTAATAAATTTACTATTTTTATTTTCAAGGTTAGAGAAACAATTATAAATAATAAAAAATAGAAAAAATCGTTTATCACGAATTCAAATATTTTTTATTTGAATAAAAGGGATTGTTTAAATTTTACCAAAAAAATTGTCATAAACCTATCAAAATTATACAGGGTATACTCTGAATATTAATTATGTTTTTAAATAATTTTTTTGGAGCCGTGTAGAATCAAAAGGGGACAAGTCACATTTTTGGCAAAATACAACTAATATATGTACGCACATTCTGTCACAGATTTCAGGACAGCTTTACAGTTAAGTTTAGCTTATAAGTTTAACCCAAGTGCCTACTTTTATCTTTGGTTTCAAGTCCAGGTTTTAGTTGCAAATGAGGCCATTAGATTAATATCTAATTATGCTAAATTTATTTAAAATTATTGTCCAAATTTTTAATTTAATCCATAAATATATAATTTTTTTAAACCTTTAGGTTTTAGTAGTTTTTTTAATTAAATAAATTTATAAACAATAAATTTAAGTTAATTTTTTATATGAAAAATAATACCAATTTAAATTAATATTTTAGGGATGAACCCTTTTAAAAAAATCAATATTTCGTATCGTTCAGTATTCAAAACTTAATATATTTAAAATGACAATAAAAACTATAATTAAATTTAAATGTTATTGTTTTACATGCTTAGTCTTTTGTAACTAAGCTAAAATTATGTGATGATGTTATGAATGATATTCTAATTGATTTATAATTTAAATTCCAAAAACCCATTAAAAATATATAAAAAAGTTATTTAATTATATACATATATGTATGTATTTATATATGCACACTAAAAAACCTAGCATTACACACACTGTTTTCAAGCAATATATTTTTTAGATTACGTGGTTATTCAGTTTTTTTACGTAATTTAATTTAAAAATACGTCAAACAAAATTTTATAATTATATTATTCCATTGTTTTACGGAATTAAAAAAATTATCGCAAAAAGGTTTGTTTACCAATTTTATTTATCTACACACCCACCTATGTACGTAAAAGTTTGCTATACTTTTTTGTTATTTTTGTTTAACATATTTTAGGCAAAAAACATATACCTAGGCCTAAGTTTTAAATTAATTAGTTATAAAATATTTTTGTAAATAATGGTTGTCGTATAAAAAGTATAGCATGCAACTTTTCTAGACACCATTTTTATTAAATATTCTTGCACGCTTTGCTCGTGCCTAATTAAAATTCATGACTAAAATTGCGTTTATTGACTTAATATTTACTTGAAATTAAAAATAGCCTAAAATTTTCGTTGAATG
Source organism: Brassicogethes aeneus (assembly GCA_921294245.1). Taxonomy (NCBI): domain Eukaryota; kingdom Metazoa; phylum Arthropoda; class Insecta; order Coleoptera; family Nitidulidae; genus Brassicogethes; species Brassicogethes aeneus. The sequence goes on along the minus strand of OV121135.1, from coordinate 5,296,955 downwards.
AAATATTTAATTTTGTTTATTAAATTTAAATTCCATTTAAAATTACATGAATTTATCTAACAAATTTAATTATAATTTTAATCACCAATAATTTCTGATATTTTTTAATTACTTTTATACAGTTATGAATAGCATTTCAATTTATAATTATTTGTGTAAAACGTAACGAAACTATTTAATTATTGTAACAATTTGTGAACATATTTAATTATGCCAGTTCTACATGAAGTTTTTACGAGTCTATTAAAAAGAGTAATCATTTGAACTTTAAACCGATGGATTATTTAGAACCTTATCCTCAAATAAATTATTTACTCATGCATGTCTGAGGTATTTGCAGGCTTGTTATCATTTAAATATCTATCCCACCTCGCTAAATTAAACTTGGATTAAGTCAGGATAACGAGATTCAAAATTGAAAAATTGGTTGTTCACATTTATTTTGCTGGGGAAAAACAATTTAATACATAGGGTACACCAAGGACAAGGACAAGGACAATTCAAAAAATCTACCACTCTTTTTTTACTTTTCAAAATTTTAAAATGCTAACTATTCTGCTAGTTATACCTTTTAAATGGCTATGTTTACGAAAGAAAAATATGATACCGTTTTTAAAAAGCATTTAATTCACTATTAAAATGTGTATTGGGCTTTTTATTAATTAATTATTCTTCGTTTCAGTTCTTATATGTTCTCATGTGGTGTTTTGTAGACTTGCGTTTTTATATGACCCCAAAGAAAAAAATCAAGTGTCGTTAAATCTGAAGATCTTGCCGGCCATTTTTAGCTAATTTAAAATAGTTTTTAGAAAAAAATGTAGATTTAATGTAATACCTAGTAGGACATTAAAAAATATATATGTAGATATAATAAAAAATATTTTAAACTTTTAAAACCTTTCAGACTTTAAAATGATTTGTAAAATTAATAAATTCGTGATATGTGATAATTGCGACGATATGTTTTAATAGCTGCATAAGTGACTTATGATAAGTCTATTAAAATTAAATTTAAAAATTAAAAAAATACATAAATAATAAATAAGTAAGTTTTACATTCTTACTTCTATTGCCTGTAACAACGAGAAGTTTTCCAGATAGAGGATTTTTGCCTTTAATGTGTTAATTTGTTAAAATTACTATTCTATGAAAAAGTATATTTTTTTGAGAAAATGTAGAGGATATAAGTTAATTTAAAACAAAAAAAAAGAAATCATGTATGTCCATAGAAAGGTCTTTTTTACTTCATTTAATTATTACTATTATATTTTTATTAATTTTATAAAATCATTAATAATAAATTAACAATTCTAATTTTTTGAGGAAATGAAGGAAAAATATGGTACTTTTAAACAAAAAAAAATCATGTATGTCCATATTACTATTATTACTATTATTGTTATTTTATTGAAAATGGCACAAAATATCAATGATAATTTGCAATTAATGCATAATTAATGTGTTTTAAAACGTAATTTTGTACTTTTCTAATGTTGGTTAGAGTGTCTCAAAAAAACCGACTTTTTTTTTCAAAGAACATTGAAAATTCGTCAGAGTATCTCTAGAAAATGACCCTGTGAAAGTTAGAGCTCTTAATATTAATATTGAGATGTGGCGTTTTGTAATTTTCTATTTCCCATTTAAATAACATGGGAAATTTTTATTTTCAAATTTGGAATTTTTTAACGTCATAACGAGCTTCTTTATAAGTATGACGAAATTACTCCTTATAGGAAATTTAATGCTCTACAAAAAAGGTCTGATTGACTTTTTGCGTAAGTCAAGCCGTTTCAAAGATATCGAGCCTCAAACTTCAGAATGTTTAAAATTATGCTTTTTTTTCTTAAATACAAAAAAATCGGGAGATAACAGAAGAAAATTGATATAAAGTGAAATGGACTATTAACATGACTATATAATGTAAATAAATGTATAGTAAACTTTTACCAAATTTTTTTAGGTAAGTGAATATTTTTTGCTAAAAATCAATAAAAATTATCATTTATCAAATTATTAAGAATTTTAGATCTGCATTCCATCAAATATATGCATATATTTATTCTCAAGTTAATAATTTTGGGTCTTAAATACATATAAATTGATTTTTTTGTATTTAAGAAAAAAAAAAGCATAATTTTAAACATTCTGAAGTTTGAGGCTCGATATCTTTGAAACGGCTTGACTTACGCATAAAGTCAATCAGACCATTTTTGTAGAGCATTAAATTTTCTTTTTTTGTTTAAAAGTAACTAAAGTCCTCTACATTTTCTCAAAAAATTATACTTTTTCATAGATTAATAGGAATTTTAAAAAATTAATACATTAAAGGCAAAAATCCTCTATCTGGAAAACTTTTAGTTGTTACAGGCAATAGAAAGAAATAAGTTAGGACATTTAAATTTGGCATACATTTTTTTAATATTTTTTAAAAACAAATGAGGGGCGGCACGATTAAAATTTCGAAATTGGTCAAATAAGAACCACCCTAATAAACAATGTTTATTAAACATACACATTATTTACATTTTAATGTGGTTTTTCGTTACTATATTTTGAGTAACCATCACCATCTTCAGTTTTTATAATGACCGCCATTATAACAATAAGTATACTTATGTAGAAATTTGACACATTGTTGATTTTTTCTATCTACACTGAGAGAAAAAAATGGTTTTTATTACCAAATCTGCATTTTTATAACCAAATGCTTTATTCAGTATTTGACTTACAAACGGCTACGTTATTAAAAACAAATGATTAGCTTCAAGACATTTTGTCATATTTACTTAATAATTTGTTTTTGGTTATTAAAACCAAACCAATTAGTCGTAATAAATAAGTTATTTATTTATAAGAATCAAATTTTTATTTAAAAAAATATATTTATTTATAAAAAACAAATGATCTTTTTTTGTTAACAAATAGTTTTGTTTTAAAAAATAAGTAATATACAGGGTATTTTAGACTTGTGGTGCCAAAAGCTCAGGGGAGATTCCTCTCAAGTATGAAAAAAAGTTTTTATGAACATGTGTCCGAAAATGATTCGTTTCCGAGATACAGGGTGTTTGTTTTTTTTTTAATTGAGTTTTTTATTTATAGCTTAAAAACACTTTTTTATACATTATTATGATTATTTTTGTAACAAAAAAGTATCAAATTTAAACTTTTTTTTAAATAAAACACCCTGTATCTCGGTAACGAAGCATTTTCGGACACTTAAGTGTCCGAAAATGCTCCCAATGAAATGAATTCATAGGAACTTTTTTTTCATATTTTGATGAGAGGAATCTCCTCCGAGCTTTGGCACCACAAGTCTGAAACACCCTGTATTATTAATACAAAACATGTATTTTTATAATTTAGCGTTTTTATAAAAATTAGGGTTTTCTATATTAAATAACACTCGGCCATTGATAACAATACATTTTATTTTAATAAAAAATAAAAAACATTTTCCTTAAAAAACATGTTTGCAAACAAAAACTTAACTCTGTTAAATTATTTTCAATCAAAAATGTATCCATATTTACCTAATTTAGGTATAAACTATACAGCACGTCCGGACGCGTCCACTCCCTTTGCACAAACTAACACAATGGCCGAACTAAAGCATCTACGGCGAATAATCAACGTGTTTTATCCTGCATTTGTTTTTTATAAGCAAGCAACAACTCGATTTATTCATACAAACTCTATTTGAAAATGGTTTGTTATTATTAAACTATATTTGTTTTTTATAACCAAATACAGTGAACCAAATCATTTTTTCAAAATAAACTTAAGTAATTCTGAATATAGGTAGTTACTAAGAAGTGCTGATTTGGTATATAGAAGAATTATTTATTATATTTTACCAAATATATTAAAACAAATCATTTTTTAACTATACCCAGACTATTTCTCTCGGTGTAACCATGCACTCTAAGAAAATATATTGTAATCCCTAACAATATAGATTTGTTATGCAAAATATGGTTTATTTAATTATAACTTATGGTTGTAATAACAATATATACGAAAAATTAGTTTTGTTATATGTACTCTAATCATTTTGTTATAAAAATTTAGTAAAGTTAGATATTTGATTAGGCTATTATAACCATCATGTACGGCTAAACTGTTAGTACTACACTAGATGGTTAAAATTATAAGATTATCTGGTTACAATAACAATATAATGTTGTCACACATTATAAACAATATGTCGTTGTAGTTTTTACTATACAGAAAGTTTATACATATCATACGTATAGTATATTTAACCATATAGAGGGTTATAAGGTATTTGCATATGATTATTATAACTAAATAAATTATTGTTTTGTGCAACAACAAAAATATAGTTAAAGTGAGAATAAAACTGTTACAATATAAACATGGTTAACATAACAGTAAATATGGCTGTGCCTATACTAATCAGAATATTTAGTAAAAGTTACTATATATTCGATTAAGATAACCATTGTTTTTTCTCAGTGTGTAAAATTTTAAAACCGCCATTTTAATTAAGTTGTAATTGTGCTACTTTTTTAATTTAATCGACCTTTGTGCACCCTTGTAGAAATCTAAACATTGAAAATCCTTATTCGTTTAATCAACAGTAAAAAACGACTCGAGTCTACGCTACTTTTTTATAACACCAGTTACGAAATTTTCATTCAAAATAAAAAGGTTATGAAACACCAACAATTTACAAATCGTGTTTGGTAAAAAATCTATATGTAAATAAAAAAAAGTTTATTCGAGTTACCAATTATTTTTGAATAATAAGTGTAGGTTTTAAATTGACTTTGGTAAAAAATATATAATAAAACGTGTAATTCATCAGACCGTGGTTATTAACAAACAAACAAAGGTTATTTTTTATTATATAGGTCATCCGAAGTGCAAAAATAAAAAAAAACGTACAAAATATAACATTTTATTGTTGAAATAAGACCATAGCTTAAATTTCAACTAAAGAAGAGAAGAACAGATATTGAAAATATTTATATTGCGTAATAAGTTTTGTACAAAAAATACCTTGAGAGGTTTTAAGACCATAATTAAAAAAAAACATGTAATTTATACATAAAAAATAATATGTATTACATGATTAGTAATCATTTATAACTAGTCAATAATTACTAGATACATATGTATATTTTTAGTTGTGGTATCTTTACACGCATAACTACAAATAAATAATTTACAAAAAAAAAAACCGTATTACAAATCTTTTGTTAATAAATAAATAGAAACCCTATATACAGTGTGTGCCAGCCAAATAGAATAATTTAACTGAAACACACTGTATAATAATTTTATGTAAACATAGAAATATTTTAGTGGACGTTAAACTCATTTTTACGTTTTGATTCCGCGTCCACCCTTAATATGTCTCTGATCAAACTATTAACGTTGAGTAAATGCTATTATTCTAAAATATGAATCCGTGTTAAATCTACCACTTGTTTTTAAAACTTTTTAAGCTTATAATATTATAAGCCAGTGCGAAATAATTTGTATAGAGCGCCATCTATAAAACAATAGGGAAATTTGTGTGTCAAATGTCACATTTTATTTTATAAACACGAAATGTATTTCTTGAAAATTGACAGTTTTTCACAGTGGAGTCCGTGTCCGAATTTAAGTTATAGTTTACTGCCGGCCAAATTAAAAGGTCAGTTCAATGTTCATATAAACTTTTCAAATATTGGCGTTGAGAAACTATTTAATATTTTTGTATTTTTATATTGAGATAATAAAATAATTTTCACATTTAGTATTTTTGACAAGAAAGGCACTTTATTTTAAGGATTGTATGACATTTGACTACTGTCAACTAACTTAAAACTAACTTCAGCCCGTGACTAAAAACCTGTTGCTAACTTCAGCCTTTATGGCCACAACTTGTCAATGAGTATTTAAAAGGTCACTTAGTGTCATGGAAACATGTACGATAAAGGGCGTTTTAAAGGTGGAAGTAGAAAAAAATTATTTTTATTCATTTTGTTTCCTACTTTTTTATCCATTTAACATATAATTTTTTAGTTATCCAAATAAAAAGTATGTGAATTTGTAAAAACTACGTTACGCTTTTTTAGAAACAAAAACGATGTCAAATGGGTTTTCAATTAATTTTTAAACGATTTTAATGATCGCATTGCGAAAGTTTATGAATATGCATCACAATTAAAAATTAAAACAATTGCAAATCGCCGGCGTACAGAAATAAATCTCGTAATCAATTTTTATGACATATTGTCCGACCAAGGTCTCCACAAAAAATTAATTGATTTTTGTTTTTTTTTTTGTTTATAAAGTTTGTTTAAACCATTATTAATACACACAAAATATACCTACGTCTTTTGGTGGCTTTGGAAAAAATAAATAAAAAATATTTTTATTAAAAACGAACTTATTTCAGAGTTGGGAGTACTGAGTATTTTTTTTAATGGATTATGCTATCATTACTAATTATTACTTGATTTTATAATTGTAATGAGAGAAAAATATTGAGTACTTTTTATTTTTACTTTACCAATTTGATAATTACAATTTTTTTTTTATTTTGTAATTATAATCAGAGAAAATATCAAGTACTTTTTATTTTAACTTAAAATGTTTACTGATTCTAAATATTTTTTTATTTTATAATTAAAAAATAATAAAGAACAGAATACATTATATATATTTTTTTTTTATTTGATTTGATTAGAATGGTGAATAAGGATACTTCCGTGCTTGTTTATGTTTTTATTGCGACTAGTTTCGATCTATATTAGATCATCTTCAGGCAATTAATAAAATTAATAGTTTAAAGTAACAATACAATGGTTGATAACAAATATTAAATACTTACATGTCAATAATTAAAATATTTGTAAAAAGGTTTATCAATTATATTAAATATATGCATAAAGATAGTTTAAGATTCTGATTAAAATTATTTACAATATACAATTACTTACAATATTTGTAATAACAATTAAATTAATGACTTGAAGGACGATGTATTCTTGGTACTTGTATTTTCATTTATTTTTATTTTTTATTTATTTTTAATGTGCCTTCAACAGGCACCAGGCCCAATTACAGAAGTACACAACACAAATACAAATAAACATACCATACCCCTGGTGGGATTCGAACCCATGACCTCTCGGCTAGTAGTCCGCAGTGCTAACTACTACACCACCGTAGTATAATCAATTTTTTACTTTGACTTTAAACTTTTTGCATCACGAAGTACTAAAAAATATTATTTATTCAAATTAATAAGTACAATTATTTTTGTATTTTTACTTTAAATCAATTTAGAGTAAAAAATACAATGTATTGATAATTTTTATTTTCTTCATTCTCAAGTAACTTAAATATTCTAATGGCAATACTTTTTAAGTACAAATCTCGCAACTCTGACTTATTTACATGAAAGTCATCACGAAACGGTATAATCGTATATTAATGCACGAGGCTATTATTTACGAGTAAATAATGCGTATTATCTCGAGTGTAATACTATACTTTATCTACTCCAATTAGTAAATATATTATAATTAATTATAATTAAATCTGACATATGTTAAAAGGTTAACCCCCCTTTCTACCAATTTTAAATATTATTACAACTTTTGGCACGTTACCTTTTTCTCTGTGGTGCTGGGTTCTGGGACACCCTGTATACGGAAAAAACATAATATTATGCAATAGAATTAGATAAAATAACTTAAAATGTATCAGCTTTGTGAGATAGCTCACTTGACCACAAGTAACATCACCTTTATTTTTAATAACAGTTTTAATTTTTCCCGTCAAATTATTTAATGTTAGATCCTGACCAGTGACTAGCCTCGAGGGTAGTGGGAAGGGCCCTTATACGGTAAAAGCTGCTGGCAAAAAAAAATCTGGATGTCACGCCCAAAGTCTATTTTGGGCAAACAAAAAATTTGTTTGCATTTACCATTATTTTATAATAAATAATATATCGATGGTTATTTGACAAAACATCGTAAGCGACAAAACCTAAATTTTACAGGAGAGATTTTTTTTGTGTGGTATAGCTTAATTTATCTGAAAACTGGTGGGGCATTATTTTATTAATGTAGAATTTAAATATTTAAGTAATATCGAATCCAATCTAAAATTTTCATTAAATTTTGTGGCATACGATATTTTATAAGAACATCTTTAGGAAAATGTAAAATTAGTCTTGTCGCTTAAGTTACATTTACTTTATTTTGTGGGATTTACATTTATTTTTTTACTTTTATTAAATAAAAAAAAATTACAGGCTATTATTTACGAGTAAATAATGCGTATTATCTCGAGTGTAATACTATACTTTATCTACTCCAATTAGTAAATATATTATAATTAATTATAATTAAATCTGACATATGTTAAAAGGTTAACCCCCCTTTCTACCAATTTTAAATATTATTACAACTTTTGGCACGTTACCTTTTTCTCTGTGGTGCTGGGTTCTGGGACACCCTGTATACGGAAAAAACATAATATTATGCAATAGAATTAGATAAAATAACTTAAAATGTATCAGCTTTGTGAGATAGCTCACTTGACCACAAGTAACATCACCTTTATTTTTAATAACAGTTTTAATTTTTCCCGTCAAATTATTTAATGTTAGATCCTGACCAGTGACTAGCCTCGAGGGTAGTGGGAAGGGCCCTTATACGGTAAAAGCTGCTGGCAAAAAAAAATCTGGATGTCACGCCCAAAGTCTATTTTGGGCAAACAAAAAATTTGTTTGCATTTACCATTATTTTATAATAAATAATATATCGATGGTTATTTGACAAAACATCGTAAGCGACAAAACCTAAATTTTACAGGAGAGATTTTTTTTGTGTGGTATAGCTTAATTTATCTGAAAACTGGTGGGGCATTATTTTATTAATGTAGAATTTAAATATTTAAGTAATATCGAATCCAATCTAAAATTTTCATTAAATTTTGTGGCATACGATATTTTATAAGAACATCTTTAGGAAAATGTAAAATTAGTCTTGTCGCTTAAGTTACATTTACTTTATTTTGTGGGATTTACATTTATTTTTTTACTTTTATTAAATAAAAAAAAATTACAAAAAATTTAATTTATAAAAATATCACCAACGATATTTTGCTAAACAATGTTTAAAAATGAAATTCTACATTTGAAAAAAACGAACGATTTTTATTCACAAACCAGTTTCTAACCCAAGGAGCCTACACAGGGAGCCCGAACTTAATAGCGAAAATTGACAAAACCTGCCCTCTAAATTGTACAAATTAAGTTTCTTTTTTTCACCACCAGCGGCGCTGATTGTCGATGCTAGCGTTTCGGTACAAATTAAACAATTGTTTCAGAATAATGCAATGAAAAAAAGTAATATTATTATAAGCTTTTGATTAAATAAAATATTGTTTTATCACCACGATGCAGGTATACTCACGAATAAACTGTTTAGAGCGGGAATAACGCCTTGATAGATCAAGGCGGGAGCACAATATTATCGTAAGCGACACAATGTTAAATCGCAAACACCATGTCTCGGAGTTGCTTACGATTATTTTTCGGGAACATATCGATGACTTTCTGCCAAAGTATCGTAAGCAACATAACTAAAATTTCGAGAATCGAAAACATTTTTTGTCTTAAATACTGTTTTAAATTAAATATAGCCTAAAGGTTTTATAACAAGTAAATAGCTTATAATTATAGCTATTTACTTGTTATAAAACCTATAGGTTATATATGGGTTAAAACAGATTTTAAAATAAAAAATGTTTTCAATTCCCGAAATTTGAGTTATGTTGCTTACGATACTTTGGCAGAAAGTCATCGATATAGGCGCTTACGTTATAATTCGGTAACAAATTAAAAAGAAGAGGCGCTTACAATAATAAAAATATTCAAAATGACCTATATTAGATTCCAAAATTGGGATAACTATTATGAGGGTATTTAGGAAAATTTTAATTTAATAAATCAAGGTATAAACACTTAAATGATAATATTATTTACCTATTTATTTAATTTCATGCCTCAATTTTTTTAACATGTGGGTAATATGTTTTTTGCTTACGCATGTCGAAGCCAATCGGGCCCCCCCCTAGCCGGGGGCCCCGTATCATTGATACGGCTGATACCGCAGTAGCTACGCCCCTGATCCTGACACTCCTTTAGAATGAAATTATCCCAAATCTTCTGAAGCCTTTGCTTGAGTTCTTGCATTCCTGACAGGATTAACTCGCGTTAGCTTTTTATCACATGCAACAGTCTCTATGGGCAAAAGATCAGGGCCACTAAAAACCTATTTTAGGAGAGGTATATCATGGTTTGAAATCCATTCTATGGATTTTTTGGAATTAAGACATGCAGCACCGTCTTGTAGCAAGATAAAGTATTTCAGATATTCTGGAATAAAGACTCCTCCAAATATTTGTCTGAGTTAACAACGTTGATAACGTGTAATTTTTAAACTCATCTAGCCGACATTAAACCCCAGATCTTACTATGACTTCACTATGACACCTCTCCACATCCACATTTCGATATTCTTTAACTTATTTCAACCTGCCCTTTTAGATTGAAATTAGAAAACTTACCTTTACCAAACCTTAGTTTTCTTGCTTCTAAGTAACATGTAGCCCTGCAGTTACACGTTTCGATAGCCTCGCTCCAGAGTACAATCAACTCTTTGGAGTTAGCTTTAGCCAGGATTATTAAGTCTAATAGACGTGCTATCAGCATTTGTTAATTTGGTCTTTTTCATAAATAAAGGCTTTTGGGCAGCGGAACCGTTTAATACAATTTTTGATATTTGATATCTTTATCTGGATAAGCTGTTTTTCCCAGATTTTTGTAAATTGATCGATCAATTGTCTTTTATTTGCCCATAACTGATAAAAAAAACCTTGTTAAATGTTACTAATTTGAGCTTAACTGTATCATTTATTCTGTTATCGGCTGGATTTAACGCGCTCTCTCAGCAGGAGACGTCAGAAACACAATATATTGTTTTTGTAGCAGCATGCATTGAGTTTGCGTTTAGCATTATACAACAATACCAAGTAATTGAATGAGATCCTGAGTAGGATGTAACATGTACTTGTACTCTTCACAGTACTTAAGACACTAATGATATACAGGGACAAATCCTAAACTCAACTGAATTCAGTCTATTAATAGGGTTAGAACATGTGACATCGTTTCCCAACTCCATTGCGTTAAAAGATCATAGACCTAGTGTGAGATTTTACTAATTGCAATCTAGGACACTTTTCCGCGTATCTAGATAATTTAAAAACTTTCAACATCAAAAAGTCGCGAGTTGCAAATTGCTGCAAACACACATTTGAATTTATTTTTAAATATAAATTTTGTTATAATTCTAAAATGAAGCATGGAGTCTTGGCAATAGAAGCGTTCCAATAAAAAATGTAAAATTCTTTGGCATGCGAATTTAGAACTGTTTTATAAATATGCTGTTTGTTGTATCAAGGACATGGGGGGTTATTATTATTACTCAAAGCCATCTCAATATTGTCTAGTATATGTTATATATATTTTGCAAAGATAAAAAATGCTTTAACATGTTTAGGTTTAGGTTTAAAGGTTTAAAAAATGCACATTTTTTTTTAATTTATAACTTTTTTAAGTTAAATCCATGTTATACCACTTTTTTCGAAACTTTTACAGCTTTACAAGGAGTTTTGCAAAACTTCCAAATACTTTTGTCCGGTCATATTCTCGTCAAAGAAGGAAGGAAGTTCTAGTTTTATTCCCACATCCTATAAGAAATAAAACTGTAATTATATGTGTTTCCGTTAAATAGACCATATTTAAATACTTTGAAATATTTGGAGAACGCTTAAGAGACAAATACTATTAAAAGTTTTTACATCAAAGAAATATAAGAGTCATTTTTAAGAAACACCCGCTTTCAGGAAAATGAAGATCAAAATATTTTTTTTGCTTAAATTGACTTTTGGTTGCATTTTTATGCACTTTTTAATTTTTAATTACGTTTTTTTCAGAAAAATGTGTTTAGCCAGCTTTATATATCTCCACTGTGTTACCAATTTGAAATCCAAAATTTAATTCAATAAAAAAAGTTGTTATAAAAATAATTTGAAATAAAATGTACTTCACAAACTTTTGACTCCAATTTTATTTTTTATTTTATTTTTTATTAAAAATTGTATGCTTTTCTTTTTAAATATGTATGTTTGTTAAGCTACTTTTTAAAAGAAACCATTCCGATTCTTTGTTAAAAAAACAATACCATTAATATTTTCTTTTAGTCACTGTATTAGTGAATTAAACTCTATTTTATAAACACGTATTACCAAGTGATAGTGTATAAAAATCATTTTAAGTATTTCTTTTAACAAAAACTAAAAAAAGTAACGAAATAGACATTGGTATCACAACGGACAGGGGTACACAATGGACTTAATCAGATAACGTAAAAAAGAAACTATATAGGGTGGGACGATTTTAGAGTAATGCATAAACAAAATCCCTTGTAGTGGTGCTTACTTGTAGAATAACAACTTAGATTTCTAAATTGTAGACAACCTTTTTCTTTGACTATAAGCTGGTGAAGGTCCCTTTTAGTACTTTTATATTGCGTGGAATTTTTCCTTGGATGTAATCTATATCATGAGTTGTAATTACAAATAATTTTAAATTGGTTAATCATAAACTACTTTTAATAAAAGCGACGGTAAATATCCATATCCAAATTCTATTGCGTTACCCTAAATTCCATTGCGTTACCATAAGGTAACATAGTGGACTCGGTAACGCAGTGGACAAAGTTTTGTAAAACCATATTTAAAAAATAATAATAAGACATTATAGTCATCAATTACTCTAAAGCTTTAGTGCCCTAAAATAAAGATAAACATGAAAAATAGTATTTTTTCTTACCTTATTTTTATTATTTTTTTGAGTAACTTAGCGGACAAACAATTATTACATTCGCGTCACCCGCACTTGTTTCAACCGATATCTTTTTTCTGATTGAATAAATAAATTCAGCTGGGTAATGTGTACGCCCGAGCATCATTTGTTGATCACGTGAGTACCAAAAAAGTTACCATATTAATATTCTATCGGTAACGCGACGGACGTAACGCAACGGAAAAAATGTCTGGGACATGAGTCAAAGTTAAAAAAAGTAGATTAAAATTAATTATTATATATATACATAAATTGTTTACTGTATTAACTAAGGATGTTATGGATTGCTATAGCAATATATATAAAGCAACACAAAGTTCATAAAGCAACACAAAATTCTGGTTATTCAATATTTAAAAAAAAAACATGTATGTAAGTTTTATAAAACGCTAATGGGACATGCGAAAATGTGTGTTTCACAAGTTTCAAAATTAAAAAAAAATATTCTGAAATAACTAAACAAAAATTTTCTGAAAGAGTTTACTAAGGGCTTGTTAGGCTTTCACTTGGTTTTTAAATCAATAAGATCCGATAATTTTTAACAAATTTATTGGAATTCAAATTTGTTTACGCTTGGCCCATATATTATAAATTGTCTGTGTAACAAGTGCATAATATTTACAAGTAAAAGCAATTACCAAGAAAAGGGAGAATCAATTCTGTTATGACATCTGGAAGATATCAGCCGTCAAGTGGCTGCAACGCCCTCCCCTTTTTGGTGTATTTTCTACCTAGATTTTAGTATTTTAACATTAAGAATTTAAACTTAGTCATATACACATTGTATTGTATTGTATTACACAACCTTGTTAAAATAAAGTTTTGTTTTTTGTTAAACCATCTTTTAATCGCGCAACATACTCAACATACTCAACGCAACGAACAAAATTGAAATGAAATATTTTGAGAAAGTTTATGAATCTTTCTTCAATAAACACTTTAATTTTATCAAAGTCCAAAAAATAAAATCGTTTAATAAAAATAAAAAACAAAAACAGTTATATCCGGCATACTTAAGTATGTAAACTCAATTTACTACATAAAACCTACGAAGTAACCACTTTAAATCTAAAAACTGAGCTTGAAATTTAAATTGAATATGACATTTTTACTACGGCAGACGTTCCAGTAAGTTTGCCATTAAATTATGCAAAGTTTTGTTTGTGTTTACTCGGGCTTGGTCAGCGGATGGTTTTCTTTGTTGCCCGGAGAGACAGAGAAGTTAGCCAGGAAGCCCGACCCCGCTCTCTAAAGTCGTCCTGGACTTTGGTAATGCATTGCCGCGGCATCGAAACGCTTTGCAATGCTTCGCACTGCAACAAACAAGATGAACGTGTATTGTTCGACTTTATACACTAAGGTTACCACTTATTAAATTACCTTTAAGTTTGTATCGAGTTTAACATACAGTCTCGAATGTTATGCATACAATATCAGGTATTTTATGTCTTAATATTACCTACTTATTAAGATAATATTACACTGGATGTAGGTGATATTAGGTTCTCGTTCTTGTAAAGTTACTCACAGTTTACTCACGCTCATTTCGTACATGTTTTTATTACACAGAGAACTTTTTGACTTTTAAGTCACGGGTTTTAAGTTCCCTTTTTTTGAAATATTACCAAAATTTTGGTTTGGTTTATCATCGTCACCAAAATTCAGCTTTTAATGAGCAGCTCTCAAACGCGTATGTTACAAACGAGTGTTTTTGAGAATAAAGCCGGAAAATGTTAAAAATATTGGGTTTTCGAGAGGAAATCCTTGGTTGAGTTTTTACCGGTTTCCCAATAAACAGTGAAAATAAAAATCAATGATGTAAGGAATAATAAATCGAAATCATCAAGAACTAAACCAAAGTTTTTTAGTTTTTACTTACAACGCAAAACACAAATAACGTGCGCGATTTTGCTGTGCAATTGAACAAAATTTACTGAGTAGGACTTCTGCGAAAACCCGATGCTTCTTTATCGTGTAAATAATAAAGATAATAGATGATCTTAATACAAAAATCGCTAATCTTTAAAAAGTTTATATGATTTTGACGGCAGCAAACTAGTATTTGCCGATGAAGCATTATTATTACGCTGTGGCTCCCGTCCCGAGGCGGGACTTAAGTTCAGTCCCGAGTGAAGTCATAATTTTAAGATTTCTTATGTTACTATAAAACTAAAACAAAAAACCAAACCAACCAACGCAACCCAACACTTTTTAACAAAAGAACAACAAATTTATAAAATTAAAAAATAAACAAAGTTCTTCTAGTAGTATCAAACCCGGTACCTCTCGCATGCCAAGCGACCGCCCTACCATCTGAGCCATCAAGCTTAACATTAATTTATAACGCTCGGGGAATAAAAACGGATTGACAGTGTGTGACGTCAGTCGGGGTCAAACTTCGTTATTATTATCAGGATTAATCCGTAGAAAAAGTATAGTTCCTATGCAACTTTCAAAGTTGAAAACAAATATTTATTTTTTGAACCGCTTAATCGATTTTTTTTCAAATTTGAATCAATGTTTACATAAATAGGTCTCTATCGAACGCGCTGAATTATTTTTTTCAGGGGCATTGATAATAATTATTTGAAAACACAATCTTAAAAGCTGCGCTAAATAAAAATGCGCTCAAAAATCGAGTAGGCTCTGAACTTGTCAATCGGATATAGAAATGGTACGATCAAGTTACTTTCAATAATTGTTAATATTTGACAGTTTACCAATTGTTTAACAAATTATTGTGTTTATCGGTAGTGTCCCATTGTGCTGAGATTCTTAGTTACTCTATTCATTCAAATATTTAATTTAAATCATTTTTATATAATAAATTTAAGTTTATTAACTTTTTTAACTAAAATGGCGTTTATCAAACTTGATACATAATATACTTTATCTACTCCCACATTGACAAGCTGTGACTTTATGGCGTTTTAGTCACGGGCTGAAGTTAGTAACAGTGGCTTTTGGGCATTTTAATCACGAGCTGAAGTTAGCTTTATTATAAAGTAAGGTTAAGTCCGTTAAAAGTTGACAGATGTCAAATTTTTAACAAATAAAATTGGCTTTAAATTCTTCTTTGTGTTCGTCTTAGATAAAGTATAGTATGCAACTCGTTTTATAAACTTCTCGTTTTTATTAAACACTCGCTCGCAAGCTTCGCTCGTGCCTAATAAAACTCGTAAAAAAATGACGTTTATAAAACTTGATACATAATATACTATTTTTAAATAAAGATTCTTCAAATCGAGTATAAAAAACAAGTGTTGGACAGGCTAATTTATTGTTCTTCATGTCTATAAACTTTCGCGAAACATTATCATATTAAACCAATAAAAGAATCGTTTTTTCTGCTAAATCCTGCATTGCACCAAATTTAACCAGTAGATAAACACGAACGTCAAAAAAATTTAAAATACAAAAAATCAAGTAGGTAAGTAACTAAGAAATAATAAAGGTGTATTAACGTTTATCTAAATTGTGTGTTATTACTACTCAGCCTTGAGATGCAAGGCATGCTAGCGAATTGATCTTTTAGCTGTTTTCGCCTTTAAGACATTATTAAGACAGCGCGCTTCGCGTTAACGTCAATTTATAAATTGTCTGGCTAGATAATAATAATCATTATCATCTATCCCCTGAAATTAGGTTAACGAAAATGTCTTTTTAATCGAAATGAAACGATAATGTGGTATGCAACTGTACGATGTACAGTGTAAATGTTTATAACAATACATTTTTACATCCTCAACAACATATACCGGGTGAGTTAGTGTGTTACAAGGGGATATTAAATTATCTAAAATGGTTTTAAAATTTTTTGTCAAATTTGGTTAAACTTATAGAGAGGTGAGCTACATTTTTAAACATATTTTTGACATCTACCCCCTTTTCTTAATTTGAGGTGATACCTATTTTTTTGTTTTTGTTCATTTTTCATCATACATTTTTAGTAATTTTAGGTTCTCCCCGTGTACAGTTTCACGTGTAAGCATTTTTTGCAATGATAGGTGTGATTTAGTATAAAATGGAATGTTCCTTCCTAAGTATTATGCATTAAAAAACTCTCTACTTTAAAGATATATACTGACGCTAAAGACATTCTCAGAAAAGAAAGAAAAGAAAACAGAATATTAGGATTCTGCAAAAAAATACTTTATATTGCCCAGTTTTTAGGTACTTAAATAAATCTTCCTTACTGTAGTGATAAAAAGTCTAATAAAAGTTAAAAATATAATCCTTTAGATGTTCATTGCTGCTTCATATTGAGACGGAGGTATTTTTTGCAAAATATATTTTTATCTAGAATCCTAATCTTTAAAAGTATAAAAATAACTATGAAAACAATCTTTATTTTAATTTTTTCAAAAACCTACCTAGATATAATGGTATTTTATTATACGAGAGATAAAAAGTATCTGTCAAATAGTAGTAACAATTTTAAATGTTATTATAGTCGCCTTGTCCCAATTTAAAGCCCTATTGGTTCAAATCACAGTAAATATTGAAATCTGCAATCGCTGATGCTTTAAAACGTGAATAATGAGTTCATTATTTCCGTTTTTATCAGGAATTTAGAATGTTTATCATTATTTACGAAAAAAAAAACAATATTATGCAATAGGAGTAGATAATAGTATATTATGTATCAATTGATAAAAATGGCGTGAGCGAGTGCTTAATTAAACAAGTGACTAGAAAAGGCATTGCATACTATAATTTATCTATTTTGCGTTCATAATGACTTCATTATAACACCGCTTTCATGCTGTTATAAGATACTTTATCCCACCCAAAATTTTGATTTTATAGGCTCTAATATTTTGCATATTGGTTATAATATTTTTATGATTTTTAAGTACTTTTCTGGCAATAAATTTTGTTTAACACCAAAGAAAATCCTTTTTTCTTCTTTAGCATTAACAGCCGCTTATTGTAAATAAGTAAATTAAGGACGGCATGGCAAACTGTCAACTAACTTCAGCCTGTGACTACAAACCTGTTGCTAACTTCAGCCCGTGACTAAAGCGCCATAAAGCCACAACTTGTCAATGTGTATTTAAAAGGTCACTTAGTGTCATGGAAACATGTAGGATAATGGACGTTTTAAAGGTGGAAGTAGAAAAAACAATTTACTACATTGTCTTGACTACATATAATTAATATTAATAGCCAATAGGTTGATTTAATTGATTTAATTGGTAATTGATTTGCGGACATGTTGCAAAATAAATTAATACATCGATAAAAATAAAACAAACAGTATTTTCTGTTTTAATTAAATTGGACATACAGTTGATTTACTGGAAAGCTACAAAACAAATTTATTGGAGTTAGTTGTTTATATAACTTTTCAAGAGATTTGTTTTCGACATATACATCGTGGTTCGCAAGCTGGCAACAGCGCAATGACTCTTTACGGCCGCAGGAAAGTGCCGGAAGTGGGTGAAGGAGTCGCTTTATGTAAATCGAATTTTTTTGCGAATTTGCGACTAAAAAAAATTGAGTCGTTTGTCCCATTGCCCCCACCATGTATAAATATGCATTCTCTATCATTGTACTGGCCGTAATACGAGGTGTGTTCAGAAAATATCGGGAATTTTAGTTTTTTGAAACAAATATTTATTTATTCGTCTACATTAATGTTGTCGCCTTTAAAATAGTCCCCATTGGATATTATGCACATGTGCCAGCTCTTCTTCCAATACTCGAAACACTTCTAAAACTTGATCTTTGGGATATCCTTTAGTTCTTTCAGCGATGCGCTCTTAATGTCATCTATGCTTGCAAAACGACGGCCCTTTAAGGTTCTTTTTATTTTTGGGAATAGGAAAAAGTCAGACAGAGGCATGTCTGGCGAATATGGAGGCTGGGGCATCATTAAAGTATTGTTTTTGTCCAAAAATTTTGTTCAAAATTTAACAATTTTAGAACAAATTTTGCTGCCAAGCTTTTCATACCAAAAACATTCAAAATTTCATGGGATGAGCCAATCGATATACCAACATCATCAGCGACTTCTCTGATGATTTATAACCATTTCTTCCACTTTTTCCATGTTTTTATCGGTTGTTAATGTGCTTGTGCTTTCGGGGCGTTCGTCATCTTCAACGTCTTCACGACCATCTTGGAAACTCTTATACAACTTGTAAACTCTTGTTTTACTTATAGAAGACTCACTATAGGCCTTTGTTAACATTTCACAGAATTTATTTCATTTTTTAAGCAAAATTGGATACAAATTCTTTGATCCATTTCTTTTAACGAACGAAAAATCACCGAGCTCATAAAACACGTCTAACCTTAGCGGCTGCCACAGACAAAGTAAACAATGAAAACAACTAAAGTTTTTATCATACTTCGGGGGCATGTATACCAACATAATAAAGAAAATTTTATGACAACCGGACCCTCCGAACCCGCGAAATTTAGCAATTCCCGTTATTTTCTGAACACACCTCGTATAACTAACAGCGCTTTGTAATCGTTTTATTTGGGTTCGAAGAGCACGTGTTTTGGTTTATTTTTGTTGGCAAATTTGGCACTTTGGTGGCGTTAGGATTTGTCGCTGAGGACGACATTTAAATTTGAGTAGGTACACACATACATTTACACTATTATATACGCGACGCGTACGAAAATAGAACGGAAACTATAATTGCATGAAGTGTATCCTGCACTTTATTCTCTAGCATAATAATGTTTTATATTGTCAGGGTCAACATTTTTTTGTCGATAGAATCCATACCTACGATCAGAGTCAAGAGCCACTGAACATTAGAAATAAATTGCCTTAACAAGTTGACGTTTTGGAGCACTTCAGAATCTAAATAAAAAAATATATGTATTATTAAAAATATGTTCTTTCACGAAAAGAATTTTCAAAATTTACCTAGAACAATACAAGTGCGGGATGACGTGGGATTTTTATTTATTCCTTCAGCAGGTTTCCACATTACCCAGGAGGTACTGCTCATTTTTACTTATCTTACAATAATTATTTTTAGATTAATAAAGGCACAACTGCACAACAACAAAATAATAATGTACAACCATACTATAGTTGAGTTTCATATACCTATAGGTATATGAAACTCAACGATTTAACACTAAACTATAAAAAAACATGACGTTTTTTATTTTTATTTTTTGTGATTTTTACTGTGGTATTTGTGTATTTATATATTAAAATAAAAATGATATTTTTTAATTATTTGAATTATTTTTACATGAATTCACAACACAATAATGTATTTTATGCTTGCATTTTTATCACCACTTTCCATATTAACGCTAAGGCAAAGACTAAACAGAAATAAGAAACTATAAACACGTATAGTTATATACCGTACCTTCATTTGCAAGCTATACATAGGGAAAATACATTGTAGGTGGCCAGACAAGTTGAAGTCAGCGCAAAGCGAAAAAGTTCTCAGAAATTATTTGGACGTAATAAAATTTTAATCGTCAGTAAACAAGGTCACCTGTTACGTCGCATGTTAGTCTACTCATCCACTCGTCAAAATAATTTCTGGGGACATTTTCGTTTCGCGCTGACCGCGCCGACTTCGACTTGTCTGTTCCACGTACAATATATTTTCACTATGTATAACTTGCAAATGAAAGTACGGTATATAACATTCCCCGCCCAGTCTTTTACAACGGCTGATAAGCGAGCCGCACAGATCTCGGGACTGACTCTGCTGTCTTCCATATACTGTACAAGCCCAACTTTGTGGGCCTCAATGTTTACAAAAATTCGCGTATTATCCCGCCTTGCGGGGCACAGTGGGAGGAATTTCAAAAATCGCGGACAAAATTAGGGACACATTATTTTAAGCCATTTTAAGGTTTATGCGGTGGTAAATTTATGCTAAAATATTAATATTAATAAAATGTTTTAATTATCTACACAAATTCACAAATTTGTTTTAAACAATTTGGAAAAGTTCGGTATTGTCGATCCTCCATTTTCCAAAAACATAAATTAATAAACAAATATATTACGCAATATTACCTAAGCTAAAAATAGAAAAATAAACAAAAAAACAATAACAATTAAGGAATATTCGAGCTAAATCACTTATATACATTTTTTTCGATACATCTTTTCTTTGTAAATTTCGCATCTTTTGCTTTATTTATATCGACTACTAGAGTGACTTGGTCCAAAAAACCCTATATCGATGTTAAAATAACATTTAAAAGTTGACTTTAAAGCAAAACCGGTTAAATCCACGTTTTTTACCTACTCTCTAAAAATGAATTAGTCAAAAATGACTAATTTAATAGTTATTATTGGCTGCTTTTTTACTTGTACCATAGTTAACCATGGAATATAATGGTATCCTAAAATTTAACATCCAATTTTCATGTAAAATTGTCCCCTGAATCCGAAAATGCCATAAAAAATTATGAAAGTGAAGCAGTTTTTGAAATATAGTCAATTCCATATTAAATGAAAAATTGACTATATCTCAAAAACTGTTTTACTTTTTTAACTTTTGACGATATTTTCGGATTCAGGGGACAATATAAGATTTATCAATAATATCCAGGTTTTCGGTTAGATACTTTAAAAGTTTGTTGTGTTTTTCTTTGTTACTAACATTTTTAATAAGTTCATACATCTCCTTATTAGTCGTTGATGGCATTTCTATATAAAAAGAAGCAAGTTATTCAAATAAACATGTAATATTTATATTAATATTAATATTATAACTTACCAAATGTTATTATAAAGCGTTAATAAACACAAAAACACGATGAGATTGTATGTATGATTGACTTTTACTGGAAACTGACGTTTTAGAACTAGCAAAAGGCAACTATGATGACTTATAAATATTCGACTAATATGATAAATTCATGGACATATTTCATATTCTGCTGACCAAAGAGGCAAAAAAAGGCAGCTTAATTCTTTTGACTTTAAAAAAAGAAAATTTGATGAACGTTCTGGTACCAAATACTTTGCGTCACACCAAGGCACACCTAACGAAATATCTTGTGGTTTGTAAAAGATTTATCTACTTTTAAAGGCGATGGTAAAAGGTTTATAAAAACCGTATTTATGGTAAAATTTGCAATTTTAGACTTTTATATGAAAGAACAAGGATAAGGAATGTAGTAAAATATACCATCATTTCCTTTCATTAATTACGCAAAACAAAAATGGGCTTAAAAAACTTACATACAATTTGCTCTAAAAAACCGACACGAACAATGTGACTTTTTAAGCAAGTTTAAGCGGGCATTTTATCATAAAAAAATATATTTCTTTTAAAATCATTATCCCTGTGCTTTCTTTTTTTATAACTCGTAATTTAAAATTTACTATGTTGATTTTTACAAAATAGGGTTTTGTCCGCGATTTTTGAAATTCCTCCCAGTGTGCGGGGGTGCCGGCGGCACCGTGCAGAGGTGGGGAGCATGATGTTGTATCGGCAATGTGAGACGTGTATGAAGCACAAATTTATGGGATTACTATTTCCCTATTATGCGGTCGGGCAATGATTTAAGCGTTTAGAATTAAAGTTGGAAGGGGTGCGCGCTAAATTTAAAGGAAATATTTTAAACTTTAATGGTTATTCTATGTTTTGATACTTTTAATGACTGGAAATTAGTTTTAAAACGTTTTATATTTAAATAATCAAAAATTTCAAATTATATAATAATTTTAACTTGTGAGCCGCCACTGCTTTTGGGTTAAACTTTCTTAAAAAACTGACGTGATGGGGAAACTCTAGTACAGTAAAAAATCTAGTACAGTATACTAAAACAACACAAATTGTTCTCAAACTCTTGTCGAACGTTTTCTATTACTCAAAAGTTATCAAGGGTGGCTAGTTGTTAATTAAAAGCCCTGTATAAATAAGCCGATATCAATGAAACACATGGTGGTTAGAAATTCGCATTTGCTATACAATAATCACCAAATTGATTGATGAAATATCAAATCGCCTATGATCCATTTCGATGGCCATCTATGATGGCAATATTGTTTTCATAACAAGAAATTATTGATTTTGAAGGTTTAGAATTTTGGTATTATTTCTGCTAAAATTTTAAAATAATACTCCATTTAAATTATTGTAGCAAAAACATTGTTGTTAATTGTAAGAAAGTTTAACATTTTTAGTTAATGGTCTAATTTAAATACATTTCTAGTGGAGATAAGATAGCAAATTGCTATTGAACTTGTCATTAATATTTCAACTATTTATTTGTAACAAAACAAGTACATTTAAATTTTCTGTCGTTAATATTTTTGTTATTTTAATGTTTACCCCTTAGTAACTTGGGTTCCCCACTTTTAAAAATTTTGCTTTAACTTTCTTTTGGATTCGAGTAGGCAACCTTGCTTAATGCTATTTGTCAAATAACCTTTGAGGTTATGTTTAAGAATTTTTAAAAAATCAAATCATTACGTTGATTTGCGAGGCTTGGGTATCTAAGGGTTAACAATTATTTAACTTTTATTAGTTTTATTTTATTATTATTTTATAAAAAAATGTTTTTTTATTCAATTAATGATTTTAAAAATCTTATGCACTTCATTAGTTTTAATTGCACGTCTTCTTTTTTAATGAAATTATAAGAATACTCAGCCGAGTGCAAATGAGAAAAATCCAATTAGCCCGAATTGAAACACAGAAAGCATTTGACTTTGATTGAAAATTTAGATAAAAATTAAGTTTTAAAATATAAGACCTTAATTAAAATCAAATAATTCCAGTTTTATTTTTATTTTGAATGCAGTAATTAAAGTTTATTTTAGCATTAATGCAATACATTTGAGAAAAATTAAAAATACACTAGGTAGCATTTAGTGCTTATTAACACATTTAAAGAATATGAACATTATTCATTGGTAAATTCGCACTATTTATTATTAAAATAAATCAAAAGGGTAGAAAAACTTAATGCGAGTGTTTATTACCCCTTACTGTGTTAAATAGTAACAAAATGTACACTACAGTGCATGACAATTTCTTTGTCTGTTTTGATTTTACTAAGAGCCTTTTTTTCTTTACACTACTAATGCACATTATATCACAATTAAAGTTAAATTACACCAATAGTGGCAAAATAGGCTGAAAAAACTGGTAATAACCGAAATGCGTTTTAAAATGTTTGGTTGGTACCTATGTACCTACGCAGTGCATACCTACATTTTTATTAATATTATGGAAAATTTGTACACGTGTGATAAATCCCCGACATACAGCCGCCTGACGCCTCTCTACCAATGGGATCACCCATTTTATATAACAGAAAAATGGATTACTGATGAATTCTCAAGATAATTCATTGCTTACAAGTTGACAGCCAATAAAACATTGCATTGATCTAAAACTTTTACGTTTTAAGGAACCATTTTGCTTAAGCCAGCCATACGAATCAAATATAAAATTATATTTTAAAAGGCACCGATTTTGATAATTGTCATTGATTTTTGTTCCAAATAAATGTTTCTCTTTATTTACCTTTTTGTTTTATTCACTACTATCAATAGGTTTTACTCAAATAATAGTGTTAATTTACACTGGAAGTTTGCACTAAAAGAGTAAAAGTACCTTTCTAAAATTAGAACTCTTCCAAAGTAGTGTTAATTTACACTGAACAAAAGTGGGATTTTACCCAGGAAGTGTAGAAGTACACGATTTTAGGTAAATTAACACTTTTTAATACAGTGTAAAATTACTTTATCCTCAGTGCTATAGTGTTAAATCATATTTGCTTACTTGGGGAAAATTACACTACAAATTAACTCTAATTGTAGTGTTATAAAACAACACTATTTAGTGTGGAACTGTGTGAACTCTTATTAGTGTTGCTTAGAGTTGATTTTTTTACTGTGTATTTACCAAATATACAAAAAAAAATTAGTACTGCTTTTTAAAACGACCAGTTAAATTTTTACTTTACGTCTTGTGAAGAAAAATACCTTGTTATGTAATATAACCTTATTCATATCATAATTCTTTTAAAAATGATCATTAATCAAGAATATATTTTCCAAAATAAACCACAACAATTACTCTTTGTCTTTTTGAGTTATCTCGCGCAAAAAGCGACAATTATTTTAATTAAACCCAATTTATTTTAATTTTAGGACAATTCATTAATAATCCTGCTGGATCTGGACCACCCATAATCCCCCTTAAATATTTGGAAGCAAGAAACAGAAGAAATAGAAATAAAAATCAAAAATTAAATCTCCAGGTCAGAATTGAAAATAACCTCGACGCCACACCGAAAAGATTTAAAGTTTTCGACTTGAAACAAGCTAAAACAGTCGACGTGCGAGAAATTTATGTGTTCTGTGCATCTGTCGTGACCTAATAGCATAGAGTGTCGTGGAAAAACAAGTGATAGTAGTAGTTTGTTGGTGTGAAACAGTTGAAACTAGTTATATATATTGGTCTGATAAATTTTGCAGGAAGCGTTTTACCGGCTAGATCATAAATTCCTCCTTATCTTAGGTAAGTTTAATTACCAACAAAATTTCGTTTACTTGTACTTTATGTGTTGTTAATCTTCCTCTAAACATAATTTATTTAGCGGTTTGGCAACTGTTTAAAAGCCCGCCTTCGTAGAAATACCAAAGTTGATTTTTACAATAAATTTTTTTATTGTCATTTAACAATTTTCATTAGATTTTTCTATACTGAAATGGGTCAATAAGAATTATGTATTACTTCCCTGATAACTAAAAACGTTCAAATATAATGCTGATTCCATTTTTACTATTAAAATATATTTTATATTTCATAAAATAAATTTTATATTTTATTGTTCCCAATGAGCTAGTTAACAGCCTAAATCTTTTTTTTAAATTAGCAAATACTATATTACTTTTAAGTTTTAAAAATGTTTGGATTGTCTATTTTTTTAGTCACTGACTACTGGTTCAATCTTTTAGAATAAAATTTATATAAATGTAAGAAATCTAAATTTAAAAACATGAATCTCCTCTCTAAAAATGAATTAGTCAAAAATGACTAATTTAATAGTTATTAGTGGCTGCTTTTTCACTTGTACCATGGTTAACCATTAAATACCATGGTATCCCAAAATTTTACAGCCAATTCCTATGTAAAATTGTCCCCTGAACCAAAAATTATTAAAGTGAAGCAGTTTTTGAGATATAGTCAATTTCATATTAAATGGAAAATTGACTTTATCTCAAAAACTGTTACTTTTTAACTTTTTACGACATTTTCGTATTCAGGGGACAATTTTACATAATTGGCTGTTAAATTTTGGGAGATCATGATATTCCAAGGTACAAGTAAAAAAGCAGCAAGTAATAACTATTAAATTAGTCATTTTTGCCTAATTCATTTTTAGAGAGTCCATTATTAGTATTGAGCTGTCCCATTTAATTCCATCGTTTTTGTTGATTAGTTTACATTTTTATTTTTTTATACAAATTAATTGTAAATTTGTGAAAAAACACATACAATATTATTGCGTATGAAAGAAATAATTAATTATGACTGAATAAAGCGCAAAATAAAACAAATTGCTTTTTAAATTTGGTTTTTGAAATTTCGCACAATTAAATAATCGCTCCACTTGTTAGCTGATTTAATTACCTTTCAAAATATTTTTTTTTATTTCCACTGCAGCGTAAATATGTTTTTCATTTTTTTTGTACCAAAAAACTGTTGACATCAATTAGTCTCATTTGAGTTCTTAATTGGGTTTAACAAAGTATAAATAAAACTACGACTTTTATGTCGCGGTTTTGTTTCTTTTTGTTGTTGTTGTTTGTATTACTGTGTACATTTCTGTTATGTAGATATTTTTACTAATTAGCTTTAAAGTTACATAAATTGTATCGAAAACTATTTTATGCAATTTTTGTAAACACAATTTTATATAACAGAATAATTTTACATTCATCAATTGATTTGTTGCAATTTTTTGCACATATTTAGATTACAAAAATAAGTATAGCACAAGACGAACAATAGCCGTGGTGTGTAATCACACTTGAAACACGCTGCCGGCCGTCCTTTTATAAGCAACAGGTACAGCGACAGCGGTGAGAAGAAGGTAATCAGCCCCATCTACTGCCCACTAAAACATTTTTAAGTTAAAAAAATGGCTTTTTTTACTTGCAAAAGGGTTTAGACATCATAAATAAAAATGAGCTTATATGTCGAGTGCGCATAAAAGTTCGGGATGTATCTAAGTAAAATTTACTGAATTCCCGAAATAAAGCAATATATCTTCCTGCAAATCCTTTATATTTCATAAAACAAAACTAAAAGAAAGCCAAGAGAATCTTAAAGTACACCTAATGGAACTCAGGCTTACCAAACAAAAGTAAAACTAAAAAAAAACATAATTTGTTTAACTTTAACAGGGTGAAGGTAAAGGTAATCACGAGACACTGAAACTTTATTCTGTAGTTTATATTTTACACTGGCTTAGCATCTGTTCGCAAAGTTTATGTTCTCACAAAGACACTTCTTATTGTGCGGGTGTGTTTGAATAAAAAGTTAATAAGCGAATACAAATTTCTACGGGTTAAATGCATACATAAATTTACACTTGGAAGTTTACACCAGTTAAATACAACTTTGTTGCAAATAGGAGATTAAGTAAATTTGTTGCATTTTTTTGACAATAGTAGACGTTTAGTATTCAAATTAAATACGACATTTTGTTAATAAATTTCCAGGAAATATATGCGCATAAAATACAGCAGTAGCACATTTTTATCATACATTTTCATAAAAATAATAATAGGAAGAAATTCAAAAACACAGGATACGGCTTCGAAACACATAGAACAAGGTATAAAACGTTCATTTGGAAGACTTATTCGCTACACTTTATTATATTTTCCAACTTCCCAGTTCCTATTATAGCAGCGTTAATGGAAATATATTGAAAGCTTTGTGTATGCCTCTCCAATATATCTGGTTTTTATTGTCATCCATATAAGTATTTCAAACTTTTCGTTTAATACAAACAAGAAAAAGTTTACCCAAAAAGGTTTATAAAATACTTTATGATTTAAACCTAAACTCTACACAAAATCCAAATTTATTATAAACACAATATCAGTGAATTATTGTTAGAAATTAAGCCCCTTAAGTTGTAGTAGTATCAAGTTCCTTAATAGACCTTTCGATAGATCATGAACCGATGATCGTTTTAAATAATATAGTCTAAAGAGATTCTAAATAATATTATAATAATTTAATGACCTCCTTCTTCTTTTTCTTCTTCTTATTCTTCTTCCCTTATCTCCTTAGGAAGTAAAGGGTGAATAGCTAGTTTTACGGATCCCCATTACATTCTCTTCTAGTTCTTTTCATTTTTGTCTGTCCTTTCTCATTGATAGTATCGAATCGATACTAAAGAGACCTTAAATAGGTGGAAACAGCTGTCAATACTTGAAGTATTTTAAGTTGGTGGAACGCACTAAAAACATTATCTCTAGCGAGTTAAATATTCAATTTTCTGGAATTATACCACTGGTAATATACTTGTAATGCGTCAGGAAACTTCCTGTTTCCTTTTTTTTTCCTCTTTTTCTTCGTAGTATGATTTAATTTGACGAAAAACACATAATATTTAACACTGAAAAGGAGTTCAATTTACACCAGGTAAAATTTATTTTAATACTGTGTGAAAGTTAAATTCACTATTTTAGTATTTGAATTTACACTGGACCAACGAACCATATTTAACACCAATTTGGTTTGTATCGATATAGACCATTTATGGTGTTAATTTGGTGTTAAAATGGTCATGAAATTTTGAACAGTGCATGAAGTTTTTCTTCATTTTCTATATTATACTCTTTATAAAGCATCTTTAATACTTTATTATTTTTTTAGGGTAACACACCCTTTAACTGAATCAAATGCCTTCTCAAAATAGATACTATTTATTTGGATTTCTTAATTTTTTTTCAGATACTTCTTCCAGAATAAGTCTTAAGCCTGATTTATAGATTGGCTTACTACCTTCCTTCCTCCCGTAGAAGATGAACAATACAAAATCCTGTTTAAAGATTCCCGTATATCTATAAATGGCACCACGATTTTCGTATTGTTTATTTTTTACGGGAGGAAAGAAGGAAGGACGGCAATCTATAAATCAGGCTTTAGTGTGCATACGATTTATTTAATCTAAAGCCGGTTTGGTTTTTTCAAAAACGGTTTCTTCATTTCATCTATTATTATTTTTGTCATTATTTTGATTGCAACGCTTTTAAAAACACTTTAAAAAGTGTAATTGTTCACCAATTCTGACATGCTGATTGGTTTTCTTTTTTGGTACTTTGATTATTATTCCCTGGTTCCAGTCCTGAGGTACATTTTCTTTCTCCCATGTTTTGTTTAATAGGATGTATCTAAAATAGTTCAACGGATAATGTTAGATTGGCTAAAATTTAGTCAGATGCTATTACGTCCAGTGCTTTGGTATTCCTGACTCTTTTTTGCATGGTTTTCCTCTTTGCTAAACTTTCCTTGGTTTAGGTTTATTTCTTTATGTTTGCCTTCCATATTTATAGCTTCATGTTTGTACATTTCTTTAAAGAACTTAGGTCCCGCCTACTGTCAAATTTTTTATTCGGATAAATTACTCCAGTCGCGTTTGGGTCGTGTCGCAATATTTAACCCCCATGGAAATGGCAAGCTTTCTCAATCGTTAAACAATATACTATTTTCATATAAATGCAAATAAAATAAACTCCCATTTAAACTTAAATAAACAATTGTAATAATGAAGGAAAATGACATTAAGTGCTTCGTAGTAGAGTTAAATTTATATTTAGATTTAGTTAATTAAAAGTTATTGTACAAAAAACGATAAACTATGAAATAAAATATCAAAATAAAAGACTAAGATAATATGGCATTTTTCCAAAAAAACTGGTTAGTTATAGCGAGGATTCTAAATGAAAAGAACGAGCAAAATAGCTTATATAGACATTAATTAATAAAACTAAATTATATATACAATACAATTTTTTTTGTATTTTTGATTTTTTTTAAACTTAAGCGCACGTAATTGCAACTGTACCTTATATTACAACATTTTTAAATCACTGAAAGAGCGATTGTTTTTTTGTCAGGAAATAAATCTGGCCCAGGATTTATTTCAGCTAAATCTTGATATACCCAAAAACGACGTAAGTTGTTAAGGCCAAATAAATGAGTTCGACTTTATTTATACGAATTTTATTCAAATAAATGTCGCATGGTAGTTTTCAAATTATTAGGAAAGTCGTTTTATCTTCGTATAAAGTAGGTAAGTAAAGAAAGATTATGAGATGTTATTTTGTGAAGTTATATTTTCTAATGACATTGCCTTGTAATGCGCTTTGATGGATGACGGGAAAATGATGTTTAACTTACTTCTCCAAAATGCAATTTTCTTCAATTTAATATAAATAATGAACGGTGTGTTGGAACATCATTTATCTTACAATGCCTTAGTCATGCAGAAATAAGAGGGATGTTCTGACATACCTACATAATATACATACATAACCTACATGTAGGTTATTGTATACAATATATATTAGCACCTCCGAGGTAAGGTGTCTTAAATCACCAAATCTAAATTTGTTAAAAGAGTGATTTTGAAATTCATAAGCAAAGATACCCACATCTGAAAAAAAAAGTTACTTTAACTTTAAAATACCTTTTCTCTGAGATGCTGATGTTGGGTATTTCAATGTCAATGTGTAAATAGAATATGAAGCGGATGACTTGGGTGATATACGGTTTTAACAAGATGGTGCTACAATCTTTAATATTGAAGTTATTTCAAAAAATGGTTGAGTAGGATACGATGCAATTTAAACACATTTTCCATACAAAAATTAAAAAAATATGAACAATTTTTGACCATATATTGGCAAGATGAAATTCCAGAAGGAGTTTTGTGCAAAATTAATATAAAATACTAAAAGAATAAATAAATGATTCAGTGGATGAGTTAATCTCAGATTCTCTTAATTAAGACCATATGGTTTATTCTTTTAGTATTTTATATTAATTTTCCACAGAACTCCTTCTGGAAATTTAATCTTCTGGGCCGTAAAGTCTCATATATTTCGCACTGTTTCATTAGTGATGCCCGCTCCACAAGATCCAAGAGCGAACTGTTATTAAACACTTTAATAATACTGCAGGTTAGTAATATATTAAATAGTATATGCTTATGAATTTGTGATTTAATATTTACGCTAAGAATTGAGGTTACGTTGATATTCATCACTACCTAACTAAACTTGCAATATAAATTTTAATACGATGTTACACTTAATAATTTTTAGTTTTGTTTTTTTGTTAATAAAATCATTAAAAAATTTCGTAGTTTTGGTCAACAAACCTTGGGGTATTTCCATTGTAACGGGTGCGACACTGACTGCGTTTTTTCATGATAATAAAGTGATCGTTTATATACAAAATAGTATAAAAAATTAGATATTTAACTTAAACAAAAAGTCAATAAAAACTTGTATATAAAACCTATAAAAGAAAATTAAATGCCCTTTCACATACAAAGGCGTAAAAACATTGCTGCAGCAAAAAAATAATTTAATTGTTAACATTTGCCTAAATGTCATTTTTGAAAATGTTGTTTCATCAAAAAACCTATTGGATTAATCTATATTATGGTGTCAAAGCAATAGTCAGAGTTTGTCAAAGTTTATTTGTTCATTTGACAGTTAAAATATTAATTTAACATAAACTATTTTTTGAATTAAAATGTTTATCCTATTTTGATTTAATAGCTGGAATTGGTTGAATCAAATACTAAAATTTTTAGGATTACCTAAAAAAAACTATTAAATTAACGTTTAGTTTCTCTTTATATCCAAAACATTAAATTTGTTCATTTAACAAATTGTAAATGTTACTTTAAAATATGTTAATTTTGCATTCATAAAATTGCCGTGAAGGGCGCTTCGAACACCCATGCCACGTCATTAGGTGTTGATCACGTGATGTTCTTACATCTCACCTTAGTTTGCTTACGATAGGAGTTTATAAGCTCAGGTAGCCGTTTGTTTTGGGTGTTCCACAGTGGAACTTCCACTAAACCAAATTGCCCAACACTGATAAGACCCCCAATATAGGTCGAATCAGCTGTCTGTCGGTAGATATTTGAAGTAGGTGGAACGCACTCAAAACAAAAACTCTGGCGAGAGCAGGTTCAACTCTTTCTCTTTATATTAATTTCATAATTTAAACATATCAAGAATGTTTAAGAACCAATATTCTCATTTTGTTCATTTGACCAATATTTGTTGTTCAATACAATTTAACATTTTTAGATGGTTAAGTAAACGTGCAAAAACCATTGCTTGTATTTAAAATGCATAAAGAGTTGAATTAATATTTTTGTTGTTGTTTCAACAGCTTATTTTTTTTAGTGTGGACTGTTTTATATTGTTTGTTGCTAGTAAACTTATCTTAAAAAAATACTTTTGTTCTATACTATACCATTAAAGCATTTCATATTAGTAAATATTTAGTATTTAATTCTTAATAAACCCTACAATATAATGTTTACCTATTTGTTTATAAAATATACTGTATATAAACATTATAATTATTAATAAACAGCAATCATATTTAATTACGTATACATATATCATTTTACTGCATCTGTTCATTTACGATATATAACGGTTTTGTAAACAATACGTATGTAAAAAATAAATAAACAATAATATTAACTAATAAATGATTTATTTGTAAACAGTAACAATTTAAAGTGGTTAATTATAAATGACCATGACCTTCGTAAAGAAAGATGACTGCATGTAATACATCTATTTTTATCGTAAGCGAATGTGTATACATACCTAATTAATTTAAAATAATTGCATGGAGTATTTGCATTATAAGTCAAAACGATACATTACAAAAGCTCTGGTTCTGTTTTTTTTTGTTTTAAAAATCCTGTTTTTTCTCAAGCGTATAACAATTTTTATATTACAAAGACAAATTATTATACATAAGAATAATTATATTAAAAATGCACTGAAATTACAAGTATTTAGCCGGAAATCAGTGTAGATAACTGTTATTACAAAATGTCGCAAAACTCAAGAATTCCATTGTAAGTACAGAATTAAATTGATTGTTATCTGTTGAAACCATAAAAAATTATTGACACTTACAATTTCAAATCTTGGAATTTCTGTTGCATATTGGCATGGATTTCTTTGTGAGTATTCTATCATATGCGGAGAATGCTTAGAAATTCAAAAGTCCAGCCTGTGTTTGTGTCAGTGTTTGTTTAGTTTTCAATTTTAAATTAAATTGAATTAATCCATGGCTTTATTATTAGTACCTGACAGGGACTTTTGAATAGAGCCAAGAGCTATGTTTCTTAATCTTAATCAGAAACTGTCTTTTTTTAAAATTACTTGAGGGGAGAGATTAATCTATTTATTTAAGGATATTACAATATTAGCTTAAATCAAGAGCAAAAGATTTCTTGGTACAAGAACCAAAAATATTTCTTCGGAAGATGTTTCTCTTTTCAATAAAGAAAACGTTTTTTAGCGCAAAAAATGCACCTCTTAATTGAAAAGCCTTGGAACTTTCTAAGAAAAAAAAATGTGTCTTGCTGCAAAACCTAACCACATTTTATTTTGATTTTAGAGCAAATATCTCTTGGTCCAATAGTATTTATTCAAAAGCTTCTTATCTTCACTAAAACTACCAGCGTTGTTAGTATTTAAGCTTAAATTCCCCTCACCACCTTTTTATTTTAATTATTAAAACATGCATTTAACAATTAAAATAAAGGACCTTCATAGTAAGGGTAGTTCAACCCTAAATATTGGCATCGTTGAAAACTGGAAGATTGACTGAAAAAAAGGTTTACATAAAAAAATATTTAAATAAACTAACATAAATATATTTTAACATACAATTTTTATAACATAATTTAATTATAACCTTACCTTCAAAAACAATAAACAAATTAATTAAATTTTTTTATTTAAAAAGTACCTACATACAACACGCCACAACACAATACAACCGGCAAAATGTTTATTAGAAATACCTATAATAGAATTATAATATTATATCACTCCCCTAGAAAATGGCGAATTGCAAGTTGCAATGATACAAAACGTACTAAACACGTGTGCCGCAAACGGAGTGCGCGTTTTGCATCCCCTCCCATGTATCAGAAGCTACAAGATTTTGTTAGAAAATTGACATGCTTTTGGGGTAACTGTGATGTATCTTGAATGAATTGCGTAAATATAAATAATTTTCATAGCTTTTAATCAAAAACACTTTGCACTTGGTTGAAAGAAGAAACATTCAAGAGATTTTGTATTTGTTTTCAAGAGAACTATACTACTTTCAGTAAGAACTTTTTTCTTCAAGCAATACATGCTCTTTTATGCTAAAATATTGTTTCTTGCCGCTAATATTTTTTTATCAAGTGAGTGCACCTTTTTAAATAATGAAAGTTGAACTCCTAGGGATCTGTAGATTATACACCTACGGTGTTAAAGAAATTCCAAATTTTAATTGCTTACATGACATTGTAAAACTGTGGTATCTACGCAGTTAAGGTATTCAAGAGGTAGGCTTGAATAAACCAGAGTTTGCTGAATATCTTCATTATTTTCACTTTTTTATTAGGTCGGCTGTAGCATTTAAATAGGTTTGAATTCCGATAAAGAATGCAAACAAGACAAGTTTCTTCTTCCTAAAAACGTATAGATACGTTGTTTTAACTACGATTTCTAACACTATTATTATTATTATTTATACAAATATTTGCATGGTTAGTATTTTTAAGAAAATCCAACCATATAAAAAATTAATTTTTTTAATTCCTTCTATTGTCAAAATTAACATCATGGTGTTTGTTTAGTTGTTAAATGATGCATTTCCATTTGATCAAGCTCTCTTTAAAATAATACGAATTATTTGTTTAAGCTAAATTTGCAGCTTATCTACGGAACGCTCGACGCTTAATAAATTCAATGAAAACACATTCACGGTGCTAGTGTAGACAAGTTTTGCGTGAATAGTAGAAACAGTCGATGTTACCAACAGAATAAAAGCAACGTCCACTGTTTGTGTTCATTTTACATTGTTTGCAAGCAACAATGGAATTAATTTCTAAACACGCGGCTTGAAACTGGGATGAGCGTCGAATTGTTCCTGAAATTAATATAATAAAGTTTATTGAAAAATATTTTTTTCAAGCGTAATAATAATAATAATGATAATGATAATGATAATGATAATGATAATGATAATGATAATGATAATGATAATGATAATGATAATGATAATGATAATGATAATGATAATGATAATGATAATGATAATGATAATGATAATGATAATGATAATGATAATGATAATGATAATGATAATAATAATGATAATGATAATGATCATGATCATGATAATGATAATGATAATGATAATAATAATAATAATATTAATACTAAATTTACCTATTTTTTGATGTTTCTCTGAAACGGTGAGAGTTGATTTAGCAGTTTTGGATCAAGCAAAAACTTTTATGAGGAATACATGTTTCTCGTAAAATAACAAATAAGAAAGTTTGTCCACTTGGCAACCCCAACCGGAGACAAACTCACTCACTAGATTTAAAAACTTTTCAATTTCTCACAAACCCTGTATAGAACCTTAAAATAAGTAGTTGGTTATAAGAAAATGTGGCCATTTAAAAAAATTTAAAACATTTTTTACGTCAAAAAGTCTTCTTTAACATATGTAAGTATGTACCTAAATAGCGTTAGAAAAGGTTCTAAAATACACCGTCTAAAGTTGTTAAATCGAATGTGATCGAAAAAATTTAGGTATAGTACATTTTTATGGCAATATTAAAAGGATCGGAGCTTTAAATAAAGTTAGTGGCATGTATGAAGGAATATTTGTATTGGGTTTTTACAAGATAAAAGGTTGTAAAATATCTATAAAAATATGTCTACGTTAAAAAATATGTGCATGTTATTTTTATCTATTACATTGGAAAAAGCATACATTTAAATTGATTAGTTTTTTAGCTGCGATGAACATAAAAATACCATTTAATAAATGAAATATATGAGTGTATAAAATCATACAAGTTTTAAATTT
This sequence comes from Brassicogethes aeneus, assembly GCA_921294245.1. Taxonomy (NCBI): domain Eukaryota; kingdom Metazoa; phylum Arthropoda; class Insecta; order Coleoptera; family Nitidulidae; genus Brassicogethes; species Brassicogethes aeneus. The sequence continues at coordinate 5,260,856 of OV121135.1, read as the reverse complement.
ATATTTGCAAATATCGGATATATTATTTTTGATTGGTGGTTTTTGTGTTAAATTGTTAAATGGATATAAATATTTTATATTTATTAGGTAAATTTAAAACAATGTGTTGGTGTAAAAATAAATAATAATAATAAAAACAGTGACAAAAAATTAAATATTATATGACAAATTCATTTTTAAACACAAAATTAGCACTATAACAAATAATTCGTATCCATAGAATTCACACAAAAAACATTTTTGACATTTGATAGGTTTAAATCTAATAATAAGCTAATTGTTGACACTTGAAATAATCACTTAATTAAATGGTCCAAACTGATTTTGTATTTTATTGCTTTTATGACTACTTGTTTGAGTAATACGCATACTTCGTTTTTTTTATCTTAACTTAAATAACTTAAAATGAAAGCAGAATTTCAGAAAATGTTATTTTTATGTGGTGTTTTAAATCGAGTTTTCCATATGAGATTTCATTTTGTGTCACCGGTTATGGAACACCCTGTAAATTTTTCGTATTGATGTCCCTACACGTTTCTTTTTTACACATTTTCAGCCAAATTATATTCCATTTTTATTATCTTACCAAAGGGCTATTTTCATACTTATCAGATCCATTCTAATTGTTATTTTGCAATACGTTTTGGGTTTTTACAACACTTTATATTTTTATAATTTCCCATGAACATTTGCAATTCAATTACTTTTATTATTAGAGATGGGATTTTAGTGATTACCTATTTGTCTACACTATAACTTTAGGTGCAATGGAATAAAATCCGTTTTGAAGAAACTTCATTTGATCCTGACTTTATTTTACCTATCCATGGTTCGGAGTGGTTGGTACTGGGAATAGTGAACATTCCTGAAAAATTATTTTTAAAAACATTTCTATCATAATGAATGTGAATTTGTTATTTTCAGCAATTGTATTCTTATTAACAAAAACATATTGAATGTGCTGCCGAATTAAAAAAATTATGATGGTATAATAATATTTTTACAAGAATATATCGTCAGTTATTTTAAAAATTTTGAAATCATAAAAATCTTGATCAATATTAAATTAATTTTTTTTCCACGTAAAAGTTGCTTTAGAGTACTTTTTTTCGTAAAGTACGTACCTAATTTAAGAATTTTCTCACCTATTACCTATTTTTTTAAATTTGGCAACCTAAAATCCCATCTTTATTTATTATTAATGAAATTACAAATCAGAATTTGCTATTTTAATCAGACAAAAGATAATTTAAATGTTTCCAAACTGAGTTAATAGATTGTTAAATTACTAAATGTATGTTATATATAAATATATTTTAAGCAAAATTACAATATATGTATTGTATTATTACTGAACGAATTTTCGATAAATGCATATTGGAAAAAATATGCAATTTTTCCAAACCAGATTATTAGAGATGGGATTTTAGGTTGCAAAATTTATAAAAATAGGTACAGTTTTTCCTTGTTTTAGGTGAAAAGCAACTTTTAGGTGGTAAAATTATTTAATTTAGTATTGTATAAAATTATATGATTTTTATGATTTAAATTTTTTTGAAATATCTAGAAATTTCTAGAATTTGTGAAAATGCATGAGATTTTTAAATAAAACATGATAACATTAGATTAATTGAAAAAACTCGATATATTATGCATAATCATGAAACCTGGCAACATTGCACAGTAAGGTCACATTCGTACCAACCAATTCTGTAAAACAAAAATAACTACCTATGTGGTGAATAAGAATTATTTTATCCAAATACAACCCCAATATAACAAAAAAGTAAGTTTTGTTCATTTCTGTTAAAAAATAAGAATTTAGGTGAAATAGTTAAAATCACTCTACTTTACGTAGTATTTCTCTTAAAAATAAAAAAAATAGGTAAAATAGGTCAAATAAAATCAGGCTCAGATGAAATTATTTCTTTAAAACAGATTTTTTAAAGTGTACCTATTTTAATAGGTAATTTTTTTTATCTGGACACGTGTTTTTTTTGTTAGGTTGGTGGCTTATGCCAGTTTGACTTAGTATTTTTAGTATTTAAAAATGGTACTTCTGCTAAAGAATTTAATTAAATACTTTGACACTGTCAAATTGACAATAATATTTATTATTGATAATTTACTTCTTAATTATAAATAAAAAGATAATTATGCCAAAAATAATAGCAACGAATTCGAATGTAAAAGACCTTTTGTGGGCAAAACTTATTTTGATGAAATTATGCCAAATGCCACATCGGAAGAAAAAGTACATCGCCTTATGGACATTTTTGGAGTAAGAAAGTAACAAATTTGGTTTTTTAAATATTACATCATACATTATTTTTACATTATTCACTATTGGACAACATTTACGTTCACAAATTTAATTTCTTTTATATAAATTCTTTTCAAAGCGAAAATTATTATCCGCTAGGAATACTTTCTCTTCTGGGCCGTAAAGCAATCTATATTTAACTACTTTTTTATATGATTTTACTTATCTACGCACCACCAAAGCCAAATTAATTGCATTTTTAACTACGAATTTCGAACTGCACACTGTAACCTACAATAATTTATACATAACCACAATTAGATTTAAAACTATCTTAGTTTGTTTTAATCAATGCGACCAACTTGACAACTGTATTTACCAACCAAAACCCTAAATTTTTAACGTTGCCGCAGTCCAGATAAAAGAAATGAACTTTACCTATAGAATAATATTTTATTCCCGAGGCATTTAGTGTATTTAGCGCTCTATAACACTATTATTGAATTTCAAGCCAATAAATCCTAACTATGCTATGTGCATGTGCACATTACACTATAACTCATACTCGATAAGACACCCATTGAAAATGGTCGAGATTTCGGTGCCATTAATAACGTAGTTAGGTGTCATCAGCTAGACTTAATAAGCAGACAGGCGATGTCTGAAAAAACCAAATGCATTATAATTCAGAGCTCAGCAAGCGGGAATTATGCAGCACGGGAATCGATAGTTGCTGCTTTACCGTTTAGAACGGTGACATTAACGATTGTTCTGTACTTCACAGGGGCGGAATGAAATACAAAAATTACCAAAATGTTATAAAATAGTATATTCTGCCACAAGTTTGGAATAGGCAATTCCAAATGTGTTTCAGACTATATTTTTTAATATATATATATAATTTAATTTGCAGAAAGTGAGGTTATCGGTCTAAAAGTTGTTAGATAACAAACATAGAGATGGCGCCACCAGTGTTTATTCCGTCACCCGATAATAGAATAATTCATTCTGTAACAGTTAATAATACCATCTCAATTATACAATTTGTATTCAAGAATACAATTTATTTAATTTTTCTACTCCCACCTTTAAAACGCACATTATCTTACATGTTTCCATAACGTTTGAAGTTGTAACATTTAGAACATTTGAGGCCTGTCATAGCAAAACGGACAATCTCCACTTTTGGTCAAAAATTAGATTTTTGGCGGAGACTGTACTTCAACTAATTATCTATAAGATGATAAAGTTTATGTGCTGCAAAAGGAGCTAAGTCCTGCATAAAATCCTATTTTAAAAATGGCATTTAGTGCAAAGTCGATAATCTCCACTGATAGATTTACAGCAAAGTATACAATCTCCAATTCCACCATTAGAAATTAGTAATTTGTGTCACCTGATATCCTAACATTTGATGTTATAACGTATTTTAGAGATTTAATTTTGTGTTTTTTTACTGGTACATACTGTTAAGTTCTATTGCAGTAAATTGCATTTAAAAATATATTTAAAATAGGTATATATACGTTTTATTGTTTTAAGAATTATAAAAAAAGTTATCTTGTTTATTTTGTGCTATTATAACATAATAAGACGTAAAGGTAAAGCAAGAAAAGGCTGATAATGTCAAAACATTGCAAATAAAACATTACGGGGCAAAGTGGGAAGAAGATGATGAGTTGTTGTACAACCTGGTCCCAGATTTAGAAGAAACTCCAGATTTATGTGGTCCAGTTCAGAATTTTCCCACATTGATTGTATGGTTTAATTTTATAACCATTAGAGGAAAAAAATACAATTATTTTTTTGTTTATTTTTCTAAATCTCCTTAAACGTTTACAACAAAATGAGCAATCTCCAGCAATTCATATCAAAGTCAGCAATCTCCAATTTATAATTATAGATTTCACCTATACTATGCATCATGGAGACCTTGTAGTTTGCTAGTAGACTAACAACAACAATATTTCAATATAATATATAAAAAAAATTACAAATCTAGAATTTAAAATACCCAATCTAGAATTTAAAATACCAAAATCAATTACTCAGTTTTAGTCTGACGGGAGATTGTTGACTTTGCTCTGACAGGCCTCATTTATCCAGATATTTTGGGCTGGAGCAGTGTTACCTAGGTCACAAAACTCTGGTCCTGATTCTAGTTCACAATACTGGTCCAGCTATATCGCCATTATAATTGATTGTTTTGACCTAGGATCATAGTTTTGGAAAATGCGGTAACGAAAACAAATTTTGAGTCTGCTCCTGAGGGATTGTTGTCGCATGATCGCATTTTGTTAATTCAAAACTATGATAGTAAATTTTGAATGTCTTTTGCCAGTCGACTATCAATAATATCAGGTTTTAGCAGATTTATAAAAATCGCTTCTTTTACTTTGAAAACTTGATGGTTTTTAATCCAATATCATGCGAACGACAACTTTGATGAAGTTTTGATAATGTTGATCATCACAAGCATTACTTTTTTAATTTGTTATGGTCTCTCATCATTTGCAAAATGCAAATCCTTTAAAGTTGTTTCTTGAAATGTTCGACATAACTTTTTAATGAAAATCATAGAAATCAATTACCCAATCAAAGCACGGCCTTCTTTAAAGTAAACTAGGTGAGATGTAGTCTGCCGAACTCCAATTGTTATTGTTTCTAGTATATACAAAAGTTTATATACAAAAGTGCTCTTTTAGTTCCACCCTTACTTCTTAAGAAGTCCCATAAGCCAACTGAATGGCTTGTGCGGGTTAGGGGTAGGAACGGACCGCGGGCTTAAAGTCCCCTCCGAAGGACTATTACACAATAAGACAAACACAAATAAACAGCCATACCCCTGGTGGGATTCGAACCCACGACCTCCGGCTTGTAGTCAGCAGCACTAACCACTCGTCCACCGTCGGCGATGTAAAATACTATTAATCTATAAGGAATATTTATAGTTATACCTTGTTCAAAACTCCTTTTTTGGCAAACAGTTTTAACGTTTGCTTAGTTAAAAAGATGAAGCTGACGGGGCCGGCCATTATTCACCCGGGGCGACAGTCGACAAATTTTAACTTCAACAAAACTGTATGCAAGCGATTTATTTTGTACCGATGTTATTTCTGCTGTTGTTATTGCTATTCTCTTGTTGTTATTTCACTTCGACGGTCACATGCCAAAAATTAATGATCTGAAAAATGTCGCTTGAATGTTCTTGATATAAAGTTGCCTTTAAAACTTTTTTATAGTCATGTTATGTGGCTTATTTACTTATATATTATCTCAGATACAAATATTATTTGAAATTAGGTTTATATTAATAAAATAATATAATATAGTGTTTATCAGCCAAATGGAATAAATTCGATAATACATTAATGGAGGCATATATAATATATAATATATAATATATAATATATAATATATAATATATAATATATAATATATAATATATAATATATAATATATAATATATAATATATAATATATAATATATAATATATAATATATAATATATAATATATAATATATAATATATAATATATAATATATAATATATAATATATAATATCATTATTGTTTTAGTTATGACGACACCATTTTGTATGGTGTACTTTTAAAACGTTTATACATAAAGGCTTATACTAAAATATTAAAGCATAAATTAAAATATTTTTAAATGAAAGTCGTAATATTTAAAAATAAAACAAATTTATTTAATGCACTTTATTGTTTTTAAATAGTCGATTTAACAAAATTGGCATCATTAAAATAAATGAAAAATTTATATGAGTACTGTGTTTAAAATTAAAATAGTTTAGCAGTAATTAACATGATGGACAAATGATTCAAAAACAAACAAAGTTTTAGAAGTTAAAGTTAATTATAGTTTTCGACAGTTACTGAGTAATTTTATTGAAAATTTTCTGGCAAAATATTTGAATGAATGAATGATGTGTATTTATGTTTATAATTACAAAATATATCTTAGGTGAGAACGTCTTTAAATAAAAAAAAATATTATTAAATCTTAAAATCAAATTTAAGACAATGTTTAAATAGCGTATTACAATTTTTATATTATAACACTAATTAGTTTATACAGGGTAAGTTTTAAATTAAGCGTCAAAGTTTAATTAAATTTTGATGCCGGTCCTGGCTAGTGTTGCCAAAACCATAAAAACAAAGTGAGTTTATTCGGGTAAATCGTTTCAAAATTCGCATACCTCTCGCCTGTGTAGCAGTATTCATCACCCTATATAAGGTACTACAGCGTTACCAAATTAGAAATACTAATTATAGTAAATATTACTAAATACTAGTTCGTTCAGTTCAATTAGTACACTGATTTATAATCATGTTTGTATAAAAGCTTGCAGTTTTATTTCAAACAATTTACAGTAATAACCGACTCAAATCGCTTTCCTTCCAAAACACAAACAAATAATTTTGGCATAACAGCAACGTTTGGCAAATTATCAGAGCACTTGAATTTAAAATACGACATTCGATTGAAGACGAAACATTCAAAAATCTATAAATAAAATTAAATACTATAATACGATTTTATTCGGGCAAAAAGTCGATGATAAAATATTTTCGGTGTTAATATTCCGTCCCCGTTTCTAGAGATGACAGTTTAAAGGGTTTCAGTTTTCATACTTTTTTATTGTTTTATTTATGACCCCATCGAACCGAAAGGTTCCGGAAAGATTTATACAGGATTTATTAGCTTTATAAATTTTTTCTTATTTTAATGAAAAGAATATCTGGTCTAGTTTTTTAACCAACTGCAAACTAATAAAAACCATCAGAGCAATCAAATTTTATTTAGAATATCTTTTTTATTTAAAAAAAGCATCACAATATTGAAAACGAAAATTTTGATTAATATTTTTTCGCAATATTAATGAATCATCCTGTATATAGGGTTTTTCAGTTTTTTGTCGCATATATAACTTTAAAACATGATATATATATAACATAATTTTCTTAGTTTGAACACTCTTGAAAAATAAGATTTTAACAAGAATGTTTATATGAACTTTTTGCATTAAGTTTTATCGGGTGTTAATGTTATGCCATAACAATCTGAAACACCCTGTATATTTTGTAGATGTTAAATCGTTTATTAAACGATATATGATTATTTTTTATTTTTTTAAACAACATTTTTATTAGTTTATTAAAAGCAATAACTTGTAGTGGAAATCGTTCTTTGGCATCGAAAGTTTTTTTGATTCAAAACGATATGTTTCTTTGTTGACAGGTTATTCAAGAAGATTGATTGACAGATTAACCTAACTCTTTAATTAATTAACCAACTCCAAACGTTCTGAATAGTTATTTAGGTCTATTCAACGATTTTGACGTTAATTAATACAGTAAAACCGTTTATGTTATAATTAACACTAATCTGTTTATATGTACAAACATTGTAGGTACATGCAAGTATAAAGTGTATGGGGAATTTCAAGCCAAATCGGATAAAATTTTCTTTCGCATCTCTGATTTTTTTATTATTTTTTAGTAGTACTAGCCTTCATGGTTTTTTTTAATTTTTATGAAGCCTTTGAAGTTTTATAATATTAAGTAATTTTTTCTACTCCCACCTTTACACCACCCATTATTGTACATGTTTCCATGACACTAAGTGACCTTTTAAATACACATTGACAAGTTGTGGCTTTACGGCGCTTTAGTCACGGGCTGAAGTTAGTTTTAAGTTAGTTGACAGTTGTCAAATGTCATACAATCGTTAAAATAAAGTGCCTTTCTTGTAAAATAATACTAAATGTGATAATTATTTTATTATCTCAATACAAAAATACAAAAATATTAAATAGTTTCTCAACGCCAATATTTGAAAAGTTTATATGAACATTGTAGGTACTGACCTTTTAATTTCGCCGGCAGTAAACTATAACTTAAATTTGGACTCGGACTCTAGTGTAAAGTCCTCATAAAAAATTTCCTTTACTTTCACTGTGAAAAACTGTCAATTTTCAAGATATATTTCGATTTATAACCTTTATAATTGTGTTTATAAAATGTAAAAATGTGACATTTGACAGTTTCCCCTGTTGTTTCATAGATGGCGCTCTATAAAAATTTTTGATTTAAATCAATTTAAGATAATAATAAGTATTTGTCGTAGAAAAAGTATAGTATGCACCTCGTTTATAAACTTTTCTATACACAAATAATATACTATTAAGCAAAGATAAATTTTTAAATTTTTATTATATATCAAGCAATTGTTTTAAGTTCTCGATTTTTTATATTAATTTTTTTAAACAATGTCAATTTTGTTAAACGATTATACTCGTTTCATGCGCATAACGCTTACATTATCGTACATTATCTAATAGGCCAAAAAAGTGCTTATATTATAGCCTAGCTCAGTACCTACAAATCTGAGCGGTGCAGTTAATATTCTTTCTCCGCCGTGTTGTCTATACTATTTTTTTCAAGCATTTAATAATTCTGAACTTATATGTAGGCTTATGAGTGTTATAATATGAAGCTGAAGTTAGCAACAGGTTTTTAGTCACGGGCTGAAGTTATTTTTAAGTTAGTTGACAGTTGTCAAATGTCATACAATCGTTAAAATAAAGTGCCTTTCTTGTAAAATAATACTAAATGTGAAAATTATTATCTCAATACAAAAATACAAAAGTATTAAATAGTTTCTCAACGCCAATATTTGAAAAGTTTATATGAACATTATACTGGCCTTTTAATTTCGCCGGCAGTAAACTATAAATGCTCATAAAACATTTTCAATACTTTCACTATGAAAAACTGTCAATTTTCAAGAAATCCATTTCGATTTATAACCTTTATAATCTATGTTTATAAAATGAAAAAATTTGACATTTGACGGTGACACACAGATTCCCCTATTGTTTCATAGATGGCGCTCTATACAAATTTTTGATTTAAATCGTTTTAAGATAATAATAAGTATTTGTCGTAGAAAAAGTATAGTATGCACCTCGTTTATAAACTTTTCTATACACTCATTAATTTAAATTAAATTCGTGTATAAAATGGCGTTTATCAAACTTGATACATAATATACTATTATTAGTCGCCTTTTCTCCCAGTGAATATTAAAATTGGCAACGTAAATAATTAGTAAGTTTTTTGTTAAATTAAAATCTTGTATTAAACTTCCAAAACTTAAATTAAACTTTATTTATTTTAGAATATTCTATTGAAAATTAATTTTGTAAATTTTAACTAGCTAATATTTAATTTTAATTTTGAATCTGCCTTATATTTATTTTTAATATTTTTGTTTAATATTATTTTAATTTAGCCGGATTTAAAATAAAACAAAGTTTAAATTTCTATTACATTTTGTTTATTCCTTGCAATTTCATTTAAACTCTGTAAACAAAATATAATACATTGAATGAATATACAAAAAATATGCGTTCTTTTAAAACAACCCATTTAAATGTAAACTTTTTAAAATAAAATGCTGCACAAAGAGAAAAGTGTGTGTAATTTTGCATAGACACGAAGTTTTTTCCACAGTGTGTTTTCTCCATAAAGTAAAAATCCTTTTTACGAGGGAATGTCTGAAATCTTGTTTGACTTCTTACAAAATTGAAGCACGGATTTTCTTGAAAACATCGGTTTTTAGTTGGGAGACTTTTCTTTTAAATAGCCCAAAGAAAAACGCAATTCGCGATATAATGAGGTCGCCAAGGAGACAAGAGGTCACGATTAAATAAACTACTAAAATGATTGTATGTTGTATGTTTTGTTCTTTGTTGAAAGTTCTATTGTCAAATTAAAAAAGTAGGAACTTATTGTCTAATCTCATCCAGTGGCGGCTGGTGGATTTTGGGTATACCAATATTTCAGTTATTAGACATGGGACCCACACCAAATTTATAATAGTTTATAATGACTTTAAATAGACAAGTTCGGCGCAAACAGAATTTAAATTGAAGTTTGCGAAAAAAAGTTAGTTTTTCCTGTCGCCTCACCCGCCTCTAGGCCCCCCTATTTGAGATAATTCAAATTAAAGTGGTGCAATTTATTATCTACTATAATTTATCGACAAATTTAAAATTGTATTTAAAAAATCCAAATATTACAGGTTTTATACCATTTTAAATATTTTTAATTTTAATAAAATAAATAATAAAAATTTAAAATCGAATAAATATAATATTTGGATTTTTTAAATAAAATTTTAAATTTGTCGATAAATTATAGTAGATAATAAATTGCACCACTTTAATTTGAATTATCTCAAATAGGGGGGCCTGGAGGCGGGTGAGGCGACAGGAAAAACTAACTTTTTTTCGCAAACTTCAATTTAAATTCTATTTGCGCCGAACTTGTTTATTTAATGTCTTTATAAACTATTATAAATATGGTGTGGGTCCCATGTCTAACAACTGAGATATTGGTATACATAAAATCCACCAGCCGCCACTGATCTCATCTACTAATTGGTTAACAGCGACCCGCAATAAAAATTGTGGATTTTTTAGCACTCAATAATAGGATCAAAAAACTTTCCTTGGATTTTTGTGTTCTTATTTATATTTACTACTTTGGGGATCATAGGGGTCCCGAAAACTGCTAATAATAATATTCTAATATACTATATGCTTTATCAAGAAAAAAATTAATTGAAGATGAATTTCTAAAATACTAAAATTTCGTTACAAAAAGTTCTAAACAAACTACTAAAATATTTTCTTCTGCCCACCTTTAAAACGCCCATTATCGTAAGTGACCTTTTAAATATACATTGACAAGTTGTGGCTTTATGGAGCTTTAGTCACGGGCTAAAGTTAGCAACAGGTTTTAGTCACGGGATGAAGTATTTGTATATTTTAAAGTGTCAATAATTGTTTCATTAATAGTATATTATGTATCAACTTTGATAAACGCCATTTTATATACGAATTTAATTTAGGCACGAGCGAGCTTGCGAGCGAGTTCTTAAATTAATGAGTGTATAGAAAAGTTTATAAACGAGGTGCATACTATACTTTTTCTACGACAAATACTTATAATTATCTTAAAATGATTTAAATCAAAAATTTGTATAGAGCGCCATCTATGAAACAATAGGGGAATCTGTGTGTCGCCGTCAAATGTCAATTTTTTTTTATTTTATAAACACAGATTATAAAGGTTATAAATCGAAATGTATTTCTTGAAAATTGACAGTTTTTCACAGTGAAAGTAAAAAAAAATGTTTTATGAGCACTTTACAGTGGAGTCCGTGTCCGAATTTAAGTTATAGTTTTCTGCCGGCAAAATTAAAAGGTTAGTACAATGTTCATATAAACTTTTCAAATATTGGTGTTGAGAAACTATTTAATACTTTTGTATTTTTGTATTGAGATAATAAAATAATTTTCACATTTAGTATTATTTTACAAGAAAGGCAATTTATTTTAACGATTGTATAACATTTGACAACTGTCAACTAACTTAAAACTAACTTCAGCCCGTGACTAAAAACCTGTTGCTAACTTCAGCCCGTGACTAAAGCGCCATAAAGCCACAACTTGTCAATGTGTATTTAAAAGGTCACTTAGTGTCATGAAAACATGTACGATAAATGGTTACTATATTTTCGTATAGATGTCGCTTTATAAAAATATTTAATTTAAATCATTTTTAGATAATATTAAGTATTTGTCGTAGAAAAAGTATACTATGCAACTTGTTTATAAACTTTTCTAGGCACTCATACCATAAATGTATCAAGTTTAGTCACGAATTGAATTATATATGGCGTTTTAGTCACGGGCTTAATTATAAATTTGCGAAAAGTGACAGTTGACATATTTCAAGTTGAGCAAAAACTTATCATACCCAAAAACTTTTTCCATAAGTATTACTACTTATATTTTCTAAATAAATGTAAATCATTATTATTATTTTTATTACTTAGTACCGGTCTTTTTTGAATTTTTCTCATAAAAAATCGCAAGCCCACTTAAGAAATTCTGACTATCGGACTCCACCTCGTGTGGGAAAAATTCTAAGAGGCGGGTCTATTTATAAACATATACATACAACCCAGTTAAGAAAGGCGAGCTTTTTTAAGCTTATTTCCCCTTATCCTCAACAGTTTTTTATTCCTGCCTTTATAAACGCGATCTCAGTTAAATGTCGCGACCCATTTTCTGCTCCATATACAGGTAAGCCAATAACCCATTCAAAATGGCGGCCGTGTTGTTATTTTTAAATTTAAAATACATATTTGACTCTTAAACAAGGGCATCCGAATGCAAAATGTTCTAAATGTTCTAAAATTAACCATCTTGGACCTGTCTAAAATGTTCTAAAACTGCAAATTGTTACAAAAAAGTATACCTATGTAGGTAATTTAAAATTGTATAACTTTCTGAAATGTTCTTATGGTTGCATACTATACTTTTTCTACGACAAATACTTAATATTATCTAAAAAATGTTTTAATTTGAATATTTGTGTGAAGCGACATCTATACAAAAATAAAGTAACCATCCCAATAAATATTTTTGACGTAATTTTCACTATTAACATTGCCCATTATTATTTTTATTAAACTTAACAATTATTGATACTTTAAAATATTGAAATAACTTCAAAATATGATTATGTTAAGAAAATATTTTATACTTAGATTTTTTTTATTACTATAATTGCAAAATATTATCACAAAGTATTAAACATTTTTATACGGAAAATTTTAAAGGTACAAAAAGTGACAGTTGTATTTATTGGAATTTCTGGCTTATCTTAAATTTCCCTATGTAAATCAAAATTTATCCCTTGAAAATAGAATAACAATCGATATAGAAGCAGTTTTTTACAGTAAATGAGAAGAGAATGTTTTATGGGCACTGTACGCAAACTTTTTAACGCTCTATCAGTTAAATCTAGTTAACTGCACTACTACGGCGAAATAAAAAAAAAACTAAGTCAGCGTTCAAGAGCACACCGGAGCTCGCAGAAATGTTCGGGAAGGTGCTTGTTTTTTTAAAGAGTGGTCTAAGTCAGCGTTCGAGAGCACACCGGAGCTCGCAGAAATGTTCGGGAAGGTGCTTGTTTTTTTAAAGAGTGATCTAAAGGAAAAATTTGACCTCCATAATACAAAAAAATGGTACTTGTGCACAGGGTACACTGCACTCCCTGTATACATGATATAAATTCCTAAGCTCCAGACTTCCTATTTAAAAAATAATATATTCCTTCAGAAAATTGAAACGTTTAATCTAATCCATATTAAATTTTCTTTTAAGTGCCGAAACCTATTTGTTAGACACTTTCCTTGGGCGTGCTTATTTTTCTTCTTGCGCTTGAAGGTAAATTAAAATGTAAATTGCAAATTATTTTACAGTGCTCGTCCCGAAAATTTTTGTACTCGCATTTTCTACATGCATGGCTTTAAACAGAAAAGCCAATTTTAATTATTTTTTTACTTTTTGAATGAAAAGCATTCTCGACATGATTTTTAATTTAAAATGATAAGAAATTAGGGTTGAATTTAATGAATGAATTATTTGTCAAAATTTAGTAAAGCCTCAAAATTTTTAGTACACAAAAGTTTGTTATCGTGTTCATTGCAATGTCAGATATAATGATCCACAATTGAAATATATTTGAATGGGAAACAATCGAAATATTACTCTTAACCTTGCTGTGTTTTTTTTAATTTGTTTATTGTTGTTTCCATGATGCTGTTTTGCATTTGTTTATTTATTTATTTCTGTCTCTACGACCGGAAATTATTAAAACCACATTTGTAGTATCCATCTACAACTAAGTAACTAACAACTAAATTATGGTTTAAATTTGTAATAATAATCAAAAAACTCGTAATTGTGGGAATTTTATTAAACGGACTTTTTATTAGGAAAAATTGTTGAGTATTTCGACAGTTAGCACCTAGTTTTAGTGTGTGATGTTGTAGTATACTCTATAAAATTAAACAAAACCAAATATGTGAAAAACATTTTGAATTATTAGTTACATTATTTGTTTATTAGTTCAACGATCCAAGTTTAATTAATTAAATTTATGAAGGTAAATATTGATTGTGTAATACTAGGTATTATAATTAGAGATAGAATATTTGTTTATGCTAATTATAACTTTAGGTGCCATGCAGTAAAATCCGTTTTAAGGAAAATGATTTTCTTTACTTAAAATTAAAATATTATACGCTCGAAAACAATGGACAAAGTAAGCCATTGTTACCCTAGTTAAACAAAGAAAATATTTTAGCACTAGTGAAACAATGAAAAAGAAAAAAAAAACAATAATTGTTAATATTATTGACAACTATCATCAACAATAAATTACAGCTATTTTTTAAATACAGTACATACTTACATAAATATGATTTAAAACATTGTTTACAAATTTGGAATTAAATTTTAAAGGCAAATAATCCCAAAAAACAATGTTAAAACACTTAACCTTAAAAACCAAAACACTGTAAAATCATTTTTTAGAGAGTCAGTTCGATACTTTATTTGAGGGAATTTATCAATTTTGTAAAATGTGGGTATTTGTTAATATATTGATTTTTTCACTTTTTATGATTCTTGGTTGGTTTGCTATTTTTTCATTACCTTTTGTTAAATATTTTCAGTACATTTTTCATGAATGCTTATTAATTAAAAAGAAATCAGCGCTACTTCATAAAAGGTAGGAAGTTTAATAATAATTTGACTTTTGAACTAGTATTAATAATCATAAATTCTTTTTATATACACTTTGAAGTGTTATAATATAAAAATTATTGTACGCTTGAAAAAAAATATATAATGGAGGTTTGCAATGATTCTGCTCTTATTAATTTTTTATATATTCATTTATTTTTAATTATATCAATTACTTCTGGGTAGCGCTGCTGGGGTGTAAATAATGTTTATATAATACAAATAAAATTTATTTTTATATAAAAATACAGTTTTACGTTACAAAAAATTAAACTACAATATTTGACAACTACTTTATATAAATACGTAAATACAATCCATTGTAAGTTTTATGCTACAAAATATAAAACTAATCTTTGGCAATTACTTAAAATATAAATACATTTAAAACACCAAATAATATTTTGGCACAAAGTACTAATTGGTACTGTTAGATTGGCTCTTTGTAAAGCAAGCTTAAAATCTCGTAGTTTTATACAGGTAACCAATTCTTACCCATTTTGTGACTTAAATTTCTGTAGAATCTGGAAATTCTTCTATATAATTATTTTTAAATTTTTGCAGTGATAATCTCAAATTAAAATTTTGAAGATCCTCTTTGCAATTCAGTGCTAAAGATGTCATCATAAAATGTCATCTGCTAAGGTTTTGGCTAAACTTTTAATCTTGGCATCATGGACATGTTTTACAGGAAAAACATTTAAAAATTAAAAAAAAAACGACTTACTTATTATATACCCACATTAAACTTGAAATTTGTCTGTACAATAAACAAAACGCGATTTTCACGCGATTTTCGACCTTGTGAACCAAAACAAAATGCAATTTTTGACATTAAAAACCTTGATGATAAAACTTGACTTACCTTTAGTTAATAGTTACAAACCACAACTAAACAGCTTGGTGCATTCTTCCAACACAAATTCTAAGACAACAATGAACGAAACAAGTTTGCGTTATTTGTCACAGTCTGATTGCATATTTATGTGCACTGCCAGAGCTTGACTAGTGTTAAATGTGAAAAACTATAGTTATACCACTTAAGTATACTTTATTTAAAAATGATGTGCAGTTCTTATGCTTTAATGTATTGTTGACAATTCTTGAATTCACACAGTGTTATCAAACATCACCAGATGGCGCGCTCGTTGCGTAAACCCGATGCTTCTATAGCGTATGAAGAAAACTTTATAAACTAATTAATTTAAATATTTGTATAAATCGACATCTATACAAAAATAGAACTTTTACAGATAAGAGTAGAAAAAATTATTTAAAAATGCTCTAAAACCCTTTCAGAACTGTCAAAAAGGTCTTAAAACTGTTATGTAACGTACCAAGGATTTAACATTTTTCCTTGGATATACAAGGTGTCCAAACTTAACTTATGGGCATAAATTTAGGAAAATATTGAGCAAGTAAAAATAAGACGAAAATCTAAATAAATATTTTTCCTAATTACTTATGTTTCCAAGATACAAGGTGATAAAGTGTTACTTATCATATCAGTTTTTTTAATATAACTTCTTCTATGGTAGTCTTGGAAAGGTGATATCTTGCGAACAGTCACTTACTACCAAAACACATATTTACACATAATAGAGTGAACACAGTGTCGTAGAAACAGGGGTTGCTTTAAGCTTATTGTCCCATTATGGGACTCCCATACAAACTTTGAGGTTAGGTTTTTGTAACATTTGATGCAATTTTTCGATTACACAGTTCGGCTACCATTAAAAAGGTGTACCTCTCAAACTTCGATAAAATAAACCGTTTCCGAGTTATTCAAGATTACAATTATTGTTATATCGCACTATTTAAAAGGATTAAAAGGTATAAATTTTATTTTTTAATTGAAAAAACTAAAAAGGTCATTCCATGAGCCTCGAGACTTTTTGCCTTGACCGTCACATTAAAAAAATTGTAGTTTTTTCAATTAATTAATTTGAAATCATATACCTTTTAGTCCTTTAATGCGATATAACAATTATTGTAATCTCGAATATCTCGGAAACGGTTTATTTTATCGAAGTTTGAGAGGTACACCTGTTTAATAGTAGCCGAACTGAGTAATCGAAAAATTGCATCAAACGGTATAAAAACCTAACCTCAAAGTTTGTATGGGACAATAAGCTTAAGCAACTCCTGTTTCTACGACACTGTGTTCACTCGAACAATTGTAATTATGTGTGAATATGTGTTTTGGTAGTAAGTGACTGTTCGCAAAATATCACCTTTCCAAGACTACCAGAGTAGAAGTTATATTAAAAAAACTGATATGTAGGTAACACTTTATCACCCTGTATCTTGGAAACATAAGTAATTAGGAAAAATATTTAATTAGATTGTCGTCTTATTTTGACTTAATCTGCTCCTAAATTTATGCCACTAAGTTTAGGGACACCTTGTATATATCCAAAACTATAGTTTTAAAATACACAATATACTAATATATTAACTGACTAATATTAACAAAAGGTAAATTTTTGATATATCCTAGTTGGTGGTACACGTTCCATTTCTAGTTTTAGGTTCAGACGTGCCTGTTAATTGGGTAGCGCGCGTAGCTGCAATTGCTCATCCTGCTTCGATAATGTTCCCGGCTATAAACTAGCAGGAGGAGGCAGACAACTGCAGGCCAATTGATTTGAAAACCGTTTGCAGGGAATATTTACTGACTCGAGTCGTAAAGATGAATTTATCGCGCTCAAACCGGCAAACTTTAAAAGCAAGCTGTGCAAAATCGCCTACTTTTATACACAGTAAAAAAAATCAACTCTAAGCAACACCAATTAGAGTTCACACACTAAATAGTGTTGTTTTATAACACTACAATTAGAGTTAATTTGTAGTGTAATTTTCCCCAAGTAAGCAAGTATGATTTAACACTATAGCACTGAAGATACAGTTATTTTATACTGGTTTAAAAAGTGTTAATTTACCTAAAATCGTGTACTTCTACACTTCCTGGGTAAAATCCCACTTTTGTTCAGTGTAAATTAACACTACTTTGGAAAGGTTCTAATTTAAAAAAGGTACTTTAACTCTTTTAGTGCAAACTTCTAGTGTAAATTAACACTATTATTTGAGTAAAACCTATTGGTGGTAGTGAATAAAACGAAAAGGTAAATAAAGAAAAACATTTATTTGGAGCAAAAATCTATAACAATTATCAAAATCGGTGCCTTTTAAAATATAATTTTATATTTGAGTCGTATGGCTTAAGCAAAATGGTTCCTTAAAACGTAAAAGTTTTTGATCAATGCAATGTTTTACTGGATGTCAACTTGTAAGCAATGAATTATCTTGAGAATTCATCAGTTATCCATTTTTATGTTATAAAAAATGGGTGATGCCATTGGTAGAGAGGCGTCAGGCGGCTGTATGTCGGGGATTTACCACACGTGTACAAATTTTCCATAATATTAATAAAAATGTAGGTATAGGATAATATAACAACCATTACGCTTAAAAATAAAAAGTAAATCAAGTGTGTATGTATTTATATTATTAATGTTACAAGTACCCGACCTACTGCCGTAAATTATTGATATATAATATAGGTCGGGTATGGACATCCTTTTAACATATTGGTATTTATTGAGTGTTAAGGCTTAAAGAAAAAGGAAGTATAATACTTACCAAAAAATAAGAATGTCCCCTTATGGATTCACCGTAATTAAAATCTAACTGAACAAAAATGCCACACTTCCACAACGCGGTATCTCCGGATATGAACTGCGTAGGTAGGTACCAACCAAACATTTTAAAACGCATTTCGGTTATTACCAGTTTTTTCAGTCTATTTTGCCACTATTGGTGTAATTTAACTTTAATTTTGCACTAGTAGTGTAGAGAAAAAAGATCCCGTATACTATAGTAACATCAAACTCGCATTAAGTTTTTCTACCCTTTTGATTTATTTTAATAATAAATAGTGTGAATGTACCAATGAATAGTGTTCATATTCTTTAAATGTGTTTAATAAAGTTAATAAGCACTAAATGCTACCTAGTGTATTTTGTAGTGTAACTTTTACACTTACAAATCAACTCTAATATTTTTACCGCTACACTAAAAAATTTACACGGGCAAAATTTTTTACTGTGTAATAAGACAATTTAAAAGTCCCTTGTTTTTTCAGGAATTTTTCACTTAACATTTAATATTATGTCGGCGCGCGTAAACACTCCTTTCAGAGAAACCATTCAAATATTTAAATCCAGCACTATTATATGGTACTATTGACACAAACTGTTTGTTTTCCAATCTCCTGAATCAAGTCTAGACTACTTATTCGAAATGTATATTTGAATTTGGCCTAATATTGGATGGTTTGATGCTCCAGCTTTGAGTGGCACAATCTGGACGCCATTATTTTGGAATTGATATGCTATTTAATCAATAATTGAACCGCGTTGGGACAATAGGCATTCTGTCACAATGAAACAATAACCTGTATTTAGAATATCGTTTCAAATAATAAAAAATGATACGGGACTTTTTGTTTTGTCTGAGAATATACAATTCGTATATTGTATACAAAATTTAATAAATAGGTTTTTAGATTGATGGCCTATGCAAAAATGTAGTTTTTTTATCAACTTAATACCAAAAACGTTTATTATCCAATAGTATCAATAATTGATTACACTAGTTTACAGTCATTTTGCCCACCATGTCTCACTATTATTTTTCAATCACACTTATAATTTTTTTTATGGAAGCGTTTTCGAGATATGAATTTTCAATTGTTTATTTTTTTTAAATTTTGGGAAAGATAGAAATCGAAAAAATAAATCCAGTTTGATTTATTTAACGTATAGATTATACTTAAAGAAAAAAATAAGCTGCTGTTGATAAAAATCCATGGATAAATGGCAAAGTTATGAATTTTTCAGTGAAAGACCAAAATTCAGTTTTCTCGAGAATTTTTACGTTTTTTTCATTTTATTGAGTTATATAAAGTTTAATATTAAACATTGATTTTTATTTTAAATATTGAAATTAAATTTTATATTGAATATTGAACAATACATATTGAACATTTTTTGTTTTTTGTTGCTTCCTATTCCGTTTCTCGTATAAGGGACCAAATGTAATCACCCATCATGGCTGCATCCCAGAAGCCTTGATACCGCCGCTCCATAGCCTTCATTTGTTGGTGAAAACGTTCTCCGTGCTCATCACTAACGTCGCCCAGATTGTCCGGGTTATTTACGCACTCGAACTCTCTACTTTTACTTATTTTAAACTTTTTATTAACTAAATAAAACCATGATAAAAATACTCTGTTAAAATATCAAAAAATTTCAGTAAAATGTCAGAATTCGTTTGCGGAGTCATGTCAAATTTAAATTTTATATAATGTTTTCGGTGAAAAAAGTACGTTAAAAACTTAAAAAATTCCAATCATGCACGTTAATTAGGTTTTCATTAAAAAATAAACATATTACGAAATAAAAGAAAAAAAAATAAACATATTACGAAATAAAACCAAATCGATCAATTAGATTTTAAGCTATACTCAAGAATGTCAAAACACCTCCGAAAATTAAAAAAAAATAATTTAAAATGCATATTCCATAAAAAAAATGTTTTGTGATTTTTGTGTTTATAGCTATAACCACTAGTGGTTCAAAATACATGGAAAAATTATAATGGGATATGGTGGGCAGAATTTTTTTTCGATTTTCTAAACTAGTTATAATACTCATAATATTTAAAATTTTAATTAGTATAAAAATTATTAATTATTTAATAAATAGAGAAAAAATGTAGGTACAACCCGTATATTTTTGAATTGCCAAATATTTAATTTAAGTTTTAAAGTAAGTTTATTTACTTTACTTTTATTTTCTTGAAAACTAGGATAGTGGCCCCTAACTAGACTAATAGATAATGTATAGAAACATTTGTAGGTATTCTTTAAAGCTGCTTATTGAATTTTATGTTTGTAATGTAAAAAAGCTTAAAAGCTCAAAAACTTAAAAGTTTTAAAATATAATTTTAATTTTGCTTGCTTTTTTATTTGATTTTTTAGGAAAATAACAATTAAACAGATTGGTTTAATAATTTTTTATTTCAGATATGATCAGGTCACCTGATTCAGGTGAAGAAAAAATTAGCCACATGTCTCTGGTTATAATTTTTTTAAAGCGTATAACAATTTTCATATTATATATATATATAACACTTATAAGACTATTCGTATATGGAAAACATTATTTTTGTACACCGTTCAAAAGTAAAATTATTATATAACGCCGTACAATAATGAAAATGTATTGAAATTACAGGTCACTGTATAATAAATTCAAACACATAACCTTTAATATTACATATGTCAAACATCAAAGCTATGAAAAATATAGAAAACTTGAGAATTTCAATGGAACTACAGAATTATTAACTAAGGTTTCGCGAAAGGATCGAACGGTAGATTTGCAAGGCTTACAATCGATTGAAACTTTTTTATCTTATTATAACATCTAAATGATTTTTTTTTTAAAATCGTGTCCATTGACAAATTTTTTGTTTGTTTTTTTTTTCACTGTGTTAAAAATAAAGAAATTTAATTTTTTTTAATAACTTTATTATTTCAAAACGTATAGATTAGAAATTTGGACTAAATGTAGATGTGATAATTTAATTTAAAATTTAACAATTTTTATATGGAAATATAGTAATAATCGAAGAAGCAACTTTGTTTTATAAATTTTAGTATAAGACGTTGGAGTATTGATATTTGACTATTATTTCATATATTAACTTTTTCATGCAAATGATCAGTTTTGAATTAGCAGTAGCAGTATTTATAAATGTTTAGTTTAGTACATGTTGTCATTTTTATACAAATATTGTTGTATCTTTTTTTTAATAATTAAGTATAGCACAACACATAAAGGACGTTTAATATACAGAGTGTTTCACGTACGTAGTTCGTAGTTCGATTTAGACTTTTTTCCTAAATTATTTTGAACAAAAAAAAAATACTTCCTGTTTGTCTTTCACTTTGTTATTTTAAACAGTACACCTCATATATTTTTACACTTTTTGAATTCTACATAAAATTCTGAGTAAAATGGCTATACCATATCCTACCTAAAGTCAATATTTTTCGAATTATTAATTTTTCAATCAAATATTTTAATTAATTTTAAACAATGACAGATTAAGTGGTAACCATAGTTACTGTCACATTAACCCACATGCAGAATTTCACAGGCTTGTTGATACAAAATAGTATTGAAAATATTAGAAATTGTTGAATATCTCTGAAATTTTAACTTTAGGAAACAGTTATTATAATACCTATCGGAAGATTCTTTAATTTTCTATTTGATTATATTAAAACTTACAGGGTTTTATATTTATTATAAAAACTTTATTATTGTTTGAAGTTTGTCTAACTTCAAATGGTTTTTCTCAAACTAATTGTTGAAAAAACTTAAAAAAATTATTTAAACAATGTTTCAATATTCCAAAAATTCCAACCCCATGTCGGCAAACCTAATAACAAAAAAATTAGAGGTTATTTTTGATTAACTTGCATTTAGCAAAATTTTAACGATAAAAGGTAATAAGGTATAGTCTAAATCAAATTGAATACGCTATTTCAAATTTCAAATCCATATCGTTTGCTGTTCTCCTGAAAAACCCTGTATAGCATTATATTAAATATAAAAAATGCAAAATAACTAATTACAAAAAAGCAAAAAACAACTGAATAAAAATTATCCATATATCTAAATAGCGATCGCAACATAAGAAATAAAGTCTTTATTCTAATATATTCATTGGGTAAATATTACTTTCCTCAGTTTTGAATTAAAATTGAAGCTTGCTTATCGAGTGAAAAATTAATTGAAGTTTGGTTGTGGAGCAAAAAATAAAATTAAAGTAGGTTTTAATTTCTAACTTGCTGACACTGTCTATAATTATTACTTAGTTTATTCATTTTAATAAATTAATATTTTTAGTTTTTAGATCATCTAAATCTTGGAATTTAAAACGTACTATACCTTGAGATGGCCGGGACATTGTCAATACAATACATATACATACATGTAAAACCCAAAAACTTGAAATCGACGTTAATATTTTAAATAAATATTTACTCAAAAAGCCACCACATATTTTGTAAATTAACCAAATATTTTCTAAAAGGAATTTACGTATCCGCAGTATTTATCTGTAACAAACAAATTGATCCCTGTAATCAACAAACAAAAAAATCCCTAATAAGCCCTGTTTATTTTCGATGATATTTATGTTTTAAAATTTATTTCTGTTTGCACATACTTCAGTATTTTTCCCTTATTTTTCGTTTTATTTGCTTGTTTGTTGATCTGTGTTAAAAAGCGAGAACAGAAGCTAGTCAAAGCGTTCCTGCGTATTGTTGGTTTATTTATGAGGTCGGCATAGGTGAGCCATCGCTATAATCGAACATCGAAAGGGCGTTAAATGTCAATGGGATACCAAAAGTTATTCAACGAAATTATAAAATAATTCACTAAAAGATCGTTCCTTTTTTCTATCATATAATTAGGCATGGCAAAAAAATATTGGATAAATAACGAATGTCTCATTGCATTGAAAGATGTTATATTTTTCTCCAAATTTATCTCGTTTTTCCAAACATAATAAACTATATTATTTGTTTAGGACAATTCATAAAAATGTATTAAAGATTCCAAAGTAAAAACGATATAATATAAATGGGTTATTTTCAAATTTCTTGTACATTTGTACATTTTATAAAAAATTGAGTTTTATAAAAAAAATTAAACTTTCTCCAACAATACAAGTAGCTGTACCACTTATATTCACTACTTAATGCTATTTAATCATCTTAGAGCACAATAACATCCTCTTTTTTATATAGTTGAGAATATATTCCGAATAAACTGCTCGTCATAAAAATCGACGCACCTAGTTTTTTGGAAAATATTTGAAAGCGCGTTATTGAAAAATTACGGAATCGATTTTGAAATTCTTTGGAAATTCTGAATAGCTGATTCTTTGACTCTTATGTCTAATTTTGGGAATACGATATTTTGCACATACTACAGGGTGTTAAATTCATGAGTTTGATAGTCGTAATACCCCTCCCTAATATAAGTACGGTAATCCCTCGAGATTTTGTGAATATCGCGGCTTACTCCGATTATATGCCAATTTTTAGAAAATTGTCGTTTTTCCCAGTTTAGTCCAAAAAATGAGCAATAGTGGATTCTTTGACTAAGGTCTAATTTTGAGAATACGATATTGTGCAAATAGCATTATACTGCATGGTGTTAAAAAAAGGGATGTTTGCTCGTTAAATTGGGCAAGCTGGGCCCAGATAAAAAATCGAGAAAAAACGTTTTTAATACGCATTAAAGGAAAATTTTTTAAACCCATTTTTTTATGGACATTTTTTAAATACAGAAAATATATTAAAAATACTTATGTATGTAAGAAAGTTGAGAAATAGAACATAGTTTTTGCTTTTACTTAGTTTTGTACTCAACATTTTTTTATAAATAATAAATTTATGTTCTTTTTTTAAACAACTCCTAGTGTAAATAAAACCATAAAAGGATTATTATATTATATTTTCAAAATGATTTAGCATTGTTATATAAGTTTTTTTTAATATTTTGGTAAATTTGACCAAGGGGACAATTTTTTAAGGGATTATTTAAAAAAATCCAAATGCCCACTAAATAAACAAAATTTGAAAAAAAAACAGATTTGTAGATTATGTTTTTGTTTTTACTTTTTCTTCTATAAATGTACAAGAATTTTTAAAATGACCCAAATGATATATCTCTTCTTACTCAGTTTTATTAAAAGTGATTTATTTCTTGTAATTAATGGTTAAAAAACGTAATCGAAGAAAATTCTTTGTTATCTGAGATTCATTTTAAATCTATTTGTTTTTTTTTCAGCAATTCCCTTAATCTGCTAAAATCAATTTCCCCATACCAATATATAATGTTGATATAAATCTGTTTTTTCCTTTACTTTTTACTTGGTTTTTCGTATATTCCCTTTGTCGAATGTTTATCTAAAATTGTAAAGGTGCATTTCGTATCAACATTTTTCTAAATAAAAATAAATTCCAAATATACAGTAAATACCTTTAAATATTGACAAAAAAAATTGTATTTATAGAAGTTTTATTTTATTTTATGACAGCCCGAATTTCTGAAAAATTTAACCATATACACTGTACAACATTTTACAGAAAATTGAAAGTTATGAAGGACTCAAATCGGCTTGATAACATTTATGCAATAGTAAACACTGACACTTATTTATAAACAACCGGTATAACCTAACTCAGGGCCGGTTTATCAATCTCTAGTTAAGTTCCAGTTAGTCTATCTGACGGTTAAATTTCATATCGATCGTTGTGAGAACAATGGTATCCATGGAAATTATCTACCAGATAACTAACTGCAACTTTAACTGGACATTGATAAACCGGCCCTTAATAAAGTTAAAAATTAACTCATAGGTTAAAGTTAATATTGGATATTTATTATAGCAATTTATAGCTAAGACCTTTTGCTGCCTCGTTGCGGTCTAATATTATTTTATTATTTAATACAAAATACACTAGAGGATAAAGCTGAGATTATTCTAAATTTCGGATAAAGGTCAAATGGCCTTTGGACCGAATAATTTAAATATATAATAACGGTTTCCGTACTGTAATTTATTAGGGATTTATATCTGTCAAAATGTGTATTATTTGTGTACAAAGTGTTTAGATTAGGTATACTAAAGTTATACCAAAAAATGTAATTATATTATTATAATTATTATATTATATTATTATTGTAATTATTATATTATATTATTATTGTAATCATTATGTATAAGGAATATTATTTTTGTTTAAAATAAATATTTTCTACTCCCATGGCGTTTTAGTTACGGTCTGAAGTTAGTTTTAAGTTAGTTGACAGTTGTCATTGACAATTTGTCAAGTTGGACAGTAACTAAATTTGTAGCGTCTTTAGTGTATTTTTTTAATCTACCTTGTATATATACTTTTATAAAAGTAAATTTAGTTATATAGCAGGATTACCAGGAATATGTGTTATCATTTAGTACAGGCATTTTAGGGACACCTTGTATACAAGTGTGAATGTATATGTAATAGCTTTACTTTTTAAGGACTTTTTTATTATCCTATTTATAGATTAATAACCCCATATATCATAAATATTACATAAAAATTTATTATGTCTATAATCACTTTTTCCTAACTACCATTAATTTTTGCTTTATATTTTGGCTCACAAATCATATTCGGTACATAACGCTTGATAATTTGCATATTTTTGAATTTTATTGATTCCAAAATGATTTTAGTTGCCATAAATAATATAGATGTTAAAAAAGACTTTATATCTAGGTTTTACAATAATGACAAAATTTTAAGAATAATTGTCAAATTATAATTTATATTGCGATTTAGGAATTTATTCTGC
Source organism: Brassicogethes aeneus (assembly GCA_921294245.1). Classification (NCBI taxonomy): domain Eukaryota; kingdom Metazoa; phylum Arthropoda; class Insecta; order Coleoptera; family Nitidulidae; genus Brassicogethes; species Brassicogethes aeneus. The sequence goes on along the minus strand of OV121135.1, from coordinate 5,234,412 downwards.
AATAACTTAACCTCAATTTTCAAATTGCAATTAATACATCACTCATAAATTTTTACTCGCTAGGCTGTAAAAAATTTAATTCGATTGGTCTAAATCATTTTAAGTGCCTAGGTTTATAATTAATTATTTTAGTAACAACAATAATGTTTACATTATAGACCGATTGAAGATTAATTATATTAACAGTAAAAAAATATTCTTTTCCAAATTTGTAAAAAGATCCACTCTCTATTTGGGTATAATAATGTTGCTTATTATGATACACAAGTAAAAAATATTTTTTGTACTTGAACAATGAAAATATTGTTCCACAATGTTCACATAATTAAATCCTTAAAAAATTTTATTGAAAGAAATAAAGGAAAATAATTTAATTGGGAAGACTGGGGCTAATTTTTTTGACACATGTAAGGTAGTAGGTATACGACAGGCCACTATGATTTCGTCAGCTAGTTGTTATTTATAATTTAAACTAAGTATAATGATTTACTTTTATTTTATTGTGGGACAAAATAATATGTGCAACTCGTGAAGAATGGTCGATTCGAAACTCGCATTCTTGCTACGCTAGTGCATCAAAATCAAATTGTCGTTCAGAATGGATTATTTTCCCCACAATTTAAAGTTTACTTAATTACCTTAAATATTGGAGCTTTTCCCTATAAAATATAATATTTTATTACATTAAAGAAGTACTCTAAATAATTATTTACTAGAAAAGTTTTAGCACTTGGAAATGTAAATAAAATTTTGTTTGAAGTGCAAATATAACATTTGAATGGTAATGTTAATGTATTTAATTAAACAGATAATTAATAATCAAATGTGATTAAACAGAATAAATCAATGATATTTAGTGCTCGGATATTAATTACACATAATGCAGCATTTTGATTATTTATTGGCGTTATTAAGGGGTTTGATGGCATTCATTTATGTGGGTGAAATTTTTGGTTTATTTCTAATCATTACATATACTGCCATACATAAAAATATATTTTGACAGGGTCAAAGGCTTTTTGCACATACACATTTTTAAGACATATTTAATAAAAAACATTTTTAAGGCAACAAACAATTTTGAGACATGTTTTTGTACATTTTTTGAATGTTTTATAAAATTTTAGACCTCACGGGGGAAACTGATTTTTTATAATATTACGAGGGTTTTCCATGACCTTTTAAATACACATTGACAAGTTGTGGCTTTAAGGCGTTTTAGTCACAGGCTGTAGTTAGCAACAGGTTTTTAGTCACAGGCTGAAGTTGGTTTTAAGTTAGTTTTTAGTTTAAATGTCAAATGTCAAATAATCGTTAAAATAAAGTGCCCTTCTTGTAAAATAATACTAAATGTAAAAATTATTTTATTATCTTAATACAAAAGTATTCATCATTTTCTCAACGCCAATATTTAAAAAGTTTATATGAACATTAAACTGACCCTTTCATTTTGCCCGCAGTAAACTAGATTTTACTTAATTTTGGGTGGAGACATAAATAACAAATAAATCATTTTCTTTACTTTCACTGTGAAAAACTGCTTCTATATCGGATTATACGGTCCATTTTTAAGGGATACATTTCAATTCACACATAAAAATTTGACATTTTACAGATTGTCGTAGAAAAAGTATAGTATGCAACCGGTTTATAAACTGTTCAATACACTCATTTAATTAAATTCGTGGCATTTATCAAACTTGATACATAATATACTATTAAAATAAATCTAAATATATCATTACAATAATTGTAAAAAAAATTTATTAACAAAGGAAAAGTGTGTAAAGCTTTAAAAAATACATATTAATTATTAATATGTATTTTTTAAAGCTTTACACACTTTTCCTTTGTTAATAAATTTTTTTATCCAATTTCAGTATTATTTGTTACATAATTATACAGGGTGTTTCACGTTCGTGGTCCATGAAAAGTTTCTGGGGAACCGCAAAAGATATCGATTTTAAATTTTTAAAGCGTTTATAATCCAATTAAGTCTATTTTTCTAAAATATTTTGAAGCAAATGCCATCAACTTTATTAATTAAGTAACATGCACAGAATGGCGTATTTATTTGTTAACCTTAAAAGACTGCTTAACCTTTCTCAATTGATTAATCTTTATTATGCTTATATTGAGTCAAGACTGTGATACTGTATTTGTTTCTGGGGAAGCTCACCTCTTTTTAAAAATGTATTTGTTTCACAGAATTTTTTTTTATATTAGAATTATAGCCGGTGTTTCTAGTCAGGAGTCATGTAGACAGATTTTTATCAATTTTAATATTTTAACTTTGTCCAGTCTGTATATTTTAGAATTAAGAATTTTTATTTACAAAAATTAATCTAAATTTAATTTAGTTAATCATTAGGTTGAGCCAAAAAACTAATCTTTTGAATTTATGGGTTTAAATGAACCTATATACCGAGAAAAAAATGTCCCTGCAAGGCAACTGAATATATTTTGATTTTTTTCACTTTTCAAAGCTTTCAAATATACGAATTTTTTTATGGTAAATATAATCTTGGGGTAGATTTTTTTAGGAAATTTTATGCTCTACAAGAATCAGCGATGTAAAATTTTTTATCGTAAACGGTTCAAAAGATATGGTATTTTTAATCAAAGAAGATTTTTTTACGTGTTATTTAAATGGGAAACTTTAAATGCTCACCGACACCTTTTAAAATTGAGCTGAAAATCCTGCCTTGCAGGGGCATTTTTTTCTCGGTATATATGTTCATTTTAACCTATAAATTCAATATGTTAGTTTTTTTGGCTCACCCTATTAATCATGTTAATAATTTTAATACAAGGAACAATAAAAAAATTTATATACCATTAACAAAACTTGATATTAAAGTTAATTCACCTAAGCATTTAGGATTAAAAATATTTAAAAATGTTTGTATGATGTTTTTGAATTTTTTCTTTTGTAACTTTGTAATATTTAATTATTTTAATTTAGCCCTTAAGTTAGTTGTAAGCATTTTTTATTGTGCATTTTTTTATTGACTATTTCTATACAAACTTATATTTGTCAAAATTGGAAAATAAGGTATTATTATTATTATTATTAATTATTATTATAGAACACCCCATATATTTTTACATTTTTAAATTTTATATAAAATTCTGAGTAAAATGACTAAACCATGTCCTATACCTAAAGTGAATAGATTTCGAGTTAAAGTTTTTATTTATACATGCATGTATAGTAAAGTATGCGCCTTGTTTTAACTTTTTTAGCCTCATATCTAAAAAGCGTAAATTTTACATTTTACATTTTTAAACAGATTTACATGAGGAACAATTTCAACAATGCATAAGTAATCAAGAAAACCTTTTTTTCGTGACCTTTGATATTTGGCGCCATTTGAAACATGTAGGGATTTTTTGAATTCTCGCCTAATTTGACTGGGCTGTATAATGTATAGTAAAAGGACAAAATTAAGGGAAAACTATTTAATTAAGGTATGCCCGTCTGGTTAGTCCTAGAACTAAATTTATATTAATATTATATGAAATGGTGTTAAAGTTGATAGTTATATGGAATACTGGAAATATCGTATATCTCCAACTTAATATATGCAAAAAGTTCAGACAGTCAATTACAGAGAAGCGTTCGTATCCATATTAAACTCGTCTCTAATAGGACCGACATCGAAGCTTTGAAAATCATTGGGGCAAAATAAATTAGTTAAAATGAGATGCACAATGAGGCGAAATTTGCCATTGTTGGGCCCTGAATGGCCTGTGATGAGCGAAAAAGTTCAACGCGGTTGAACAAACAAATGAATGGCGCGCTTTAAATATGGCGTGCTTCTTATTCTTCCTCTTTTTCCAAGCATCCTTAGATTAGAAAGATGTCATTTCCGGTTTAATTACTTTTTTTTTTAAGTCGGTTGTGCTTTGGAAAAATAGTTGCGAATATTTTATTTTATTCACCCTTTTACCGAAATGATTATTTATCAGGATTTATTTCAGGCGTCGCCTTTTAATTAAAATTTAAAATGCATTGCTTGAGAATATTTTACATTATTGGATTAAAACTAAATGTTTTAACAAAATTAAAAAAATGTTATAAAAAGTATTTTTTAGGATTTAATATTTTTTTCTACTCCCACCTTTAAAACGCTTACATGTTTCCATGTCACTAAGTGACCTTTTAAATACACATTGACAAGCTATGACCAAAAATTCGATTTCCCATATAAATTACACTGAAAAAATGATTTTTGGCTTCAACTCAATTTTTTGGTATTTCAATTTTTTTTTTTAATTCAGCTTTTGTAGGGAATCAAATTTGCTACAAAAAAGATCCTTTGAGCAAACGCTTTCCGACCAACAGTTGTAGAGCTGGAAAGGTAAATGTTAATAACAATTAACCACAAATTTCCTTTAGATTGAAATTTATTAATCTTACATTAAATATTATATAACAACAGAATTTATATAAAGCACATACATATATTATTAATTTTAGAAACTACGACACATCAGGGCCGTCTTTAACCTATTGGAGGCCCTGGGCATGTTAGGATAATGGGGCCCCTATGACTTTGACAGAACACTATTTTGTTAAAATAGACAAAGAAAGTAGATAAACAAGGTTAAATATTTATTTTTATTAATAATCACATGAAACGAATAGATAAATAATATTACATAGGTATTACTATATTAAGTACACAAAAGTACCTAACTTTTTATAGTATACTTCCTTTTCTATAAGCAGTTGATTTATAAGTATACTTACTTGTAAAAAAAGGGACTCTAGATTGTGAATTTACTTACATTGATATAACATTATTTTAAAATTAGTTAGGTAAAAGAAACACAAGTATTAATTTTTAAACCCCCAATTTAATTCAAGCATATTTGGTACAAATAAAATTATAAATAATAATACAAGTTACAAAAACAAACATAAAATAAACAATATGCAAATATGTACACTAAAAACATGATTCTAATAATCATATTTTATAAATAAATAATAAAGAATAAATAAAGAAAAACAATATTTTATTGATTTTTAAATAAAATTAGCTCATGTAGTTTTTGTCTAACATATTCTGGTTTTTCAGAAGCTTTTTTACCTTCCCAATTTAGTCTGGAGCTTAAAAATATAGCAATAATTTTTTTAATCAGAAGAATTCTATGATTGTCCAATATATCTTGGTTATATATATATAATACTGACTGTAAATTATAAAATACTTTATTACTTATATACATGGCACTATTTTTAAATTTAAATTTATTTGACATTTCGTCACCTGAGAATTATAGTGTTCTATCTGCATTTTCTTTTTTTTATTCAGGTTAGTCTTGTTTTAAGTCTTAAAGATGATATTGATCTATCTATATATAATTGGGGTAAAAATTGTAAAGTTTAAGGCTTAAACTGTACAATTTCTACCCCAATTATATATAGATAGAACAATATGCATCTTTAATACTTAAAACAAGACTAACCTGAATAAAAAAAAGAAAATGCAGATAGAATACTATAATTCTCAGGTGACGATTTGTCTAGTTAATTTTTCAGTTTCTTGACAAATTATAACTACATTGTATTTGATCTGAGGGGGGCCCCTGTCGATCCCGGGGCCCTGGGCACTTGCCCAAAGTGCTCAATGGGAAAGAGGGGTCTGCGACTCATATTTAGGAAATAAATATAAATTTTGAACTTTCCCGTTCAGCTGTATCATTCACGACGTGGAAAATTATAAGAATTGTTTAACAGGTATTTCAATGGAAAATATTTAAACTTGCTGATGAACCTTTTAAGACTGAAATAGGAGTTGAGATTTATATTTTGTTATAATCCAAGGAACTTGTAAGTCAAAGATCCTAAAATTAAAAAAAATAATATTTTTATATTACCCACATATACAATTTTTTTTTCCAACGAAAAAATTTAATATTCCCCCTTTTAGAATGTAGAACAAATCCAAGAACAATTGTAATAAAGCGTTCATAATAAAATTCCTCAATTTTCTGAAAAGTCATATACAAATAAATAGCTATATAAAATATATTATATCCCAGAGTATGACATTAAAAACCTTGAACCTAATAATCCATAATAAAATATTCTCACGAGTTCCTGACTGTAATTAAATTTAATTGTTTTTAAAACATTCATTTAGAATATACTCATCGCCGACAACAATTAATTTTGTTTTGCTTACATAGAAAACATCAATTAGGAAATATTTAAAAATAGGTATTTGGTGCATTAAGTACATTTTTGTATGATTTTTTCTAATTTTTAAAGAGTTTTGTAATAAAATCCAAGCCGGTGTGGTGAACTGCACTGTTTGACAGGTAACCCTGTACACAGAAAAAAAGGTTTGCCAACAATTATTTGTTTCATTTAACTAAATCTGTTGTTTCATTAGAGCCATTTAGTTATTTTAACAACCGCATTTAGTTATATTTTACAAGTATATATTTGGTTAAAACATTTATATAGTTAAAGTAACCTTTACCTACCAGTCCAATGTACTGAATACATTTGGTTGAATTGACTCAATATAATTTGTTACCCTAACTAGGTTAACGGCTTGGTACAACTTACCCATAGTGTTTGGCGCATTTTTATACCTAACAATAAAAATAAAATCTTGGTATTTGGAGTAGAAACATTTTTTTCTTAAGCCATTCATTCAATTTTCTTGACGCATTACTAGTATTATACCAGTGGTATTATTCCATAAAATTGAACATTCACCTCGCTAGATATAATAGTGCGTTTCACCAACTTAAAATACTTCCAGTATTGACAGCTGTTTTCACCTAATTAAAGTCTTTTTAGTATCGAACAACTTGCAGTGTCACACCAAAGCAAAGGACTACCTGAGCCTTATATACTATCCATGTAAATCAACAGAGGCGAGATTTAAGAACATCACCTGATCCACACCGGCTTTGCCGCGATCGGTACATACTATGCAACCAGGAATGCACGGCAAATTGTTTTAATCGTTTTAACAGAGTGCTTAAGGTTGAAGTAACTCTTATTTTACAAAAAACATATTTAGTAAACTGAACCATACAGCGGGTTGGTTTCACTAAAGTTTTCTAGGTTAATTTAACCAATTTAAAAAAATAAAATAACTATCTGGTTTGGTACCGTCAAACTAATCTTTGTTTATATTAATTAACCTTGATTTAAATAAATATGGGTCCACTAAATTAATATAGTTAAATTAACCATTCCTTTTTTTTCTGTGTACCATACACAAATATTTCACATACGTCAACACGTTCCCAATACTTTTATGAAAATATATATATATATACAACTTTATATAATAATAATTTAATCCTTTCCAAAAAAAATTTAAATCAAATTTTATTTAAATATAAACATATCCTTTGTTTTTCAAATCATCTATAATTAACAATTAGATTCGTGTTTATTTGTTTACTTTATTTCGAGTGATGATGTTTGATTAATCAATGACATGTCTACAATTAGCTGAAACGAATATGCATACGAATAAATTGGTTTTAACTCGTATGTGTGTATAAATAGAAAAACGGTCAGTCATAATGCGTTTTTGTCAATTACCATTAATTTACTCGCCTCTTCATGGCGTTAATGCTTAACAATTCGTTTCGTAGAAACTGACACTAAGAAGAAACTACAAATTTTAAATTTATAATTTGTAGCTAATGTGCCTCAACCCATAGCAATGTACAAGACTTTACCTAAAATAATTTATTTTATCTATTTTGCGTTCATAATGACTTCATTATAACACCGCTTTCGGTGCTGTAATGAGATACTTTAAACCACAATCAAACAAGGTCTGTTCTATCTCGTACTAAAACAAAAAATCACTGCAACACTGCACAGTTTAACGGCGGCCATTTTTGTTGTTTACAATTTTTGTGCTTATGGTTTGTGCTGTGTTTATACAGATTAATAATCGTTTTAAACTTGTTTTTCTCATAGTAAGCCTTAAAAGAGTCCTTAAAGTGCTAAGAACAACCAATTTACTCCTCTATTGTAAAAAATAAACTTTATTCTAGCAGGGCTGTCATAAAACTGTCAAATGTCAATTTTAAGGTTAAATTATAACCCACAAATTAACCTTCAAATTGTCATTTGACACCCCTGATAGAATAAGGTATATTTATTATAAAAGAGGAGTAAAATGGTTGTCCTTAGCACTTAAAGGCCTTATTTGAGGCTTACAAGTGCCTCTGTAAGAAACACAACGTTTAAAACAATTATTAAACAGCACAAACCCAAAGCACAAGAATTGTAATCAACAAAAATGGCCGCCGTTAAACTCTGTGCAGTGTTGCAGTGATTTTTAGTATTTTTAGCATTATATAGAACAGACCTTGTTGTGTGGATTGTGCTTTATAGGTGGTCTGTGTTTATAGGTACCACCTAAAATTTTGATTTTATAGGTTGTCTAAACAGCATACAAGTAAAATAATATTTTGTAAATTGGTTATAATATTTTTATAATTTTTCTAGTACTTACGAGACTTTTCTGGCAATAAATTTTGTTTAACACCAAAGAAAATCCTTTTTTTCTTCTTTAACATTAACAGCCGCTTATTGAAAATAAGTAAATTAAGGACGGCATGGCAAAGCGATTTTGATACCACCAATAACTGTTACCCCCATAGATTGTAAACTCTCCTACCATTGCCCTCTAGAGCTACAATACCTAAACTATATCTTTTTGTAAATTGCAGACGTCTGTACAAACGCTATTTGCAAATGTCAATGTCAATCATAATTATTGAAATTGATCATAGTTTTTGAATTTTTGCGCCTTAAAAGTGATAAAACGTCTTAATGGTTGTGAAATGTGTTGATGGGTGCGGAAATGTAACCAATTTGTAAGTATTGACTATCCTGCCGTCCTAAGCCAAAAAGACTCATCTCGTTATTATTATTAACTTATTCTCTTAGCAAAAAAGACTTGCTAATTAAATTGAACGTATCTTATGAAAAAAACAATAAAGCGCTATAATTTATAAAGTAAAAGTGTGGAGTTGCGTCTTTTTGGCTTAGCACGGCAGTATCGCTCTAGCGTAAAAATACTGTTTGTGAATTATGAATTATTTAGGATTGCTTGTTTAATGGTAATTTATTCCAGGCCAAGTCCAGGCTACTTATGGTTGTCCCAAAACCAAGTGTTGGGAAGATGGATTTTTCACGGTTGGTTAGAACTTGCTAAAAGTCCACACTCAAAAGCCTTGTACAAATTCCATAAATATATGTTAAGTTTAAAATCGTATAAGGAGCCTGGACTAAATTACCAAATTTTACAATATTCTCTAGAATTAAGACTAATATTTTTTAGGTTTGCATGTACATATAGATGTATGTATTTTATTTTATATTGTATTACTACTAAAATAAATAAATCTTATATACATACTTGTTTTTTTTTAATACAGTGCTGCTCAGTAAATACAATATATAAAGGCACCCTACGAAGCATCAACATTCAAATATGGCGCCAATATATGTTACAGAAATCTACTTCAATTTTTGGCATTGCTTAGGTATTGTAGACCTAGATGGCATCAATTTACTTTAGCCTTTTGCCGCTAGCACTAGTGCAGTTTCCAATCTATGGGATGTATTATCTTTGATACAAACTATCTAAAGTAAAATTCGACCAAATTAAATTTAAGGTATAAAATTCATTTTTTATAGAATTATTGCAAAATAGATAAAATAGCATAAAGAACTCATATCATAAGACCTTTTGTCGCACTCGTCCATTACAAGTTTTATAAATTGTCCGCGTGCGACAAAAAGACGTCTTATGACATTAGTTTTTTAATATACTATTTTTCCTAGATTAACACTTTAATTTTTAAAATTATAATTTTAATGCGTTTTTAGAATCTTTATAAATTTTCAGTATTTATTATCCATAAAAACCTGCTTCCACTTAACCATTTCAATCGTAGAATAAGGCACTTAATTTTAAAACACACATTAAATAAAAAAATAATAAAACGGCAAAAAGCTCGCAGACTGTACTTAGTAGCGAGATTAGATTAGCGCTGCATAATTTTTTTGCATTTCGCTGCTCTAAATTATTCAAATTGTGTTACTTTGCATTCTTTGTAACGCACACATTCTAAAATTATTAACTGAAACAAAGGACCGGCGAAAGGGGTTAAATAGCGCAAGCGGCATCCTCCTGAAAATCTTTTAACATATATACCAACCAAAATTAAGCGAAACATAAACACAACGTTGTAAACAATAATTCCTGAAATTTATTTCATGATGTTTTAAGATTTATTTTGATGTAGTACAAAACTACATTTTTGTTATAGAAACTTCTAATGGACCACGAATGTGAAACACCCTCTATACTATAAGACAAAAACACACTTAAGTTTGATAGACACAATTTTATCTCGGGAATCCCTTTAATATCTTTAAGGAAAGATAAAAACCAGAAGGATCCAGCAGCGAGTTACGACAAAGTTAAAGCCGAAACTTTAAACCTATTTGGAAAATTATGCGCATTACTTTTAAGTAGGGAGGAAACTAAAATAAATTATCCAATGTCACGCATTAAAATCCCCATAAAGATAAGAGATATTAAAGGAGTTATTAGCATAAGTTTGGGTTGAAAATCTTGACAAAATATGCTAATCAGTGTAATATCTGTTAGTTAATATTACTTAGAACATATTCCAAGCTCTACGCGAACATAGATTTAATCTTATGAAAAACATTAGTGACGTATACATGTTTTATTAAATTGTCAAGCATAATTCGTCGCGTAAGTTGCACGGGGTTCTAAATATACTTTTTGTCAAAATTAAGATACATCTGCAAAAAATCTGCATCGTTCAGTTTACAAATCTTTAATATTTAAGTAGTTCTTAGTAAAACGTGTCACAGTACTGTGACAAATTATTATATATTATATAGCTTAAAGCTACGGTTGCAAAAGATAAGTTTAAGCAAATATAATGTTCTTATAAATGGATGTGCATTAAAGATAAAGATTACATGAAAGCATTGTTGAATTAATACCGTGAAGCACAAGATTAAGAAACAAAATAGCTTTTTATTTTAATTTTTTTAAATTTATATTTTATTATTTTTGCATTTTATTTGTTTTTTATTAATTTTTATTAGCTGTTCATTTAATTACAAATAAAAGTTAACATCGCGTTTAATTATTTTAGGGTTACATGGTTATAATATAATATATATTATATTATTATATATTATATATATTATATAAGTAGTGTTTTTTAAATGTTTTACTAGAATTTTTAATTTTAGAATTTTTCTCAGATTTTTTATTTTTAACACGTTAGTAATAGATTTTTTCAAACTGTTTCACTTAAAAAACCCTTGCAATATAAATCATACTAATATGCAATCCATAAAAATTGCTCCATTGTAAAATTCACCAAAATGTACTTAAAACCTTGTGGAACGACAAGATTTTTTTTTAGATTACACAGCCGAATCTAAAAATTATCATTTTGCTCAATCAGACCAGTTTTATTACTGTACAAAAAACAGTTTAAATTTCAAGATATTGAAGTGTCTTACAGAAAACTTCCAATTTTTTTTATCAAACATATTTTTATAAAGATATTGGTAATGAAAAACTTCTCAACTAAAATTCTCCAAATTTCGCAGATCAGTTTTGATAAGACGGTTTAAGTTTCCCCTCGATAAAAATCAAATATATTTAACGATAATGCGCTACTTCCAATTTCGAGCAATTTGGCCAAATTTTATTGTGGAGCAGCTATGAAGTGCCTAGAAGATCGCGATTTTACGTCAACTCACTACAGGACCGTACTGTAATTTTAAGCCAAATAGACAGATTCAAATCTTGAATAAAATTTTAACCCACTTCCAATTTTTTTAAATAATAGTACTTTGTCTAACAGGCAGAGAAAACAGTTTATAGGCTTTCTCGCCGTGTTGTATATACAATTTTTACGAGCATTTAATAATTCTGGACTCTCTTAAAATGAATTAGTCAGAAATAGCTAATTATAAGTCATACTTGACTAATTGTTATATCGAAAAAGCAGTCACTAATAATTAGTTAAATTCTACTGAAAGAAATAGTCAAATTAGTAGATTTAAATTTAAAAAAAGTTCTTTCATAAAAATTTATTTTATTTGTCTATTAATATTGCTCATAATATTTTAAACTTAAATACATTTTTTGTGTTGCTGTTTAGAGCTAAACTTTTTACATCTTTACCATTTAAGCATGGAGCCTATATAAATTTAACTCAAACAATAATTTGTTGTTGGCCGCAAACGATTAAAGAAATTGGTAACTTTTAACAGAAATTGTCAAAAATTATGAGTAATCTTAAATTAGTAAAAAATAAAAAATAACTATTAAAACCAATTTATAAGTAAACAATGCTGGTACCAAATCAAATAGTAGAATTTTGACTTTTTCATTTTAAGAGAGATAGGTACTTACATTGAAATTATCGAGTACGACATTTTGTAGGTTTAACGTTTGACATATGTAATATTATAAACCCCCGCCCAACCAACCTATCCCTTGTCTATTAGACTGGGCCAAAAAAATCAACTATTTTTCTTTTGAAAAGTATATCAAAAATATGGTTTGGGGTGACAAAAAAAAATTATTGTGAAAGTTTGAGTCCATAATATTAAAATTAAGAGGTCTATCATCGCAATTTTAATTTTTTTTCCTCAGCAAGTTTTAGGCTCAGAACTCCCAAACCATTGAGTTTAACAAAATTAACTTAAAAATATTTTTTTAAGAAAATTAAATGATCTACAAAAAAAGTATTTCGCGTTTCCTTAAAATCATTTTAATCTTTTAAATTGGAATTTTGTAATTCATGTAAAAATCCCTCAGGAAAAAAATCTAAAATTGCGATGATGGACCTCTTAATATTAATATTATGGACTCAAACTTTCACCATATTTTTTTTGTCACCCCAAACAATATTTTCGATATACTTTCCAAAAAAAAAAAAAGTCGATTTTTTTGGCCCAGTCTATTGTCTATGTTATAGGTTATGAAAATGAATTTATTCTACAGTGAACTGTAAGTTTACATTTTCTTTGATGATTTCGAGTTAAACCTGGTAGATGGAACCACTTTTCCTAAGTTATTTCAATGGTTTTTTCATTATTGTACGGCGGTGTATAATAATTTGACTTTTGAACTGCGTACAAATTTGAAGATATAGAAAAATGAGTGTTATAATATAAAAATTGCTATCCGCTTGCAAAAAAATTCCTCTAAAAATGAATTGTCATAGCGAAAAAGCGGCCACTAATAAGTCAGTCATATAAAATTGTCCTCTGAATCCGAAAATGTCCTTAAAAGTTATAAAAGTAGAATAGTTTATAATTTTTGACGGTATTTTCGGATTCAGGGGCAATTTTACGCAAGAATTTGCTGTTAAATTTTGGGGATACCATGGTATCATTTTTGGCTTATTAATTTTTAGAGAGTACATTTTATTATTAAAAATTGCTAATTGATAATTTATTTAACAAAAATTAAAAGAAAAAAATTATTGCAATATCTACACATAAAAATTGTCATGCCACGTGCTTGCTCTAAACCCGGTACTGAATTTATCTGTCACCCTAAAGGAAACTCTGATTACCATGGAAATTCCAACCGGTATCCTGATTTAAAATGCGTAATCGATGCTTTGATGAATTTTTAGCTTGCGGCGAAAACTCCGGGACATTTTAAAATGCAATTTCACTTACTGCTGCCAAACCCAAATCTTGTCGGATTAAACGACTAAAAGACTAGATCACCACGAAATGCTTTGTCTGCAAAGTAAAATTTGTGAAGCCATTTCTTAATTAGTTACTTTTATTTTTACTTTCACACTTCTATTAAAAAGAAGATTTTTATGATATAACCTATAACCTAACCTAAAGGTATAACATAAATGAGGAGTGATTTTTCAAAAGGCCTTATTTCCATTTTTACTTGAATGTAATTTTTTGACAAAATCCCAAAGGTATGGTTAAAAGGCATATATTAACGGCGAAATATGACAGCAGGTCTGAAGTATTATTAAATATTCATCAGAATTTCTTTTTAAATAATCTATAATGCCCTAACCTATACAGGTTATAGTCATTTTTTTGAAAAATTGTTGCAAATGGAAATACGACCTTCTCAAAAATCACTCCTCCTTTAATGTAGGTATATGTAAAAAAAACAAATGTTAACAACATATTTAAAAATAAATACAAAAAATTATTATTAATAATTCCTAGGCATCCTAGGTATATGTAAAAAAAACAAATGTTAACAACATATTTAAAAATAAATACAAAAAATTATTATTAATAATTCCTATACATAAAAAAAAGATTTAATTTTATGAAAGCTGTAACAGTCAAAGTTTAACGAATATTTTAGATCACAACTTTAATAATTTATTTTGGTTATAAAATTGCATGACTCTAAATGTATTAATAATTACTTTAATTAACATTTTAATCGGTTAAAACGTCACACACTAAAGAAAGGCAAAATATGTATATTTTAATTTTACAATACAAAGGTAAAATACTTTGGTTTCCCCTACAAAAAATATTTAAACAAAATTTTATTTTAATTAAAATGTTATCGCTCTCATAGTTTTAATTTTAAAATGTAAACATTCATTCACGTTTACCTTTTTAATGAAATAATTTTTATTTAACTATATACAGTTATTTATTTTTAAATGATATGTGCATATGTATTTACCCTAATAAATTATTAATTAATTTTTTAATTTAAGTTTATGTTTGATAAAGAATTATAATTAATAATATTCAAATTTAAATATTTTAAAATATTAATAATTATGTGCAGATATTATCTATAAACTGCGTGGTGACATTTAATAATTCATTATTTTATTATTTACTTAATGAATTTATTTAATACACTATATGCCTGCTTAATAATTTAACACAATATTATTTACATATGTAAATACATTGGTTACATTGTTTGTTTAAATCTAGAGTTGTTTATAATGGAAGTTACTTTTTAATATTATGTAGACAACTAAAACAAACTATATTTTATTTACCTTTAAAAAGGACAAACTAACATCTATGTAGTATATAAAATTTTAATATTTGAATCATTTATCTTAAAGTTATTTTTGCTTATTCAAACTTATAAAAATGCCATTTTATAATGTAAAGTTTTTTCAGATTTGTGGCATCCGAGAATAATACAACACATCAGAAACGTAAGTATAGACGATAGACGCTAACTACTTTTTAACGAGTTTTCTATACTTTTTGCCGATACAAGCGAAAACTCGAGCATTTCCAGTTTTATATTTTATTCATATGTAAATTATTTTCGTACAAGAAAATTGGACCGGCTCACACAGTTTAGCCGAAAAGCGCTTTGAGAAGAAGCAAATTTACAGGAAAATTGTTATGTACATGTGGTGGAATTTTGCCAATTTTTGTTTTGTTACAGTAATAAAGTTTTATAACATATTTTAATATAAAGTTATACTCGTATTTATACTTAAAAAGTTAATTTTTTTTAAACCTGTTCGTGTTTTGATCCCGGCGCATTCGCCATTTTTTAATATTTAACGGCTTTAGATGAAATTTGCTTTGCAATGGGACGGGAACGGAACAAACAAAAAACACTTTGTTTTTATGTTACGTTGGTACATTTGGCGTTTTTAACTTAAAAAATATATAATCTTCAATTTTTTTTTTAAATACCTAGTGATATTATTAGTTTTACTTTGTAAGAAAAATTAAAATCGATTTTTTTTATCAATTAATGCGCAACAGGAAAGTTAGTCTCTGTGTATCGCCTCTTGTGTTGAGGGTTGAGGTTTCTTGGACATATTTCTATTTCAATTGCTTTACAGATGGTACATTTGGTCCTGTATTCGATGCTAACCAAGACCCTTGTTTTTTCAAAGTCAATTTCCCAATATCTCCAGTAACTGGTTAGTAACTAGTATTTTTCGAGTTTAATAATACAAAATGTAATATTTTATTGTATTTTTACAATATACTACATAAAATTACCGAAAACATATATATATTTTTTTTAAATCCAAAAACAGGTCAATTTATAAATTTATAAATTGACCTGTTTTTGGATTTTTTAAAAAAGTAAGTGGTTTTCAAAATACAGAAATTATTCCAGTTAAGGTTTCCACCCTGTATATATATTGGTTCCCAATTTTAATTTTTTTTCGAGTTTATGTGTTGTTAACAGTCCATGGGTTTGACGAACTGAATGTAAAAATGTGTATTTTAGAGTTTGCAATTGTTATCGTTTTAAAATTCTATCCGTGTTTTTTTAATTAATTTTTTGTTTGTTTCTGTTGCAATTTTATGATGTATTGACTATACATTTTTGGTTTAAATCTATCTGTTTTGTATTTATTTAACATTAATTTAATTAAATTTATTTTAATTAAAAATAAATATTTGGTTTTCATATAGGTACAATTTTAAAATTTAAAAAAATTAATGTTGACGGGTTTTATTGTAGATTATATTAAAACGTAATATATGTGATTTTAATTATTATTTACATATCTGCATATAATGGAAAATAAAAAAATCCAATCAATTAACTTTTAATATATATTTTAGTTTTTCGACTATTTAAGGCCTAAAATAGTTAAAATCTTAACTTTAACAAAATAAATACAATGTACGTAATAACCAAGGTATTTAATTAACTTTTCACATAAATTTCACTCAAAACAATCCTAAATACCTTAACTAAGATCTAATCGCATCGATATAAGCGCTCAGATATTATCTCGTTGAAGTGGCTTTGCCTGAGTAGTGTTTCGTATTTTCAGAGGAGTTAATTTAGAGAGCCTAAACCCGAAGGTTGAATCCTTTTATCAAATTGCCATGGCCACCATTTTGGATAATTTTGTTTAGTAAAGGGTTATGTGTATATGGTTACAGTTTGATTTATTAAAAGTATTGTTTTTGCATTTATTTTTGATGCAGATATTCTTTATTCTGTACTGAGTAATTTTGACAAAAATTTTGTTTGCAAATATTAATTTTAATAAAAACTTTTTTTAAACAAATAGATCTACTTTGTAGACCTTATATAAAATTTATAAATAGTAGTTTCAAAAGTTAATTATTAATAATTTAGGTAGAATTTATGGTAAAAATTACACTATAATTTTTCAATATGCATCTCATTAACAAAATCAATTTATTAAACGCTTGTTTAAACTTAATTTAGTTAAGCGCTTAAGCGAAATCGTACAAACTGGAAAATTCTATCCAACAGTAAGTAATTTTACATAAATCAAAATTGTAGCTAAAAGCTTCGACAACTTTGTCTGCTAAGCAAAATTTAATTTAAAACAGTCTAGATAATATAATATTATTAGTCAAATGAATATTGAAAGGCCTATTCTCTCATTCCGATTAACACATAAATTGCTGTCTCGTTTCAACCATTAATGCAATGAAAATCGTTTTCGCATTGTTCTCAAGTTAAGTTTACTTTTTATTCATCTACTTTTTGCTTTACATTTGGTTTGGATACAAGTATTTAAGTTCATTTTTGTGGTCTTAATTAAAATTTCCACTTTAAACAGAAAGTTTAGGCTACAAAATAAAATAAAATGTATTGCAGGATATACATACTCTTCCAGGGTACTGTCAGCACACTTAATCTAAAAATTACCATTATTTTGCTTAATTAATTGTTTTTAACATAATCAAATTCCTATAGGTATACCTATATATTAGGATGGTTAAAAAAACAACTATTTTTTTTCTGAAATTTGGCACTTAAATATCATCACAGTACCAAAAAAAAAATTATGTCATAAGTGCATTTTTTACTTCAATTTTAAGAAAATTCATTTACCTTATTATCAAAAATAAAAAAAATCATTCAAAAATCAAAATTACTACGTTCAATAAGACTTTTAAATTAATTCCACTGAAACACCTACTATTTCTGGAAAGAATTCATTAAAAAGGATTTTAATCAATCAAAAAGAATTTTAATGAATTTTTTCCAAAAATAGTAGGTGTTTCAGTGAAATTGATTTAAAATTAAAGTAAAAATTTTGTATGTCATTATTGCATTTATTAGTAAAAATGTGACATAAATTTAACTTCGGCTTTAAATAACTTTTGAACTGGTTGGTTTATCGATAAATGATAGGAGACATTTTTTGTAAAGCGTTTAATTTTCCACAATTTTCAACAATTTTCCACAAGAATATAAAGTTATAAAGTTATAAATCTGTTAATTAGTTTGTCAGCTAGAAAATTATAAAGAAACAAAACGAAATTTCCCATGTTATAATTAATATTAGAGGTCGCGCATCGAGAATTTCTATTTTCCATTTAAATTAAGAGCCCCGATTTTTACAGGCGTCTTTTTTTGGTACCTTGAAGATATTTCAGTGCGAAAATTCAGGAAAAAAAATAGTTGATTTTTTTGAACCAGCCTACTATACATATACATATGTATATTTTTTTTAATTATATAAACCAGGATTACTAGTAATGTAGCCACGGGTTATTAATTAACTAAAAGTTATTCCAATTTCCAAATCACCTGGCATATTTTGCCCAAAGAAAATAAAAATATTAAGAAAATTTGTACGCTTAATTTTCATATGTACGTTTGTCCGTTTTTCAATAAAATCGTCCGACAAGAAATGTTCTAATTTTCATGCATCCGTTTCACAAATAGAAATATTATTCACTTTACTAAATTTACCTAAATTGATACTGTCAAATTCAAATTTACACTCTCAAATTCTAACAAATTTTTGTATGGCTATTATATTGCATATAACAAACTGTGATGATTTTTATGATAATTCAGCGCAAGCAAATTACCCAAGAGATCGTTATTTGTGTTGCTAAGTTCATATTGTTATAATAATATTTCAGGATCAGATTGTATCCTCTAAATTGCATGAAATACGGCCTCGTACAGGCCATATTTTTCGTCGAGAAATCTTATTTATGTTAAAAACTTTTTGTCAAAATGATATACAGCAGTTTGAGCCTTAAAGTACGTACCTTTACTTTTTCACAACGTACGCAATAATTCAAGAACTTCAGACGTTTGAGTCTAGTAATATCACAGTTAATTCGTGTTAGTTGGCAAAATGGCCGAATAAAAAAATGTAATGGGAGTCTTTATGAAAGGGATGCTATGATATATGTCGCTTCTTATTTGTCTAGCAGTTAAGAGTATCGTAAAAAGTTAACTAAGGTTAAATTTGGGTTAAATGTATGGACTGATTGATAAGGGTTAGCAGCATTTATTATTCAATAAAAAATCATTTTAATGGAGAGTATATTTAGACGCAATTAATTATGCAACAAAGAGTTCACGTTAATATTTAATTTGTTAAGGGATACCAAGTTTGGTAAAATTATTCTCTATAAATAATATTTTCTGCGAACTTATTTTAAGTGTGGGCGATATATGAAACGGGAATTTGCCAATAACCCTTTTGAAAAATTACACCTACATACCTTTTTGATGATAAATTAAAAAAGTTATGCCCGTATATTGAGTTATATCTTGTGCCACGGGCCACTTTTTCGTGTAATTGTTTCTGAATTCAAACTGTTTCTGTTCGTGAAATTGCTTTGCTGTGTTAATAAACTGTAAATACTTTATTTTCTAATATTTTTATAAAAGGATTTTACAGTTTTGGTACACATAAACAAAGTCGATACCAAGTTAGCCCAGTAGCACAAAGATATTGGCCCAATATTTGTTTGATAATATTGGACCAAATATCTTTCGTCAGATTTTTTCTAGCATGGTCCAATATTGAAACCCAACATTGGCCCGAAGTTGTTTGTTCTTGGGTTATGTAGATCCCGAAGAAATCCTCTGCAATAAACTCACTCGATTAACTTAGCCATTATTTTTTACTTAGCAGATCAGCCCCACTCTAATAATTGTTTAGCTGTGTCATCACAGACGCACATCTCCAACTGATATTTGTAACCTATCGGTATTTATAGTTATCAAACGTGCGTAAGCAGTGGTGAGATGTACATCAACCATATTTGTTTATAACTTTGTTAATAAGTTTTGCTTTTAGAATTTTGTGTAGCAGGTATGTTTAATATTGGCCATTTTACCTATTAATTAAGTAAATAAAACTAATATTTGCCCATTGGGCATAGACGCGCCCCATATAGGACTAATTTTTTGTGCTACTGGCGTAAGGTTAGTATCAGTGTATTACTGACAAATCCCAACCGATTGTTCCCATCATAACGTCTTAAACGATAAATCAGTCAGTCCTGCTCCTGCTTAAATCGTTTGCAGGATCTTTCTGTGCAAAGCTCAGGATTTTGCCGTGTGGCGTTCCGATTCGCCGGCTGTCTCGCAGGAGAAGCAGCAGGAGCAGGGCCGGCAGGAATTAAACCGTTTCGGTCTGATGTATTTCTTTATTTCCCTGGCTTACTGATAAATTGGAATGGCTTTTAGTACTATTAAGGGTGTCTATTTAAAAACGAGCAATGCTCTATAAGCCTGAACCTTAAAAAGATATCAAAAATGACGTTCACTAAACAACCCCTGGGGCTGTAGCCACCACAACTTAAAGCTCTTAAAAATTGCCATTTAACAATACTATATATAGTATACTTTACACAACGGCTGAACGTGTTGAAATTATTTTTATCCGATATCGGTAGTAAAGTAGTCAACAATCGGCAGTAAAGTAGAACTTTACTGCCGATTTAATACGAGTATTGTATGCAACCCATTATACATTTTAAGATGTGTCTACTGCTCCTCAGCAGCAACCAAATAATATTTAAAAAAAGCACCCTCGCGGAGGTCGATTGGACCCATTTATAAAATGTTGTTTAATAAAAATAATAAGTTAATTTTATTAATTAGATTAAAAAATCGCCGCGGCGGGCAAATATATAATAACCGCCGCAACAAACAGTATACGTAGACACTTCCTACATTTAAATTACATTTGATTTGATCATCAAATGACATTTGATTTAATCATCAATATTAATTATTAGTATTAGTATTATTAAATGTGATTTCGGATAAAATTTAATATGCACCTCGTTATTAAAGTCATTTTTTATCACGAATGTGGAAAATAACCACAATTGCTTTGATATATAATTAACATTATTGATAGTGCACCAAATCGTTGTGGTCTACGAATTGCAGTTGCATTTAATGGACTACACCCTATACAAAATTTGCGGCATAAGTATGTTCAAGAGGTGGTTGCAAAATTTAGGCAAACGGGATCAGTGTGCAATTGAAAAATAAACCAACCTATGATACTCAATGAGGTTCTTGGTCAGTTTGGTGTGGATCCCACAATATCACTCCGTTTGGCATCTAGATTAACAGGGCTTTGACCTAAGTCTAAGAAAGGTGTTGAATCATCACAAATTTCACCTATTTAAAATGATAGGCGTTTAGAATTTTGTGAAATCATGACCAATAAAATAACAAATTAGATCAAAATACTAAAAGAAAATTGCTTCAGCAATGAGTGTACTTTTTATCTAAATGAAATTGTCTTTATTGGAGCAATGAAAACCCTTATATCATCAAAGAAAATCATATCCATTATCCTGAAAAACTGTCTGGGCAGAAATTATGGGGGATTGTATTATTGGTCCCTTATTTATTGACCAAAATTTGAATTGTCAAATTTATTTTGAAATGTTGGATGAAACAATACAGCCACTAATAATAAATGAACTATAAAATCAAAGAGGAGAGGATGAACTAGACCACCTCATTATATAATAATAGACTGTACTTTACTATTGTATAACTAGATAAAAACAAACACTATTTTTTGAGATTCACGAATTTATTTCAATTTTATTTTGACAATTTTTTCGCTAACAAATAAAATAAAAATAAATTCGTGAAACTCAAAAAACAGTGTTTGTTTTTATCTATAGATATATATGTATAACTATAGTTATACATTAGTGACATGGAGTTTCATCAAGTAAAGGTCGAAACAATAAAATATTTAAAAGACTGTACTTAAGTTTATTATACTTTTAGTAGAATTATTTTTTGCTCTCCAGTTTTTTTACAGTTTTGAACAAAAAATTTAGTTAAATATTTATACAAATTATTTTGCGAATTTTTAAAAAATTAAACTATTTTTTGTTCAGTAAAATAGCAATTAAGAGCTTTCTAATGAGGTATCACAAAGAGGCTGTTGCCTTTTAAAAAAATGAGTTGGAGTGGCTACAGCACCAGGGTCATTTTTGTGGTAATACTCCCCCTTCATATTTTTGGGAAATTTTTTTGTCCAGTTTTATATAGCATTGTGAAATAATACTACTGAAAAAAAAAATAGTTGCTTTGGTTTAATTTAAATGTAGATTGGTTTCTAGTTAAGTAATTGTAGAGTGTTATTAATATCTCATGGCGGATGACCTTGGGTGCGCAAAATTCTCAAATCCGTCATATCGCACAATTACTACATACTACATAGGGTAAACAATGCTGATATTTATTGACATATTTAGAAGTATTTCTGGAATAGAAATTCTATTATATTTGTTATAATATTATACCGTCTCTCAAGGTCAACAGCCATGAGATATTAATATCACTCTACCCTGATGAGTAAATTCAGTGTGCTAAATCGGACAAAAATGTTACCTTAATATTGCTTGCGAGAGCAGAGATTTTTATATTTGAATGAATTTGAAATAATGATTACGAAATAAATTTAATAATAATTAATAAACTGTTATAACTGTTATATTGTAATTAGAAAATTTTTAATTTAAATTTATGTTTTTAATTTAAAAAAATATGATTAATAACATATTTACCCACCAAAAATTGTATCAAACAATCTTTATTTACAAAATTATTTGGCAAACAAAACAACTAAAGAGTACAAGACATGAAAACCCAGTAATTTAGAAAAGTATACAATAAAAAAAAAAGTTTCATTTCAAATTGTTGTTTTCGCGAAGCAAACTTTCAATTGACGGGTAATTTGGCGGTGGATATCGTGTTAGACAGAGAGCCGGTGGAAATAATGTGGGGCCTTTAGCAAAGTGGCCACATAAATCACATCGGGGCTGCAATAAGACATTACGGCCGGTTATTATCCGGCGCCGAGGCTCAATTCACTGGCCAAATTAAACAACTCAACGTGAGGAGATTAGGTACCCCTACGCTACGCTTGCTTTATATTTTTTGTTTTTTTGTGCTAAAAGTTTTAAGTTATATAGTATACAGTGAAAAGTTTTAATAACACTGTGCGACAAAATAAGGGTCAACATTTCTCAGACGAAATCTGTTCACTAATTATAGAAGAATGCCTCCCCAAAAACATATTCCCTGAAGGATTTTGTTCGATTAGTTCGCGTTTTCAAGTAATTATTATTTAAACAAAAAAATTCAGTGACCGGCAAAAGTATGGGACAAATTCATTTAAAAAATTTCTTTTTTATTTAAAAAAAAAATCCTTAAACACGTCGATTTTGTTTTTCAATTCAGCACATTTTGATGTAAAATTTTGAAGATGATAAAGAGGACTTAATTTCAAATTCTTCTTGGAGCAATGATTCCGATGAAAGCGAGGAGCATTTAAATGAAAATAGAGAAGCTAAGAAGAAACGCTATAAATGAAAATTCATCGTTCTGTATATTGTTCTTTGCTTTTTCTTATATTTTAGATGCAAAATCTGCTTCCTAATTTGTAAATTTGTAATTTTAAGTTTGTTGTTTAGTTTTGTCGAAACATCATTAAAAACTATACATTTTCTACTTTTAATGATTAATATTTTCAAAACTATCAGCCCAAAAGGTTTACATACGCATATTACTAAAATCAGAATTTTATAATCTATTCGAATCTACAAAAAAAGTGGGGGTCCAATTTAAAAAAAAAATGGTCGACGTCATTGCTTTTACAAAAATGTCGGAAAATATTAAAATTTTATATGAAAATGTGCGGAATTGAAAAACAAAATAGACGGGTTCAAGGATTTTTTTTTAAATAAAAAGGGAATTTTTAAATGAATTTGTTCTATACTTTTGTCGGTCATTAATTTTTTTTGGTTAAATAACAATTACTTCAAAACGCGAATTAATGGAAGGAAATCCTTAAAGGAATATGTTTTTGGGGTGGCACTATTTCATAATCAGTAAACAGATATTATCTGAGATGTTTACTGTCGCACAGTGTAATTTAGGTACCAAAACAAAACTAAGACCAATATTTATATTTTTAAACCTGGCAGCATTGCCCTTAACACAATCCAGCAGTACACTGAGAAAAAAAGATGGTAAAATTTACTGTCCATTAAAAAAAATTTAAATGTGTAAAAAATGTTGTAATCGTCCATAATTAAACCTCTAACTTTAAGTCCCACAAGTCTAAATAACCTACGGCCAGTTACCCATTGTCTTCATTTTCAAATATACTGGAAAAGGTTCTAGAAATATTTGTTATCTTTTGACATTATACACGGTAAAATATTAGAGTTGATTTGTAACTGTAAAAGTTACATTACAAAATACACTAGGTAGCATTTAGTGCTTATTTACTTTATTAAACACATTTAAAGAATATGAACATTATTCATTGGTACATTCGCACTATTTATTATTAAAATAAATCAAAAGAGTACAAAAATTTAATGCGAGTGTTTATTACCCCTTAATGTGTTAAATAGTGAAAAATGTACACAACAGTGCATGCCAATTTCTTTGTCTGTTTTGATGTTACTAAGAGCAGTTTTTTCTTTACACTGCTAGTGCACATTGTATCACAATTAAAGTTAAATTACACTAATAGTGGCAAAATACACTTAAAAAACTGGTAATAACCGAAATGCATTTTAAAATGTTTGGTTGGTACCTATCTACCTACGCAGTGCATATCCGGAGACCGCGTTGTGGAAGTGTGGTATTTTTGTTCAGTTAGATTTTAATTACGGTGAATCCATAAGGGGACATTCTTATTTTTTGGTAAGTATTATACTTCCTTTTTCTTTAAGCCTTAATACTCAATAAATACCAATATGTTAAAAGGATTGGTATACCCGAAATATATTATATATCAATAATTTACGGCAGTAGGTCGGGTACTTGTAACATTAATAATATAAATACATACACACTTGATTTACTTTTTATTTTTAAGCGTAATGGTTGTTATATTAACCTAAACCTACATTTTTATTAATATTATGGAAAATTTATACACGTGTGGTAATTTCCCGACATACAGCTGCCTGACGCCTCTCTACCAATGGGATCACCCATTTTTTATAACAGAAAAATGGATTACTGATGAATTCTCAAGATAATCTGTTGCTTACAAGTTGACAGCCAGTAAAAATTGTATTGATCTAAAACTTTTACGTTTTAAGGAACCATTTTGCTTAAGCCAGCCATACGACTCAAATATAAAATTATATTTTAAAAGGCACCGATTTTGATAATTGTCATAGATTTTTGTTCCAAATAAATGTTTCTCTTTATTTACCTTTTCGTTTTATTCACTACCACCAATAGGTTTTACTCAAATAATAGTGTTAATTTACACTAGAAGTTTGCACTAAAATAGTAAAAGTACATTTCTAAAATTAGACCTTTTCCAAAGTAGTGTTAATTTACACCGAACAAAAGTGGGATTTTACCCAGGAAGTGTAGAAGTACACAATACAGTGTAAAATTACTTTATCCTTAGTGCTATAGTGTTAAATCATACTTTCTTACTTGGGGAAAATTACACTACAAATTAACTCTAATTGTAGTGTTATAAAACAACACTATTTAGTGTGGACCTGTGTGAACTCTAATTAGTGTTGCTTAGAGTTGATTTTTTTTTACTGTGTACCTCCAAACCAGTCAGGATTTTGTTCTTCTCATAGTTGTAACACTGCTTTACTAAGTATTACTGATGATATATTGAAGGCGTCTGATAACAAAAAATTAACATGTCTTGTCCTGCTCGATTATACAAAGCATTTGATACTATAAACCATAAGTTTCTTATATCAATTCTTAAGTATCAAACTTTTAGAAGTTTCATTAGAATTATTAAAGATGTTTTGGTGTAATAGAACTCAGGCGGTGCAATATAATGGTAAGTTATCAAATTTTCTTGAGATTGAATGTGGTGTCCCTCAAGGTTCTATTTTAGGATCATTATTATTTTCTATTTATATTGGTAATTTTAATTCAATATTAACCTTTGAAAAACATTTAAAATTAATCACTAGCACGATATTTTAACAATGAACCCCTTAAAATTCAAAATTGTGTTAAAAATTTGGGACTTTTAATGGATGAGGATCTGCGTTTTTCTGAGTATGTTTAAATTAAAACAAGTGATATTATCGCTGACTGCTTTTTCACTTCATTTTTGACATATTTATTTTTAAAGAGTACAAAAATGAACATTGTGTAAGCAAAATTCTTCCTAATGCCCTAATGGTGTTTTACGATGTTTTACATTAAAAGTTTGATTTTTAAGGTGTGCTAATGTGAACCGAAACCGTTTTACTTTTAAAATGGATTTTTTGTTAGTATACAGTCCAGGGGGCGATCGGGAAAGCGCTGGGAAAAAACTCGTGCTGCTTCCCTAGCATTGCGCCCATACTCCCCATAAATAATTATCATCGGCATATTCAAAAGGGGAAAACAACGTAAAATGATAAAAAATTACAGGAATAAAAATTGAGCAGTGTCACAATGAAGTGTATTTCAGTCGACCAAATATTTTACATATTATAATATTAACAAGACTAATAAATCGAAAAATATTTCCTACAACTACACTGCCCGTCAAAATTAACGCATAATAAGTAAAAAATTCTAACTCTAAAAGCCTTTACCAATCTTTATAAAATTTTGGATAAAAATACTTAATATTAAATAAAAGGGCTTTAAGGATATTTTTCGAAAAACCCTTGAAAACGTAAACTGAGATATAAGTTAAAGTATTTTTTCTACTCCCACCTTTAAAACGACCATTATCGTACGTTTCCATGACACTAAGTGACCTTTTAAATACACATTGACAAGTTATGGCTTTATGGCGTTTTAGTCACGGGCTGAAGTTAGCAACAGGTTTTTAGTCACGGGGTAAAATTAGTTTTAAGATAGTTGACAGTTGCCAAATGTCACACAATCGTTAAAATAAAGTGCATTTCTTGTAAAATAATACTAAATGTGAAAATTATTTTATTATCTCAATACAAAAATACAAAAGTATTAAATAGTTTCTTAACGCCAATATTTGAAAAGTTTATATGAACATTGTACTGACCTTTTAATTTCGCCGGCAGTAAACTTTAACTTAAATTCGGGCACAGTCTCCACTGTAAAGTGCTCATAAAACATTTTCTTTACTATCACTGTAAAAAAATGCCCATTTTCAAGAAATACATTTTGATTTATAACCTTTATAATCTGTGTTTATAAAATATAAAAATTTGACATTTGACGGTGATACAAAGATTCCCCTATTGTTTCAAAGATGGAGCTCCATTAAAATATTTGATTTAAATAAATAAGTATTTGTCGTAGAAAAAGTATAGTATGCACCTCGTTTATAAACTTTTCTATACACTAATTAATTTAAGAACTCGCGCGCAAGCTCGCCCTGTGCTTAAATTAAATTCGTGTATAAAATGGCGTTAATCAAACTTGATACATAATATACTATTTATGCAAAATTTTATAAAGATTGGTAAGGGCGTTTAAGAATTTTTTTAATTATTATACGTTAATTTTGACGGGCAGTGTATATGTCAACTAAAATAATATCCAAACTTTTTTTCAACCAATTTTCAAAACATGCTTATTCCCCAATTTAACATCACAAATGCTCAATAATTAATATCGGTCGAGTAAGTAAGCGTTATAAGCTAATTTAATATCACAATACGGCTGCAGAGAAAGATTTAATCAAACACCCTGGAGCACTAAAGTCAACAATCACTTAACTGCTGCATCGGTTGTAAGTATCTACACGTTTTGGCTACATAATGTAATTATGAACAACTGCACTAGGACAGCGGCTACATAACATCATCAGGTCAAACATATTTTTGTTATTTTTAGTTTTTTATTTACCATCACTATAAATATAGTCCAGTGCAGAAAGAAGCCTTTAAAAATGGTAAAAAGAGAAAAAAAATAACAGTAGGATAAAACCCTTTGGAAAAGGAGGGGAATATAATAAAAATGAAAGGAAAAATAAATTACGGGCGATCTGAGTTCGGGAAGTGGGAGGGGGGGGGTTTAAGGGTAAAAACTGGTTTATCTCGATTTCCGGCAAAACTACAAGTCCTATGGAAAAAAGTTAAATGTCAAAGTTGTATGTAATAAAAATATCTACAACTTTTGTATTTACAATTTTTTCACATAACCTCAAAATTTATGTGAAAAATTCAAAAAACCAAGTTTTTGGTTTTTTATTTTTATCTTTTTCAAAAAAAATTTCCAGGAAATTTGGTGAAAACTGATGGTGTAAAAAAATTTACATTACTATGGTAAAGGTTCTCAGAAAATACAAAAAATATTATAATGAATAACGTAATCAGAATGAAGTATCTAAATTCAATAGTATGATTTACATGTATTTTTATATTTTATGAGATTTTCTGGCATAAATGTTATTAGAATTTAATAAATAAACTTTTTAACTAAAAAAAATTGCAACAATCACATTTTTTTGATGAAATTGTACATAATGATTAAAATAAACTTTCGAATTCGAGTTTTTTTCGTTATTCATTATAATATTTTTTGCATTTTCTGAGAACATTTACCAAAGTAATGTATATTTTTTTACACCATCAGAAAGTAGAGATTTCAACGAACAAAAAGCACAACGACTTTTTGAAAAAAGCTGATATTTTGACGCGAGAATTTTCGATTGAAAATTAGGGTGCTTTTTTGATATTAAGTCAAAATAAGGCGAAATAATAAATATTTCAAATCAAATAAATTACAGTGGATTTGGGACATAAAAAGGTAAGTTTTTACCAAATTTCGTGGAAAAAAATTTTTTTTTGAAAAAGATAAAAATAAAAAACCAAAAACTTGGTTTTTTGAATTTTTCACATAAATTTTGAGGTTATGTAAAAAAATTGTAATTACAAAAGTTGTAGATCCTTTTATCACCTACAACTTTGCCATTTAACTTTTTTCCATAGGACTTGTAGTTTTGCCGGAAATCGAGATAAACCATTTTTTACCCTTAAAACCCCCCCTCCCACTTCCCGAAGTCAGATCGCCCGTAATTTATTTTTCCTTTCATTTTTATTATATTCTTCTCCTTTTCCAATGAGTTTCATCCTACTGTTATTTTTTTTGGTTTCAAAAATTATCGACCCTGGTCTAATAAGCCATAAATAAATGGTATAATGTTAAACTTTTACCACCATAAATTACAATAAAGTTTCTGTTTCCTAAAAAGTACGATAAAATAATAGTTGGGGGATAATAATCATTACACTGTCCAACAACAAAAAATTAATATTTTGCCCAAAAGAAATGTATGGAGTGAAACAGGAGCAAAGACCGTAAACAATGAGTTTAATGTTTGTCTATAGCAGTGAGCTCTCTAAAAATGAATTAGTCAAAAATGACTAATTGTCATAGCGAAAAAGCAGTCCCTAATTATAATCGTCAATATATACATATAGCAATAGCAATTTGTACATATAGTAACTAGTCAATTTTCATGTAAAATTGTCCCCTGAATCCGAAGTTGTCGTCAAAAGTTATTAAAGTAGATCAGTTTTTGAGATATAGACAATTCCATATTACATGGAAAATTGATTTGATTTTAATTTTCTGATTCAGGGGACAATTGTACATGAGAATTGACAGTTCAATGTTGGGGATATCATGGATTCCCAAGGATAACCATTAGGCAATATTTATTTTTTTAAATTTATGTGAAATTCTCGTCACTTATGCTAAAAAAAATTCTGTCAAAATTTATATGTTTCAACGTTAATAAAAAGGAAACAGTTCAATCTACAGACTGGACTCTGTAAGATGTTTTTTAGATAATTTAATGCTAAACAAGGACCAGTGATTGTTTATATAAAAAAAAAGTTCTACATAGTATGCAGGCGAAATAAATCTTAAAAAACTATTTTTTCATGTTAAAGCAATGTAAAATTTTATATTCGGTGACGGACTTTTTAAAATTAATATTAAGAGCTCAAATTTTGAATTTTTTAGCATAAGTGACGAGAATTTCACATGAATTTTTGACTAATTCATTTTTAGAGAGCCGGTTTTCGGGAAATTAAATTTTATAGTTTTTCATCGTTTCATGGCATATTCTTGGGCAAAATTGGATTGTTGTACAGTGTTATTATAATTATTATTAATAATGCTAAATTCTGGTTGTGATCTATCTGTCATTTATAAGTGCATGTGTATTCTTTATTCAATAATTTTTCTTTAATATTTTTACTGCTATAAATTTTTATGAAACAGAAATGTTAAATTGCGCAATTAAACATCAAGGCAATAATAAAGTGCCGAAAAGATCGTTTAATTAATTCGGAATTAATAATAATTTTAATTAGGATTTCTAGTTGGGTCCCATATGTTAGTAAACGACTTGGGAATTAGTTTCAAAAGAGGATAAAACTGGATTTAAATTAAGCAAATTAACAAGCGGTTTTGTAAATTATCACTGACCAAAAGTACTAATTAGTCTGTCGTTTTTTCGTTATTTTTAGCATTTATATATTATTATCAATACACTGAAAAAAAAATCTTGTATTAAATAAATTTATTTGATTCAAAACAATCTTTGCCTCATATATAACGAAGAGAATTTATTCTTTAAAATAGTAAAGTATTTTCTTAAATCATGTTGATTTACTTCAAGAATCTTTTCTTAATGCAAGAAAATTAAATTTCTTTAAATAAAACTTTGATTGTTTAAAAGCAAGAATATATTATTTTTGAAATAAGGCAGCAATATTTACTTAATTCAAGAAAATGTATTTTCTTTAACCAAATAATTGGTTGTTTTAAAGCAAGAATATGTTATTTTAAAAATAAGTGGTATTCCGTAATAAAAAAGATACTTACTTAATTTAGGAATACATTTTCTTAAAACAAAAATATGTGATATTGAAATAAATCAAGATATTTTCTATAAACCAATTTTGTTTTTAATTAGTAGATACAAGATTTAAAATTTTATTTCATTGATTACAAAATAATATTTATTTTAAAACAATGCAAGAAGTATCGTTAAGAATAAAATGTATCTATCTTAATTTTAAGCTATTTTTAGCAATGTTTCAAAAAATCTATCATTTTGTATTTAAAATCAATACAATTTTAAATAATGATAAACACTTGAAGGGGACTGGAGTAATTTTAAATATCCTGTAATTTTTTAAGGATTGTTGTCTAATCTTAAACAAAACTTTATATTTAAATACTTATGGATTATTCAAAATTAAGCCAAACTTACTGAAGGGCCAAAGTATATGTTGTATCGTGTCTAGGGTTAGAAAATAAAAAAACAAACGTAGAACAAACATATTTAGTTTATTTTTAATACAAGAAAAATCTAAAATGTATGCATACATTATTATAATTTAACATAGGGAACTTAATCATTATTATCGACATATTTTTCATTTTAAGTAATTTGTAATATTTTAAGCATAGTAGAAGAGCAATTACCAATTTTAAAAAATAATTTAGGGCTATTGCCAATGAACTCTACCCTATATGAATCAAAATTAATGTTATACCCCAAAGTGTGTAACAAAATTACTTCTAAAACAAAATCTTTTCAAATGTCATAAAATGAATTAAGTTAATTAACTTAAAATTATAGAGCCATACAAATCAGAGTGTTAAACACATAAGATATTTTGGTTATCACTGCAAAGCCTATTAATTTTAAGGCATCCTTAATGCGTATTGGTAAATATTTAAAAAATAAACCTACTCTCTAAAAGTTAAACAGTGAAATTTTCACTATTTCCGTCAGTGAGTTATTAATTCACTGTAAAATTAGTGTTTTTCAATATAAATTAGTGAAATTTTAACTTTTTTGAACTAGTGGTTTTGTATATACATATATAATCGCTACATGAAAAAGTGAGTATTCACTAATTGCTAGTGGTATACTTATCACTGCAGCAAATAGTTAATATGCACTGTCAATCAGTGAAAATTCACTGTTTAATTTTTAGAGAGTACCTACCTAAAAAATATTTTCACCCATAATATAACAAGTGGTATGATTATAATTGATGATATTTTCGAATAAAAAATCGAGCTGCAGATTTCACGAGTCCGCAGGACGAGTGAAATGTGCTGCTTCGGTTTCAATGAGTAAATATCATCGATAATTAATCATACCACGAGTTATATTTAGTGAGAAAATATAATGAATTTTGGGATTTAACGAATTGTCAGGTTGACATTTGAAATTAAAATGCGACGTAAAATATAAAAAGACTTTAATAAACCTTATTTATTCAAACTTACCTTAATTTTATTATAATAAAATTAAGGTAAGTTTGAATAAATAATATAATAATAATATAATAATTATCGTTTACACCAACCCATCGATCTTTTAGAGTTTATAATTCATTATTTTAATTATTTAACAAACACAGTATTAAAATGTCAACAAATCAAGAAAAGTGTCAAAATCCTTAGCAACGTGTAAACAAGGTGATAAAAAATATTGTCACCCATAATATAACAAGTGGTATGATTATCATCGATGATATTTTCGAATTGAAACCGAGCTGCAGATTTCACGAGTCCGCAGGACTAGTGAAATGTGCTGCTTCGGTTTCAATGAGTTAATATCTTCGATTATTAATCATACCACGAGTTATATTTAGTGAGAAAATATAATGAATTTTAGGAATTAAAAAATTTGTCAGATTGACATTTA
The DNA here is from genome assembly GCA_921294245.1 of Brassicogethes aeneus. Lineage (NCBI taxonomy): Eukaryota > Metazoa > Arthropoda > Insecta > Coleoptera > Nitidulidae > Brassicogethes > Brassicogethes aeneus. Next base: position 5,201,442 of record OV121135.1, on the reverse strand, counting down.
AAATTAAAATGTGCTTTAAAATATAAAAAGACTTTAATAAACCTTATTTATTCAAACTTACCTTAATTTCATTATCGTTTACACCAACCCATCGATCTTTTAGAGTTTATAATTCATTATTTTATTGATATATATCAAATACAGAATTTAAATGACAACAGATGTTAAATCAAACAAAGTGTCAAAATTCTTAGTAACGTGTAAACAAGATGATAAAAATTATTGCCGCTGTGATAAAATACGTCACTATGGAATACTGGCATTTTATTGGTTCTAATATTAATGAATTGTATTGTCGCTGTAATAAAATGCGTAACTATGGAATACTGGCATTTTATTGGTGCTAATTATAATGAATTGTATTGTCAAGAAAATATAAGAAATCTTTTTTTTTCAGTGTAATTATTCCAATATTGTTTTTTTATTATTTAGTGGTTCGTGGCTTTTAATAAACCCATAAAAAAATCTGGCTATTTGACACATCACCATCCAAAATTATAAAACCATAAAATATTTTCCTTAAAATAAAGTTTATTAATATTCTATAACTAACCTATGTAACTATCACTTTCTGACGTGGAAGTCTTAACAAAACATTTTTAAAATTTTATTTAAAAAAAAAAAACAATTTCCTGGCAGTTATATAGTATAATAAACACAATGATGACGGTGACACGAATTCGGTATATTCCCGTAGTTCGTTGAGGTTTTATTGGGTCGCGGGTTCGGATACCGGTCGGCTTTATGACATTTGTGCACGTTTTAGCTTGCATTTGAACATGATTTATATTATCCAACGAACGCTGTTAAATCTGTTATTATTTATTTTGCATTGCGTTTATTGCCTTTTGGCTTATAATTCAAATCCGTCGCAACGAATGGTTGTTCAGTTTCGTTTTTTACTCATTTAGGTAAATAAAAAAATTGTAACTGTTTTTTTAACATGGTAACTCGTTTATGTCTACTATTTAAGGTTATCCGGGCATGAGTTTTAGTGTTTCGATCGTGGTATAACTGTTTTCTATCCTACAGAATTAGATTTCATATGGGTATTAATTCCATTTTTAGGGGATTTTTTTATTATTTGGGTCATTTTCAAGGAACACCCGCTTTCAGGAAAATGAAGATCAAAATATTTTTTTTGCTTAAATTGACTTTTGGTTGGATTTTTATAAATGTTTAGAGTTTTGTTTACTTACATTTAAGACAGGCAGTGTACTTTTTAATTTTTTTTTACGTTTTTTTCAGAAAAATTTGTTTAGCTAGCTTTATATATCTCCACTGTGTTACCAATTTGAAATCCAAAATTTAATTCAATAAAAAAAGTTGTTATAAAAATAATTTGAAATAAAATGTACTTAGTTCACAAACTTTTGACTCCAATTTTTTATTTTATTTTTTATTAAAAATTGTATATTTTTTAAAAGAAACCATTCCGATTCTTTGTTAAAAAAACAATGCAATTAATATTTTCTTTTAGTCACTGTATTAGTGAATTAAACTCTAATTTATAAACACGTATTACCAAGTGATAGTGTATTAAAATCATTTTAAGTATTTTTTAACAAAAACTTAATCAGATAACGTAAAAAAGAAACTATATAGGGTGGTACGATTTTAGAGTAATGCATAAACAAAATCCCTTGTAGTGGTGCTCACTTGCAGAATAACAACTTAGATTTCTAAATTGTGGACACCCTTTTTCTTTGACTATAAGCTGGTTAAGGTCCCTTTTAGTACTTTTATATTGCGTGGAATTTTTCCTTGGATGTAATCTATATCATGAGTTGCAATTACAAATAATTTTAAATTGGGTAATCATAAACTTATTTTAATAAAAGTGACGTTAAATATTCACTTTGTTGTCGAAAAATTATATTGCGTTACCATAAGGTAACATAGTGGACTCGGTAACGCAGTGGACAAAGTTTTGTAAAACCATATTTAAAAAATAATAATAAGACATTATAGTCATTAATTACTCTCAATGAGCTTTAGTGCCCTAAAATAAACATAAACATGAAAAATAGTATTTTTTCTTACCTTATTTTTATTATTTTTTTGAGTAACTTAGCGGACAAACAATTATTACATTCGCGTTACCCGCACCTGTTTCAACCGATATCTTCTTCCTGATTGAATAAATAAATTCAGCTGGGTAATGTGTACGTCCGAACATCATTTGTTGATCACGTGAGTACCAAAAAAGTTGCCATATATATGTTTTTTTAATATTCTATCGGTAACGCGACGGACCTAACGCAACGGAAAAAATGTCTGGGACATGAGTCAAATATAAAAAAAGTAGATTAAAATTAATTTTTTTATATATAAACTGTTTAAGGATGTTATGGATTGCTATAAAGGAACACAAAGTTCTGGTTATTCAATATTTAAAAAGAAAACATGTATGTAAGTTTTATAAAACGCTAATGGGACATGCGAAAATGTGTGTTTCACAAGTTTCAAAATTAAAAAAAAATATTCTGAAATAACAAAAATTTTCTGAAAGAGTTTACTAAGGGCTTGTTAGGCTTTTTCTTGGTTTTTAAATCAATAAGATCCAATAATTTTTAACAAAGTTATTGGAATTCAAACTTACGGAGAGCGGAAGGCGGGTGTTTTTTGAAAACGACCCATTTCGCAACGTAATTGCATTGTTAGTTCATAAGGCGTTGTTATAGTGTATGTAAATGAATAAAAATCTATAACATCGCTTTTTAAAAATTTCGCCAATAACAGTCGCAACGCTTGGCAACGTCGTATTTGCTGTCTCTTTCACCCTTACGCTTGCTACATACGTTCTCACTCACACCTATGTAGCACCGGGCGAGAGCTTTCCTATCTGACGTCAGCGACGTTGCCAAGAATCTTCAGTGCAAGCGTCAAATTTCGTGAATTCATTGATTTAATCCAATATAACTTTTTCCTACCGACATGATCATTATGAAACTTCGCGTATCATGTTTTGAAATTACGCTCCACGATATACTCATTTTTCATTGCAATCCTATCATTACCAATAATTATTTCGGGGGAAAAAAGAGTAACAATCCACAATGTTTAAAATATCTGTGGTGTAAAGAGTAATCTTAAAATGGAGTCAAAATCCAACACCAAGTGATGTTAATATAAACACCATGAATTATAGTTGAAAATGTTACATACAACAAACACCAAAACGGTGTTTATCTAAAAATATTTGAGGAGTGCACCTATACAGAAAAAAACTATATTAATTTAGTTGACCCATAAGTATTTATTTAAATCAACTGTGGGAATGTTAATATAAACAAAGATAAGTTTGACGGTACTAAACCAGATAGTTAAATTGGTTAAATTAACCCAGAACACTTTAGTGAAACCAATGGTATGGTACAGTTTACTAAATATGTTGTTTGTAAAATAAAAGTTACTTCAACCTAAAGCACTCTGTTAAAACGATTAAAACAATTTGCCGTGCATTCCTGGTTGCATAGTGTGTACCGATCGCGGCAAAGGCGGTGTGGATCACGTGATATTCTTAAATCTCCCCTGTGTTGACTTACGTGAAGAGTATATAAGCTCACGTAGTCCTTTGCTTTGGTGTCACACTACAAGTTGTTCGATACTAAAGAGACCTTAAATAGGTGGAAACAGCTGTCAATACTTTAAGTATTTTAAGTTGGTGGAACGCACTAAAAACATTATCTCTAGCGAGTTGAAGGTTCAATTTTCTGGAATAATACCACTGGTAATGCGTCAAGGAACTTCCTGTTTCCTTTTTTTTCTGAGTAGTATGATTTAATTTGACCAAAAACACATAATATTTAACATTGAAAAGGAGTTCAATTTACACCAGGTAAAATTTATTTTAATACTAATTTGGTGTTAAAATGGTAATGAAATTTTGAATAGTGCACGTGCTGCCATAAGAACCCGTGTATTTTTACTCAACTTTGAAATGTATTTACTCGGCTTCCAACGACAAATATTTTTATTAAATTAAACAGGATGATGTGAAGCATCATAAAGAATTTATTTGTAAATTTTTATCACATTCTGATCATACGACACTCACTCCAGGACAACCTTAATCATGGAGCATTTGATAATTTTGAGTAATGGGCTCTATAATCAGATTATGTTAGACTTGGATAACGGCTTGATTAATTAGACCTTTTTTAGGAGTATTTCATGTCATGTGTCTTTGAAAAGATACTAAACCATCTCAATAATAACCCATTCTTTAATTGAAAATAAAGTGTGTTTTAATCATAATTTCCAATGATTCTATACATTCAATATCTAGATATCTTTTTTAGCTGAAAAATTCATCGATTTATTTTTCTTTCATTATAATTATTGATGTTCGCGTAGATTTGTAAAAGGTATTTAAATGCATCTCTGGATTCCATTGAAAGACGAGAAAGGCGAACAACAACAAAGTTCCCTCAAGTTCTATCCATTCCATCAATAACGATCTTAATTAAGAGGATTGAACGGGCTGAAAATAACGAACAAATAACCCCAAGCCAGGGCCGGAGCTAGAAGAAGGTTTATGCCCAAGGGGCACCTAGACAGAACTTAAGTATACTTATATGGTTTTATTAATAAGCATATTTTATAATTTTATATAACTTTTGATTTTGTTTAACCCCAAAAAAGTAATCAAACACTGTTAAAAATTTCTACTGTAATTTTACTAAACATAGTTAGGAAGTTTTTACGCACCACAATATAGTAATAATAAAACTCAGTTTTGTAAATTCACTACCCGATTCATTACAACTTAATTTGAGAAAATTACAAAACCTTTGTTGAAATTCACTAAGCATTTATTAAAAATTTATTTAGTAACAGTACTATATAGGTATTATAATTTTGCTAAAAAAATACTAAATATGTTTAGTAATTTTAAAATTGTGAATTGTAATTATACCATACAATTCATTCCAACGCAGTTTAAGAAAATTACAAAATATATTTTACAATTTTACTGAACTGAAGAAAATTCGTTTCTCAATATTACAACACAAATATTGTTATTTTGTACAACAAAGTACACTAAAAATATTTAGTAATTTACGAATAATGGTATTGTAATATTACTACGAAAAAAAAACCTGCAATTTTCTTAGTTTCTTTAAAAAACTTTCTTGACCCATTACTGTTCACCTCGCCAGAGTTTTGGTTTTAAGTGCGTTCCACCAACTTCAAATAACGACAGATAGATACGGGTCTTATCAATGTCGGGCAATTCGGTGTACACACCAAAAACGAAAGACACCTGAGCTTATGTACTGTCCACCTAAGTCAACCGAGGCGAGATGTAAGAACATCAAGTGATTGCCGCAATCGGTACATACTATGCATTTTACATAACATTATAGCAAATCAAATTACAAACAACGTTTGTAAATCTGAAATGCTTTTTATTAGAAACTGTCAAACTGTTTAGTAAAATTTCAATGCGTGTAGTATTATACATAATGATTGTAAAATTACAACTTAGTAGATTTCTCAACATGCCTTGGAAGATTACTCAAATTCTATTATAATTTTGTATTGGTATAGACTGATTTGTAATTTTACTTATTCTTTGTTTTGCAAAACAATTGTAATTTTAAAAAAATTTTAACAGTGTACATGATTAAAATGATATATATTAAAAATGCAAACAGAAGTTGTATAAAGTAAATAATGATTTGTAAATTTCCAAACACTTATTGTTCTATTGATAATCCTAGTAAAATTAAATTCCGAATATGTATGGAAATTTTACAAAGTTTCAAATTTAATTCTACAATACATAATTGTAAAATTACTATAAGTATCTGACAAAAACAAAAACATTGTAAAATTGGAACCTGTTTAGTACTTTGGCTATAACAAAATGTAATGTTACAACTAATGCGTATTAAAATTGCAATACAATACAACATTTTGTAATTTTACAATGCAACTGCTTAGTAAAAATGTAGTATGATACAAACTTTTTTAACAGTGAATGTACTTAAATCACACGATTACAGGGTATGTGGCACTATCTTGGAAAAAATAAAGGTCATAGCAATATCATCAAATTTTAATTAAGTTCACCCAAATAAAGGTATTTTGCCGAAAATGCGCCTTAACAGAACTCAGATTTAAATGCTGAACAATTTTGAAACATTATATTAGAAAAAAATACTAAACACAAATAAAAGCAAATGAGGAAGAATTTTTAAGGAAAAATTATATAGCTTTCCTAGAAAAGAGACTCTTGCTATGGCACTGTTTGCAACTTTGCCGTAAAGTGAATTCTAAAGTTTCATAAACAGCCTTCGACCGATTATTATGAAGTCAGATATTTGCATTGAAAAATCTTCATCGCTATTAAATTTCGAGAGAACCCATTATTGTTTTGTCGAAGAAAACGATAATGATTTGTTTAAAGGTTGAGAGCTTTGTCCTATTTTCACTGAACGAAGAAAAGCTTCCAGTTTAATTAGCTTTATTTCATTGATTTGTTGGCAACGATCTTTTCAATATGTTCCTATTATTATTGAATTTATATTACATGCTTGAAAACGTTTCAAGTGCAGAACTAATTTTATTATTTACTATGTGCAGATCTAATGGAAATTATAGTTTACCAAAGGGAAATAATTGGTACTGCATTCCCAAGTAACATTTTTAGTTTTATTATGATCTTCAAGAACGCTTTAAAACAAAATTTTGTTCTTGAAGGCCATAATAAAACTTTGAAGACCATAATAACACTAAAAATGTTATTTTTTGCTGGTGCCTGTGAATCGCTTTTTCTTAAATTCTGGTGGCTTGAAAACCGATAATGGTGGAGAGTCTATTTTATTCTATTTTTTCTTAGTATTTTGTCCTTTTACCAGAAATCAAAATTGGGGCGAAAGTGGCTTCGGGTCATCAAATTGTGTTTCTTCGTGAAACAATTTTCTGAACGGAAATCGGGCAATCAAAAATTACGAATTGAAGGGTTAAAGAATGCAGTCAATTTTTTATTTTTTGAATTAAAATAGTATATTAAAGTACAAGTTGCAGAAGGCCACATATTCTCGCACGAATTCGAAATTTGGCCTCGAGCGACGAAGGAGCGAGTGGACGAACGAATGAGTGCGAGAATAGCCTTCTGCAACGTGTGATTTATACTATTTTCTCGATTTTAACTTTTATTTAGGTTTTTTTAATTGTTTTGTGGTCGTTGTTAGTTGGGGGATTTTTCTCGCAAAATGTCAGTTGGCAACACAAAATGACAATATTTGTTATCCTGCACAAGTACAACCTGAACTGCACTTTTTCACATAAAACTTAAAATTTTGCATTAAAATGCATTGTTGGAGCAAACTTAATATTACAAAACAATAATAAAGGCTTCATTTTCAATAAAAGTAATGAATTTGAGGTTATTAAACAGTTTGACATTTTGGGGGTACCAATACTTAAAAACTAAATGTTACCAAAAATCGTTTAAGAATGAGCTTCATTCTTCAACGATTTTGCGTGCGAGAATATGACATTCTTACATAAAAATCGAGAATAGTATATTAAAGTACAAGTTGCAGAAGGCCACATATTCTCGCACGAATTCGAAATTTGGCCTCGAGCGACGAAGGAGCGAGTGGACGAACGAATGAGTGCGAGAATAGCCTTCTGCAACGTGTGATTTATACTATTTTCTCGATTTTAACTTTTATTTAGGTTTTTTTAATTGTTTTGTGGTCGTTGTTAGTTAGGGGATTTTTCTCGCAAAATGTCAGTTGGCAACACAAAATGACAATATTTGTTATCCTGCACAAGTACAACCTGAACTGCACTTTTACACATTAAACTTAAAATTTTGCATTAAAATGCATTGTTGGAGCAAACTTTATATTACAAAACAATAATAAAGGCTTCATTTTCAATAAAAGTAATGAATTTGAGGTTATTAATCAGTTTGACATTTTGGGGGTACCAATACTTAAAAACTAAATGTTACCAAAAATCGTTTAAGAATGAGCTTCATTCTTCAACGATTTTGCGTGCGAGAATATGACATTCTTACATAAAAATCGAGAAAAATATTTAATCGGTTTAAAATAATTTTAATATTTTTTACCCAAAGGGTTAAAAAGCTGATTTAAAATCGTGTCGTTAAAAATGTCCCAATATTTTTAACTTGTTTTTGCAGTTTCTAGTGGTTGGTGGTAAGCCATTTATTGTTATATGTAGGTACTTATAAAGTTATAGTCTATAGACGTAATAAAAAACACACGCTACACAGTAAAAAAATATTTGTTAATTTTAACCAAATGTTAACTAGATTTTATGTTAATCCAGGTCTACATAACTTTATGTTAAGTTTACAACCAACTGTAATCAGTTAACTAATTGAATAAGTAGTTTGTAATTATATAACAAACATTTTGTAGATTTAATAACAAAATCCTATGTCAATTTTTTAACCATTCTTCTTGTAATTTTGTATTTTTACAAACTTTTTGTAGACCCAGTAGCAAAAGTATTTTTTGTAACTCGCAAGTTAAATTAAAAGAATTTTGATAAGAAATGTTGCTTTTTTAGCCAATTTCCTAAACAAAAAAATTAACACATACCCATAGATTAATAACCAAATAAATGAACTCAAAAAAAACATACACACAATTAAATAACATAATTCTGAAATCATCAAATTATAAAGACATTTAGTTCAATATAATTTATCAGTACTACTACAACACTTACTGTAAAATATTTTACTTTGTTAAAATAATTACAAACCCTTGTTTTATACAAAAAATTATGTTAAAATTTTACAAAATAAAATTAACAAACTACAAACTCATGTTAACAAATCTGATTTTTATAACAGTGTATAAGCTAAGTATAGTATTCATAAATTGATTGAAAACAGCTGTTCAAATCTCATTTTTTCAACTATGTGTATTTGCCAAATTGCGATATAAATCTCTGTTGAAATGCATGTTTTTTTTGTAGTTTTCATAAAACCCTCTTTAAGCTGCAATTCTAAAAATATGCTTTTGCTTCATCATTTATTATTGTTTGTTTTTGTTAAGAGTGGATATAAAAATAATGTTTGTTGTGTTCTGTGTGCGCAATGTTTTCCTGATTTTATGGAACTACTAAACTAATAAAAACACATTTAACTTAATAATAAAAACTATTTTTATAAAAAAAATGCATTTAAAAAATGTCTTAAAATTATACATTTTCCAAACAGAAAAAAATAAATTTAATATAATTATTTTTGAACAAATCAATACTTTAAATTAACCTTGTGTTACTTCATTTGTGCATAAAAAACATGATAGAAGATCATTTAAATGTAAAGTACTCATCAAATATTATTTTGTATTTTTTAAATTTAATGGAAATGGCAAACTATAAATTTTAAAATGTAATAACCCTATAAAACACTTAAAATAAAACTATTAATAATTTCTAGATCATAAAACCGCGTTTATTTTAAGAATTATAACGCTGAGAAAAATTATAAAAATCAATCTTTCCAAGTTTCTTTTGTTTAATATTCAAAAGAAAAGTGCAGCGAGAAAAGGATTATAAATGCTAAACCAGCTTAATTTTCTCCAGCATTTGTCTTTCTTACAAACTGAATTTTTAAATTTAAATTACCACTTAAAATACCAGATATAAGTACGTTATTTTTTGTCGTGTTAATATTTGATTTAAATTTAATTCTAAAAAATTGATTATTGATCGGTATAAAAATGTACCTAGAGGTTTTTCCTAATTTAACTAACTATGTATCTCTAAAGATAAACTGTAGAACCCATGCTCAGCCAAAAAGCATAATTTTAAAGGAAATGCAATTTCTGATGGGTTTAGGTATACATTTTTTTGTTCTAAAATCCCACATAGATTATGCTTTTAAAACAAATAACAAAACACGATACAATTGAGAGTCAAATTTATAAACTAAATATTTCGTGCACATTTTAATTCAAAAAGCATTTTAATTGGATTCCTGAATTCGAATATATTTTGTTGTTATTCAATATATTTTAAATAAAAATAAAAAAATTTGATACAAATAATATATAATCATACACATATTATGTACATATGGGCGATTCCATGATTACTAACGGGACCAACAGAAAGAAAACAAAATGTTTATGAAAATTTTTGAATATTTTTATTATAGTTCTCAGCAATAATATTAGGTAATAATAACTATCTTAAAATTATTATTATAGGAACAACATATCTTCAAAATATTCATAAAACATTTTGTCTTCTTTCTTTTTGTCCCGTTAGTAATCATGGAATCGCCCATATGTAAAAAGTACATTTATTTATGTGTTAACTTTGTTTGAGGGCCCTTTGCAGTTTCGATTACATGCACATATGATTAAATTAATTAAATTTTATATTACACAGGTCTGCAATGAAAAAGTTTTTTGAATACTTTTATATAAAACGTATGGATTTTGACCTACTTGAATCTTTGAAATATCTCAGTTAGTAAAAATGTTTAAAATAAAAATTAAATGATTCAAGGGGGGAAATCAATCAGTACTAAAATTGTTCCTCATACTCTCCTCCTTATAGGGGGAACAGGGGGTAATTTTAAAATTTCTAATAGAACACATTTTTTCATATTTATAATGGATGGCGCTGTAATAAAAAAAATGTTCAACCGAAAAAGCAACAGTCACAGGTGAAAATAATGAATTAACAGCAACGGCCGCTAATCCTCATGCAAGCACACGAGAATTATCTAGAGATTTGGGAATACCCTAGAGCAGTGTTATCAGAATATTAAAACGAAATAAATAAATAAATAAATTTAAAACATATTTGGTAGTAGTACGAGGTGTATTCAGAAAATAACGGGAATTGTTAAATTTCGCGGGTTCGGAGGGTCCGGTTGTCATTTCAATTTTCTTTATTATGTTGGTATACATGCCCCCAAAGTATGATATTTTACTTTGTCTATGGCAGCCGCTAAGGTTAGACGTGTTTTATGAGCTCGGAGATTTTTCGTTCGTTAAAAGAAATGGATCAAAGAATTAGTATCCAATTTTGCTTAAAAAATGAAATAAGTTCTGTGAAATGTTAACAAAGGCCTAAAGTGAGTCTGCTATAAGTAAAACAAGAGTTAACAAGTGGTATAAGAGTTTCCAAGATGGCCGTGAAGACGTTGAAGATGACGAACGCCCCGAACACACAAGCCCATTAACAACCAATAAAAAGATGGAAAAAGTGAAAGAAATGGTTATAAACCATCATAGAAGTCGCTGATGATGTTGGTATATCGATTGACTCATCCCATGAAATTTTTTTGAATGTTTTGGGTATGAAACGCGTGGCAGCAAAATTTGTTCTAAAATTGTTAAATTTTGAACAACATTTTTGGCCAAAAACAATACTGTAATGATGCCCCAGCCTCCATATTCGCCAGACATGTCTCTGTCTGACTTTTTCCTATTCCCAAAAATAAAGAGAACCTTAAAGGGACGTCGTTTTGCAAGCATAGATAACATTAAAAGCGCATTGCTGAAAGAACTAAAGGCTATCCAAAAGATCGAGTTTTAGAAGTGTTTCGAGTATTGGAAGAAGAGCTGGCACATGTGCATAATATCCAATGGGGACTATTTTGAAGGCGACAACATTAATGTAGACGAATAAATAAATATTTGTTTCAAAAAACGAAAATTCTCGATATTTTCTGAACACACCTCGTATTTCAAAGTTTCAAGTTAAATGACTCACCCTGTATATATAACTTTTTATTTCAAATGTAACACCCGGTATGTTTTCACATAATCAAATAGTAAATTAAAAAACCTTTCGATTAATGTTACTATTCCCTATACCTAAAGTTAATAATTTCAGAGATATTTAACAATTTCTAAAATTTTAAATATTATAATTAATAAGCTTGAGCAATAATTTATCCTGTTAGCAACAAACCTCATAAAGCGCTTAAGTTCTTTTTCAATTAATAGTATTTTCCTTGTTTAAGAAGAATATCAGCAATTTCCAGGGCCAAAACTTATTAGATATAATCCATTAAAATTGTCGATGGTCTCCAGCCAACTTTCTTAATTCAATAATCGATATAAAACCGACCGTGACAGAAACGGAGCCGCAAAACTATTCTGTCCTTTTTCTTCCTTCAAGTAAAGTAATCATTTTATCAAGAAGGATTCCTCCAATTATACTGCCTTACTTATTCAAACTTTTCCTGTTGGTTTAATAACTATTGGGCTATTTATTTCAAATCGCCTGGGTACAAAAAATTTATATTAATAATAATAATAATAATAAGGTTTGTTTAATATAAATCCCGTATGGTCTAGGTGTTGAGATATCTAGCTCTTAATATGACAAGGTTTTTTCTTTTTTTTCTTAAATAATTACTTGATGTACCTAAATATTGTAATGTAATTATTATTAAAATTAAGAAGACAAAATAAAAGTCGTTTAAAATACAAATTTTTTTAAATAAAATTTGGTTTCTGTTCTTGGTTATGAGCAATCCTTGGATAATACTTAAATGGATCTTTGTTGTTTGTTATGAGAACATAGATAATATAATAAATATACTGTTCCAGACCGGGCCAGTCACTTTTTCAAACAGTTTCTGAAATATCTGTGTTTTCTAAATTTGAATGCAAGGGAAGTGACGAGTATGCCAGGGTACTAATTAAATACATAATTTATTGGAAAATATAAGATTTATTGCAACTTTGAGCATATTATACATTAAATATCAGAGGCGGCTGGTGGATTTGGGTATACCGATATCTCAATTATTAGATATTTATATTTATTTTATCAGAAATTTATATGAGTTTATAATGACACAAGTTCTGCGCAAGGAGAATTTAAATTGAAGTTTGCGAAAAAAAGATAACCGAAACATCGAACATGGAACTGACGACACGGTACTGATGAATGGGATACAAATGTGAGATTATAATTGGGAATTAGGTTTTTTACTGATATTTTTTATTAGTGGATGCTACTTATCAACAAATCACATATAGCCTTTTATAAATTACAATGAAATATAACTACTCAAATTTTGACTGGAACTATACGTGCATTCACCACAACTTCGCCGCTTGCATTGTTTTCAACATGACTGTCGTGCGAAGGACGGGCTTTGTAGGTAATTTTTTACCAACACTTGAGTTAAAACGAGGACGACGTTTAAACTTCAATATTTCGCAGGAATTTTGAATTTTAACATTGGACACAGAACTGACGGGTAAAACTGAGTACAAAGATTATCAATTTTTTTAAAATTGCTATTATTCGAAACCATAATAAAATATGAAAAATAAATTATTTAATGTTTTATAGTTTGTAGTGAATTGAAATGTTTTAAATATTTATTGTTTTTCTACAAACGTGCTTTTGAAAAAATACATTAAAATTGTGTGGACAAGTTAAAAAAACCTGGATCTTTTGTAATACACTAAAATATTTACAAAAAATATTAAAATACCTACTCTATTGACTGATGACATCAAGTTGTCCAACTTTTGTAGTATCACCCATATAGTTTTTTAAAGAGAGTTGTTTCCAGTGAGTATCTGACGCTATCCAAGAAGCAATTTTGTCTGAATTTCCAGTTTCTCCAATACATTTGACAGAGGATAAAGGATGTTACGTATGTCCCCTTAAAATACTTCGACGTTGATAAAATAATACTCGTAAAAGTTGATGCGAAGTCGATATCTTTTTTTGTTGTTTTAAAGGATAATAGCCAGATTTTCCAGATTCCCTTTCTGGAAAAACCGTGACCGTTAAACTAAATAAAAAATAATGGAAAAATTCTTGGTGTGACGTTTTAATCTAATCTACGCGTAAAACTACCTAATAGAAGTTTTTTCTAAATAAATACTCGTACCTCTACAAATATAGTTTTTTTGTAATATAATATTTACATATATTAACTTACTTGCATCTGATCCACTTACATTAGGATGATTACATTACATGTTCATTAGATAAAATACAATGTTTTATTGTATCTTTGTTTATTTGCTCATAGGATGTTGTAAAGTAAACAAAAAGAAAAGCCTTCACTTTTTCAATTATTTGCAGAATCAAGAAATAGATTGGCCTGAATGAAAAAACAAACACACCAAGTTTCAAACAAAAGTTTTGATTTGCATTTGCTTTGCTCTATACTATAGAGACGATATAAAGCAAAAAATGCAAATAAAACATAGTAGACAAAATAACTTTGTATAACAATGATCGATAATCTTAAGTTATTTTTTTTATATTTGAAATAACAAAGTTAATGTCACTTTCGATTAAACCAGAAGTGTAGTTTAAAATAATAGAGAAAAATAGACTTAAATGGATTATTAACGCTTTTAATATTTCAAATCGATATCTTTTCTTGTTCCCCAGAAACTAATGGACTACGAATAAGAAACACTCTGTATAAATAGCAAATAAATCAAGTAAATTATGAGCATACAAATATTGATATAGACTTTATAAACTCAATAAATGTATTGGACTTTTAAAACTTTTCTGGAAACTGTCCAAAATAAAAAAAACATCTAAAATATATTTTATTTTTCGGTTTTTAAAATCATTAAATATTTACTACTTAATAATTTTGCTTAAAAAAAAATTAAATTCAAATAAGGCAAAATAAAAAAATGTGGCGTCAAACTTTTTAATTAAAGCAACCCCAAATAATCGAACTGCTGATTTTTAATCAAAATGTTGTTTTTATGGTGGAATGGCTTAAAAAAGCTAAGAGACGATCAGTATTTTAATAATGAAGGAAAAAACAGGGAATTTGATGTTGTTTTTATAAAATCCTTATTAAAATATGAGTTTGAATATTCATATCTATCAAAAGAATTTAAAAAAAGGTGATTGATATTAAAAACACTTCTTGAAAAATTAAAAACCAGTAGATGGTGGGCGTTTTTGAACAAATTATTACAAAAAAATATAAATTATATTAAAGTAAACAGTTGGAAAAATGTTTTTTTACAAATAAACGTATCCAAACATTAACCTGCACTTTGCAAATACTCTTTATAATACTTTAAAAGTTTAAGAGTTTTTTTTAGAAATTGTATGATTTTAAATAAAACAACATTAACCTTCACATTGCAAATACTCTTTAAAAGTTTAAGAGTTTTTTTTAGAAATTGTATGATTGATTTATGTATTATTTAAAATCATACATAAATCAATGTATTATTTAAAATCATACAATTTCTAAAAAAACTCTTAAACTTTTAAAGAGTATTTGCAATGTGAAGGTTAATGTTTTTCAACTTGACATTGTATATTAGTGTGGAGCGAAATATGAATATTATTAAAATTGAAAACGCCTGTATAAAGAAAACTTGTGTATGATAAAAATAAATATTTTGGTGAAAAAAAATCTAAAATATAAAATTCAGACAAGGGCAGAAAACTAATGTTTTTCAACTTGACATTGTATATTAGTGTGGAGCGAAATATGAATATTATTAAAATTGAAAACGCATGTATGATAAAAATAAATATTTTGGTAAAAAAAAATCTAAAATATAAAATTCAGACAAGGGCAGAAAACGATTAAATTTTTTTTTTTGAGCCAATTGATATTTTAAGAGCATAATTACTTTTACAAAATTGGGCACATTGATTTAAAAAAAAGCTAAATGGGGTCAATTTTAAAAATACAAATTATTTCATATTTGACACTGACTGGGGGTCCGCCCATTTCGCTTTTTTTTAAATCAAAATGTCAAATTTTGGAAAAGTTACTGAAGTTCAAAATAAACATGTTGGTGAAAAAATATATATTTTTAAATTCCTTCCACTGCCGCAGAGCCATGGCAAACACAAAAATTATAGTTATAATTTCAGATGGGGCAAAAAAGGGTAGTAATATAAATATATATTTTTTTAGCCAAGTTGTTTATATAAATTTAAAAAAAAACAACCAAAATGGGCGGACAACCAGTCAATGTTAAATATGAAAATGAAAATATTTGTATTTTTAAAATTGACCGGGGGCCCCCATTTACCTTTTTTTTTGAAAATAAATGCGCCCAATTTTGGAAAAGTTAGTTATGCTCTAAAAATCTTGTCTCAAAAAATGATTTTTAACCGTTTAGTGCCTTTGTCTGAATTTTATGATTTTTATATTTAGGATAGCTCTGGGGCGGTGGTTTAGTTTTAAAATTTAGAGTTTAGAATATTTTTTATTAATTAAAGTAAGAGTTGTAATTTATTTTCTTTAAGCCCTTCCCAACTATAATGGATGGTTACTTTATTTTCGTATAGATGTCGCTTTAAACAGATATTTAATTTAAAGCATTTTTTAAATAATATTAAGTATTTGTCATAGAAAAAGTATATTATGCAACTCGTTTATAAACTTTTCGAGGCACTCATTACATAAATTAAATTCGTGTCTAAAATGACATTTATCAAACTTGATACCTAATATAATATTAAAATCTGTAAAATCTGAGAACAGCAAAATGATTTGAAACTACAAAATTTCAATAAATTTATTATTAATGAGAACTTTTAGATTTTAATTATGCTTGAGCAGGTGTAAGCCAATTAATTTCAACTTTACGATTTATTGGGAAAACTTTGAAACAATATAAAGCACCAATTAAACAGCGAAAATTAAAATCAAAATAAAAATTAAGAGTCTGCTTTGTTTAAAAGTGTAATGCAAACCAAACTGTATTATATTATAAGACAAAGAAAAATAATGGGTAAAAAGCTTTACAGTTCATATAATATTACTATACAAAATTAAACAAAGTTATGGCAATTTTTGGTTTATTTTAGCAATACAACAAAGTTAATACACATACTAAAAGTATTTTGCAGCTTCCACATAAAGTTTATTTGCTTCTTAAAACGTATCGTTCCTTATGAAAGAAGCTGTACAAAACATAAATTAAATTCACCTCATTTTCAAGCTTAAAACGCGACTATAGCAAAATTTGTGTTAAGAAAAAGTTTCTCACAGGTAAAGTAAATAATTTGTATGAAGACAAAAGTCAGAAAGTTTACTTGTGTTTCTTGAAATTTTCGACTTTACTCTCTATATAAAATGATCTCTATAGAAAGTTTATTATCAATCAGAGCACGTTATTCTCCACAGCGCACTTGGTGAAATGAAGTCTGCCGTGCTTTGATTGGTTTAATCACAATATTAAAGAAAAACACCCTTGAACGATTTAAAATGGAAAAAACCAAAATTCAAAAATTTGACATTATAAGCTTAAAAAATGTCTTTTGTCGCCACTTTAATTAAAAGTAGCAAATCACAAAATATTTAAATTGATAGACCTAAAATTGCGTAGCGAACGAACGATGAGTTTACTAAAACAGCCGCATTGCGCTAATGCCATCGGTTAACCTAATCTTTATTTGCATTCGGTCGCTCGTATTCGATGCAAATCCTTGTCTTGGCTCTGTCACAGGAAAATTCACTACAAACAATACACTTCCTTGTACCTACGTAAGTCAAATAGTATGACCTTTTGCAACACTGTCCATTAGGGTCATAATAATAATGCAAAAGTAATTTTTTTTTAAACTATCGCGGCTAAAAATTACTAAAAATTTTAATATTTAGTATGTTTGTTTTAAGCGAATAATAATTTTATTACATTAATTATATCATAAAAATCATAAGTCTATATAGAAAGAATTCATATTAATAATAGTTCAACAGTCGAAACATTATTAAACTGCGTACAAAAATAAAGCCAAAATGTCATCATGTTAGTTGAACCTAACCTAAAAACGATGTGACAGAATCTTAAGAAATTATTTATTTAAACGCTTGGACAAAAATAGTACTATGCTCCACACCTCAAGGCTTTTCAGGTTATGTAACTGTCAAAGTATAGTCAATGAAAGAAATAATATTTATAGTGTTATCGCTTATGTTTAAGCGTTAAAAGTTAATAAATCTTTATAGTATCACAATAACAATGGTTGGTTTAAGAATTTAGGAATATAAATACTGCATTTAATGAAATTCCAAAGTGTAAGGTGCAATATAAGTGATATTTTTGTGCATTGGGTTTACATTTCTCCATAAAATAGTTTTAACTAAACAGCATTTATTAAAATAAAATCTAACTTCTCTATTATGAAATAAGAATATCTGTATCAAAGGTAGGTTAATGTATTAGAACAAAAAATATCACCTAATTTTGTATTTTAAGGTTAGAAAAATCTATTTTGACCAAAATAAATAAATGGATTATTTGGAAGTGTGTTAATATGGTAATAAATAAATATAGGTATACTAAATAATTGTTAAATATGGTTCAAATTAAATTGAAGCTTTTATACTTTTAATGACAAAACTTGTGCATACCTCTCGGCATACCTACTTTAAGTTAGATTTTAAGAAAACAAACAATTTTTAGAGAAACTTGCAATGTGAAAATATTTAATACTCCCATGACATGTGATTTATTAAAATTTTTAAAGTTATAATGATTTTTCGATGTAGATCAAGTTCAGTCGAAGCTTTTTAACTATTTGTATTGACAAAACTTTATGTAGGTACACTTTAAGCTGGATAAGAAAAACTACCACATTTTTAAATACCATATTATACAGTCTTTTAAATAATCCAAAATACTTATTTGTTTTGGTCAAAATAAATTTTTCTAACCTTAAAATTACAAAATTAGATGATATTTTTGTTATAATATATTAACCTACTTTTAAAACAGATATTCTTATTCCATAATATAATATATAATAGAGAAGCTAGAATTTTTTAATAAATGCTGTTTAGTTAAAATTATTTTATGGAGATATTTGGACCAAATGCACAAAAATATTACTTATTTGGCACCATACACTTTAGAATTTCATTAAATGCAGAATTTATATTCTTAAATTCTTAAACCATCCATTGTTATTGTAATGTTATAAAGATTTATACATTTTTAACTCCTAAACATAATATTATTTCTTTCGTTGACTATACTTTGACAGATACATAACCTGAAAAGCCTTAAATGCCAAAAGACTGCGTTCCATACGTAGTCACGTGGTGGGACTTTGAGGTGTGGAGCATAGTACATAAACCCCAAGAAAGCTAATTAATATACCTCGCACACAATCTACTGCCTCGGCAGTAAAATGTATGCCCGGCAATAATATGTGCTTTCTTCGCCTGGTCTATAATGTACTATTAGTGTTAATTTATAGAGAAAGTTATATCTAACTGTGATTACACTTGTGTTTTAAAGATGGGAGTACAAAAAGTTATATCTAACTTTTTGTACTCCCATCTTTAAAACACAAGTGTAATCACGCTCAAAACACGCTGCCAATACCCTTATATAGGCAAATAGGTACAGCGGTGAGATGTAATTAGCCATCCTCTGCCGTCCAAACGGATTATGGGTGTTGCAGAACTGTTTTGTATACTTAAATAAAATTAAAATATGCCCTAAAACTTAACCAAGTTAATTACCAATTATTAAATGCAATTAGGTAAAACAAAGAACGTCCTTAAACAAACTCATTTAACTTTAAATATTTGAAAAAATTATTTTGGTAATTAAATATTTTAATTAAAATAAATAAGCGTAAAATATAATATTTTATATAAAAAGGCAATTAAATAAACGTAGACTTATTCAACTTTTATTTATTTATATTTTCATCCAAAACAAATTGCTAATTTTAATTTTTTGTTCGCAGGTTGGCCGCGAGAGAAACAACATTAAAAATGCATTACAGCAATCCGAACTGTAATCATCAAGACACCAAAGGCATCCAGTAAACTTTACAACAGATCACCAAGACAAATCAAAGTCGAAATGAACGAGACCAACACCACAGGAATGGATCCTGAGCTTCACTGGACCGACATATTCCTGCTGTTCGTGAAAGCAACCATTATGGGTTCCATAATAATACTATCGATTTTCGGTAATCTTCTAGTCATTGTTTCCGTCATGAGGCATCGGAAGTTGAGGATAATCACAAACTACTATGTTATTTCGCTGGCGTTAGCTGACATGCTAGTGGCGATGTTTGCTATGACGTTTAACTTCAGTGTGCAGATTTTTGGAGAGTGGGTTTTCGGTTACTTTATGTGCGACGTCTGGAACTCGCTGGACGTCTACTTCTCCACAGCATCCATATTGCACCTGTGCTGTATAAGTGTTGACAGATACTATGCTATAATTAAACCCCTTCAATATACATTGAGTATGACGAAGAAGGTTGTTGCCATCATGATATTAAGTATATGGATAAGCCCAGCTTTTATCAGCTTTGTGCCGATATTTTTGGGTTGGTACACAACCACAGAAAATCAGGAAAACCGTAAGAAAAACGAGCGAGAATGCGAGTTCATCGTCAATAAATTCTACGCCGTCATCAGCAGTAGTATATCGTTTTGGATTCCGTGCACCATAATGATATTTATGTACCTCGCAATCTTCAAAGAAGCCAACAAGCAAGAGAAAGAGATGTTTAATCGACATGGTGCCGCCTTACTTCTGCACCAAAATAACACCAACGGAGATATGCTATCTAATTCTGGCGGATCGTCAAAAACCTTAACCCTCCACGAAGTCAACCAAGATCTTCATCACACTCCAACAAAAGAGCGCAACATAATAAAAATGAAACGCGAACACAAAGCAGCCCGCACCCTAGGCATCATAATGGGTATCTTCATGTTATGTTGGCTACCATTCTTCATCTGGTACGACACAGTCTCTTTATGCAGCTCATGCGAAAGCCCAGATGTAGTAGTCACTATTGTATTCTGGATTGGATACTTCAACTCAACCCTGAACCCTTTAATATACGCATACTTCAACAGGGACTTCAGGGAAGCCTTTAAAAACACGCTGCAGTGCGCTTTTTGTAGCCTTTGCAGACGTCCGCCTTCCGATCTAGACATCATCGACATCAGAAGGCCCTCTATAAGGTACGATGACAGAACTCGCAGTATCTACTCGGAGACTTACTTGAAGCACTCAGATAGGAGGTGTTCGGAGTTCGGGTCGTCCCTTTGAGTAGACTTAACTAGTAGCAGACTTACTACTACCAGCTTTTAGGGTGGTGTAATTTTACTACTAGTTTATTAAGGAGTTGGTGCTGTTTTTGTAATATAGACAATGTGTGACATTAATCAATGACATTAAAAGAAAGTGAGCTAGGTTAAGTTAGGTTTAAGTCAGTCTGTACATAAATATGCCAAAAACGTTATTTTTTCTATTATTTAATGTTGTTTAATGTAACGAGATATTTATTTTTTACTAACTCCCTTATAATTCTCTCTATGTAAATTGTTACTTAAAATTTAATCTATGTAGTTAAATAGCGAGTTGCATTTTTTGTTGAGTAACATTAAGAGTGTGTCTGAGTCATTTAGTTTTTAGTAAGAAGTTGTGCAACAATTTTAGTTTCTGATAAAATTTATTGGTCTCATTAAAAAACCTTTTTTAAGTAGTCTATAAAATTTTATGTAACAAACATAAAACCTAAACGGTTTATTTAGCAAAAACATACGTGGTAAGTTTAAAATGACAAAAACTACTAGTCCTAAAATTATTAAGCGATAAAATAAATTACACTGGTCTTTAAAATATTTAAACGAAAACAGACTATATTAAAAAATACAGTTTTTAAATTTTGTTATCTTCGAAAAAGCATTTTGTTGATAAGTCTAAATGTAGTTAATATTTGAGAAAATGTACTTGTCATTATAAATTCACCCTGTATAAGATATACATAAGTAAAGACTGCGACTTACTGCAAGTTACTAAAAAAACTACAAATTTTATATGATTAAAAGAAGTTGAATGAAATATTCTTAAAAATAAAAATAAAATTAGCTAAATGTTTTCATGTCAGATTTCTCTGTTAATGTAAAAATGTTATCGTCAAGTATTTAAAATACAAGTAAAGAAATCATTAACTTTTATTGATTATATAACTGGATTAATTCTTTACTTGTATTAATATTATAAGTTGTAGCGATATACAATCATAATATAATAAAAGAAAATGTGCAATTATAGATATTTTTATTAATAGATTTTCGACCAATAGTATTAAATTAACAAGTTTGTAAGCAATAATCCTTCAGTAATCATACAGGAGTAAAACATCGAAAGGATATTTTTATTTTTAAAATTAAATGACCTAAAGTGTTTTTTAATGTTTTGAGCGCACATTTCAAAAATTTAAATAAGTTAAACAAATTAATGTGTACACTGTACAGTCTTCCTTAAATAATTATCAGTGTTCAAGACATCTCAATTTAAACTAAAAATAAAATTAGGTAAATAAAAATCAATGTTAATAAATGTTTCTTGTAGAAAAATCGAAAATATTAATATGATTTCTGTATAGATATTATTTACCAAATATTAAGTTAGATTTTATTAAATAAAAACGAAATTTGTTCATTTGTAAATAATTCTACTTAATTAAATATATTTATTGTTTGTTAATATTTTTTATTAAAAAAAAATGTTTGTATATTTATAAAACATGCTTTGTTATTTCAATTTTATGAAACTTACAATTGCTTTTTCACAAGAAAGGACAGAACTAAAATAAAATAACAAGAATATATTTTTTGTCTTTTATTTGCCTTACCAAAGATAACAAAATAAATTACAAATTAAAAAATAACATAATTCTAAAGAACAAAATAATGTGTGTACTTTTTTAAAATAAATTAGTCAAAAATAACTAATTGTCATAGCGTAATTATAAATAAATAATAAATTTGACTGAATGAAATAAACAAATTAGTAGATTTAAATATAAAATAGGCAAATAAGCACGTGAGTGATAAAAAATGACGTTAATGCCGAGGTGCATATTAAATTTTATCCGAAATCACATTTAATAATACAAATAATGATTATTGATGATTATTTCCCTCATTATAATATGAACCAATCAAAAGCTTTGAATTTTCGATTAAATTTGGTTTAAATAAGCGATTAAATCACTAGAACTATTTAACAGCGATTAAATTTTAGCCTCCATATTGGATTTTTGTTTACGATTTTATGGTGTTATTTACAAGTTTTAACAAACATTTTTTAAAAAACAATAAAAAATAAGTTATCTAGTTTACGAAATATCAATTATTACTTATTACATACATTAAATTAAGGGAATTTTCTTTAAAAAAATATTTATAAATTTTGACACATACGTCCGATTTTATGAATTGTCAAATAGTTTCCTTTAATTCGAGAAATAATCTAGACGTATATCACTCAACCTATAAATTTAATCAGTCAAACTATGCTAGTTTTTTATTTGATTTTTCTTTTTGGAAAATAGTTTCATGCAAAATAATTAAAAATAAAACCCCTCGACCGCTACGCGGTCTAGTGATTTTATTAAATTATTTTGTATTCAACATTTTCCAAGAAAAACCAAACAAAAAACTACTGAGCCTAGTTTAACCGATTAAATTCATAGTTCTCGTGATATAATATATGATTAAATCAAATGTCATTTGAATGTAGAAAGTATACTGTTTGTTGCGACGGTTATTATATATTTGTCCTCCGCGGCAATTTTTTAATCTAATTAATAAAATTAACTTATTATTTTTATTAAACAACATTTTATGAAAGGGTTCAATCGACCTCCGCGACGGTGCCTTTTTTAAATATTATTTAGTTGCTGCTGAAGAGCAGTAGACACATCTTAAAATGTATAAGGGGTTGCATACAATACCCGTATTAAATTAATTATTATTAATTAAATTAAGTAGACCTTTACTGCCGGTTTCGGATAAATGTATTGACCCAGCCAGGGTTTGAACTAAGTTCTGTCTCTTGTGAAGCGGATGTCAAACGGGTGCTCTACTGTAACTTTTATAAAATTAGTTTTATTTATCTATAAATATTGTTTTAATATTTTAAAGCTAATAGTTATTTATGTCATTAGGTTAAGAAGTAAGGCTTTTTGTGCTAAGCTCATTTTACAATTGAGCGAAGCACAAAAAGGCACTTCTTGGCCGAATGGCATACAACATTTTATCTTCAAAGCACTTTATATAGGTCAATTTAATTCAACATCAAAGCGGCCTAACCTCACTTTTTTAGAATCTCATTTATTTATTAGCTAAAGGTTACATTAAATGTACAATAATTATTATTGCTTTTAGAAGCAGTAATAGTTTGACAATACCTAGCAACATGATTTAAGAAGAAATGGATTTTTGCTATTACATTGAATTCAATTAATTGTTTAATAGAGGGTAGGTATCTAAGCTGTGTTTAACATTTAATTTCACTGAAAACTTAAAGCAAATTAAAACTTAATGATAATTTAAATTGTAGAAAAAGAATCGTGCGTTTTCTTAAATATTTAAATTAAATAGGTACTATTTATTCAATAGCAGTATTTAAATTCCTATAAATCCAATGAATAATTCAAACAGTGACTAAAACAGCAACTCCTAATCGTTAATTCAATCTCACTTCCTTAAATACTTTATGATTTTTTTACGTCCCAAAATCAATTTTCCGGATCCCGAAGTGAAACTTGGCCAAATTAGACAGATGCCGATAAATTTGACTGTAACATTCCCTCTACGGAGATATCGACCTGCCTTTGGAACAGATAAATCCTCCGGGGGCCCGGACTTAACGTCCCGTCGGTAAAGAGGCGGTATAAATGTCCTAAAACGCCTTCCGAAGACGTTCCCGGCGTTTCAAAGAAGCCAGGGCTTCTTATAATAAAGATAATTGGAGAACGATACGGATTCAAGCTGAGTAGCAAAAAGTTATGATGATTATAAGATTATAAACGCCATTTTAGTTACGAGTTTTATAGGCACGTGCGAAGCTTGCGAGCGAGTGTTTAATAAAACGAGTGTCTGTTTATAAAACGAGTTACTTCCTATACTTTAAGGTACACTATGTATTTTCTTAACCTACTTTATAAAAATTAGGACACTACATGTGTGTCGTACATTTGATTGGAAACCTCTGATTTAATTTAAACAGAGACAAAGGGGTGGCCCGTTGAGTCAGAGCACAGGAAAAATGGACCATAAAAACGACTTACACAGTTTAAATAAAAATAAAATACAAAACAAATTCATATGGGTCATAATCACAAGAATACTATATAAATCATAAGTGAATAAAATATTTCATATAATTTGGGTATTTTATCAATTTTCATTTTATAGTCAGGTAAAAAAGTTATAAGATATAATTTATGACGAAGAGTTGTACTATTTGTTTACCTTACTACGCATCTTCGTACTATTGAACGAGGATACGATTGTATATTGTTGTATAAGTAAACTACAGTAACAACACATTTCCGATAGATAGTATTCAAATGCTTTTAAAGGGAGGGGAAACATGGAAAAATATAATCTAGTGCAGATATTTAACCGCAGCCTATAACCACACTATCGAACAATAGCATACTCTGTGAAGTGATATAACGAAACAATTTCCCTATCTTACTATAGTATCCCTTTATTACAATATGTTCCAATATTCTCAAAGAATCAATGTGTGAAAATACACAAACAATTCAGCACACACAGTTTATAAGTAGGTAATATGCTCAAATATTTATGTATGAACACTCTCCAAACAAAATATAATACACATACAAAACATATGCAATAAAATAGAATGATCTAAAATCCATTATAATTGTTAAAAGCTTTAACCTGAGTACAAATGCAAAGAGTTAATATAAATAAATAACCTAGATGATACACTGGGTTCCATAAACAATAAAATACATGTTAGTTAAAGGAAATAACAAAACAAAGTTATTGTAACTAAAATTAAAGACAATACAAAATATTAAAATTTAAGATAAATCTAACAAACAAAAGACAATAAAAAATATTATCAAAAATCACTGACTACTTACACATATTCAAATGATTAGGACCCAATAATTTAGCAATGATAAACGACATAGACCAAAATACGAATTTAATAAAGGTCGTGCAGAATTATAAGCAAAAATATTATAACAAAACCCAAGCTGTTAGTTGTTTATAAACACTAGTAAAATTTACAAAAAAATAGCATTTTTTACAGAAGTATATCTTATAACGAGCAAAACCTTTTTGTCCTTTCCTAATTCTATTTTTAAACATCTTACATTAATCAACTGGCGTCAAAACTTGGCAAGGGTATTTATGTTTAGCGGAACTTGTCACACCGTATTGCAAAGAAACTTAAAAGCTTAAAACAGCTTACTTTTCTTTTTGATACTTACTACTCTCTTATGCAATACTTGCATGGGGAAGAGCGTCCGAAAGGAAACGCATTTTTGGGCTGCAGAGGAAGGCAATCTGTATACTGGGAGGCTTAGTGTAAGTCTATATTTGTTGAACTTGGTATAATGACTACTATCTGTATATATCTAAAATATGCCAAGCTAAATAAGGAAAAGTTAGCAGTAACTAATGTTTATCATCATTACAGCACCAGATATAAGAACAACCTAAGACTGCCCAAGGGCGTCAATAAGGGGGGTAATGGGGGTAATTACCCCCCCATTTAAAAAGATTACCTAGGTACTTAAAAGAATATATGTTTATGTTTATGAGATGTTTAGTTTTTGTACCTTATAATCCTTTTCTCCAATATACAAAAGCAAAAAACAATAAGGAGTTTTGCAAAATTATTTTCCTTATATGTTACCCCCCCCCAAAAGAAAAAAAAAAACGACGCCCTAGAGACTGCCATAGTCCAGACAAAATCTCATAAAAAAGTTGCCTGCACTGCACCTAAATACTTTAATAAAGTTCATGTTGCTGTTAGAAACCTACATTCAGAACTATTTTTAACTAGAATTAAGATGGTCCTAAATGTTAAGGCTTTATATGACTTTGATGAGTTTTTAAACTGTGATATATCAACTCTGTGATAACTATTTTTTTTATACATGCAATGTTTTGTGTTATGCGTGTTTTTGCTCTTTTTTATATACATAGATGTATGTCATGTTAATTTCTTTTCTGTTTGATTTGTGTAATACAACCTTTTGTAAATAACACCATTTGATTTGATTTGATCTCGGTCGCTTGAGAAAGAATAAACAATATAAACAAATCCCACTAACATTTCTACGTTTAGATGCAAAGAAGTGAATTTTTAAAACAAAATAGCTTTTTAAAACAAAAAAAAACTACAATGTTGCCATCTTTATTAAATAATATTATGTATCAAGTTTAATAGACGCCATTTTAGATACGAGTTTTATAGACACGAGCGAGTGTTTAATAAAACGAGTGTCTAGAAAAGTTTATAAAACAAGTTGCTTACTATACTTTAAGGTACACTATGTATTTTTGTAACCCGATCGCGATCATCTAGTTAATTTACTTACTTTATAAAAATTAGTGTGTATTAACGTACATTGATAATAAAGATATTTTGAAATTGGTCAGGTTTAACTAAATGCATTTTATTTAATCTAAGCAGAGACAAAGGGGTGGCCTGTTGAGTCAGAGCATAGGGAAAAGGGACCATAAAAAACCTGGCGACTTACACAGTTTGAATAAAAATAAAATATAAAACAAAACAAATTCATATGGGTCATAATCACAAGAATACTATATAAATCATAAGTGAATAAAATATTTTATTTAATATGGGTATTTTATCAATTTTCTAAACATTTTATAGTCAGGTAAAAAAGTTATAAGAGATCGTACTAGAGTTGTACTATTTGTTTATTTTACTACGACATTTCCGATAGAGAGAATTTAAATGCTTTAAAAGGGAAAGGAAAGATGGAAAAATATAATCTAGTGCAAATATTTAACCGTAGCCTATAACCACACTTTCGAACAATAGCATACTCTGTGAAGTGATATAACGAAACCTATCTTACTAAATATAGGGATACCTTTATCACAATATGTTTCAATATTCTCACAAAATCAATGTGTGAAAATATACAAACAATTCTGCACACAGAGTTTATAAGTTATTTACAACCTTTTTAGCTTTTTAAAACAAAAATTAACTTAAAACAACAATATTATTTTTAGTAGATTATTTAAATTTTCCTTGGTTAAAATAGCGCCAAATTTGAATTTAAAAGTTTATATATACAATACTTTTTTTACGACGAACTTATAAATATTTGATATTTGACGAATTTAACCTTACTTTTTCTCAATTTATAATAAAGGTGACTTGAGCTTGTGACTAAAATGCCCAAAAGCCACTGTTGTTCCATAAAGTATGTCACACCTTTTTAGGGAATTTCAGACACCCTCTACCCCTGTCACGCATAAAAGCATTATTATAGCACAATTATAGCACACGAAGTAACAAAGTCTAAACCTCACTTTCCCCTAAACGGACGACCCCTTGCCTACCAAATGCTCTAGATGGTTATATTCGATGATGGTTATATTCGATTATCACGACCTTTATATGCACGCAATGCGCGGTAAGTTGGCGGATAAAACGACCAATTTGATAACAAAAACCTTAACAATTGGTACGGGCCCTGAAATCGTGGAGTAATCCAAGATAGTTTTTTAGAACTGACTGTAAACATGCAGAATGAGATTACAAAGGATTTTTTGATGATACCTCGTATAAATAGAGGTTGGCATTGGCCCAAATAAGCTGAAAAGGAAAAATAATATTTTACGTCTGGAAAAAACATTAACCTCGAAAGTGTCCGCGATCCTTTCTGGCAGATATCAACTCCAGAAAAATTTGTAGCTTTTTATTCTCCGGTTTATAAAAAATGCTTTAACATCAGCATTTAGTAGCAGGAAGCACAATAAATACATTTTATTTGTTCCAGAATAATGGTAAGGATTTATTGGTAAGCCTATTAAAGTATGTGAAATGGCTGGTGTATTATTTAATTTAAAATTTAATTTTCAATTGCTAGTACTTATATGGCTTGTAAAATTATTATTTACAATTGAGGATAAAACATTAATGTTCATAATTGAAGCCTTATTATTGTAAACGTTCACCAAAATATCATAGGCTGTACAAATATTTTAGACTAAACAGGTTAAGTTTTTTACTTCCTACTCTTTAAAAGGCCCGTAAGACCAATAAAAAACTATATTAATTAAGTACCATATTTACTATAGGGGCATTCCACGTTACTCGGTAATTTTTGTCCCGCCCGTCACAATTGAAAATTGTAAGTAAAAACCACAAGTTATAAGATTAATATTTTATAATATTATTTTTATTGTGCTTATAACTTATTAAAAGCATAATAAATCAATATTTTTAAATAAATTTTATAACGTGTAGTTTTTACTCAAAATTTTAAATTGTGACGGGCGGGACAAAAATCCCCGAGTAACGTGGAATGACCCTATAATTCACAATAATCTTCTAAGCCCAATCATTACATTTTTATAAAAATAATAATTAATATTAAACCAAAAACGCACAACTGTATACACAGTTGCCTATAACTAAAAGCCTAAAGTTATAATTAAATAATAATATTCAATTAGGGATATTTTAATATTACAGAAATATAAGTAAGATAAGTACAGAATTGGTCAAGACAAGTGATATTTTTCAGAGAATACTAAGGGTGGGTCACCACCCTACAAACCTTACTTTGTACTTTTAATAATCTTATTATATTTGTAAAAGCTTATTATATAAATAACTATTATTCTTAATTTTGGTTTAACAATTATTTTTAAACAAAATTTAATTGTTTTATTTACTTGTTTAACTTTAAATGCAAATATCTCGGAATCATTAAAAAGCATCTTAAAAAAAGTTAGAAATATTGACCCTGAACTAGGTACAGAACCCTCATAATTCATCTACTTGAAGTAAAAAATGTACGCTTGTTAGACACGGTTTAAAACCGATTAAACGTTTTAAATTTTAATTTCACCAACGAAATAGTACATAAAAGTGCATTTATTGGTAATTTCCAACACGCAAAATGGCATTACAAGCTCTAAAATTTAAATGAGAAGCCGTTTAACGTTTTAAGTGTAAATAAAATTCGTGGGAATTTCTGCCATAAATACCACAAATAAATGCTGCATAAAAATATATACAGGGTGATTTAGTTATGTTCTCAAGGGTGTTTTATAAATTTATGACTTTACTTTCAATAAATAATTATCTATAAAAAGCATTAAACCAATCAGAGCATGGCATCTCCATAGCACACCGTTATTGCATTTGTTTTATTTTATTTGTTCTTTATCATTTCAGGCCCTTCTTGATAATAAATAAGGGTTATCTTTTTAATTCTAAACAGGATATTTTTGTATAAAGCTCTTGACCCAAATCATGATTTATCATTATGTGTGTTGTATATAAAAATTTATTGGGTCAGAAATGATCGTCGAAATTAATGAGGGTGTTAAGTTTCAACAAAACAAGAATAATAATAAACTTTCGACAAACAACTTTTAATTTATTTACTCCGGTATCATTCCAGCAAAATAACATTGACCTAATATTCAATTTTTAAATACTATCTACATTTTACATTAATTGCAATATACAGGGTGTTTGGTAACTAGAGAACAAAAATATAAAAACGGATCTTAAAAAATATTTTTTCTACTTCCACCTTTAAAACGCCCTTTATCGTACATGTTTTCATGACACTAAGTGACCTTTTAAATACACATTGACAAGTTGTGGCTTTATGGCGCTTTAGTCACGGGCTGAAGTTAGCAACAGGTTTTTAGTCACGGGCTGAAGTTAGTTTTAAGTTAGTTGACAGTTGTCAAATGTCATACAATCGTTAAAATAAAGTGCCTTTTTTGTAAAATAATACTAAATGTGAAAATTATTTTATTATCTTAATACAAAAATACAAAAGTATTAAATAGTTTCTTAACGCCAATATTTGAAAAGTTTATATGAACATTGTACTGACCTTTTAATTTCGCCGGCAGTAAACTATAACTTAAATTCGGGCACGGACTCTACTGTTAAGTCCTCATAAAACATTTTTTTACTTTCACTGTGAAAAACTGTCAATTTTCAAGAAATACATTTCGATTTATAACCTTTATAATTGTGTTTATAAAATAAAAAAATGTGACATTTGACGGTGACACACAGTTTCCCCTATTGTTTCATAGATGGAGCTCTATAGAAATTTTTGATTTAAATAATTTTAAGATAATAATAAGTATTTGTCGTAGAAAAAGAATTGTATGCACCTCGTTTATAAACTTTTCTATACACTCATTAATTTAAGCACTCGCTTGCTTGTGCCTTAATTAAATTCGTGTATAAAATGGCGTTTATCAAACTTAATACATAATATACTGAGGAGATCTGCAAATACCCCCCCTTATAAACAATTCGTGGGTTATTACGATCCTAATTGTTTAAAATAAATGCATTCAAAAAGCCATGTAAATAAAACTAACATTTAAATTTAGCGCAACGGAAATACAAGTGACATATAAAAGGTAGCGTGCCATTGGTTAGAAAACCTCTCCTGATTAAGTGGGAAAAGGTAGGGGAAAAGAATGCTAGACGCAAGTGACGGGCAGGGGAGAACATTCATTCGAGCATTGGAGCCGAGCCGAGCAGCGACCAGGGTTTTAGAAATTGTGTGTGCAGAAAAGTGTTGGAATTTGTAGGTTTGTACGTTTTAAATAACTAAATTATTGTAGTATAAATATTCCCGAGCATTTTGGTATAATTAGTTTACACAAACACCTTGTGTAAAGATAAATATTCGATCAATTGACTTGGCGTCATCGTTCGATCTATTTAGCTGTAATGGCTGCCGTTTAAAGCAAACCACGCTGTAAAATTTACGTTTAAAACTAGGTATTTCGTATTATAATTTAGATTCTACGTTATAAACAATGGGTACTTGATTTTATCTAATAAAAGGCAGGGATTTTTAACGAGTAATTATCAAATTAAAAGAGCAGAAATTTAGGTATAATTTATCTAATAAAATGAGTTAGTTTTTTACTCGATTTATCTAATAAAACGGGTAGGTTTTTACGTGTATTTTATCTAATTAAAATAGGCAGGACCGTATTCGATTTAATTAGGCTAAATGTCAGGACCGTACTCGGGTTTATTTAATTAATTTTAATAAATATTTCAAAAGGGGATTTTCTATAAAAACTGTGTAAATTAAGTGTATTATATATCGATTTTCTTGAATACGGGATTTATAAAATTGTACTCGCAGATTCTCATTTATGTCACGTAACTAGTAATTTTGCCAGTCATATTAAATTATTTGGTAATACGTTTGGAGTGAGTAGCAACAGTAATTGTGTGATAACGACATTTAATTTATCCACTGCCCGTGGGGTCCATGATGCAACAAGCCCATCTTGAATTACTATCCTGTAAATTTTACCAGGGGCCGGTCGGTTGAATTTATCTGGTTGGGTCACGGTTACATTGTTTTTGTTATTTGTGTCATTTTGATTACCTATAGGTAATAGTTGCCATGGAATGGTATATTTTTACCATAAGATGATATATTGTTTTATGGTATTTTGTTAATCTATTAAAGTTTGCCGACAAATGAGGCATAATAGACAATGGCGGACCTGCAGTTGAAGCGATCTCGGGCCTTGATAATTATTTACTCCTTTTCCAACAGTTTATTGAGCCTGAACTCTAATAAATATTACATGAAAAATTGTGTAACAGTAAACTTAAATTCAACAGTAAATAATATTATAAAAACTTTATTTGGATGATGGAGGCCTATTGCAGACGGAATGCTTGATGAATAAAGTTAAATTTAAAATACAAAAATAGAGACTAAGACTCAATCTACTTTCACCAAACAAACAAACAAATAAACAAACAAATCAGCAAAAAGCGAAGATAAAAATTAAAAAAATGAAAATAAACAAACAAATCAGCAAAAAGCGAAGATAAAAATTAAAAATGAAAAACGAGAGCTAAGCTCTAGTATGATGTATTATTTATCTAATGTTATTTATATATTTATTTATATTTGGGTTGTTGTCGCAGTAAGGAGATATTGTGTGGTTTTAAAACGGTTGTAGGAGGTCCTTTTCTTTCAGAGTTCACTAAATTAAATGTCGTTTGGGTTGCGGTTATTTTTGTTGCTCTATCCAAATAAATATCATTATTGTTTGTTTTAAATTGTAAATATTTTATACGTGTAACTCACTCCCATAATCCCTCATTTTGGAAGGTTTTATGAGCGATACTAATAAAAAATAAACGGGAGCCTTCCGGGTTTTGACCTGAGTTCAAACGTAACTTATTGCCTTTTATTTACTGTATTATTATTTCCCTTTTAATACTTTCCCCATGAATACAACACCTCACAAGTACCTTGGGTTACTAAATTAATGAGCTTTATTACCGTAAGTATTTATTTTATTTATTTGTCGTAATTTAATATAACATTTGCCGTGGTGTTATATTTCATTTATCACTTGGGGTGTAACTTTTACAGATTCTTTGCTGGGGGGGGTGTGAACGCTTACAATACTATTAATTTTTTGAAATAAATACTTTCACATTTAAAAAATCATTTTATGTTTTATGATTTTCACCCACATACAACTAATTTAATTAAAAATGTTTAAAAAAAGCTGTAGATAAAAAATATGACGAATTCTCCAATTGTTATGACCTTTTTGCTATTTGTTTTTCATTTAACGTTTTTTTATTTTTAATAAAATAGTATATAAATAAAAATGGCGCATGAATGCAATATTTTTGACGAGTGGTTTTCTAGTAATTAACAATTTAAGTTTAAGAACTGATAAAGTAAACTTATAATAGATAATAAACATTTTTATAACCAAAAAAACTAAAATTGGAGATCATGTTGGCAGTAAATCCAGAATATAAAATTAATCTTGACTTTATGTCCCCTAAGGTAGAGTGCAAGCAGCCAACATGTGAAAGGCGGTTTAGATTCGTATTTTTATTTTGAAGACACGTTGACGACGTTTGCTTTGCTGAAATTTCTTGAGGAAATGCACACAGAAATCCATATTATGTATGTGTGCTGCAACACCGATCTCGTCACCACGAATAAAAATATTTATTTACACTTTGATATGTCTCTTTAGAGTAGCGAATATTTAAATGATAAATTATTCGAAGGGAATAATGTGTTTTCAAATTGTGACAAATTATGTCACAAACTTGAGTGACAACTTTGGTAAGACATTTTCATAATACATATATGTTATTAGTTAGTGTCATAACAGTACTCCTTCAACGAAATGACACCTATTTTTGGTAAACAAATTATTTACAATTTTCTTTTACAACAGAACATACAATACAAAATTATTTAGGTAGAAAGAATAATTGTCCGACAATTGTCTGACAATATCATAGCTCTTTCTTCAAAAATGTGAAAATCTTTCCATATCTGTAAAATAAGTTCATAAACAAGAAGTTAATCGTAATACTTACTTAGAAATGTCCATATTTTCATGTAGTTTGAGACAGGATTTTATGATCGAAATTTTTAGGAGCGTAACCTTTCGATAGCTCAGACACAAAGCAGAGTAAAACAGTTTTTGTTATTGTGTCCACATTTTTTTGTGGAGCCATATTTGAAGTGCTTGATATTTTTTTCTTCTCTGGCAATATATTTGAACTTAATGCACAATTTTACTATCAAATCCCAGCTTTTTTGTAAAAGCATTGGTTTCGCTAGCTCGACGTTTTTTTTAAATTTGACCATTTTACGGTTGTCTGTAATTGAATATTTTAATAAACTGCGCACCACTTAATGTGTCTCGACCAAAAAGTTCGATCTTTTTCAAAACGACATAACTTTTTTGTTTCTTGAATTATTTTATTTTGGTCTGTGTTATCTGCTAGCCTCATCCTCTGGTAATACATGCTATAGATATGAAGCTCACGGTTCTTCAAGTAAATTTCCTACAGAGTGATATGTTAAACGGTGAAAAATTTCAATAACTTCATCCAAGCCCCGTTTGAAAAAAGAAATATTTTTTTTCGTTTTTACTTTGAAATAATGAAGTATTATGTCTTACCTTGAAAAGATTTTCAAATTTTTCAAATTGGAAACTTAGCAAAGAAAATATGATTTTTTTTTTCAAAAGAGTACGTTTAAGGGTTTTTGGTAGGCAATAATCTTTTTAAGAACAAAAAGATAAAATAATGAAAGATTGTTTCTTAAATAATTCAGAACAAGCGACAAACAACAAACTTCCATTATTTTCAGAGGGGCCTAAGCAAAGACCACTTTTTCA
Source organism: Brassicogethes aeneus (assembly GCA_921294245.1). Lineage (NCBI taxonomy): Eukaryota > Metazoa > Arthropoda > Insecta > Coleoptera > Nitidulidae > Brassicogethes > Brassicogethes aeneus. Next base: position 5,166,221 of record OV121135.1, on the reverse strand, counting down.
TCTGTCATTTTGGTGAAAATTTGCGAAAACTAAACCTGAACCGATATTTACGTTCGTGACATCTTTTCTTTATAATTTTGACCTCCTGATTGTGATTCAGTTGTTAAATTTAAGTTTTAGATAAAACCAAAATCACCAAGAATCAAAATTCGAAAACAATTCCCGGCTGTTAAATGTCTTAATAAAATCCGATTGCTGGCGTGTTTCTTGCATATTTATGATTAAAATGCCATTTGGGGATTTAATTCGAAAAATTTGAAAACCTTTTCAAGGTAAGACATAATACTTCATTATTTTAAAGTAAAAACGAGAATAGTATATTCTGTAAGTGTTTCAGACTATACTTTTTCTACGTTTCCAAAAAATACCATAGAAAAATAATTTAATTGGAAGAAAGTGAGGTTGGATCGGTCTAAAATTTGTTAGATTTTTCTACTCCTACTACGGAATTTGACCATTCTAATATCACTTTTATCTATGGAATGACATATATTCCGCATATTTTATGACCTGCTAGAAAACATAAGATGATTTTGCATATAACAATTAAATTCCTAAATTACGCTTTACTTAAAATAGATTTTTAATAAAAAATTTAAAAATGAAAAATTCCTTCGCAAAGGCATCCTGTGTAAAAAAATGCATGTCACAGATATTAAAAATTAATATGAATTAAGAGCCAATTTTCGTTTAATAGCTTGTCGCTTATGCACAAAAGCGTTTCTTTAGTGTAATGAGAAGTTTTCCATAGTCATCTTTCATTTTAATAAGCCTTGAGCCGAAAACAACCCTTAAACGTCTAACAAATTGCACAACTTAATCACAAAGACTCTTCGGAATTGTTACTTCAGCCCTTGATATTTTCGTAGTCGTTATGATTAATTATACTCCGGCGTCCCAAAACTTGTATGATTTATTTGCGATTTTTTCAAAGGCCAGAGACTTCACACATTATCTGTTTAATGGTGTGAACGGTAAACAAGGTGAAAAGGTTCCCAACCATACATCAATCCATTAAAAAAGATTGTCAGTCTAGAAAAGTAAAAAAATACGACATGCGTATTTTTAGATAAGCAACATTAATTTGATCTGACAATACATTTGAGCTTTTTGTTATTTTAAATTGTGTCGGCGTTATACATTAGGTTGGTTCTTATTTGACCGATGTCGAAATTTTAATCGTGCCGCCCTCTTATTTGTTTTTAAAAAATATTAAAAAAATGTATGCCAAATGTCCTAACTTATTTCCTTCTATTGCCTATAACAACGAGAAGTTTTACAGATAGAGGATTTTTGCCTTTAATGTATTAATTTTTTAAAATTACTATTAATCTATGAAAAAGTATAATTTTTTGTTGTTATTTTTGTCTGTCATATTTTTTTAGTAATTTTAAGTTTGCATTCCAAAATGACTACAAACAAATTTAGAACTTTTTTGTATTTTTTCAATCAGTTTGTCTACATGTCTACCTGAAAACAAAAGTATAAAGATTTTTTTTTATTTTCACATACAAAGCCGCAAACCTTGCTGGGATGTTTTCGATGGGCCACCCTGTATATTACTACTTGCTTACTCACAACAAATTAATCCCGGCGCATTCGCCATTTTTACAATACCCAATATTTTAAGCAGTGCAAAATTCACTTAGAGTTTACCTATTAAGATCTATAATTATTTTTGTAAAACTTTTTTAATTAAAAGTTTACAATTTTTCCAAAGTAAACTTTATAGATCATGCATCATAAACTTTCTTAATTGAAACTCTTTATACGATGTTATAATTAATTTGCTTTTAATAAAGTACTCTTTTAATAAAAATTTCGAATAGCACACCGTAGTTTTCTTATATACAAATAATATTAATTTAATTACTTTTTAGTTGCAAATTTTGTTTTAATTATACTCGTAAATACCGGCTTCGTCTTTGCTTTTGTTACAACAAAAAGATCATTTTTATAAAAATTATTTATCTACAAATACTGCTTTCAGTAATAGCATTTGCATTAATTATAAAGTAAATTTACGTTATTTATAAAAATAACACTCTTCCAGATGCAGAAAGGCATTAATAAATATAGTTATTATTATTTGTCCAAAAAAATTTCTATACCGTTTACAAAAACGTTTTGTAGTATTAATGAAACCCTAATGGTATTATTCATAAAAATTTTGCAAATTTTACAAATTCCTTTTCGTTTAAAATAAAACTTTTTTTATAATATTAATAAAATTTCTGTAAATTTAACAACAAATTCATTGTTAATTCAATAAACTATTTTCATTGTAACAATGGTCACAATTTCAACCTACTGTTGGGTGTTGGGTAGGTTTTTTTAAATAATTGCAAGGCATTAAAACAAATTATTTATTATAACAAAAAAATTAACTTATATTATATGATGTACAAAATAAAAAAAATTGAACTCACTTTTTAAACAACAAGTCTGCTTCGTTTATAGAATAGACCTTAAATATTTCTTTTAGAAAACGTCAAAATTTTAATTTTCTTAGTGATCTTTTTGATATTTTTATTATGCTAGATTTTATCACACTTTACTCGCAAAAGTGAAATCAATAAGATTATAACACAGACTGTGGATTATAATTATAAAGTTATGTTCACCAAGGAGAGCGCTGGCCCTTTCCCCCTCTTTTTAAGGAAAATAAGAAAAATGTTGTTACCATTGCAAACCATAGTAAATATTAAAAGAGTCTTTTTATAGCAATAAAATATTTTTGTTATTGTTTTTAACGTAAGCTAGTAAGAAAGATTTTCTGAAATAAAATTAATTTGAATTAAAACGATAGTAATTTAAAAAAGACAAATATGCCATAGTAAAATAAACAAATTTTACTATAACAACTGCGCATTACTTTATGTAAGCGCAATTCACACACAACTATAGATTTAACAAAAACATTTTAAATTCGACAAAGATTTAAAATAAAGTATTTCTTATTGCCATGACAATATCATAACAACTATTACTTTGTTGGATGAACATTTTTTTTATAAAAGCTTAACATTGCTGCTTCATTATAGTAAATGAGAATTTTATTAACAGTAAAAAAAGTTTATTCTGTAAATACAAATTTTCTCATTACTTTGACAAATCGAAGGTTTTTGTCCCAATAAGACACTGAAAATTTAATAAAAAAGGTACCTTAGGTGGTACATTTTTTATAGCCATTACAAATTTAAATTTAAGTTAAATAATATTATTTTATTAATCGCTTACAAAATTAGATTATTATCATGATATCTCAATTAAATGACTTGTAAAAAAACTTGAAAAGTATTTTTTTAAGGACCTAAATTTTAATTACGGAAACCAGAACAGTCCGTTGTTTCATCCCCTGCAGTGTTAACAAACAAGAAGAATTTATCAACAAGATAATAATGAGGTTGTATTTATTTACACGCTGATTCACATTTATAAATCGCCTTTAATTTTAATTACTTCCGAATAAATAAACCTTATTTCAAACTATATTAGGAAAAATGATTTTTAATTTTAATTATTTATTACTTTATCTTAATTGTCAAATTTTGCTACGACTATATGTCATTAAACCATGAATAATTGTTCATCTTCAATCAAAAAACCTTTCAGTGTGTAAAAATAATTTGGTCCAGTCGGGTAAAGTTTTTTTTAAGCTTATAGATTTGTATACCGGGTCACCAAATTAGTTGTCTTCTTTTATTTCTATATAAAAAGACTATAAATACTAGATCAAAAGTCAAATTATTTTAAACCTTTATACAAAAATGGAGATAAAATGTCCTTTAAACCTAACCTAAAAATGACGCAACAAAATCTTAAAGAAATATAAAAATTAAACTTATGAAAAAAATATAAATACCCTAGTAAAAATACATCTGTAACAAAACATTATTATAATATTATAATAATTAAATTAAATAAAATAAACAAATAAAAGGGTTTCAACTAACGAAATAGGTTATGTTTGTGTTTTTAGAAGACAAAGATGTATTTTCTCTTTCATATTATACGTATACAATTGCCTTGTTCTTGCAATATTTTCTTGTAATATTCACTTGTAAGTTATTCTTATAATATTTTATAAAGAATATACAGAAAGTGAAATAACAACTAAAAATAATCATTTTATGAAAAAAAAGTAAAACATTTTATTTTATTACTTTTTACGTATTCACTTTTTCAGTTATCTGTATGAACCAGCTTTAAATTTAATATAATGTGGAATCTTAATAAAAGCATTTTATTTCCTTTTGTTGAAAGCTTTTAGTATAAATAGAAATATTAAAAGACAATGCATTATAATGTATACATATTATGTAGCTTAAAGTTAGACTTTATTTATATGGTAAAATAAAATAATATCGTCCTTTAAATTGTCATTTTAAATAATAGATTGTTTTGAATATTAGAGTCCTAAAGACAAATATTTTTAAGGATGTACAATGTACATCCTATAAAAATTAAATTAATTGTAACATAACCCTGAAGGTATGTTCCAGAATGTCAAACATCTTTACATAAGTTGGTTACTTATCTTTGAACCTACCATCCTTAACAAACTTCCCCACATATTGCGAATATTTTAAGGATTACTTCTCCTTTTGAACTTACAAACTTGGAATACTATCTTTGCGTGTCAGAGATAAATATATCATTACCAAAGTCTATTTTGTTAATATATACAGGGTGAGTCATGTAACTTGAAACTTTGAAATATCTCAGTTAGTACACAGTAAAAAAAAATCAACTCTAAGCAACACTAATTAGAGTTCACACAGGTCCACACTAAATAGTGTTGTTTACACTACAATTAGAGTTAATTTGTAGTGTAATTTTCCCCAAGTAATCAAGTATGATTTAACACTATAGCACTGAGAATAAAGTCATTTTACACTGTATTAAAAAGTGTTAGTAGTAGTAAATATATTTATTGGAAAAACCAAAAGGCTATCGACCGAAGTCTTTCTGCCTGAAAAAGTGTTAATTTACCTAAAATCGTGTACTTCTACACTTCCTGGGTAAAATCCCACTTTTGTTCAGTATAAATTAACACTACTTTGGAAAAGTTAGATTTTAGAAAGGTACTTTTACTCTTTTAGTGCAAACTTCTAGTGTAAATTAACATTATTATTTGAGTAAAACCTATTGGTGGTAGTGAATAAAACGAAAAGGTAAATAAAGAGAAACATTTATTTGGAACAAAAATCTATGACAATTATCAAAATTGGTGCCTTTTAAAATATAATTTTATATTTGAGTCGTATCGCTGGCCTAAACAAAATGGTTCCTTAAAACGTAAAAGTTTTCGATCAATGCAATGTTTTACTGGCTGTCAACTTGTAAGCAATGAATTATCTTGAGAATTCATCAGTAATCCATTTTTCTGTTATAAAAAATGGGTGATCCCATTGGTAGAGAGGCGTCAGGCGGCTGTACGTCGGGGATTTACCACACGTGTACAAATTTTCCATAATATTAATAAAAATGTAGGTATGGGTTAATACAACAACCATTACGCTTGTAAATAAAAAGTAAATCAAGTGTGTATGTATTTATATTATGAATGTTATAAGAACCCGACCTCCTACCGTAAATTATTGATATATAATATAGGTCGGGTATGGACATCCTTTTAACATATTGGTATTTATTGAGTATTAAGGCTTAAAGAAAAAGGAAGTATAATACTTACCAAAAAATAAGAATGTCCCCTTATGGATTCACCGTAATAAAAATTTAACTGAACAAAAATGCCACACTTCCACAACGCGGTATCTCCGGATATGCACTGCGTAGGTAGATAGGTACCAACCAAACATTTTAAAACGCATTTCGGTTATTACCAGTTTTTTCAGTCTATTTTGCCACTATTGGTGTAATTTTACTTTAATTGTGATACAATGTGCACTAGTAGTGTAAAGAAAAAAGAGCTCCTAGTAACATCAAAACAGACAAAGAAATTGGCATGCACTATAGTGTACATTTTGTCACTATTTAACACAATAAGGGATAATAAACACTCGCATTAAGTTTTTATACCCTTTTGATTTATTTTAATAATAAATAGTGTGAATGTACCAATGAATAATGTTCATATTCTTTAAATGTGTTTAATAAAGTTAATAGGCAATTTGTAGTGTAACTTTTACACTTACAAATCCACTCTAATATTTTTACCCCTACACTAAAAAATTTACACGGGCAATTTTTTTTACTGTGTAACAGATATTTCATAGTTTCAAGTTAAATGACCCTGTGTATAATTCTACAAACAATGAAATGTTTTTTACAAGATTGTCGTCTAAATATTCCAATATAGTTTTATTAGATTTGGGCGTTAAAAAGGCAGTTTTGAGACATTTTAGACAATTTTAAGATTAAGAAAAATTCTAAAAAATGATGATGACGTTAAACTTTTCAGAACAAAAATCGATAAACACTGTTTTTGTAACTACCTGTATTGTAGAAAACATCATAAAATATGCACCCTCGACAAAAAGTTTAAATAAACACTACTACAGATATCATGTTTGATAAAGTAATTAGTATACCAGCCTTGTTTCTGATGGTTAAGTTGTTGATTTACGTGATTTCTAAAAAAAAACACAACGCTTACGCTCCAGCAAAAATCGTGTAAAAATCGCTGGAAATTTTCGAGCACGCGAATAGTGGCCTTCACATGCAGCACTTGACCTTCAAGAAGTGCTAACAAGTTTGGGTCTAATAAAAGATGAGGATAAAGATTTTTTTTGTCTTTGCTGTCAATTTAGCACGATAAGATTAAAAATCTTTTAAGTTTTTATTTTTTTAAAATATTTTACTTTTTTAGAGACTTTTTTACTATTAAAAAAAAATTAAGTTAGTTTTATACAGGAACTTTTAATTTTACCGTATTTATTCGCAAGATGTATTTAAAAAAAAAGGTTTGATTCAATAAAAAAATTCGATAACTACTGACAATATTTTGTAAAATACTACTTCTATATCAGATTCAAACGGTTGTTAGTCCATTTTCAAGTAAGAAATTTTGATTTGACAGGAAAATTACCCTGATATTTTGAAATCCGGTAAAACAGATTTCCAGCACAATATTTAAATTAATTATTAATACATTATTTTGTATTTAGTTCGATTATAAACATTTCTAGGCACTTGCAAGCTTTGCTCGTGCCTAAAATGTTGTAAGTAGTGTTGTTTTATAATTAACTCATTAAAGATACATCTTTACTATTACTTAAATTTAAAATGTATTATTTAAATGATAATTATAGATAATTAAAAAAAAATTAATATTAAGAAAGAATATTCATAGCAAAAATGGCCATATCATTTCATTTAAATCGTTAAACTTAACAGGATTGTTAAATTTAGTTCACCTCATAATTTTAAATTACCTACCAATATTAAAATTAATTATTCTAAATAGCCACAACACAACCTACTGGATTAAAAGGAAGTTTACAGGGCTGTTTTGGTAGAATCCTTTTAAGGTTTTTGGTGAGTTGGTTTGTTATTAGGTAGATGGAGTGTGAAGCGGTATCCTGAAAATTGTATCCTGTTAAATATTTTAAGACGTAGTTTGCTGTAAAAAATAGTAGTTATGCTGTTTTTGAAAGTTTTATTTGTGTTACTTGAATTTAAGTTAAAAAAAAATTAAATATTTTTGTAAATAATAAATAAATGGGTCATTTTCAAGAAACACTCGCTTTCAGGAAAATGAAGATCAAAATTTTTTTTTTGCCTAAATTGACTTTTGGTTGTATTTTTATAAATGTTTAGAGTTTTGTTTACTTACATTTAAGACAGGCAGTACGTTTTTTTCAGAAAAATGTGTTTAGCTAGCTTAATATGTAAATCTCCACTGTGTTACCAATTTGAAATCCAAAATTTAATTTTTAATTAAAAATTGTATGCTTTTTTAAATATTTTTGTTCGTTAAGATACTTTTTAAAAGAAACCATTCCGATTGTTAAAAAAACAACACCATTAATATTTTCTTTTAGTCACTGTATTAGTGAGTTAAACTCTAATTTATAAACACGTATTACCAAGTGATAGTGTATAAAAATCATTTTAAGTATTTCTTTTACAAAAACTAAAAAAGTAACGAAATAGACATTGGTATCACAACGGACTGGGGTACACAAAGGACTTAATCAGATAACGTAAAAAAGAAACTATATAGGGTGGTACGATTTTAGAGTAATGCATAAACAAAATCCCTCGTAGTGGTGCTCACTTGCACAATAACAACTTAGATTTCTAAATTGTAGACACCTTTTTTCTTTGACTATAAGCTAGTGAAGGTCTTGCGTTCCTTTTAGTACTTGTATATTGCGTGGAATTTTCCCTTGGATGTAATCTATATCATGAGTTGTAATCAAAAATGATTTTAAATTGGTTTATCATAAACTACTTTTTAATAAAAGCGACGGTAGATATCCACTTTGTTGTCGAAAAATTCTATTGCGTTACCCTAAATTCCATTGCGTTACCATAAGGTAAAATAATAACTCGGTAACGCAGTGGAAAAAGTTTTGTGAAACCATATTTTAAAAATAATAATAAGACCTTACAGTCATAAATTACTCTCAATGAGCTTTAGTGCCCCAAAATAAATAAAAACATAAAAAATAGTATTTTTTTTTACCTTAATTTTTATTATTTGTTTGAGTAACTTAGCGGACAAACAATTATTACATTCGCGTTACCCGCACCTGTTTCAACCGATATCTTCTTTCTGATTAAATGAATAAATTCATCTGGTTAATGTGTACGTCCGAACATCATTTCTTGATCAGGTGAGCCAAAAAAGTTGCCATATATATGTTTTTTTAATATTCTATCAGTAACGCGATGGACGTAACGCAACGGAAAAAATGTCTGGGACATGAGTCAAATTTAAAAAAAGTATATTAAAATTAATTAATTTATATATAAATTGTTTACTGTATTAACTAAGGATGTTATGGATTGCTATAAAGCAACACAAAGTTCTGGTTATTCAATATTTAAAAAAAAACATGTATGTAAGTTTTATAAAACGCTAATGGGACATGCGAAAATGGGTGTTTCACAAGTTTCAAAATTAAAAAAAATTATTCTGAAATAACTAAACAAACATTTTCTGAAAGAGTTTACTAAGGGCTTGTTAGGCTTTCACTTGGTTTTTAAATCAATAAGATCCGATAATGTTTAACAAAGTTATTGGAATTCAAACTTACGGACAGCGGAAGGCGGGTGTTTATTGAAAACAACCCAAATATATTGCAGGTTTTTTTAAGTAGTTTCTTATTTTGACCAATTTTTGTTAGATTTAGAACAATTATGCCAAATGTAAAATAATAATAAATGCTTTAGAAAGGTGAAGACCTAGTTTAAATCGTTTTTGTGATTTGCCAAATTAATAAAATTATATTTGTTTTTATATTGTCCCCCACATCCATAAGTATAATTAATATATTATTATTTTATTTGCGAAAAGTTTAATTTTATTAAATTAATAAGTTCTTTAAGAAAAGTCTAAACAGCCAGTAGAGTTCTGTTTTAAATAATCACTTATCATACAAAAACTTGTATGACATAATTCATTATATTCATCTTTATAATACATAACAAAGGAATGTAAAGTGGCCTGACTATTTACTTAGTGAAAATTTTGTATTTCGTATTGTACAACGGAGGAGAAATTTTCAGCAAAATCACCTTGGGAAGGATTGGGAAGCAAATTATTTTTTTAAAGATGCATATTTTGCCTTTTGAAATATAATGATGCTTTTTTAAAGAATCTATTGCTGATAATATTTCGTCAATGAAATCAGAAACTGGTAAATTAAAGGTAAGTAAATTACAAAATACTTATAAACCTGTTTTTTTTAATTATAGGGACACACTGTTTAAATATTTATTTATTCTTAGTTCAAAGCCTTTTTAAACAAAAATCATATATAATTTTAGTGCCATTTTCTATAAAATTTGTCGTTGTATCTTCTTAGCAATACACAATATTTTTTTAAAGTTTTTAGTATATATTGAGGAGAACATTCTGTTAAATTTTGAACAATTTTCATTCCAGTCCCTCTGGACAGAAAATTAATTTTTTTTCGACAAAAATGGGAAATTTTTATAATAAAAATGATATTTCCTGCATTTTGGGTACTTATTTTATAATTTTGAATTTTATATTTATAAGTACTTTAAATAAAAATATACACCAAATCAAATTTCCATAGCCTACTACATAATATCAATGGTAGAAAATTCACTTTTCAGTTAAAAAAACCGTGAATTTAGCACAAAAAAAACTGCACTTGTAAAAACATTTGAATAATTTTAGGTATATATATGTATAAAAAGTAACATTGTGTTATGGTTAAAACAAAATATTAAGCGATAAAAAAATATTAATAAACATAAAAGTTACAAAAGAATTTCTTAGAAACCGATTTGGTAATATTTTATGCAAACCGGTCAACTTGGCCTTGCCTAATTTCTCAGGGTTTTTAAATAAAAAAATATTATTGTGATTTTAGTTCATCCCAAGCATTCATCTTCAAATCCTAAAACTTTTAGTATGGTGTGATGTTAAAAGATAATAATAAAAAGTAGAGTTATTATATTTTTTTATAATAATCCTATTTTTAAATTATTATTACTAAGAAACACATAGTTGCATAATTAATCAATTGCATCTTACCAAGGTCTGTAACATCTGTAATTAATTTGCCTTATAATTAATATACCAATTAACATAAAACATAAAACAATCATCAAAGAAGCCTTTATGTGTTGTAATTTTTAATTGCTAGACGACATCAATTTTATCAATTTTACTTTAAATAATTAATATCTTGAATGTATGAAAGGTTTTATACCTTTCTATAAAGCTCAGTTTATTGGAATATTTTAAACATGGATCCAAAATCAAACTGGAAAGAAGTAAACATTTTAATGTTACTGTGCGGTACCTGGCCCACAGAACTAATACCACCTGGTAAATATAGGACGTTCTACAAGGTCGCCAAAATCTTTCCATCATTATTTTTCTTCATATTTATGTTAAGTTTAAGTTATGGATTATATTCGATTATTATACAGGGTGATTTTAAAAACCTGCCGCCGAGTTTAATGGTGTATATAATGTATTCAATAATATTGATAAAAACGTTAATATGTCAGTTCGGGGCCATACAGAGGATGATTAAGTTATGCGTGAAGCACGATGTGTTTTTGTCGAAAATTAAGGACGAAGCTATAGTGAGGATAAGAAACAATTACATATTTAAAGCCAAGTTGTGTATGAAGCCTTTTATAAATTACACGCCATTTTTGGGCATGGTGTTCCTATTAAGCAACTTTTTGGAGTACTATGTTTTCTGGAATGAAGAGAAAGCAAAGAATATGGTTCGTCAATTACCGTATTACTCGTATTTGCCATTCGACACGAACGAGCACTATTTGTGGGGTTTTGCTTGCAATGTTTTCTTCGTCTATTTCGCCATTATCTTGTATGTTTCAAACGATGTTATGCTTATAAGTGTTTTATTTTTTATGTCAGTTAAACTGCAAATCCTGCAAAATTTTCTAAGGAACCTTGGAAAGTACGCTGGCAATATTAGGCAGATTCATGGCGAATTAACTGAAGATCAGGCTGTGTTTGTTACAATAAGATTGTGCATTATGGAGCATCAAAATATAATGAAGTAAGTAACGAAATTATAACAATACTTTAGTTAAACAAAATATTATTAATGTTTGTTTATTGCTGCGATACACAGCCTCACTGTAAATTTATGACGAAGACATAATTGTTGTTCTATACTTTTAAAAATACCTTTTCATAATACCTCGTACTCAAATTTAAAAAACTTAAAGCATTAAAAACCAATGCTTTTTCAAAAAGACTGGGCTTTGATAGCTAAATAAAATCATTTTTTTTTGTAGATTGGTTACTGAAATAAACAGCAACATTAAGTTTGTACTTTTATTGGAATTTTTCACAAACTCTTTGCAACTAGCAGCAAACCTTTTAACCATAATGGACGTAAGTAAAAAACAATAAAAAACAAGTTTTTTAAAAAATACGTATATTTTTGTAGCTCGAAATCGGAGCTATTTTCTTCTTTGTGCTCCTGTATTTAGTCCAAAAAGTTGCCGAAATTATGGTTTTACATTATGCTGCTGACGAAATTAAATCACAGGTGCGTAAACTATACACAGGGTGTCCGAAAAATTGCCCACCATATCCTCAACATGGGAATTTGACGATAATGTTTTAAGTTCTTTTTCAACATCCTGTATAAATTTTATATTTTTAGAGCCTAAATCTATCAACAGCTATTTGCGACTCAAACTACTACAACTATAACAAAAAATCCAAAGATTGCCTCAGGCTTATGTTACTTGTAAGCCAAAGACCTTTGATGTTAACAATCGGTCCCTTTGGAGAGATGTCACTGGTTCCTGCATTAACGATTTTTAAAACCGCCTACACAATTATAACTTGTGTAAAACAAACCAGACACAATAAATAAAAAAATGTGTTTTTAAAATTGTTCAAAAAATACCCAGTTTATGTAAATTTGACGTCAGTATGATGTCATTTAATATTGTCAGATACTTATGTAACATAAATTACATGGAAATGATTTCAATTTAACATCACCATGATTTTCTTGATATCACTTTGTCATAACGCTGATGTAATAATGACGTTCAATTGTAACTATTTATTTATTTATTTACAATTACATAATATTTTTAAGTATATAAATATAAACTGTTTTTTTTTAAATGAAGTAGCTATTGTTTGGGAATAATAACTTAATTGAAAACAGCTTGGCTTTTTAGGGAGTGAGCACTTTTGAGTTTGGTAATGATTCCCAAAGTATTATTTTTAAAGCAATAAAAATTTAAAAATTAGCGGGTTGTGCCATCAACCCAACAAGTTTTCTAAGAAACACTAGCAAATTAGCGACAAAAATCAATTTTAAAAGTGCGCAATTTTAAATTAGGCATAAGTTATATATATGAAGTTAAACAGGCTGAAATGGTCGTTGTAAGTAGTGTTTTTTTAATTAAATGATAATTGTTTTTAATTAGCTATAATTAAATGAAATGTAAGAAAAATAAAATGTATAGAAATTGTATTAAGACATGTTATTAATTCTGCACCAAAATTTACTAAGGGACTGATGAAATCGTATTTTATAATTATACTAACTCAATAAAAACAGATCTGTACTAGTATACTTAATAATTCAATAGTAATACATAGGAGAGTCAAAAAATATATAAAATAATTTGACAGATTTTATAAAACCGATTGCCAGGAAATAGACACTCGTGTTTCTATTGCCAAATGGTTTGAGAAAAGATCTGAAGAATTATTTTCAATTTACCATCTTCAGTGGTATTTCTTAAATTATTTTTTTGAGGAAACAATAATGCATCAACAATAAACATAAATGTCCAAATAGTATAAAATGTTTTATATCCACGCGGTCTATAATTTATTCTTTATTGTTGTCAACATTCGATAAAGAAATACCTTGTTATGCCCTGACAAATTAATACTTTTCTAAAAAATTAACGTACTAAACTGGTTTAATTTATTTATAATAAGCACTAATTTGTTTGTTTTACTGTTAATGTTTAATATTTTTCATTAAATTATTGTAAAATTAAATATGAATAATAAAACAAAAAGTGAGGTTAGGCAACCAAGAAAACGCACGATTCTTTTTCTACGATTTAAATTATCTTTAAGTTTTAATTTGCTTTAAGTTTTCAGTGAAATTAAATGTTAAACATAGCTTAAACATTCCAAACTACCTATTTTTTAAATAAAAATCCAAACAAATTGAAATTAGATACCTACATATTTATTAAACAATTAATTGAATTCAATGTAATAGCAAAAATCCATTTCTATTTAAATCATGTTGCTAGGTATTGTCAAACTATTACTGCTTTTAAAAGCAATAATAATTATTTTACATTTAATGTAATCTTTAGCTAATAAATAAATGAGATTCTAAAAAAGTGAGGTTAGGCCGCTTTGATGTTGAATTAAATTGACCTTTATAAATTCTTTGAAGATAAAATGTTGTATGCCATTCGGCCAAGAAGGACCTTTTTTGTGCTTCGCTCAATTGTAGGCCTCCGCTACGCGTCGGTCTTCAAACCTTTAGCTTAGCACAAAAAGCCTTACTTCTTAACCTAATGACATAAATAACTATTATAAACTCCATTACGACTTTTATTGGGCACGAGCAAATCTATCGAGCGAGTGTTTAATAAAAACCAGTGTCTAGAGAAGTTTATAAAATCGAGTTGGATCTACAACGAACTCAAAAAAAAATTTAAAGCCAATTTAAATTGTTAAATTGACGAATTTAACCTCACTGTTACGCAATTTATAATAAAGCAAACTTCACCCAGGGCTAAATTCTACAAAAGCCACTATAGCTAACTTTAGCCAGTATAGCTATAGCTATAACACCATAAAGTCAAAGATTGTCAGTGTGGGAGTAGATAAAAAATAATGTCGCTCTGATAAAATGGAAATACTACATTAAAAGACTCATTAAACTCAATCAGAATATCAAATGAAGTTTTATTTTTAATCACATTAAATTATTAAAACTAATTACTACAACTAGGAATTATTTATGACGCACTGATGGAATCCCGCCTAAGATACGGAATCTTAAGTTGTGGGGGAGTTTTAAATACTCATCAAAGAAATCTAGAAATAACACAAAAAATTCTCAAAATTATTCAGTATGTCGAAATAACTTACCTACCCTACAGATGAACTCTTTCTTAAATCTGGTAAAATGGACTGTAGGCAACTATTTTACCTGTAAAAACAGTTTACACCAGACGTAATAATAACCTACCAATTCCAAAAATGAATAAAACCATTAGAAAGTCTACAACGAAATACCTAAAAACTTAAAAAAATAATTTTTATAATGGATCTTTTAAAAAAATGTGCAGTAACTATATAATGCAGCAACCAAGGCAATTCACAAATAACACTGTGCAACACAAAAAATGAACTGGGATCAAATCTGAAAAAATCGAATCTAGGCAACCCCCAAAACAAATCCTTTAAGGGGTTTTACCAGTTTAGCTCGAATAATGGAGATATACAGGGTGTTTCTTTTAACTTAAGACAGCTCAATATCTCGAGAAATACGCATTTCACGGAAAAATGTCTTAAATAAAAGGTTAATGTGACTAAAGGGGACATTATTTGGTGCTACCGCTAGCCACCCCCTACCCCTCCTTAAGGGTGAAACGGGGGGTAACTTTGGAAAGTCAAATGGAATGCGATACCGCCCGACATGTTGGCGCGTTGTGTGCCAGAATTCATTACCCGCATTCAAAAATGTGTTGAAATGGAAGGACGACATTTCGAACATTTGTTATAAATTGTTTTCAGAGCCGACTATTGTTGATTTAATGTTAATTTTTGTTTTTCAAACGTTTCAAATAATACATTTTACAAGGAAACCCCTTTTTCTTAAATTACAGCGCCATCTGTTGATAAATTGAAAAAAACTTTTAAATAAAAGTTATTCATTTTTTTATGTACTACCAAACTCTGTGAAAATCGGGTCATTCCATTTGACTTTCCAAAGTTACCCCCCGTTTCACCCTTAAGGAGGGGAAGGGGGTGGCTAGCGGTAGCACCAAATAATGTCCCCTTTGGTCACATTAACCTTTTATTTAAGACATTTTTCCGTGAAAAGCGTATTTCTCGAGATATTGAGCTGTCTCAAGTTAAAAGAAACACCCTGTATATTTCCATTATTCGAGCTAAACTAGCAAAACCCCTTTAAAGATTAGTTTTGGGGGTTGCATAGATTTGATTTTTCCACATTTCATCCCAATTCAAATTGTAAGGTCAAAATTTGTCGCACAGTGTAATCAGATTGATTTAAAAAACTGCTATTTTTAGTTTTTACTAAAATTAAAATCTAGTATAATTAAAACCTAACTAAGAATAGCGTAAATTCTCAACTACTACAACAGAGTTTATACGCTTTTATCTATTAATTTTTGTATATTTGTAATTATATGTAGATATCGTTGGTCTAGTCTACTTAGCTAAATAAAAGTAATATATGGTTGTCGTCCTTAGATTTATGTCATAAGTTAATTATTTTTTTAGATTAATACTTTTTCGATTGTGTATTTTTAATAAAATTTATGTCTGTAGGCATAAACACATGATTTAATCATTTAAGTGTATTTTAGCATATTTTTTTTAATTACCTTTAAAATTTTTCCTATTTTTATTATTATGTAATTGTAAACTGATTAAATAAATATTATTATTATTATTATTATTAATTATTCTAATACAACCTAGTGGATTAAAAAAAAGTTTACAGGACCATTTCGGTAGAATCCTGTAGGATTTTGGTCAAAAAAAAAAAAACCAAATGTATCAAGACAATTTATTGGTTTTAGACCAGTTATGAAACTATTTGTTATAATTGGATTATTTAGTGGAAGAACACTTTAAACACGCTGAACTTTGCCGTTTAAAAATGTAGCATGTTTTCAATAAAGACTTATATTATTATTATTATTATTAATTGCACTAACTCATTAAAAATACATATTTACTACTGAATTTAAAATTTATTATTAAAATGATTGTTATTATATTTAAAAAAAAAATTAATTTTAAAGAAAAATATTCATAGGCAAACTGCATCAAAAATGGCCATATCATTTTATTTAAATCGTTAAACTTAACAGGATTATTAAATTTAGTTTACCTTGTTATTTATAATTACCTAACAATATTAAAACTAATTATTCTGATTAGCCACAACACAACCTACTGGATTAAAATGAGGTTTACAGGACTATTTTGATAGAATTCTGTTAGGGGTTTTGGTGAGTGGTTTGTTAGAAGGTAGATGGCGTGTGAAACGTTATCCTTAAAATTGTGGCCTGGTATGTTAAGACATAGTTTGCTGGAAAAAATATAATGCTGTTTTTGAGAGTTTTATTTGTATTACTTGAATTTTAGTTTAAAAAATTAAATAAATTTTAAAACAATAAATAAATATATTGCAGGTTTTATTAAGTAGTTTCTTAAAAACAGTTTTAAAAATGCAATTTTTGAATTTTTTTTAGATTTAGAGCAGTTATTCCAAATGTAAAATAATAATAATTTTCAATCATTTTCTTTGGTGTGATGTTAAAAGATAATAATATAAAAGTAAGATTATTATAAATTTTTATAATAACCTTATTTTTTATTATAAATTACTAAGAAACACTTAGTTGCATTATTGATTAGTTGCATCGTACCAAGGTCTGTAACATCTTTATTTAATTTGCCTTGTAATTAATATAGCAATTAAAATAAAACATAAAATAATCATCAAAGAAGCGTATACAAGTCTAAAAATTGTAATTGCAAGACGAAATCAATTTTGTCAATTTTACTTTAAAAAATTAATATCTTGAATGTATAAAAGGTTTTACATCTTTTTAGAAAGCTTAGTTTATTGGAATATTTAAAACATGGATCCAAAATCAAACTGGAAAGAAGTAAAGATTTTGATGTTACTGTGCGGTACCTGGCCCACAGAACTAATAACACCTGGTAAATATAGGGCGTTCTACAAGGTCGTAAAAATCTTTCCATCATTATTATACTTTATATTTATGTTAAGTTTAAGTTATGGATTATATTCGATTATTATACAGGGTGATTTTATAAACTTGCCGCCGAGTTTAATGGTGTATGCATTGTATTTAATAATATTAATAAAAACGCTTATATATCAGTTCGGAGCCATACAGAGGATGATTAAGTTATGCGTGAAGGACGATTTGTTTTTGTCGAAAATTAAGGACGAAGCTATAGTGAGAATAAGAAAAAAAAACATATTTAAAGCCAAGTTGTTTATGAAGCCTTTTTTATATTACACGCCATTTTTGGGCATGGTATTCATATTAAGCAATTTTTTGGAGTACTATGTTTTCTGGAACGAAGAGAAAGCAACGAATATGGTTCGTCGATTACCGTATTACTCTTATTTGCCATTTGACACGAACGAGCACTATTTGTGGTGTCTTGCTTGCCATTTTATCTGCGCCTATTATGCCATCGCGTTGTTTATTTCAAGCGATATTTTGCTCATAAGTTTTTTATTTTTTATGTCAGTTAAACTGCAAATCCTGCAAAATTTTCTAAGGAACCTTAGCAAGTACGCTGGCAATATTAGGCAGATTCATGGCGAATTAACTGAGGGTCAGGCGGTTTTTGTAGCAATAAGATTGTGCATTATCGAGCATCAAAATATAATGAAGTAAGTAACGAAATTATAACAATACTTTAGTTAAACATAATATTATTAATGTGTGTTTATTACTAAAATAACACAGCCTCACTGTAAATTTATAAATTTTATGGATTTATTTCTCCAGAAAGTTATCACAACAAAGTTAAAAAAAGTAGCATTCGTTTGGCCAACATAATTGACCATCAATAATATCGTTTGGCGATTTCCGCAATAAAAAATACATAAGGTCACCGAAATTATAGTACATAATACCTATAAAAAACAACCGTAAATTTGTTAGAATTTGATAATGTCAATTTAAATGTTATAGTAAAATTTAAAAAACTTCAAGCAAGCAAAACCAATGCTTTTATAAAAAAAACTGTGCTTTGGTAGCTATTGGTAATGCCAGAAAAGAACAAGGATCGCTACTTTAAATTTGTCTTAACAAATAAATGAGGAAACAACATCGAAGATGTTTTACTTTGCTATGTATCTGGGCTATCAAAAAGTTACGCGCCATGAAAAAAAATTTGATGATAAAAACTACAGAAAAATATGGACATTTTTAGTCAATATTACGATAAACTTTTTGTTGATGAACATATTTTAAACGATTTTACATATGGGTGATTCTACAAAAGTTGGACAACTTGATGTCATCAGTCAATAGAGTAGGTATTTTAATATTTTTTGTAAATATTTTAGTATATTACAAAAGATCCGGGTTTTTTTAACTTGTTTACTCAATTTTAATGTATTTTTTCAAAATCACGTTTGTAGAAAAACATAATAAATATTCAAAACATCAGTACCTTGGCGTGTCACAACTCCTGAATCAAATATTTGAGTGATTTTATTTTAAAATATATTCAATTTATCTTATTTTTTTTAATTTCACTACAAACTATAAAACATTAAATAATGTAATTTTCATATTTTGTCATGGATTCGAATAATAGCAATTTTTAAAAAATTGATAATATTTGTACTCACTTTTACCCGTCAGTTCTGTGTCGAATGTTAAATTTCAAAATTCCTGCGAAATATTGAATTTTAAACGTCAAGTCCTCGTTTTAACTCAAGTGTTGGTAAAAATTACCTACTTTGCACGACAGTAATCTTGAAAACAAAGCAATCGGCGAAGTTGTGGTGAATGCATGAATAGTTCCAGTCAAAATTTCAGTACTGTGGTGAGTAGTTATTTTCTACGTATATATATTTCATTGTAATTTATATAAGGCTATGTGATTTGTTGATAAGTAGCATCCACTAATAAAAAATACTTCATTCCGACATATAATCTCAAATTTGTATCCCATTCATCAGTACCGTGTCGTCAGTTTCATGTCCGATGTTTCGGTTATCTTTTTTTCGCAAACTTTAATTTAAATTCTGCTTGCGCAGAACTTATTTATTCAATGTCATTATAAACTCATAGTAATTTGGTGTGGGTCCCATATCTAATAATTGAGATATCGGTATACCCAAAATCCACCAGCCGCCACTGATGGGTGGTATTATTTGATTTTAAGATATTTAATGTATAATATGCTCAAAGTTGCAATAAATCTTATATTTTCCAATAAATTATGTATTTAATTAGTACCCTGGTATACTCGTCACTTCCCTTGCATTCAAATTTAGAAAACACAGATATTTCAGAAACTTTTTGAAAAGGTGGCTGGCCCAGTCTGGAACAGTATATTTATTATATTATCTATGTTCTCATAACAAAATACTGTTTAATTTTTTCCGAAAACTATATAAACAAAATGAGGTCAAAAGTTGCCCAACTTTTGTAGAATCACCCATATATGGAAAGCTTTCCACATTCTTGAATAGAAAGTCGAAGCGCTACACACCCAAAACCCTTTGATATTGTCAGCAGAGCAAATAAAGCTTTTTCTTGTGAAATCTTCTGACATTCGACTGTTACTAGAGAAAATCTTAGTAATTTTTGGAATTTTTGGAGCTTGCTGTTGCGAAGAAATTGTTTTCTTTACAATTGATAACAAAGCCACACAAAATAACAAAAGTTCCCGGAAATGGATATGTGACATAGATTTTTTTATGTATTTTGACACGCTGAATCCGAATCCGATGTCAAAATTCGCCCTGCACGTCGCAGTTTCAACCAAACCTATAAAAACTGAAAAAACTTGTTTTTTTCTGTTCTAGGCACGGTGTGCCTGAACAAGTCTCAGGTCACGTAAAAATGTCAACCAAAACGGATTGTATTTTTGAAATATGCATCTATTCCTCACTCCAAAACCGTATTTTTCAAAATACTAGCTGATCCTCTTTTTTATTTTTTTGCATTTTTTGCAAAAATTGATGAAGTGATGCCTAAAATTTACAATTTTAGGTGGACTCTGCTAAAATATTAGTATGACCTATCAATTTTCAATAAATAATCAAGAATTAAAATATAAAGAGAGAGTCGAAAAAAAATCACTATTTATATTTTTCCATTTTTTTTTTAAATCAATAAATTTTCTAATTTGACAAGAGACTAGAGAAATAAGTAAAGTTTTTTCATAATTAAATTTTTATTATGATGATACCTAAAATTACTTTACAGAAAACTATGAATCATTTAAAAAATTTTAGAACTAAAGTCTACAACAGCTTTTTTTAAATGTTCACCATAATCAGGATGTTCAAGTAAATTGATTTTATACTTATTCCAGTATTTTATAAACTCGCGAAATATCGACTCCCCAGCCTGCTCAGACCATGTGCCCAACCCAGCACCGTTCAAAAATCTAATACGATATTCCGTAGACAATCTTCGTTAGACTAATAGAAGCATTTTTGCGTGAAGATCATGAATTATTAGATTTTAATACTCGGGTCTTGAGAACTGAAGAAACGACTTGTTCTTGAGTTTTCGGTGTAAATTTTTGTATAATATTGACGACATTTGAATTCGTACATATATGTTTTTTTTTCTTTACTAACTCTTGTGAAACAGATTTTGCCCAAAATAATTAGTTTTTTGTATTTCCCCTTCCTCGTGTTACCTTTCGGTGAATCTTGCTGTTGTGCATATTCTGCACGCACACACCTTATTTTGGATATTCATAGTAGAGTTTGTAATAACATTTTCTATTTCAAAGTCTGTCATTTTCACCATCTTGCGTGTTTTAATTTTTTTTTCATATTCGCAAAGAGTATGCCTGCATGTACCGCAAATTGCAGTTAAAAACTTGATATTGCTATATTTCAGATTACTAAATTTTACAAGCAATCTTTCCAATCTTGCACTTATTACAAACATGCTATTGGGCAGGGATTTTTTAAAAATTATCTTTTCACCGCATTGGGCACAGATTCTACCTCTATTTTCTTCATGGTTCAATTTAAATCTTGCGTTTGTAGTCATTTTTATTTCAAAATATTCAAAATTATAGAGAGAACAATTCTCTATAACCAATAGATACTATTAACGATCACTAATAACAAATTACTGCGTATGAGTTGTTTTTTCGCTGAGGCATGGCCTACTTTGTTTAAAAAACTGCTTAAAGACGTGTAAGCGTGTTAATAAGGTAATTGCACCATTGCACCTTTTTTTGCAGGCCTATTTTTAATAGCTACAGAAATTAAAATTTAATTTAAACTAGACATTCTCTAGTTTCATTTCGATCTTATCCTATTCACCCAACGGATATCCATTTTTGAGTGAGTATTGATCTATTTCATATATCGATGACTTTCTGCCAAAGTATCGCAAGCAACATAACTCAAATTTCGGGAATTGAAAACATTATTGTCTTAAAGTCTGTTTTAAATTAAATATAGCCTAAAGGATTTATAACAAGTAAATAGCTTATAATTATAGCTATTTACTTGTTATAAATCCATTAGGCTATATTTAATTTAAAACAGACTTTAAGACAATAATGTTTTCAATTCCCGAAATTTGAGTTATGTTACTTGCGATACTTTGGCAGAAAGTCATCGATATATGGGGCAAAACACCTCAAGTGTTCCCACCTAAAAATGATGTTTTCTCCGAATTTCACAAAACTTTGCCAAATCATTGTCCTATTGGACTACCTTAATTTTCCAAATGGGGGGCAAAAAGGATTAGCGGGTTGCAGAGATACAGGGGCCTAAAAATTTATTTTTTTGAAATATTCATGTATAATAATTTTTTTTTGAATTGATAATCAACATATCGTATAGCATTTTATCCACGCTTTACGATAAAAATGGTCTCGTCTGGATTAATTGGAGAGGGTCAACACAACTTTTAAAATTATTTTTATATAGAAATAAATGTATTTTTCGATGGGTTTAAGTCAAAACAGCACAAGCGCCAAATTTTTTTTTTTTAGAAGAAGGTCTATAGAGAATTTAATTTTTAAACTCATCGATTTTATTGCAATAGTTCAAATTAATAGCAATTAAAACCCATGTTTTGGTTTTTGTAGTCGAAAAAGAAAAATGTAGAAAGTAATAAGTTGCTCTTAATGCAATTGCAAGTGTCTCACAATAATAATACACATTTTTCATGTAAACTTTTTATTGAACATTTTATCTATTTTTGGCGGTAAAGGCCTCTGCGATGGCATTGGTGGGAATTTAAAAAGACTGGCTGCCCGCGCAAGTTTGCAGGCAAAACCAAAAAATCCAATTCTAGATGCCAAAGATTTGTATGAATAGGCTCAAAAAAGTTTGAAAGAAACAAAAGTATTTTTCATTCTGAAAAATATCATATGAAAACAGCAGAAATTCTTAAAAAGCGATTTGATTCTGCAATATCTGAGACACAGAAATATCACTCATTTGTTCCTAACGGAAAAGGAATTTTGTCCTTTTCCCAAAAATAAAAAAATAGCTAAAATGTTCAATAAAAAGTTTACATGAAAAATTGCATTAAATTAATTGAAACTTGCAATTGCATTAAATAGTAGAACTTATTTACATTTACGTGCACGTGTAATTTATTCAGAGTAAGAGCAACTTATTACTTTCTACAATTTTCTTTTTCGACTACAAAAACCAAAACATGGGTTTTAATTGCTATTAATTTGAACTATTGCAATAAAATCGATGAGTTTAAGGCAAAACGACACAAGCGCCAAAAATTTTAAATTTGTTAGAAGTACATGCACCTGCATGTCGATAGAGAATTAAAGTCTCTATCGACCTTCTTCTAAAAAAAAAAATTTGGCGCTTGTGCTGTTTTGACTTAAACCCATCAAAAAATACATTTATTTCGATATAAAAATAATTTTAAAAGTTGTATTGACCCTCTTCAATTAATCCACTAAGTAGTAGACCGAGCACCGCTGCAATAGGTATACTACAGTATACTGTAGCTCAGCTCTGCTCGCCGCACGGTCCCTACGCGCTTCAACCCTTATTTTTTTCGACTTATTCTTGGAATCCCATCTTCATATTTCATCAAAATTTAGAGAATTAAAAAAGCTTTCTTTTGATATTAATTTTTTTTAAATCCAATGTGTCGCATTTCGAGAAAAAAACAAATATATTTTTAAAATCATTTTTTTATAACCAAAAAATTGTTTCTCGCTTTCGAGACCATTTTTATCGTAAAGCGTGGAAAAAATGCTATACGATATGTTGATTATCAATTTAAAAAAAAATTATTATATACATGAATATTTCGACGTCTTTTAAGCGCACGAGAAAAAAAATAAATTTTCTGGCCCCTGTATCTCTGCAACCCGCTAATCCTTTTTGCCCCCCATTTGGTAGTCCAATAGGACAATTATTTGGCAAAGTTTTATTAAAATCGGAGACAACAACATTTTTAGGTGGGAACACTTGAGGTGTTTTGCCCCATATAATACTCACTCGAAAATAAATATACCAATTATATAGAATGACAATCATATTATAAATCTAATTTAATTAAGCCGATATTCAGGCTTCTTGTTTTTTTTTTAATCCAAAAAATTGCAAAAAAATAAAAAAGAGGATCAGCTAGGATTTTGAAAAATATGGTTTTGGAGTGAGGAATAGAAGCATATTCCAAAAATACAATCCGATTTGGTTGACATTTTTATGTGACCTGAGACTTGTCCAGGCACACCGTGTAGGGTTGAGGTATATTAATAGTTATGTTATTTTTTAACTTAAAAAATGTGTCTTTATCAATTTAACAATGTTGACGTACAAACCTTCAAATTGTTATGTTAAGCTTAACGTCCTAGGCCAATATTAATTATCAATACAGGTTTTGATATAGGTGTCATTTCGTTGAAGGAGATAGTACTGTTATGACACTAATAACAAAGGTATTATGAAAAAGTATTATATTAAGTATTAGGTAGATCTTTTTTTTATTTATTTTTTAGTCAAAATTCGAGAATTTCCAAAATTCAAATTGCTTACTTGAACAATTAATTTTTCAAATTTACAATTATAATTTATAATCATTTAATTAATATTAAAATCATAATTGCAAGAAATGTTTATTTACAGTTAAATAATCAACTATCGAAATGTTTTTACATTTATTTAGTAGATAAGTTTTTCCGAAAATGGATCCAAACTCAAAATGAAATCATTTTTTTATTATTTTAGATTGGTTACTGAAGTGAACAGCAACATTAAGTTTGTACTATTTTTGGAGTTTTTCACAAACTCCATGCAACTAGCAGCAAACCTTTTGGCCATAATGGACGTAAGTAAAAATCAATAAAAAAACAGTTTTCATAAAAATACGTGTATTTTTGTAGCTCGAAATCGGAGCTATTTTCTTCTTTGTGCTACTGTACTTATTCCAAAGAGTTGCCGAAATTATGATTTTACATTATTCAGCTGACGAAATTAAATCGCAGGTACGTAAATTATACACAGGGTGTCCGAAAAATTGCCCACCATATCCTCAACATGGAAATTTGACGATTATGTTTTAAGTTATTTTTTAAACAACCTGTATATTATACAGGTTGTTTAAAAAATAACTTAAAACATAATCGTCAAATTTCCATACAGTGTATAATTTGTTATTAATAAAAAATATATATTTTTAGAGCCTTAATCTATCAGAAGCTATTTGCGACTCAAACTACTACAACTATAACAAAAAATCCAAAGATTGCCTCAGGCTTATGTTACTTGTAAGCCAAAGACCTTTGATTTTAACAATTGGTCCCTTTGGAGAGATGTCACTGGTTCCTGCATTAACGATTTTTAAAACTGCCTACACAATTATAACTTGTGTACAACAAACCAGACTTAATAACTAAATAAAATGTGTTTTAAAATTGTTTCAAAACAATACCCAGTAAACACATTTATGTAAATTTGACGTCAGTATAATGTCATTTAATATAATGCTTCACATATTTACGTCAAATACACCATGATTTTCGTGAGATCAATTTGTCATAACGCTGATGTAATAAGAACGTTCAATTGTAGGTATTTATTTATTTATTTGTAGGTATTTATTTATTTATTTACAATTATATTTTTAAGTAAATAAATATAAACTGTTTTTTTTAAATTAAGTAGCTATTGTTTAGGAATAATTAATAATTTGTGAACAGCTTGGCTATTTAAGGCGTGAGCACTTTTTTGTTTGGTAATGATTCCCAAACTTTTATTTTAAGACCTATAAAAATTTAAAAATTAGCGGTTTTCAAAGAAACACTAACAAATCTAGCGGCAAATATTAATTTTAAAATTGCACAATTTTACATTTTTTTAGGACAAAGTTAAGTTGAACACGTGGTTGAAACGGTTGTTGTAAGTAGTGTTTTTTATAATTAAATAATAATTGTTTTTAATTAGCTTTAATTAAATGCATTCCATGGAATGTAAGGAAAATAAAATGTATAGCAATTGTATTAAGAGATGTTAATAGTTTTGCACCAAAATTTCCTTTACTGCTGGAAGAGTAAGAATAAATTTAAAATAATTTCACAGATTTTCTAAAACCGGTTACCAGAAAATAGACACGAAAACCTGTAGTACTCGAGTTTCTATTGACAAATGGTTTAAGAAAAGATCTGAATTATTTTCAATTTATCTATGTCTAGTGGTATTTCTTGAATTATTTTTGAGGGTACAAAAATGCCTCAACAATAAATATAAATTTCAAAATAGTATATTATGTATAAGTTTTATTAGGCACGAGCGAATGTTTAATAAAAACGAGTGTCTAGAGAAGTTTATATATACTTTATCTACGACGAATCCAAAGAACAATTTTAAGCCAATTTTAATTGGTAAATTTATTAATTTAACCTTACTTTTAGGCAATTTATAATAAAGCAAACTTCAGCCCGTGACTAAAAACACCATACTATAGTATAGTGTAGTAACTATAACCCCATAAAGTCAAAAGCATTTCGTTGGTTCCTATATTAATTTTTAAATGGAAATACTACCTTTAAAGAATAGTTTAATTTAAAAAAAAATATTTACAAAAAAATGCATGGAAATGGCCATATCATTTAATTTAAATCATTTAACTCAACCAGATTATCAAATATAGTTAAAACTAATTATTCTAATAACATAACCAATACAACCTACTGGATTAAAAAAAGGTTTCCAGACCATTTAGGTAGAATCCTGTAAAGGGTTTTGGTGAGTGGTTTATTGAAAGATAGATGGCGTATGAAGCATTATCCTGAAAATTGATTTTTGTTTTTTTTTAAATAGTATGAATTTTTTAGAAATTAATTTAATTTTAGTTTAAAAAAATGTTTTATATTTTGCATAAAATTATATATTCCAAATTATAATATTAAAATGTTGCAAATTATATATTTGTAGTATATCTTAACAAAATACATTACATAAAACATTATAAAAAACATACACATGTAATATTAAAATAACAATGTTTAAAACTATTGCTAAACATTGCAAAACAAATTTTGTTATTAAAGCATGCTTCTTTGCAAAGATAGAATTCAAGATGTGCTAATGTGCAACTATTGGAATGAATTTGAGTTTGTAAAAATGTGACGTCCCTCATATATTCGGGAATATTCGGCTGTGTCCGTTGTCTGGTGCAAAAAAAAAAATACAGTTTGACTAAAAAAATTTCCAAATGTGTTTTTCAAAAAATTATTAGACTTAATTTATTTTAACTTATTAGACATACAACTTTCAAAGCTTGATAACTCTAAAACTATATTTAATTAAGTATACATACTCATCGAAAAAATCTACCAATTGTTCATTTTCGAGACACTCTGTACATCTGACCTACTTGTTTACCTTGTATATAAACTATCATCGTTTTTTTTGTATTGATCGATAAACTGCGAAAAACAAATAACCAAAAAACTTTTCCCCCCAGGATGTCACATATGTGACCCAGTTGTGTCTTCTGACTTATGGGACTTTCGAAAAACATTAATACTGAAAAAAAGTTCGACAAGTGACCTTCAACTAAAAGGTGATTTTTAGGTTTATTTTTAGATTTTTATAGTATCAGCCCTTGCGAAACATAATCTGAAAGACAACGATTTTCACCTTTAAACAGCTTTGAAGGATGTTCGCGGGAAATAAAAAAGAAGGAAAAGATGGCCAAGTGCTACACAAGTTTTATTATGAAAGTCATGTTTTGTCGGTTTTATTTTATTTTATCTTAACATGTGATCTATAGTAATTATAAAACCTAGCACACAATTAGTGTGTGGTAGGTTTTTGGATCATCAAGGACATGCATCATTTGCTTTAGTCACGTAAGGAAATTTCTTGTTAAAATGCTACTTTTGGATCATTTAATGTAGTTGGTGTCTTAACAACACTTTCCTATGATTATTTCCCTCATTATAATATGAACCAATCAAAAGCCTTGAATTTTCGAATAAATTTCGTTTAAATAAGCGATTAAATCACTAGACCTATTTAACAGCGATTAAATTTTAGCCTCCATATTGGATTTTTGTTTACGATTTTATGGTGTTATTTACAAGTTTTAACAAACATTTTTAAAAAAACAATAAAAAATAAGTTATCTAGTTTACGAAATATTAATTATTACTTATTACATACCTTAAATTAATGGAATTTTCTTTAAAAAAATATTTATAAATTTTGACACATACGTCAGATTTTATGAATTGTCAAGTAGTTTCCTTTAATTCGAGAAATAATCTAGACGTATATCACTCAATAAATTTTATCTGTCAAACTATGCTCAGTAAGTTTTTTATTTGATTTTTCTTTTTGGAAAATAGTTTCTTGCAAAATAATTAAAAATAACACCCCTCGACCGCTACGCGGTCTCGTGATTTTATTAAATTATTTTGCATTCAACATTTTCCAAGAAAAACCAAACAAAAAACTACTGAGCCTAGTTTAACCGATTAAATTCATAGTTCTCGTGATATAATATATGATTAAAATATTTTTAAATTTATAAAACACAATAAAAAAATCAAAGTACTGCATTCTTCATGGCGCCTAGTATGCTGTGGACAATGCAGTGATCTAATTGGTTAATTTTTTTTATAGAGATATATACAGTAAAGTTAAAAAATTTCAGAAACACCTAAAAGTATCAACATTTTTTTAGAAAATGTCAAAAAAATATGTAAATAGCTTAATAGGTACCGCCTTTAAGAGTTGTAATTTTTAAAATATCTTGTGCTCACCAGAATTTCTGCCACTAATAATACACAAATATTTTTTTTATTTGCGTATCATAATAAGCACATTATAATAGGCATTTGTGTTGCCCACAGTCAGAGGGAATTTTTTATAAATTTGTCAGCATGATATGCCATCATTATTGAAACGTTAGTTGGCATAATAAATAATAATTTTTTAATTTTAATAATAAATATTTATCAGTAACTTTACAATTTTATAATAAATTTTGTCCACTCCAACCTTTAAAACGCCCTTTATCGTACATGTTTCCATGACACTAAGTGACCTTTTAAATACACATTGACAAGTTGTGGCTTTATGGCGCTTTATTCACGGGCTGAAGTTAGTTTTAAGTTAGTTGACAGTTGTCAAATGTCAAATCGTTAAAATAAAGTGCCTTTATTGTAAAATAATACTAAATGTGAACGTTATTTTATTATCTCAATACAAAAATACAAAAGTATTAAATAGTTTCTCAACGCCAATTTTTGAAAAGTTGAAATTCGGGCACGGACTCCACTGTAAAGTGCTCATAAAACATTTTCTTTACTTTCACTGTGAAAAACTGTCAATTTTCAAGAAATACATTTCGATTTATGACCTTTATAATCTGTGTTAATAAATTATAAAAATTTGACATTTGACGGTGACACACAGATTCCTCTATTGTTTCATAGATGGCGCTCTATACAAATTTTTGATTTAAATTATTTTATAATAATAATAAATATTTGTCGTAGAAAAAAATTAAATTCGTGTATAAAATGGCGTTTATCAAACTTGATACATAATATAATATTAAAACCACATATTATTAATTTAATTGCCCGGGCTGGTGATGATATAACCTGGACCACCCTGTATACAATGTTATTAATCGGAAATTATTAATAAAAAAAACATTTAAGTATTAATTTGTTTGCTTTATATTTTGACACAATCTTTTTAAAATGGTTTAAAATAAAAACTTAAAACTTTATTTTCGAGCCTGCTGTGAGCTATATTGATTGAGTGCAGGCAGAATGCACTAGGTCAACATCTATTCTCCCTACCGATATTGGAGGGGCACGGATCGAATATGGAGACGATGACTTTAAATAACCTCACTTCCTGTTTCTGGCGGTGTGTGTTTGTTCGCTTCCATCTCTCCTGTAATCGACAGCCAAATCAACGAAATGTTTTATTGGAGCGCGTCTAAACGCCCATGAAAATGACTTTTCAAGCTTTTAGACGAAGTCAAAGATTAAATATTATGCAAATTATAAATATATTAAACCTTTTTATGACTAAAATTTTAAATTGCTCATAGTTAGTTATTAAATTGTGGTTGTAAGGTTAATAATAATATTTTATTAAATAAATATACTTTAACAAAAAAAAAATCCATAGTTTAAATATTATTTGGAATGTAAAACAAGAATATATTATTTTGAGGTTTGTGTCATTTTACAATACATGTTTCTACTTTAAGTGCCAATTTTTGTTTTTATTTGTGGGTATGGAAATTTTTTTTAAATTTAATATTAAAATAGAAATTTTTTTATTTAAAAGGCTACTTTGTACACATATTGTAAAGATTTTTCCTTACACCAGGTTCGTTTAAAACAAGTTTTATGAAAAATTAATGAATGTTATTATTATTTAGATATAAAAACAACTATGTTTTTTAAAAGTATCACTTAATTTATTTAATTTTTGACAATTTTTTCGTCACACAGTGACTTATTCAGAATGTTTTTATATCTACATAATAATAATAATAATAATAATAATAATAATAATAATAATAATAATAATAATAATAATAATAATAATAATAATAATAATAATATGGAGTTTCATCAAATAAAGGTCGAAAGAATTAAATAACTAATTATTAAACTATTTTGTTACTTTGGCTCGTGATCGTCTTACCCAAAATTTGACCTCTACGTTGTGTTTACTTACTTGTTATTAAATACTTTTCTTTAGGTATAATACTTGGGAGAATTAGGTACACAAAAAATAAAATACAGTGTTCAATTTACCACAATTTAATTTACTTTACAAACGTTTTACAACAAGCTTAGGAAGATACGACCAGGGAAAAAGAGCTAGAGAAAACCCTGTTCGACTAAAAAGTAGCAAAGGATTACACGTTGTTTCTTTTAAAAGTTTATGCAAATTAAACTGACGACGCGACGCTCTTTAGTTTATTTAACCCCAAAGGTTCAAAAATTGTAAAAAAGTTGTTAGTTAACAGCGCAGTCTACCGTTGGTAATAATAATAATTTATTTATTTTTAACAGGAATACACCAAATTACAGGAAATGTTATTAACAGTACAGTAAAAAAATAAATAATGAACAACGTATCAGATAAATTAAAATCTGCCAAAAAACCTTCAATAATATATGAATATTAAGAATATCACATATATCACTTATACTATTAAACAAAGTACATATTCTAAAAATAGGTGAGCGTTACATTAGTTCTTGGTGCTAAAAGATAAAAAGTATTAGAGTTTCTTGAGTTAAATCTTGGCACTAAGAATTTTAAAGAACTTAATAAACATGGACAGCATATTTTATTGTTACATACATTATAAATAAAATTTACCGCAATTCTATTTCTGCGATCCTGCAAAAAATCCAGAGAGAATCTATTTAATAAGAAATTATTGTATATGCCTCTTTCAAAGATGAAAGGTCAGGATAAAAGTCGACTAGAGAACCTAGGTGACACAGTGTGGAGCACGTGCACTAAAGAAAAAGGAGCATTCAAAGTTTTTACATTAAAGAGTAAATTTAAAAGCCAAGAACATTGCGTGTAATTAGCTAATGTTAACTTAAATCTGAATCGATCTACGTTTAGTGGACTTAACTACATAATTTGGGCTACTATAAATAACAACCTTGTACAATTATTGTATTATACACAAACACTTGTAACAATTATTTAAACAGAACTTTTATTTTAGAAAAAAATTACATAATTTGGGCTACTATAAATAACAACCTTGTACAATTATTGTATTATACACAAACACTTGTAACAATTATTTAAACAGAACTTTTATTTTAGAAAAAAATTACAAGAAGCGATGGGTTTGCTAACACTTTCGAAACCTTTCAGCCTGTTTTATTGCTTTCCTTTACTCGCTTCGTGTACCATCGTTTTAATCTTGTATCATCTGGACACCAGATTTTTAGGCAAAGTTCGAAAAACTTGTAATTTCTTTACCTAAGCATCCCTTTTTCCTCAATTTAGACAATACACAGTAAAAAAAAATCAACTCTAAGCAACACTAATTAGATTTCACACAGGTCCACACTAAATAGTGTTGTTTTATAACACTACAATTAGAGTTAATTTATAGTGTAATTTTCCCCAAGTAAGCAAGTATGATTTAACACTATAGCACTGAGGATAAAGTAATTTTACACTGTATTAAAAGTGCTAATTTACCTAAAATCGTGTACTTCTACACTTCCTGAGTAAAATCCCACTTTTGTGTGTAAATTAACACTACTTTGAAAAAGTTCTATTTTAAGAAAGGTACTTTTACTCTTTTAGTGCAAACTTCTAGTGTAAATTAACACTATTATTTGAGTAAAACCTATAATTGGTGGTGGTGAATAAAACAAAAAGGTAAATAAAGAAAAACATTTACTTAGAACAAATATCAATGACAATTATCAAAATCGGTGCCTTTTATAAAATAATTTTATATTTGAGTCGTATGGCTGGCTTAAGCAAAATGGTTCCTTAAAACGTAAAAGTTTTTGAACAATGCAATGTTTTACTGGCTGCCAACTTGTAAGCAATGAATTATCTTGAGAATTCATCAGTAATCAATTTTTCTGTTATAAAAAATGGGTGATCCCATTGGTTGAGAGAATGTAGGTATAGGGTTAATAAAACAACCATTACGCTTGAAAATAAAAAGTAAATCAAGTTTGACCTACTGCCGTAAATTATTGATATATAATATAGGTCGGGTATGGACATCCTTTTAACATATTGGTATTTATTGAGTTTTAAGGCTTAAAGAAAAAGAAAGTATAATACTTACCAAAAAATAAGAATGTCCTCTTATAGATTCACCGTAATTGAAGTTTTATAAAAGACTATGGGAGACTATACAGCATAGATACAAGGTAGGATTTTATAGTAAATTTATAAATGATATTATAATTATTATTCCCGAATGGTTTATCTTCACCAGATTAAAAAAAAAATGATTTGACGTATTTATATTCCCCTGGACATTTTGTCACCCGGTTACAAAAGCTTATTAATTTCCTTGTCATCCATTTTACTTGCTATTATTGCTTGTTAGATTAACTTTTCCTGTTTGTCTAATTTTTAATCCTCCCATAAAAATAAACCATTTCTGACCCACTGAACAATATTTTAAACCCGATTTACATTCGGGTGTCTAAAGTGAGGCTAAAGGGGCTAACAAATACTTCGCACTAGCATTTCGGTTTTGACAACTCCGATTTGCACTATCACTTCCGCGTGCATCGTTTAATTTGACCCAGATATACTAGAATGCCACGTGCTGGGTTGCAGGTTAATTTTAAATACCAAATGTTATTACAGATAGTAAAATTATATGTATAAAAAATAATTATTTTTTTTTGAAATTTTTAATAAAATGTAAATGTAAATTTAAATTCAGTAAAAATATAGTGTTCTATGAATTGAAAAATTATATGCATGCCAAGTGGTTAATTTAATAAAGCTATTAGTAAAATTAATTACTTGAGATTGTATTTGCATATTTAACTCATTTAAGTTTAAAATAGGTTAACTAACACATTGTGAATATAAATATCATTCGTACAAAGTTGCAAAAATGGCGAATGCGCCGGGATTAAATTAAATTATACCATCAAATAAAATACATGTAGGTACTTAGTGCACTAGGGTAATGTTCCCTTTCCAGGTGGTGAAAACTTGTTAGATGTTGGGGTCATTATTTTATGCAAAATTAAGTATTTTTTTCAGCAAAATTTACATTTTACAGGAAATTACTTTTTATACAGGGTGAGTTTTAACTCGTATGATATGACAGATTTAATAATGCCACCTCAATTTTAGTATATTTGGTAAATTAAAAAAAAAATTATTAAACAATTTTCTAATCTGTAAATCGATCTTAAACGACCTGTCGCGTGGCCGCCAAGATCGCCGGTTCTGAATACTTTGTATTTTATTTTGTAGGGGTGGATAAAAATTAATGTGATCAAAAACCCGGTGAATACTCGCTAAGAATTGATAAAGATCAACAATTATAATTTCAATTGCACAGCGTTGCAAGTAAAAACTGCAAACATTTGGTTAAGCACTCGATTTCGATTTATTATTCCTTATATCATTAATTAAGAAACTCAACGCTTATATGCTTATTAAGTTACGTTAGTGTGTGTATTTTGTCTAAGTGATTATGGTAAATTATTGTGTTTTTAATAGTAATTCAATAACTAAATCGTTGCATTTTCATGTTTTGCCAAAGGATCCAATTCGGTACGTATATTTCTGGTGCAGAATTAACTAATGATAACTTTATATAATATAGTTTATATTTAAGTTTGGATAGTATTAAAAAAAATAACAAAAAATAATAGTATTACAAACATAACCTTAAAATAAAATATGTTTTATATTTGGGACCTCTAACAAAACGCCGACAACTGCATTCTAAAATAGTAAACAACAAAATATATTTACGTATTCATGGCAAAATAATATTATATATAATACTTAATATAATATATTTATGTATATATATATATATATATATTAGGGTGTCCCAAAAAAAAAGAATATATTTTTTTTCTTGTCTTTTGTAAAAATATGTTAGTTTATCATGCTGTAAGAGCCCTTTCAAAATATCAGCTCGATTAAAAATTTTGTAGGGGTCGCTCAAGATTTTTAAAAATTTTCAAAATCGACAAAAATTTAATTTTTGTTTTATTTTAATTCTTTTTCTCGCCTCGATTTTATTTTTTAGGTTAAAAATAATAAAAATTCTGTAAATTTTAAATCAATATTTTGATTTCTAAAGGTCGCTAAAAGTTCGATGATATTTATATTCAGAGGTCGCTCGAAAACATTCAAAATACTCTACTTTGAAAGTTAAAAAAATCTTGAGCGACCTTTAGAAATTAAAATATCGATTTGAAATTTTCAGAATCATTATTATTTTTAAATTAAAAAATAATATCGGAACGAGAAAAAAAATTAAAATTAAAAAAAATCCAATTTTTGACGATTTTGGTAATTTTTAAAAATCTTGAGCGACCCCTAAAAATTTTTTAATGGTGCTGATCTTTTGACAGGGCTCTTAAAACATGACAAACCAACATATTTTCACAAGAGACGAGAAGAAAAAAAATATTCTTTTTTTTTGGGACACCCTAATATATATATGTATATATATATATATATACAGGGTGAGTCATTTCACTTGAAACTTTGACATATCTCAGATAGTATGCATTTTACGAAAAAATTGTTAAAATAAAAATTAAATGATTTGAGGAGGGAAATCAATCAGTACTAAAATTGGTCCTCGTACTTTCCTTTTTATAGGGGGAACAGGGGGTAACTTTAAAATTTCCAATGGAATACCCTAATTTATCATTCCACTAATGATAGGTAGATTTTGTCTAAAACATTTTTTTATATTTGTAATAGATGGCGCTTGTTCGATTTTTCCTCTTATACGATTCTGCAATAATTTTTCTACAAAAATATCACTTTTTTGGTAATAATTATCTTATTAAATTAAATCTGATTTTTTTTAATTCCCACGATTTTTAACTAATATTTAAGTTTTCTTTGGTTTAAGTTTTATACATTATTTCATTCGGTGATTATTATCAATTGCGCACCATGGTCAATTTTTACCTGCCAGCATTATTTCCACCTGTGACGGTTGCTCGACGAACTCTTTTTTCGGTTGAACACTCCCTTTTGTAGTAAACTGCTTGGCTGTTTAAATTTTTACGACTTCATTGTTTTAACGTAAAATGTGTATTTATGGTATCTTATACGTACAATAGGGTGGGCCGAAAATCCGCTTTTTTAGAATTTCGTTTAGTAATAGCAAAAATTTTGTTCATTATGTTGTAAAAAAAAATGTGTAAAGATTAAAATTTTCGATCAACATCCTAGGCTCGCCCAACGCAATTAAAGATCAAAATGTTCAAAAAAAAATTTTTCTTAACTTATTTTGATCGGAAATTTTATGCTCTACACAAAATTACTTCAGATGGATAGTTTCAGAAATTTGTTGTAAAAAAAAATTGTGTAAAAGATTAAAATTTTCGATCATCATCCTAGGCTCGCCCAACGCGTTGCAACGCAACTAAAGATCAAAATGTTAAAAAAAAAATTTTCCTAACTTATTTCGATCGGAAATTTTATGCTCTACAAAAAAGGTCCTTACACAAAATTACTTCAGATGGATAGTTTCAGAAATAAACCCGATTTTAGTATCAACATTTTTTGAACATTTTGATCTTTAATTGCGTTGGGCGAGCCTAGGATGTTGATCGAAAAATTTAATCTTTTACACAAAATTTGTTTACAACATAATAAACAAAATTTTTGCTATTACTAAACGAAATTCTAAAAAAGCGGATTTTCGGCCCACCCTAACGTACAATATATATTTACAGGGACTCTATGCAATTTATTTCTTCATTCGGATTTTTACTCTTTATTGGAAAACCGGTAAAAACTCACCCCAGGATTTCTTCTCGAGAAACAAGACAACAAATTTTTTTTCTAGACTTTTTTACATTTCTCAAAAACACTCCTTTGTAATACACGTTTGACAGGTTATTATTAAAAGTTATGGCACTACTGTTTATTAGGGTGGTCCTTAATAAGGTTATTTTCAAATTTCTTTGCTCCCAGGGGCTCAAATGCTTCCAAATTAATAAAAAAAAATTCCCTGAAAATTTGAGCTCTTAATATAAACTCTAAGATAGTGCGCATTCCAATCTAAGTTTCCTATGGAAATAACATAGGAAAAATTACTTTTGTTGTTTATAATTTTATAACTTGGGAACGAATAAATTAAAAATTATAAATCATACATATTTTTATAGAGAATTTAACGCTCTACAAAAAAGGTCTTTTATAATTTTTCCATTAGTCTATTTGTTTAAAAGTTATTCAACGTCAAAGTTTAATTTTCATATTATTATTAATATTATCAAGGCTTTTTTATGAGGCGCCGTTTGTGTCAAAATTAAAAGTGCCAAATAAACTTATTTTGTTTTATAAATAATTAATTATATATGCTTTACCAAATGATTTTTTTATACAATAATTTTTTTAAACATTTTTTTTTTTGGAAAAAATTTTATAAAATAATTTTTTATAAAATAATTTTTTATAAAATAATTTTTTTATAAATTTTTTGTTTTTTTTTAAATTTTATAAAATAATTTTTTTATAAAATAATTTTTTTATAAAATTATTTTTTATAAAATAATTTTTTTTTTAAATAATTTTTTTATAAAATAATTCTTTTTTATAAAATTATTTTTTTATAACATAATTTTCAATTCGAATCAAAAATTATTTAATAAAAGACGACGGGCGAATTTATAAATTAATTTTTAGTGCAGCCATCTATTTGTTTGTAGACACTCGAGTAAACCCGAGTAAACCCGAACGCCCCTCCACAGATACAATTTTATGACGGACTGGGCTTTTGTTTGACGCAATTTGGGGAAACGATTGAAAATAATAATTTATTATTTTTATTCATTAATTCATTAATTTTTTTATCTACATTTATTTTGATTTTTAGTTTTTAACAAGAATTCTTTATGTTTAAACGTTTTTTATAAGAAAGAACTTGTTAAAAACTAAAATAAATAAATAAAATAATTCTCTTGAAAACAAATTAAAATAAACAAATCAATTCTCTTAAAACAAAACTAAAAATCAAAAAAAAATATTTTATAAAAAATAATTATTTTATAAAAAAATTATTTGGTAAAGCATATAATTAATTATTTATAAAACAAAATAAGTTTATTTAGCACTTTTAATTTTGACACAAACAAAGAAGATTAATAATAATATGAAAATTAAATTTTGGCGTTGAATAACTTTTAAACCAATAGACTAATGGAAAAATTATAAGAGACCTTTTTTGTAGAGCGTTAAATTCTCTATAAAAATATGTATGATTTATAATTTTTAATTCATTCATTCCCAAGTTATAAAATTATAAACAACAAAAGTATCTTTTCCTATGTTATTTCCATAGGAAACTTAGATTGGAATGCGCACTATCTTAGAGTTAATATTAAGACCTCAAATTTTCAGGGAATTTTTTTTTATCAATTTGGAAGTATTTGAGCCCCTGGGAGCAAAGAAATTTAAAAATAACCTTATTAAGGACCACCCTACTGTTTATGCTTCTTTAGAGTATAGTCTCTTATTTTTTAATTTGTTTATCTATTTAATTTAGAAATTAGCGTTAAATTAAAACAAAAAACCGTTTTTACTGTGTGTTAACACAAAATAAATGACTTTATAAACGATTTAAGCCAGTTGAAATTTAAATGAAAAACGAGTGACTTAATCGATTTGAATTAAGCTTTGATTAGTTTGTGTTCGTGAAATATCGGATGAAATAATTCAGCCAAAATGTGAGGGAAGGCGCCCGACCTGGGCCAATTTAAAATCAAATTAACTTCGGCAGTTCGAAGGCCCCATTTCTCTTATGCTTTGCTCCAGCAAACGTACCGTCAAAAATTTGCATTTTACCAATTAGTTGGAAGAAGTCGCGAGTTTTTCTCTAAGAAACTTTGTTCGAAAGTTGCCCTTTTCAATCATCCAAACTGCGTCTTTAACAAGAAAATTCACCTCACAAATTTATTTGATTATTGACATTTTAACCCACATCCAAGAAAATTTTAGATAGCGACGATGTTTCGAATAGAAAAAGAAAAAAGTAAATGGGATTTATATCGGAAATAGGTAAAATATGAATGTCATAACGGAATGTTCCACATAGGGGATAATTTGACGGCGCGTCATTCGATTTAA
This sequence comes from Brassicogethes aeneus, assembly GCA_921294245.1. Classification (NCBI taxonomy): domain Eukaryota; kingdom Metazoa; phylum Arthropoda; class Insecta; order Coleoptera; family Nitidulidae; genus Brassicogethes; species Brassicogethes aeneus. The sequence continues at coordinate 5,127,222 of OV121135.1, read as the reverse complement.
TAGACAAAAATTTAGGTCACATTTATTTTCCAAACAAATAAAATAAGATAATTTTATTATATATTTAGTAGACTGGGCCAAAAAAATCGACTATTTTTTTTGTAAAGTATAAAGTATATCAAAAATATTGTTTGGGTCCATAATATTAATATTAAGAGGTCTATCATCGCAATTTTAGATTTTTTTTCCTGAGCGAGTTTTTGTCTCAGAACTCCCAAACCATTGAGTTTAACAAAATTTATTTAAAATATTTTTTGAAGAAAATTGAATGCTCTACAAAAAAAGATAACTTGAAATTTTCCGTCAGATGAACCGTTTCCTTACAATCATGCCTTAAAAATTGGTATAGTTTTACAATTTGATCTTTTAACTTTGGAATTTTGTAATTCATGTAAAAATCAGTACACGGAAAAAATCGATAAATATTCTTATGGGAAATCAAATGCAAAATGCCCGTTTAATTTTTTTAGTGTAGGAGTAAAATGCTAGAGTTTTAAGTGTTAAAGTTACACTACAAAATACACTAGGTAGCATTAACTTTATTAAACACATTTAAAGAATATGAACATTATTCATTGATACATTTACACTATTTATTATTAAAATAAATCAAAAGGGTAGAAAAACTTAATGCGAGTGTTTATTACCCCTTAATGTGTTAAATAGTGACAAAATGTACACTACAGTGCATGCCAATTTCTTTGTCTGTTTTGATGTTACTAAGAGCTCTTTTTTCTTTACACAACTACTGCACATTGTATCACAATTAAAGTTAAATTACATAAATAGTGGAAAAATAGCCTGAAAAAACTGGTAATAACAGAAATGCGTTTTAAAATGTTTGGTTGGTACCTATCTACCTATGCAGTGCATATCCGGAGATACCGCGTTGTGGAAGTGTGGCATTTTTGTTCAGTTAGATTTTACTCACGGTGAATCCATAAAGAGACATTCTTATTTTTTGGTAAGTATTATACTTCCTTTTTCTCAATAAATACCAATATGTTAAAAGGATGTCTATACCTGACCTATATTATATAATATATTATCAATAATTTACGGCAGTAGGTCGGGTACTTGTAACATTAATAATATAAATACATTAACACTTGATTTACTTTTAATTTTTAAGCGTAATGGTTGTTATATTAACCTATACCTACATTTTTATTAATATTATGGAAAATTTGTACACGTGTGGTCCCCGACATACAGCCGCCTGACGCCTCTCTACCAATGGGATCACCCATTTTTTATAACAGAAAAATGGATTACTGATGAATTGTCAAGATAATTCATTGCTTACAAGTTAACAGCCAGTAATACATTACATTGATCTAAAACTTTTACGTTTTAAGGAACCATTTTGCTTAAGCCAGCCATACGACTCAAATATAAAATTATATTTTAAAAGGCACCGATTTTAATAATTGTCATAGATTTTTGTTCCAAATAAATGTTTTTTTTTATTTACCTTTTCGTTTTATTCACTACCACCAATAGGTTTTACTCAAATAATTAATTTACAATAGAAGTTTGCACTAAAAGAGTAAAAGTACCTTTCTAAAATTAGAACTTTTCCAAAGTAGTGTTAATTTACACTGAACAAAAGTGGGATTTTACCCAGGAAGTGTAGAAGTACACGATTTTAGCTAAATTAACACTTTTTTATACAGTGTAAAATTACTTTATCCTCAGTGCTATAGTGTTAAATCATACTTGCTTACTTGGGGAAAATTACACTACAAATTAACTCTAATTGTAGTGTTATAAAAAAAACACAATTTAGTGTGGACCTGTGTGAACTCTAATTAGTGTTGCGTAGAGTTGATTTTTTTTACTGTGTACCGTACCTTTATCAGATAAAAATTTTAACGAAGAATTAAATATAATAATTTATTATATTTAATTCTTCGTTAAAATTTTTATCTGATAAAGGTACGGTACACAGTAAAAAAATCATATTATTAATAAAGCAAATAGCAGTTAACAATGGATATGAAGCACAATTAATTACTGATATTCTTAAAAACAAAGGACATAAAATAGCTATTAAACAAATTTTCCCATCTCTTATAAACCCAATTATTACTTTCAATACTTGTACATATTTAGGTTCCAATATGAGAAATGTTTCCACGTTAAAAAAAAATAGCAATATCTCTTTTAAAACAAACTACAATCTAATTATTTTAATAAAAAAACAACAAAGATGTCTAATAAGCATATGAAATCAGGCGTATACCAATTAACTTGTACAGATTGTTCAAAAACTTACATACGACAACCCGACCGTAATTTTAATACCAGAATTAAAGAACATCGTAGATCATTTTAAACCAAAAACTTGATTCATCTTACGCGACAAATCTTATTACAGAAAAACATACATTTAATAACAACCTCAAAATATTACAATTAGAAAATAAAGGCACAAAATTTAACCTATTGGAGTCTTTAGAAATTAACAAAGTTAAAAATACTGATAATATTCTCAATGATCAAATCGAAACAAATAATTCACCACTTTTTAAACTTATTTTAATTAAGATAGCACTATATAAAACAATCATATTTAAAATATTGACCCTTAAATAAAATTGTTAATAATAAATAGATTAGGTATTTCCCATAATAAATTTTGAATATTATGTAACACAAGTAGATTTAGAAGTTATTGTGTAGCGAAACAATTGTCAACATTCAAATAAATTACGTAAAACTTTAAAACGTAGTTGTTTTTATATTTACATAGTTAATATAAAGTTTCATAAAGTAGAGGTCGAAGCAATTAATAAAACAATATTAATTAAATGTAACAATTTCATACTTTTCGAAAAGTTTAATTTATCAAGTTACACCCTCTCCAAAGTATCTTATTTATATTAACCAAAAAACTTATAATTTAACCTGGCTTAAAACCAAAACTTGGGAATAAGTTATGCTGACATAATAATACTAAGCGAGGCATTGTCAAAAAATAAATTATAATTTAGGGCGGATGTATTTCCCTCATTAAATTATACTTTATAATTGTTCAACTGTGTTTATTTTACGTTTTTGTTTCCATATTTACATTTTATGTTAATGAAAAATTGTACACAGCTTGCATTACATCTCCACACTTAAAAATATTGGATGATTTTTAATTTTCATACATCTACATTCGTTTGTAGATACATAAGCCTCACTGCATAACTGCTAACTTAGCCGGGATTAGTTTGTTAAATTCGGTTTAACGAGTTCCTGCCTAAATATTCTGTTTTGAAAAGGAATGCGGCTAAGTACTTAACTACTGAATAAGTTTCTTCGAAGGAAAGATAAACATAATTTGATTCACTGTATTAACAACTTCCATTTTAGGCGCTCAGTTATTCAAAGAAACACAATTTTGTGTTCTTTTGAGAAAATATATTAAACTTACATTACACAATGTACTGTTTTTGATACTTTTAATTTTAAATCGTCTAGGTAAACAGTTTTTACAAAATCTTTACCAGAAAAATTTAAGAAGGCTTTTAAGTTTTCCAATAAAAAACCTCGGGGAAAAACTGAATGACAATTTTTTTTGTGAAAAAAATGTTATTTTTTTTACTTAACAATCGGTTTTAAATTTTTTCACAGTAGTCAATTTTAAATAACAATTTCTCGGAGAATACAACAAATTGTGAAAACATTATTGGCATGAAATTAGTCGCTGTGAGAAAAATTCTAGGTTATAGTTGAGTTTACTGAGACATTTACAAGTTTTAGAAAGATAATGCATATCTTCTAACATGACATGTCATATAAATTTTTGTTAACTTTTACTTCACAGTTTTTGCAATAATAAACTATATGTCCAACTAAAATTATCAATCTGTAATTTTTGTCTAGAAGATCCGGCAACACTGGCTTACGATATTTGATTTGATTTATTTGGTGACTACCATAATTTCGTTTTTAAAGTAAATTATTTAGAAAACACAATTGTATTGTTATTTGTTCATTTTACAAAACATAATAGTTCGTTTTTACAACATATTTTAAGATATTAAATAACAAATAAAGAAATGTCACTGCAACTGTCAAAAGCAAAAAGGGTTACCATAGAAACCAACTATTAACAACTCGCAATGTTGTCGCGTTTATATACTATTTTTTACGTTTTTTAATTCACGATCCTGTGATTATTAAAAATAGGTAGATTTTGTCCAAAACATTTTTTCATATTTTTAATAGATGGCGCTGTAATGAAAAAAAAATCAATTATTATTATTTATAACTAAATACCATTTTTTATACCTCAATTAGGATTAAATTAATTAATTGACAAAATAATGTTTTGTTTTACCTTAAATGAGGTATTTTTATTAAAAATAGTACAATTATCCTTTAAATTAAAGGATTTAATGCTGGCAGGTAAAAAGTGACCATGGTGCGCAATTAATAATTATAATTATCACCGAATGAAATAATGTATAAAACTTAAAATAAAGGAAACTTAAATATTAGTTAAAAATCGTGGGTACTTAAAAAATCAGATTTAATTTAATAAGATAATTATTACCAAAAAAAGTAATATTTAAAAAAAATATATTGCAGTATCGTATACAGAAGAAAAATCGAACAAAATTGATTTTTTTTATTACAGCGCCATCTATTACAAATATGAAAAAATGTTTTAGACAAAATCTACCTATTTTTAGTCGAATGATCCGAATCTGCAATAAAAAATAGAGTGTTCCATAAAAAATCGTTTTAAAACTTTTGGGTTAGAATCTCTCAAAAACCTGCCATGATGTAGAAATTAAATGATCTAATTCGAATTAAGCTTGCACTTTAGGTGGTCATTTTATATTGTCATTATTTTTGCTTATTATCATTTATAGTTTTACAAAATAGGTTGATTTAGAATTACTTTTAGTTATTTTTATTTTTACCGTTGATATTTTATTATACTTTATTATTACAACCTACTTATTTTCAAAGTAAATCAAAATGAATTTACTTATCTGTTGAGTATTTATAGTTGTAAGCATCTCGGTTAAAATACGAGATTATGGAAGTTAAATTGTCAAGAAGCTTTTTGGATGATATAAGAGAAATTAGTAAACTGCTATTTATGACTTTAGACGTCTAAACTTTAACCAATTAGTGGGGAACAAGTTTCTGGAAGAAAACACGTTGCAAATACCCAGAATAAATTACTAAATAGTTAACCCGGAAGTTAGGTGGAGTAAGTAAGTAGGTAGCAGGGTATGAAGGACAAACTTTTATTGGATTATCTTTAATTGAATGTCGAAGTTCGAAAAGTGTTTTAGTCTTACCATTAGTCTTTAATTAAATAATGTATGTATATAATGTAAGAAACCAGTAAATTTGAACTCGTCTGTAGTTAAGAGAGAAATGCATATGAACTATTTTGTTGTCATTTTAGGTCAATTTGTTCTCAGAAAGCACCCAACTGTACATCATTAAATTGCTTCCAAATCAGTGTTACTTACAGTGACAGTAGTGTCATCAGCAAAAAGGATATGATCACCTAAGGAATTTAGGTTGGGCAGATCGTTTTTATATATTAAAAATAAAATGGGCCCTAGGACTGATCCTTGTGGTACACCAAAGTTGATTATACCCCTTTCGGATTTAACTCCATCTACTTAAACTTTTTGGGTTCTATCTGACAAGTAAGAGTTTAAAAAAGCAACTACACTGTCTGAAAAATTATAGCACAGCAACTTTTTTAATAGTATTTCATGATGAACACAATCAAAAGCCTTGGATAGGTCGCAAAAGACTAAAATTAATTGTTTATGCTGTTCAAAGTAGTTTGTTATTTTGTTAACTAGCTCTGGTACAGCCTGGGTGGTGTTATTACTCCTTCTAAAACCAAATTTTTTAGCATAAAAAACATTGTTATCCTCAAAGTAATTTACTATTTGACTAGCTACTATCTTTTAACATAATTTAGATAAAATTGGCAATAATGAGATAGGTCTGTAATTGTTTAAGTCATTGGTATCGCCTTTTTTAAAATTGGTATAACTAATGCTTTTTTTAATGTGTTAGGGAATATGTTTTTGTTATACAATGATCTATTACTTTAGTTGCAATAAGGTTACGTATTACCTTAATAAGGTTTACATTTTTGTAACTCTTTATTTTTAACTCTTTTTTTTACTCTTTTTTAACACTTTTTTACTCTTGTTTTAACTCTTTTTTAACTCTTTCTTTTAACTTTTTTTATGAGTATTTGAGTTTTTTAATGATTTTATTACATCTCTAACAGTGTTAAAAGTTGTTAATGAAAAAATAAAGTTAGATTTTAAGTTTAGGTTTAAATTAATATTGTTTTGAGATATCTAAGTTTCTAATTAAAGAATCAGCTATACTTACAAAATAGTTGTTTAATTTTAGGTAATAAAAGTGAAGTCTCCTTTGTTATAAAATTGACAAAATTAATTTTAAATTATCTTTGCGGGCATAAAGCAACAAATTCAATACAAAATGTTTGCTCTTACATAAGAATATAATATTATTTTAAGAAGGATTTTTGCCAATGGTTTTTATTGATTTTCAGGAAATGAGCTCTATTTTTCACAAAGTATCTAAGGATTTAAAATGTTTTATACTGAAAGTGCTTCTATGGCAAAGCATCTTAAATATATTATTTTTTCCCGTACCAAATAGAATTTCGTATCGACTCTATTTTTACTTTATCTTACTTATCCTACCCATTGACATCAATGTGTCAATGTTTATTTATTAACATTTTTTTACTTTACAGTTTTATTGAATAAAACCTAAGCAATGAGGTTGGGAAATTTTTGTATAGCATATTTAAAATCTAAGCATACAAGTGTTTTGTTAAAATTTTTGAGAACGCTACAACGTTTTGAATACCGCAAAACTCAAAACGCTTCGATGACCTGAAGGAGAGATCGTGACGTCACAGATGTGTCAAGAATTACGAATGAATCCAACTTCTGTTTCTAGCATGGTTACTTGGTTATGTTCAATATTCTTTAAAGTATTTAAATCGTTTAAAAATCGAGAAAAATATGTACTAAAGGTGCGAATATTAAATTTTTAAAATAGTTTCAACACTCTAAATACACTGTTAATAGTTTTATAGCAAGTAAAAAGATTATAGCTGCAATTGCATATACTTCGTCAATATTCAAAACAGGACAGAGCAAATATAAAAATATGGCTTCACGCCATATCAAAATTTTCAGAATAGGCAATTTTCACTACGTAAACGATATTTTATTGATTGGAAAATTTATTCTATATTGGGAATGGATGGCATTATTAACACATTTTTACCCAGCGATATTTTATTATTGACACTAAATATATTTTAAAATAGGCTTCAAATTTAATAATTTCAGACATAACAGATACAAAAATATTAATATTTATATATTTTGCGGTATCTTAATTAAAGTTTTTATAGTTGAATTCAACATAAAATCAATAACCAAATATAATTGACTTCTAAAATACTCAACGGCTTAGTGTGTCAATACATAAATCAGTTATTTATTTAAGGCTATGATCGATAGAGACGGTTGGATTGACTTTTTGTAAACAAACCCTTACCACGCTGCTTAATGTGTTCAATCGAGCAAATTAATTTGTTTTTGGTTGCGTACAAACAATTTCATTGTTGGAAAGCAAATATTTTCTTTCTCAATTAATATGTTTTCAAATAGTACATTGTGTGTACGTTTAGCTTTGTGTAATTTAAATGATAAATAGCTTTTTTAGTTTCCAAATATAGATTCACCTTTATCTTAAACAGTTCTTATACATAGTGTTTCATAGAAACATTTTAAATACCGTTACAGCAATGTACACGGAGAGAAATGTATAGTAAATTTTAGTAAAAAAAATATAGTAAAATTTACTTTAACAAATTTTTAGGATAACAATATTATATATTCGTCAATACAATATTAAGATTGTAATACAAAATACTATTTTTTATTATACAATTTTAGTAAAGATTACTACACCAATACTACTAAATCATAAATGTTTAATATATATTTTAATTTTTAATATGTTCGTATAGTAAATTGATTTTACTATTTACAAATAGTAATATTTACTATATGATTTAATCAAATGTAAGGTGTACATCTAATATTATAATATATTACACATTAATAAAAAATATAGTAAAAATATAGAAATGTTTATGTTTAAGGTAAATAAACAATATATTTAAATATAATATACAATATAGTAACTCATGACATTTTAAACATTCAATTTTCTTAGTTTCTTCAATAAACTTTCTTGACCCATTACTAGTAATACTTATAAGAAAAAATCGAACCTACTTGGTTGCATAGTATGTACCGATTGCGGCAAAGGCCACGTCGCGACGCGTCGTTAGACGGTGTGGATCACGTGATGTTCTTACATCTCGCCTCTGTTGGCTTACCAACCATGTTATATAAGCTCAGGTATTTCTTTGTTTTGGGTGTGTTCCACTACTACAAGTTGCTCGACAGTGTCGTGTCGACAATGATGATACCCAATATAGGTCAAAACACCTGTCTATCGGTATTTGAAGTTGATGGAACGCACTCAAAACAAAAAACTTTGTCGAGGATTAGGTTCAATTCTTTCTCATAACATAACAAGTATAATAAATATGATACAATTTTTAATTGTTAACATATAAAAATATTCAATTTTAAAATATTTTATATTTAAAATGGCAACATAATATTTTAAAATTTACTATACTTATTAGTAATGGAAAAAATTTAATTATAATAAGAATTAAAAACAAAATTGGTTGAGAATAATAATATTTTACCTTAAGGTTTAACATATATGGAAATTTAAAAATTACTAAATACAATACAAGATAGTTGTCCCAAATAGAAATATAAATTATAGTAAAGGGTATTATAATTATAGTAATCAGCATTATACTTTTCTCTCCGTGTATGTTAAAAATGTTTCTATGGAAGAACTTTTTAAAATAAAGGTAAATATACATACATTAAAAGAAAAGATGTAATAACCTAGAAAAGACTTCCTTTTTTTATTTCAAATAGGTAAACATGTTCATATAACATTTTCATTAAACTTTTCTATTTAGGATGATTAACGAAACGGCGGACCGTCTAGTCAAAAGTTGTTTATCTTCGAAACTGTAAGTTTATTTGCACCATAAACTTAAGGTTAATTAAAAAGTTATTTATGCAAGTTGTCAAGTTTCAGTTTGGGGTTGCGGTTTTAATATTGTGTAATTCGATAAGTCAAGAGTCTTAACTGAATATTCGTACATAACAAGATTTTAATAAGAGGATTTGTCAATTTCGAGTTTTAAACTATTTAGCAAATATTAATTTTGTCACAAAATTTATTTTATCCACTCACCCATTAATAAGCTGTGACTTTATGGTGTTTTAGTCACGGGCTGAAGTTAGCAACAGTGGCTTTTGGGCATTTTAGTCACGGGCTGAAGTTCGCTTTATTATAAATTGGGAAGGAGTAAGGTTAAATCCATTGACAGATATCAAAGTTGTAACAAATAAAATTGGCTTTAAAGTCTTCTTTTTGTTCGTCGTAGATAAAGTATAGTAGGTATGCAACTTGTTTTATATCCTTCTCTAGGCACTCGTTTTTATTAAACACTCGCTCGAGTCTAAATTAAATTAGTGACTAAAATGGCGTTTATCAAACTTGATACATTACATTTTTTTAAAAACTCCAACACCGTGTTTTTTTATATTCAAACAATCCATCAACAATATTTTTTACTGAGTTTACTATTATAATTATGCTTTTTTTAAGAGATGAATAATTTAATAAAAGATTATCTCCCCATTACTTTTTTATGTAGTAATTATCCCGAAATCCATTTTTAAAATATAAATCTTTGAATCTCATCTCGAATTAATATTTGATGAATCAGGTAGAAGCGATTTCTTTTATTACCTTAAAAGCTGAAATGGAATTCTTGTAAAAAATAAATATCAAAATTTGTCCCTCGTCATTGAAATATAAAATAACAATGAACCAGAAAGTACGTGCCCAAGCCCGCATACAAACCTTTACAAAGAAAAAAAAGAAAAAATCGACTCTTAAATGAGTTTGTTATTTTCTAGAAAACTTTACGAACTAAAAATAGATTTTCTCTAAAACTTATCAACTCTATAAATGCTGCGTTAGACATGACCATTAGGAAATTTCTAAAAAAAAACAAGAACTTATCTTTTAAATCAGTAAAATGGCTAAGAAACGCAAAAAATAATGATGTTAAATAATATTGATTTAAATTGACCCACAAACTTTAATTCAAATGGGTCGGGTATAATTAAAAGCGGACATGTCACACAACAGTAGTTTCAAGAAAATTTTTTAAAACTGTACAAAATTAGAATTTTTAAAAATTAAATATTGTTCCGGATTTGATAATAAAGCACATGTCCGATTCTAAAACCAAACATGCCATTTTATCACAGAATATTCATGGTACAAAAAAACAAGGTATCTTATTGCGCATCTGTTTCCACCTCTACATCAGATTGGCGAAGAGGTGGGAGCACCCAGTCGCCGCCATATTGACTATTTACATTTTGATGTGAGTTGTTTTTTAAGCTATTTTAAAGTTTGGTAAGTGTAAAAAATGTCCACCTGCCAAGTGAAAATCTGTAAAAACAATTTCAAAGAAAAAAAAATGGAAATCCAATATATTCCCTTACTTTGGGGTAGACAAAATTGATCTTAAGGATAGTAAGTAGATTTGTATTAAAAACAATTAAATGGCAATAGTTTTTTAGAGGTACTTTCCTTTTATAAACACAGATTATCTGTGACAGATATATAAATAAAAAAAATAATTTAGGTTATTGTTTTATAGGTTATTCTATGGTTTTGGGTTAATATTTTGTTTGATTTCTGCTCGTATTTGTTCACTGAAAAAACAAATCTGTTTTATCAACCAATAAATTTTTTGTTGCAATTGTTCTTGTTGGTCCAAATAAAAAATTTGTTAACCCAAGTAAAGTGTTTAATACATTAGTATTTGCAACAAAAATGAATTTGTTGGAAAGAATTAGTTTACCCTACTGACAATATGCGTCGCCGCTAATAGGTATCCTTAAGTAAACATAACAAATATGTTTTTGTTGTCAATTTTCGCCCAAAATTGACATGATGTGACATTGAAATTTATTTTATAAAGTTGACCGACTTGGTGCCATGGTTAAAGTTAAGTCTTGGTGTCATAGTAATTGAATAATAAAAAAATAATTTGTCACTGTCAAAAAATTTTTGTGCAAATGCTAGAGGAAGCAGGTTCGCGTTAATTAATTTTTGTGCATTGGGCGTTATGGATGAAGGAGTAAACCAAATATTAACCGAGTGGGGATTTTCTTCATTAGAAAATACTTTTAAAGGTACCAAAATAATTTTTGTTAAAAAAAATCAAACAATATTAACCTATACCTACACAATATTGTTAATGCAACTCTTTTTATTAATTAGTATTACATACTAAAAGAGGTGCTTTAACAATATTGTGTAGGCATAGGTTAATATTGTTTAAGTTCTTTTAACAAAAATAATTTTTTGGTGATTAAAAGAACTACCAAATGTTATAACAACAAAGCAGCAATGTTGTAGTTACTCATTACCATAGCTTTTCCAACAAATAGATTTATAATGAAAACAAATGCAAAAAGTTATAGAAACAAATAAATTATTACCTAAAACAAATGTAAACTGTTTTAACAACAAAATATTATTGTATGAGATATCAATAATATTAGTTACTTTAAACAAGACGCCATAGTTTTGTCAACAAAAAATATTAGTTAGAGTAACATATTATGTCTCAACAAAAAAAAATTGTTGTTGTAACAAAGATTTTAGTTGAGGCTATAGCTACAAATAAAATTTGTTGGCGCAACTTTTTTTTAGTTGCTTAAACAAATTATTTTTTTCAGTGTTCTATTTACTTCGAAGATAGTTGGAAGGAAAATTGAATCGTACAAACTACATTCCCATAAAAAAATCTTTTAAAGTGGATCTGGTTCCAACTTTACACTTATCTATCAAAAGAGAAATCAAGTTCTTTTTACGAAATTAAAATAACATTAGAAAAAACAATATAAATCATAGTTTTTTTACAGTGTACATGAAATAGGACAAAAACAGGAAGCATAATATGATCTTTGAAGACAGCCAGTAACAGAAACTTAGGTAAAGTAGACAGTTATCGGACACTTTATAGTTATTGGTCAATTAACATTAATACTGTATAAACAAGAGTTCTATAAATAGTTACCTTAAAGTCAAATCATTAGATGACACTGTATACATCTATAACTATATCAGTCGGTAATAATATAGAACTACTTTATTTTGGGTCCAATATAGGACAAAAAAGTTCGCACGTTACTTTGGTGGTAAGATTTTTGTTAAGAGCAGGGCTGTGTTTAAATTACAATAAAAAATATTTCTAAAAAGTGTACAGATCAGTGTGTGGTATAAATGTGTTCCTCATGGTTTAAACATTGTCACTTTAATACGTTTTAATTTTAATTCTGAAAACAAACAGTAAAATGGCCAGTGTCCAATTACTGGTTGGTAAAAATGTAAATTTCTATTATTGGACATATGTCCAATATCATACTCTATTTTTATCCCGGAACTATTACCAGCCAATTCTTATGTAAAATTGTCCCCTGAATCCGAAAAGACCGTCAAAAACTATAAACGTTAAGCAGTTTTTGAGATATAGTCAATTTCATATTATAATAAAATAAAATTGATTATATTTCAAAAACTGTTCTACTTTTATAACTTTTGACGACATTTTTGGATTCAGCGAATAATATTTCATAGGAATTGACTGCTAAATGCCCTGCATACAAATTGCTGTTGACGAGAATTATTAGTGGCTGCTTTTTCGCTATGACATTTTTGACTAATTCATTTTTAGAGAGTAAGTAAAATAGTGATTTCTTCGTCACATGACATCTTGCAGAATAACAGTGATTTACAGTGCAGAACATAAAAAACTAATGGCAAGAAAATTAATAAATTCGGACAATACTTTTGACATACCACACAAAAAAATATTAAATATATATAAATCATCCTGTTCCGACCTAAACATTAGAAAAGCTTCACAAATTAGAGATACCACACTAAATGATATTTGCAACAAACTATTTCAGAAGTCAGACCAGGGAATTAGTGGTTACTTTCAGAATCCAGAAAAGGGGTGAGGAATCCGAGAAATATATGAATTATATGATATTTACAAAAACGAAATAAAAAAAATTACCTAAAACAGCAATTTATCTTTAAAAAATATTTACCAATTTATGTTATTTGATATAAAGTTGATATGTTTATATAAAAATTGTATGTCCAATAACTAAGTGTCAAATAACTGTGTGGTTTACTGCAGTGTAAGAAATTAAAATAAAAGTTGAAAAACAAAATTAATCAAAATTAAATCTTTTTTGCATTTTGCAGGAAATGTGCCGAGACAAGAAAGCTAATAATCTTCAAGGACAGTCCATAACAGAAACTCAAACTGCAGCATGCTGCTGATAATGAAATAGACCGGGATTGAAACATCCCAAAAGCATTAGAAAACCAGCTTATGCCATACCATAATATAATATTTTTTACAAGTTTAGTTTGTTTTATTCAATGTTGGCTCCATGGTGGTCAATATAGGGTTTTAATTTGGTAATTAAACCTAAATTGCAATTATTTGTAAATACAATTTTGTAATAAATAAATTTTGAAAAGAAAATATATTTATATTTGCTATAAAACAGAATATTTTATTTTATTGAAAATTCCACACCTGTAATTTTTAACCAATCAAAACGTGTATTTTTGATAGATCACAATCTGGTTTTTATTTGTTTACATGATAATTTTGATACATTTCCATTACAAGGTTTAGATGTTTTCTATATTCGTTGGACACCTCCTTTCTTCTTAATGGCGAAAATGCAGGACTTGAAATAAATTAAATGTCTATGTCTAATGAAATATATATAATATTTAGACACTATTCTATTCACCTTTTTTTCCATTTAGCACTTTGAGTTTTGAATAGTTAAGATGCAAATATTCGTGAACAATTCAAAACAAATTTTCTTTCTTCAAGTAGGAGCCACAATCCTCTAATAATGCGGGTAAATAAGTCATTGCACGATGATTGATCTTTACAGCAGACAATTTCACATTTTTTTACGTCGTGCCGCTTGACAGCTTCAAAACTGAAATAACTTTTAGGTTGGGGTTGACTTAGTTGCCATGGTAACTAAATAATCAAGTCGAGGTCAAGTTAAATCAAAAAATAAATTTTAATTATTTAAACACAATTTGGTGTAGAATTTTCTTACCGAATACCACACGAGGTCAAATTAAATCCGGAAATTTTTTCTCCCTCATGAATATTTTTAGAAAATTATCCCTCGTCTTCGACTCGGGATAATTTTCAAAATATTCATGAGCTCGAAAAAATTTCCGGAAATAATTTGACCTCTAGTGGTATTACTAGTGAAAACATTTGACTTATAAACGACTTAAAAACAAAATATTTTATTTGAAACCCCATTATTTAAAGCATTTAACCAAAAACTAAAATTAAATTTTTCATAGCACTTTTTTCATATACATTATTTGATTGAAAAACCATATAAAATAGTTTTTTTCATTAATAATATTTTCTTGAAATGTTATCGTTTTTTATGAGTGATCTTGATCAAATTATTTGAAAATTTAATCTAAAAATCAAATAATTTTATAGAAATTTTAATGAATTTCACAATATTTAAATTTAAAATATCATTTAAATAAAAAGGCGAGAATGAATTAAGATGGCGGTAACTAGGTAGTGCGCAAAGTGAACCAAAATTTGCTTACCGAAGAACATACCTTGTTTTCTTTTACCATAAGAATATTCATATTTAGAAAAACGCCAAAGTTTTTTGTTTTGAGTGCTTTCCATTAACTTTAACAAATACCGACAGGTGTTTTGACCTTTATTGGGTATTATCAGTGTCGACACGACACTGTCGAGCAACTTGTAGTAGTGGAACACACCCAAAACAAAGAAATACCTGAGCTTATATAACATGGTTGGTAAGCCAACAGAGGCGAGATGTAAGAACATCACGTGATCCACACCGTCTAACGACGCGTCGCGACGTGGCCCTTGCCGCAATCGGTACATATATGTATATATATATATATAGTATATATGTATATATATATATATAGTATATATATATATATAGTATATATATATATATATATATATATATATATATATATATAGTATATATGTATAGTATATATAGTATACTATGCAACCAAGTAGGTTCAATTCTTTCTTATAAGTATTACCAGTAATGGGTCAAGAAAGTTTATTGAAGATACTAAGAAAATTGAATGTTTAAAATGTCATGAGTTACTTTATTGTATATTATATTTAAATATATCGTTTATTTACCTTAAACATAAAAGTATCTTTATTTTTACTATATTTTTTATTAATGTGTAATATATTATAATATTAGATGTACACCTTACATTTGATTAAATCATATAGTAAATATTACTATTTGTAGATAGTAATATCAATTTACTATACGAACATATTAAAAATTAAAATATATATTATACTTATTATTTAGTAATATTGGTTTTGAAATCTTTACTAAAATTGTATAATAAAAAATAGTATTTTGTATTACAATCTTAATATTGTATTGACGAATATATAATAATGTTACCCTAAAAATTTGTTAAAGTAAATGTTACTATATTTTTTTTACTATCTAAAATTTACTATACATTTCTCTCCGTGTATATTTCAGTTTGATTTCGCAATAAATGTCTTACTCTACATGTCTCAAATATACATCAAAACAATACTTTTGTAGGGGTATAATAAATGTTATATTTACCTTTGAAATTTTGTGTATCCCAATTTAATTCTGGGAAAAAACAAATAGAAAAGTGGACATTCGGATTTGCGCGAAATGGCCTTTCCGATTTGAACACCTGATCTAGATTTATTTCGCTACAGTTCGTGTCAATATTTGTTGATAAATGCTTTTTGCCGAGCACAGGGAAACTCCATAAATATTAAATAAAACCGAGGGAAACAAGAAGCGTCTATGTTTGTATTAACTTAACCTTAAAAAAAGTTTTGCGGGTAAAAATTTTGTTAACGTAGACACTCTAATGCCATCCATTTACACCATTTAAGGAGTGATAAGTCCTAGGTTTGGATCATAACAAAATTGCTTGAACCTTTTTTATATAAATATTTTAACAGATGTTACTGCACCTGAATTATGTATGAGCTAAAACGCCTTTTGGTGTTGATTTTGGATCTAAACAATATTTGTTATATTCGGACGACACTTGGTTATGATTTTTACATTAATAGCTGGCCATACACAGGCGTTATTTCACGCGGTTTATCGTGGCGTGTTGGGATGTAGCGGTTAGTATGCACGAAAGAACGGCATGGCAAAAAAAGCGTCATGTTCCATACACTTGATAAAGTATTCAAATGATTTAGCAAGTGATTGCCCGTGGTATATCAGTTTCAAAGGAAAAATCGTATGTGAGTGGGCAAAAAGTTTCAATTATCCAGTCGTTTGAAACTGCATGTGATCATGTACAAATTTTCAACGTGAAATTTTGCCAAGCAAAGGTAAACCGTGACGCGGAATGTGGCGTGTGGACACGCCACACTCCAGAGAAAAGCACGTCTGAAATCCCTTCCCGTTCTATCATTTCGCGCGGCGATACTCACTCACGTACATGATTTTCCATATGTTTTTGCAGATAACACGATAAACCGCGCGCAATAACGTCTGTGTATGGCCATCTAATAGCTGGCCATACACAGACGTTATTGCGCGCGGTTTATCGTGTTATCTGCAAAAACATATGGAAAATCATGTACGTGAGTGAGTATCGCCGCGCGAAATGATAGAACGGGAAGGGATTTCAGACGTGCTTTTCTCTGGAGTGTGGCGTGTCCACACGCCACATTTCGCGTCACGGTTTACCTTTGCTTGGCAAAATTTCACGTTGAAAATTTGTACATGATCACATGCAGTTTCAAACGACTCGATAAATGACACTTTTTGCCCACTCACATACGATTTTCCCTTTGAAACTGATATACCACGGGCAATCACTTGCTAAATCATTTGAATACTTTATCAAGTGTATGGAACATGACGCTTTTTTTGCCATGCCGTTCTTTCGTGCATACTAACCGCTACATCCCAACACGCCACGATAAACCGCGCGAAATAACGTCTGTGTATGGCCAGCTATTAGCTGGCCATACACAGACGTTATTGCGCGCGGTTTATCGTGTTATCTGCAAAAACATATGGAAAATCATGTACGTGAGTGAGTATCGCCGCGCGAAATGATAGAACGGGAAGGGATTTCAGACGTGCTTTTCTCTGGAGTGTGGCGTGTCCACACGCCACATTCCGCGTCACGGTTTACCTTTGCTTGGCAAAATTTCACGTTGAAAATTTGTACATGATCACATGCAGTTTCAAACGACTCGATAAATGACACTTTTTGCCCACTCACATACGATTTTTCCTTTGAAACTGATATACCACGGGCAATCACTTGCTAAATCATTTGAATACTTTATCAAGTGTATGGAACATGACGCTTTTTTTGCCATGCCGTTCTTTCGTGCATACTAACCGCTACATCCCAACACGCCACGATAAACCGCGTGAAATAACGCCTGTGTATGGCCAGCTATTAAGTTACTCACAGTAATCGGATATGGCTTATACAAAAAAATTCACAGACATAAAGGAATCCCAGGACTACGAACTTCGCAGTATTTCGTAGAAATTCCTTTGTGGGAAAAGGCTTTGGTATTTCAATTTATCTTTATATTGGCTTTTAATACAATTTTAAAAAAAGCTTATAGATGAATAAAAATGTTACTCTGGGTTTTACTATTTCTAAATAAGTCTTAAGTGCTTCCATTATATTTTTTGTTCATTACTAAATTTCAAGTACTAAAGCTGGCTCAATTTTTTGTAATACTTTTATATTAATTACACTAGACTTTCGTTTCGTTTCGTTCACGGTTTTTATGCAGTTTTCGTTTCCAATTTTGTTTCTATACTGTTTAGTTACTTATGTTTTAATACTTGTTTTGTTTCCGGGTTATTATGTTCCTAATATTTTTATTTCCAGTTGTTTCGTGAATAAGATAAGATAAGATAATTTATTAGTAGTAACATAATCTAATAAAATGAATTAGCCAAAAATGACTAGTTACTACAGTTATTAGTAGCTGCTTTTTCACTTATACCATGGTTAACCATGGAATACCTTGGTATCCCCAACATTTAATAGCCAATTCTTATGTAAAATGTCCCCTGAATCTGAAAATACCTTCAAAAATTATGAACGTAGAGCAGTTTTTAAGATATAGTCAATTCCATATTATATGGAAAATTGACTACTAACATCTCAAAAAATACTTTTATAACTTTTGGCAACATTTTCGGATTCAGGGGACAATTTTACATAAAAATTGACTGATCGGGATACAAATTGATATTGAAGAGAATTATTAGTGGCAGCTTTTTCGCTATAACAATTAGTCATTTTTCGAGAGTACAAATATATTTTTACAGGTCAAAAAGAATAAATATAAAATATTAAAATTCGATGTGAAGTACTCCTCATATGAGAAAAAGGCATTTAGAATAACGTAGTTCTTGATTTGTTTTTTGTATTGATTGAAGTTTGGAGCTTTAATTCTAGCTGATTCACAGTTATCTTGAACCATTTCTGGATCTCTCAAGCCGTTAAAAATCTGGTACAAGATTGTTTTTGTTTCTAGTAGGATAGTTGTTAGTACCTCCATGTGATCTGTATCGATCAAGATTTTGTTTATTGTTCAACAAACACTGCACAATGTAAGCACAAGGTAAAGTTAAAATTTTTAGATCTTTAAAGTAATATCAACAGTCCTCTCTTTAGCCAAGCCCAGAGATTTGTTGCCCAAATGCCTTGTTAATGTGACAAGAGTGACCCCATGAAAGAATAGCATAGGTTAGCTCTGGTATGTGGTTATGTTGTTAGAAGAAGTTCTTTGGAAGTAAACTGTACAAGATTCCTAAACAGGAAAAGTTGACAGGAGAGATTTTTTGAAAGATTTGCAAGGTGTTGCTACCAGGTTAATCCAGCATGTAAGTGAACTCCAAGAAACTTGGCTTCTATTGCACATTGGTGTTTAACATTACTGTTCTTCCTGAGAGTAAAGTTGATACTTTGTGGTTTAGTGTTATTTAAGGATAGAAGATTAGCTAGAAACCATTGAAATAATTTATTTTCTGAAGTTTGGTAAGTTTATCAATTTCTAGCAAACAAGACAGAACCTACTTACTCCTTCCCCCTGAAAGTACGCCAGGTCATTGATATAAATGAGGAATAAGGTGAGGCCTGATACCGACCCTTGAGATACACCATACTTTAAGGATTGCTTTTTTGAATCGCATTGGTTAAAATGGACATTGATCACGATCTGAGAGATATGAATCAAGTTGCTTATGGTATGTAAGACGCAATCAAAGGCCTTTGTAAGGTTTAAATAGTATCAAGATATTTTTCAAACCCTATAGAAATATTACTAGTAAATTGGTCGATGGCTAAGTTTGTGATTTTTTTTCAAACTGATTTATGGAAAATAATTTGTTGGACTCAAAGTGTTTATTGATTTGATTTTTTAGAATACGTTTATAAACTTTTGACAAGACTGGCAGTTATGATATGGGGCGATATGTTGCAATAATCTATGGAGCCCTTATTCTTTGCCTTGGCCATTAGGAAAAGTATTGCAAGCAAAAGATTAATTTAATAAAATTGTTAGAGGCTGATCTATTATGTTTTTTGGTATTTCAATAATGTTTGTATTACTATTTTTTAACTCTGATATAGCTGCATTAACATTACTAAAACTCATTGACTAAAATTTAAAGGATGGGAAGTCATCCAGTGGTAATCTTCAAAAGGCATTTGAAAACTTTTATAGGCATGGTTTTATTTCCATTAAGAACGTTACCTAAATTTTTTCAGCAATTTCGGTATATTAAAATTTAGTTATTTGGCATAATATTATGTTTTCATACCGTTTTCGTTTGAATAACTTATTGTCAATAATAACAAATTTTTGGTTCAAACTAGAAAAAATTATTTTAGACATATTTAACAATTACATCAATCGAAATGTTTTTTAATTTTCTATTTGATTATTTAAAAATATACAGGGTGTTTTATTTAAAATAAAAACGTTATTAACGTTTCAAGTTTGCTCTGGGTTTTCTTGGCTAATTTGTTATAAAATGTTAAAGAATTGACATGGAATCTTTTTAATTTAAAATTCCAAACATTTTACCCCGATTTCGGCAAACCTAATAGCCTAAAAAATTATAGGCTATTTTTGATTGACAAGCATTTGTCAAATTTTAACGAAAAAAATTAATAACTCGAATAACTCAAAATTTTATGTAGAATTTAAAAATGTAAACATGTATGGGGTGTTCTATTTAAAATAACAAAGATGATGTCACTTCCGGTCAAACCCGAAGTGGCATCGATATCTTTTGCCGTTCCTCAAAAACTTTTAATGAACCACGAACGTAAATTTTCAACACCCTGTATTTAATGATTAATTAATAATTAAATTAATTAATAGTTGTCCATTTATTCAGTGAATACAATGTTTCTTAAAAATGTACGGTCTAGCTGTTATCAACTCTCTAAAAATGAATTAGTCAAAAATGACTAATTTTATAGTTTTTAGTGGCTGGTTCACTTGTACCATGGTTAACTATAGAATACAATGGTATCCCAAAATTTAACAGCCAATTCTTATGTAAAATTGTCCCCTTAATCCGAAAATACCGTCAAAAATTATGAAAGTGGAGCAGTTTTTGAGATATAGTCAATTCCATATTAAATGGAAAATTGACTATATCTCAAAAACTGTTCTACTTTTTTTAACTTTTGACAACATTTTCAGAGTCAGGGGACAATTTTACATAAGAATTTTAAAATACCCTGGTATTCCATGGTTAACCATGGTACAAATGAAAAAGCAGCCACTAATAACTATTAAATTAGTCATTTTTGACTAATTCATTTTTAGAGAGAAAGCTGTTATTATATTATGTGCCGAATACCGTAGATAACATTTTATAAAATCGCACTTAAAAAAATAAATGACGTGATATAAAAAAACGTCGAGACACGGGTATCATTTTCTAAATCTATATGAGTTTTTCATAGAAGGGAAAAAATCAAATTTTGTCGTACTGTGTTATAAATAAAAGTAGAGCTTGGTTTCAGTTGGTCTTTTTTTAATTAAAGGATTTACAGGCATCCAGCTGTTCCAATTATAAATGTAGGATATACCTGGTAAAAGTTTGTTAGTCAAAAAACTTAATTAAATATGGTTAAAACAGACTAACGAACAAAACACTACTACTCGGGCATTGCATTGTTTTAATTATTAGGTATAACTTTTATTTTAATCAGGCTCAACGAAATTGTAGAAAACAGAATGTAAACGTTGTTAAAAATTGCGAATGCGCATAAATTAGGCTTGATAAAAATCAACCTTCACTAAAATAACTATAAAATTAATTAGCATTCTTACCTAACGGTTAAGCATAATAGTTATTTATGTCATTAGGTTAAGAAGTAAGGCTTTTTGTGCAAAGCTCAAGGTTTGAGCGAAGCACAAAAAGGCACTTCTTGGCCGAATGGCATACAACTTTTATCTTCTAAGCACTTTATATAGGTCAATTTAATTCAACATTAAAGCGGCCTAACCTCACTTTTTTAGAATCTCATTTATTTATTAGCTAAAGATTACATTAAATGTACAATAATTAAGCAGTTTGACAATACCTAGCTACATGATTTAAGTAGAAATGGATTTTTGCTATTACATTGAATTCAATTAAGTGTTTAATAAATAGATAGGTATCTAATTTCAATTTGTTTGGATTTTTATTTAAAAAATAGGTAGTTTGTAATGTTTAAGCTGTGTTTAACATTTAATTTTACTGAAAACTTAAAGCAAATTAAAACTTAAAGATAATTTAAATCGTAGAAAAAGAATCGTGCGTTTTCTTGGTTGCCTA
Organism: Brassicogethes aeneus; assembly: GCA_921294245.1. Classification (NCBI taxonomy): domain Eukaryota; kingdom Metazoa; phylum Arthropoda; class Insecta; order Coleoptera; family Nitidulidae; genus Brassicogethes; species Brassicogethes aeneus. Next base: position 5,105,011 of record OV121135.1, on the reverse strand, counting down.
ACCTTACTTTTTGTTTTATTATTCATATTTAATTTTACAATAATTTAATGAAAAATATTAAACATTAACAGTAGAACAAACAAATTAGTGCTTATTATAAATAAATTAAATTAGTTTAGTACGTTAATTTCTTAGAAAAGGATTAATTTGTCAAAACAATACCCCTAGCGAGAAAAAATCGAACTAATTACTTGCCTCATAAAATTTTTATCGGCCTAAGCCATAACAAGGTATTTCTTTATCGAATGTTGACAACAATAAAGTTTAAATTATAGACCGCGTGGAGATAAAATAGATTTATTTATTGATATCATACGTCACAGTTAACTATGCACACAAAAATAAACAAACACACAGTGGCAATTGGTTGCAGTGCTTGAACCCCTTCAAGCACGTTTCTATCGATTGCCTTTTTCCCCGCTCGCCGGCTTACATAACCTTCGAACTAGTGATCTTAGCTGCCACGGTGTTGACCTACACCCAGTTCATGCAAGTTGCAACTTGCCATCAATCATGCCGACACCGCTACGGCGACGTGCCAACGCAATCACAGGCGGCTCTCTATGCTCCTGCTATTCCTGCTGTCTCCGCCAAATTAATGTATCCGACACATTGCTCACCTTTAAAGAAGCTAGAATTTTGTTCGTTCTGAACTTGGAAAATACAAAGGGACTGCGGTGTTGTCTGTCTAGTTTTGCTGTCTAAAATTTTATAGAATATAAAACAATAATTGTTGCAATCATCTATGGAGCCCTTCTTATTTGCCTTATAATAATAATAATAATCATTACTGCCAGTCTTGTCAAAAGTTTATAAACGTATTCTAAAAAATCAAATCAATGAACACTTTGAGTCCAACAAATTATTTTCCATAAATCAGTTCGAAAAAAAAATCACAACCTTAGCCATCGACCAATTTACTAGTAATATTTCTATAGGGTTTAAAATATATCTTGATACTATTTAAACCTTACAAAGGCCTTTGATTGCGTCTTACATAGCATAAGCAACTTGATTCATATCTCTTAGATCGTGATCAATGTACATTTTAACCAATGCGATTCAAAAAAGCAATCCTTGAAGTATGGTGTACCTCAAGGGTCGGTATCAGGCCTCACCTTATTCCTCATTTATATCAATGACCTGGCGTACTTTCAGGGTGAAGGAGTAAGTACTGTCTTGTTTGCTGGAAATTGATAAACTTGATTAGCAAACTTTATAAAATAAATTCTTTTAATGGTTTCTAGCTAATCATCTATTCTTAAATAACACTAAACCACAAAGTATCAACTTTACTCTCAGGAAGAACAGTAATGTTAAACACCAATGTGCAATAGAAGACAAGTTTCTTGAATTTCACTTAGATGCTGGATTAACCTGGTAGCAACACCTTGCCAATCTTTCCTATCAACTTTTCTTGTTTAGGAATCTTGTACAGTTTACTTCCAAAGAACTTCTTCTAACAACATAACCACATACCAGAGCTAACCTATGCTATTCTTTCATAGGGTCACTCTTGTCACATTAACAAGGCATTTGGGCAACAAATCTCTGGGCTTGGCTAAAGAGAGGACTGTTGATATTACTTTAAAGATCTAAAAATTTTAACATTACCTTGTGCTTTCATTGTGCAGTGTTTGTTGCACATTAAACAAAATCTTGATCAATACAGATCAAATGTGGTACTCACAACTATCCTACTAGACACAAAAACAATATTGTAACAGACTTGTACAGAACAGTTATAAATGTGAACCAGCTAGAATTAAAGCTCCAAACTTCAATCACGAATGTGGAAATTATTTGCCGAGGCGAAATCTGAGGCAAATAACCACGTGAGTGATAAAAAATTACTTTAATGCCGAGGTGCATATTAAATTTTATCTGAATCACATTAAATAATACTAATAATTAATATTGATGATTAAATCAAATGTCATTTGAACGTAGGAAGTGTCTACGTATTTGCCAACTGCGGCGATTTTTTAATCATATATTATATCACGAGAACTATGAATTTAATTGGTTAAACTAGGCTCAGTAGTTTTTTGTTTGGTTTTTGTTGGAAAATGTTGAATGCAAAATAATTTAATAAAATCACAGACCGCGTAGCGGTCAAGGGGTTTTATTTTTAATTATTTTGCATGAAACTATTTTCCAAAAAGAAAAATCAAATAAAAAACTTACTGAGCATAGTTTGACAGATTAAATTTATAGGTTGAGTGATATACGTCTAGATTATTTCTCGAATTAAAGGAAACTATTTGACAATTCATAAAATCTGACGTATGGGTCAAAATTTATAAATATTTTTTTAAAGAAAATTCCATTAATTTAAGGTATGTAATAAGTAATAATTGATATTTCGTAAACTGGATAACTTATTTTTTATGGTTTTTTAAAAAATGTTTGTTAAAACTTGTAAATAACACCATTAAATCGTAAACAAAAATCCAATATGGAGGCTAAAATTTAATCGCTGTTAAATAGTTCTAGTGATTTAATCGCTTATTTAAACGAAATTTATTCAAAAATTCAAGGCTTTTGATTGGTTCATATTATAACGAGGGAAATAATCTAATTAATAAATTTAACTTATTATTTTTATTAAACAACATTTTATGAAAGGGTCCAATCGACCTCCGCGCTTTTTTTTTAAATATTATTTAGTTGCTGCTAAGGAGCAGTAGACACATCTTAAAATGTTTAATGGGTTGCATACAATACTCGTATTAAATCGGTTCAATATTTTTGTGAAATTTTAATGAAGTAATGGGGACACGGGGGGACATATTAAAACATATTTTTGAAATTATACAAATATTTAATTTAAACAAATTTTGGATTTCGTAGAAAAAATATGGTATGCAACTCGTTTATAAAAAATTTAGACACACATTTAATTAAGCTCACAAGCTCACTCACGCCTAACTTAAATTCGTAATTAACTTTTAATTAACTTAAAACATAATACACTATTATTTTACAAATAAAATCTACACGACTTAAAATTGTCCTTTTCAATGTAGGCAATAAATAAAAATAGAAAATAAATGTTATATTCGCATTTAAGGATAAATCGTATAAAGTTTCGTACTGGAAATTCCTTTTAAGAATACTTAGAATAGAAAAGAAATACACTTTTAAACCCTTGTAAACTAAAAAGTTAAAATTATTTTAAAACGTATTTTATAGAGTGGTATGTATTTTTTTGGACCAATATGCACCTATAAGGCAACAGGTGATAATTAGAGTATATTTTTCAAATTGTGTACAGAAATTTGCATGCAAAAGTTGGAATTTATATAAATATGCATGAACACATGCAAGCTTCGTTTGTGAAACATGTGAGTTTTCTATTAAACTATTTTAGAGTTTGTTTGAAACATATTATAAGTTTTATTAATGCAGAAAGTTATTTTATTGTAACCTATAGTAAGATTATAAAGGTCAAAAAGTTAATAGGTATGTATTAAGTAAATAATGTAAAAATACTTTTTGAATTATATTTTATACATTCTTTGCATTATTTATTTTTATAATGAAAAACAACCAATGTAATTCAGCTCGTCGTGTCCGCGATAATACAAAATTGTGAGTAAAAGCTACCGTAATTTAATTAAATATTATTGCAATAGTAAAAAAAAAATAGTCAAAATTGCCTTATCTTCACACAATGCCGAACTAAGAACAGCTAGCCGTTCGCATGGCACCCATCGCCAACTTTAACTACCATTTAAGATTCAAGTGATGATATTATACATATTTAAGTACGGTTTGACAGTTTTATTATGACCCTCGCAAAAATCGATTTGGTAGATGTTGAATGAGTCCATTAGATGGGGCAATAAGGCAAAAGTGGTCATCCGTAAAATAACGATTTAAAAATTCTTTGTTAAACGGATTTGCGTATCACAAAAGAAAATTGAGTTATCAAAGCCGGTATATTATTATAAGTGAAACATTTTCCTCCTTTTTTATCTTATTGGACCAGCAAAGCTAAGCCGATTCCAGGTTTTATTTACAAAATTTCTAAGGACTTTTTTATGAATAAAGACCTTTTTAAATTTCATTTATATATTATATTGAAAGTGTTTAAAATACTGTTGTAATTATATGTTTTATGCCGCCTTTATTTTTTATAAATTAATATTTTAATAATGTTTTTCAGAAAAAATTTCATGAGGGGGGACCCTTTTGAAAAAAATATCGCGTTTTTCGAGTGTAAGTTTTAAACGCGAAGAGATACGAAAGTGATTTTTTGGAATCAGCGTGCTCGAATTAGTTGGGAAAAATTATTTTTGCAACTACTTTTTTTATGCTCGAATAAGTTGAAAAAAATTATTTTTGCAACTACTTTTTTTATGTTTTTCAGAAAAAATTTCATAAGGGGGACACTTTTGAAAAAAATATTGCTTTTTTCGAGTGTAACTTCCAAACGCGAAGAGATACGAAAGTGCGGTTGATTTTTTGGAATCAGCGTGCTCGAATTAGTTGGGAAAAATTATTTTTGCAACGTTTTTTTCCATGTTTTTCAGAAAAGATTTCATAAGGGGGGACCCTTTTGGAAAAAATATCGCATTTTTCGAGTGTAACTTCCAAACGCAAAGAGATACGAAAGTGCGGTTTGATTTTTTAGAAACAGCGTGCTCGAATTAATTGGGATAAATTATTTTTTTTTATGTTTTTCAGAGTGTAACTTCCAAACTATAATTAATTTAACACAGTGTGCAGTGTACCAATTTTTATCAGTGAAAACGACTTTTTCGTGCTTTTTATCACTTAAAAATGTAATATTTCATACCTAAGTATTATTATCAAAATATTTCAGCTTAAAAGCGTTCCTGCTTTTGGGATCAATTTAGATACTAAGAAAGGGAAAGGAAATTATTATAAAGCAGGCAGTGAGTTTAATGGTTATTAGAAATGGTGTAAGGGTAACTTCCTTATTATATTTCAAAGGCTCCATAAGATATTTATTTAACAGAGATTATTTTTCTTTTTCTAGATAAATTTTTTATAAAAGAAGTTTACACATTTTTCATGTTAAAACCTTTATTCTAAAAAAATTTAAACTTAAAGTGAATGTTGCAATAGTTTATGATTGAATTACATACTGTATCTGGATGAAACTTTCGAGTAGTTCAAAACTCGTTATTAATTAACTAATTAAGGTATATTCATTCGTACTAAAGTTTCGTGATTAGAATCTGCAAACACGTTGGTTCAGTGCAACATCCAGCAATATAAGCTGGTTAGTTGTGTGGTATTTCGTAAAGTCATATAGCCTGGCGAAACTTCTGGCTTTGATAAGATATTAAAAAATGTCCTTTACCTTTTTCAAATGCATGCTTTTCTTCACAGCCGTTCAACTGAAAATTGAATGAGGGTCCTAGAAGTTCTCGACTTTATTTCGAATATCTCCTTTTATTACTTCAAAAATAACTCGAGAGAAAATTGTGAATGAGTTTCTTATTTAGAAACAGGTAATCAGTTTTTTTGTGATAAATATAGCCTTAAGAATATTTAAAAATGAATATATAAATCTTTGTTAAATCAATAAAAACTCCAACAATATTAAAAACCATAAAATGACAAAATTTACAAAGAAAAATGAGTATGAGTATAAGAACGTATGGCTGATCTCCCAATTATTATTATTTATTATTATTTTTACCAAATTTTTGTTCTTATACGTAACCTGCAACTGCACAGCATCACCCACAGACCATAAAACAAATGGACGGCGCATTGCCATTCAATAAGAATGCCTTGTTTGCGGTCAACGAACGGTCACAGTCTAAGCGTTAAATTGGCTATAGAATTTTATGTTTTCTTCCAGTGACGTATTGCGTACTCCAAAACAGCTGTCATATAACAAATATGACAGCTGACTGCAACAAGTACCGTGGTGTTAAATAGGGATAATTTAAAACTTACAAACGATATTTCCATGTAATAATGTTTTTAAACTCAATAATTAAATTAAACACCATAGAAATACACAAACTAAAACACAAAACAACAAGCTGTCAACCTTTTTCTATGCTGTCAACCACAATCCACTGAACGCAAATATGACGAATGCCATATGTACACCGGCGGGTTAATGTTTAATTTTAATAATTATTAAATGATTTACTTTCTTTAAATAGAGAAAAATATCCAAAGTTTTAAAAGTCTAAAACCTATCCTCCGTTACTGTTACTCTTTCTAGGTTAACTTATATGTTTTCAAATATCTGAGGTAGTAAAAGCATACTAAAAATTTCAGTTAACTAAGTAAATTATATATAAATAATTTTTATAACCATTTATGTAGGTGTTACAAATATTGATTCTATCCTCCGTGAATCTGTTTTTGCTTTAAATTTTATGCAACGGGTGGCGCTTTAATCATTTTAAATAAGCAAAAACCTCTGTTTACGCCATTATATGTAGATGCATGTTATTCCTGAAAGTCAGTTAGAATTTATATGCAGATGAGAGTGTTGCTGTTTTATAATTCAAAAGTTTAAGTTCATTAATTTGCTATTTAAAAACCTATCCACCGTGGTGTAATATCTCAGTAAGTAGATTTTTTTTTATAAATATTTTATGTATGTACGATTGTATTATTAAAAAATATTAAGGTGTCAAAAGATACAATAACTTATTTCAAATAATATTTATAATAGCTTCACGGAGGTTAGAATTTCGTATGTTTTTTTAAACATCCTTTTGTATATTATACAAAAGGATGTTTAAAAAAACATACGAAATTCTAACCTCCGTGAAGCTATCTTCCGTGAAGCTCTAATATTCAAAATGTATGATTTCTTAAAATTCTTACATTAGTGCAGAACTACTTATGTTATGTTATTACTAAAGATGGGATATTTAGGTACTAAAAACTGAAAAATAGGTAACTAAAAAGGTACTAAAAAAAAGCATTTTAGGTAAAAAAAACAGCATTTTAGGTAAAAAAAAAACATTAAAAGTTCAAGTTTTGTTTATTTTTATAAAATAAGTAACATAAAATATTTTTTTTATAAACTGACCAATAGTTAATTAAAGCTATAAGGAACTGAAAATATAACAGGGAATACCTGATATTTACCAACTTTACTACTATAGTAACAAACAGATGCTAAAATGTATATAAATTAAAGAAAGATGTTTTAACATAACCTTAAAGTCCTTACAATTTTACAGCAAACTCTACAAAATAAGTTTCTTCCGTCAATAGAAAATATTTTATTCTTCCCCTCTATGCAACTGCTGAGTTTATTTAGAGGATTTTCTTTGGTTTTGGGCATTTTTTATAATTTTGTTTAGCCGCATACCCAAACACAGAACGTACCCACAATAAACAATTTCTATGCAATAAACTGTGTTTCACTGAGTGACACTCACTACACAGAAGTTCTATGACCGAACATAAGCTCACTACAAAGAAGGTAACTGCAAAGAAAGTTACTGCTACAGTCTGTGACCATAAGAAAAAATTATATACCGTTGAGTTGCACGCCCTGGATAAAATATTGGCGCAAAATTTAAAAAGAACAAAAAAATAAAATACTTAAAAATACGTAAAAATAGGTAACAAATAGGTGAAAATAAAGTAACAAATTAAAAAATAGATATATCTATAACAAAAGTATAAAAAGGTAGTCTAAAGCTAAAACCTCCAAAAATGGTAAAAAAGGTGAAAACAATTTAAAAAAATAGGTAACAAAAGTAAAAAAAGGTAGTCTAAAGCAAAAACCTCCAAAAAAGGTAAAAAAAGGTGAAAACGAGTTAGGTTCATTTAAAAGAAAATCTTTTAAAACACATTTTGGCATAATTGGTTTTCAAATCGCGATGCATCGGTTGAAAAAAGGTAAAAAAACTAAAATCCCATCCCTAGTTATAACTAAACCTGGTGGCTTCCTAAAAACCCCATTCTCTACTAACAGTGAAACAACCAAAAATAAAAAATAATCATTTTCACTTGGGGGACATCTCAATATATTTACCCATATACTATTGAACAAAACCTTATAGAATAATTAACTTTTAGGTATTCTGGATTTAAAATGCACTGTTTATTCTGTCTCGTTTGTGGAGTGATAGAGATATATGTCTGATGATACTGTCGGGCTGACAAAATTTACAAAAAAAATGATAAAAGTTAAATTAAAAAATAAATCATTTATATCATCAATAAACTGCAAGACCAAGGAATGTTCTAGAAGGCGTCGGAAGAGTCTTATCTTAGACATGGGCGCGAAACAGCACCACCACGGTGTAGCCGCTGGAGTCCGTCCGCTTTTGGGCGCTTGCGTCTCGACGTCGCGTATACGGAGCGCCGGGACGCCGAACAGTCTGCCTGCGAACGTCAAGGTCGCGCGATACTTGCGTCGCCTTCCTCGATCCATCGACACCAGAACTTTCCTGCGCGATTTTTTGAATGAAAGTCACAGTTTTTTCGGTTGAGTTTTTGAGGGATCGGTTTTTGGACGATACGGGTTCGATTTTTATGGGTTTTAGTGTTAATCGGTGTTTAGATTGTTGTATTATAGGTTAGGAATTTATAAACAAAGTCAAAGTTTTTAGTGAGCCATGGGACACTTTTTCTTGTATAAGTAAGTAGCTTTGAAATAATGTTAAATTTTACTTAAATGTAATATTTGTTTGTCAATTTTAAAATCGACATATACATAAATTTATATACAATGAATAAAATTAACAAATTAAACAATAAATTTTAACCAAAATGTATTTCAATGTATAAAATAATTCAATTGTCGAAGTATCTAAATGTTGCATGCAATGTTCAGCTTGATTTATATATTAAAGTATAGCAAAAAAACAAGATTGGTACCCAAATGTCCAGTTTTATGTTTTAAAATTTTTTAAATCAAATTAAAGTCCAAAAGAACACTTTTTCTATAAGTAAATAACTGTGAAAGAATGTTAAATTTTATTAATAACACAGTACAACACGATTTCCCTCCCATGAAAAATTTTAGCAGATTTTGAAAATAGAGGTAAAAAAAACGTACCCGTGTCTCACAGTTTCACGAGATCACGTCATAAAAAAATTTTAAGCCGTCATTCCTATTATTTATGCTTATACAGATTGTACATTTTTTACTCGGTTAAAAATATATTTTTTTGTAAATATTGTATGTTTTTACACAATACAAAAAACAAATATAAAAAAGTTTATATTTTGATTTTTTTTAAATAATTTTTTTTTATTTTTTTTTTAATGAAACCCATTTTTGTATTTATCTTATATTCAATACATGTTGGAATAAAATCTTGGTCGTTTAGTTTGACGATTATACAGCTCGTTCAGACTAAAACCGAATATATCTATATATATATATATGGGGCGTGGCCTCGCCTCCCTCCAACGCGCGACACATGAGCTAAGCAATTAGACTGCATCGCTAATGAGATTTTTTGCATTATTATCTTTTAATTTTTTAAGTCCTTACCTGCTCGACCTTTCGTCATGTCGTTTATCACACAAGCAACTGTGACGCGCCTTGGAGGGAGGCAAGGCCACGCCCCATATATATATAGATATATTCGGTTTTATTCTGAACAGGCTGTATATTGCTTCAGAATCTCGAACAATTGACCAGCAATATTCACCCAGCAAATGCCTGACGTCTTTTCCCTTGAAGCGTTTTTCAATTGTTAAAATGTCTTGGTAAAACCGTTCGCCATGTTCGTCACTAAAATCGCCCAAATTTGGTGGAAAATAGTCCAAATTAGCATGGAGAAAATGTATTTTCAGTGACATATGTTCTTTCATGTCCTGTGTAATGTACTTTATAACCCGAACTACAGGGAATAAATTCAGATTCCATCTCGGAAAAAATGGTTGTACTGGGTGTTAAAGGTCTTTTACTTTTATCCTCACATATGTTTTCTGAAGGAGCAGTTACATAATCTTCAGATCGCACTCTTGCGAGAATGACGGATTCTACATCGGCGTAATCAATTTTCTCTCTAGAATTGTACCGAAATCCAAAACTTTTTAATTTTGACATGCAGAAATAACACTGGTCAGATGCGTCTTCGGTACGTCGCGACGGGTCGAAGCCAAATTGTTGGTGCAACATATTTCATACTGTGTGTTTTATCTTTCAATCCATGCAAACAACGGTAACAATAATCGCATAAAACCTCTGGTACATACCATAAGTTTGGTATATACGTCACCAAAAAATAGTCTTCAAAAGCTGTTACTACACTTTTTGTAATATTTCGCATATGCCTTGGAGGTGCAAATAAACCTCATACATAACAAAAATTATTTCGATTCGGACACTGCATTTTTACTTTGATTTCAAATGGATGGTTAACTCAACAATCAAAATTAATATGAAAAATTTATCGATTTATCGCTGCAATAATGTTTTTATTTAACATTTAAAAAAAAAGTATTACCCTCGTATAAAGATTGGATTGAAAACAATGCTTTTTATGTATAAATGCCGCAGATGTGTAAATTTTTTGTTTTTTTGCTGTTTCAATTGACTTCGTATACTTAAATACTTTTTTTTACATTTAATATGTTTTTTTTAAATTAAATATGTTAGGTACACTTGCTTTAAGACTTAAATCAATTCATTTAAATATCTTTTAATTTTTTTTTTAAATGTTAATTCAACAAAGCTCAATTTTTACAAAAAATTGAATAAATAAAAATTGTAATCACCCGACTTTAAAGCATTTTGATTGGCTTAAAATTGAAACATTTTGTTACTTGGTTTAAAAATAAACCGTTTGATATATACAGGGTGTCCCAGATCTCGCGCCACAGAGAAAAAGGGGGCGTGCCGATAGCAATGGAGATGCCAAATTTAAAAATAAAAATTTTTTAGGTAATAGTGTAATCGAATGCCCACACTAAATAAATAAATAATTATCATTTCAGTATAATCATCTAAGGAAAACATTATTTATAATAACTTAATTTATAACCTAATATAATATTAATGACAGGAGTTTGACAGCAGTGTCACAATGAATTGGATTCCAGTGGACCAAATATTTTACATATTTTTTATTATCAACAATGCAACCTAAGTATCCTAGCAATTTAAAGAATTCCCTATGGCCATCTATTGGGATTGGCTATCGTTTTTTATTCTTATAAGAATATAATATAAGATATATTTCGCTTATCCTTTGCGTTAGACAATTTTAATTTTCAAATATGTGTTTCACGTTACTTTCGGCACGTTCCGGTTTTCTATGTGGCGCGAGTTCTGGGACACCCTGTATATAAATGTGCAAAACTCTGTATAAGATTAAAATAATTTTAAAATGCATCTATAATGGTTGCCTATCCATTTAGTAAATATATATATTTTTAACTATGCAGTCCAGCTGTTATCGAGTCTATTAAATTATGTTGCGAATAGTGTGAATAACATTTTATTGGATAGCCCTTAAAAAAAAATTATGACGTGATGTGAAAAAACGCCGAGACACGGGTATCATTTTTTTAACTCTATTTTTAGAATCTGTAGAAATTTTTCATGGGAGGGACCAAAAATCAAATTTTGTCGTACTGTGTAATATTTCTTTGCTAAATACAAAATACATGTAGGTACATTAGAATGGGCAAGTATTTCGAAAATATGGTTTGGAGTGACAAAAACTTATTGTGAAAGTTTAAGTCCATAATATTAATATTAAGAGGTCTATCATCGCAATTGAATTTTTTTTTCTTAAGCGAGTTTTTGTTTTAGAACTACCAAACCATTGAGTTTAACAAAATTGACTCAAAAATATTTTTTTAAGAAAATTAAATGCTCTACAAAAAAGGTTAAGATGAAATTTTCCGTCAGATGAACCGTTTCCCTAAAATCATGCCTTAAAAATTGGTATGGTTTTACATTTTGACCTTTTAACTTTGGAATTTTGTAATTCATGTAAAAATCAGTACCGGAAAAAAAACCGATGAATATTCTTATGGGAAATCAAATGCTCTACAAAAAAAGTCTCTTAAGATTTTTGGCTAAATTTACTTAATCAAAAGTTATTCAAGGTTGAAGTTGAAGTCAAAACGAAATTCTTGTTTTTTTCCTCTGTAGATTTTTTTTTTCTACTCCCACCTTTAAACGCCCTTTATAGTACATGTTTTCATGAAACTAAGTGACCTTTTAAATACACATTGACAAGTTGTGGCTTTACGGCACTTTAGTCACGGACTGAAGTTAGCAACAGGTTTTTAGTCACGGGCTGAAGCTAGTTTTAAGTTAGTTGACAGTTGTCAAATGTCATACAATCGTTAAAATAAAGTGCCTTTCTTGTAAAATAATACTAAATGTGAAAATTATTTTATTATCTCAATACAAAAATACAAAAATATTAAATAGTTTCTCAACGCCAATATTTGAAAAGTTTATATGAACATTGTACTGACCTTTTAATTTCGCCGGCAGTATACTATAACTTAAATTCGGGCACGGACTCTACTGTAAAGTCCTCATAAAACATTTCCTTTACTTTCACTGTGAAAAACTGTCAATTTTCAAGATACATTTCGATTTATAACCTTTATAATTGTGTTTATAAAATGTAAAAATGTGACATTTGACAGTTTCCTCTGTTGTTTTATAGATGGCGCTCTATACAAATTTTTAGGCACTGTGTCGTGCAGACGTTTTAATTGTCGTTTTGAGTTTTTTGATCTTTAAACATAATTCAAGTTCTATTAGTGCGTTAGTATTGCCAGAAAAGATCTGTAAGTCTAAATAGTTTTTATTTTAGCCAAATATTTAATTTAATTTTTTCTATAGGGCTTCTTCCATTCTTTACTTTTTTGAGTATTGCTCTTTTATTTGTTCGTTTACACAACGAAAGATCCTTCATTATTTTACGTGAGATTTCATCTTACGTTCCCCATATCACCATTCGTTTGGGTTGAAGAAACAAGTGGTTCTCCGTGCCTCCGGTTGATGGATTCTCCACCGGCAAGCTGGTGAGAAGATTTCAAGATTGCAAATTTTCAAACGGGACGAAACTGGGACTACCTGAGTCAAGAACTCCAGAATTCCACGGAATAAGAACTCGAAGTTCAAGAATATCACCGGTGCACCACGATTGAAACTGAAAATCTGGAGCTACAGGACCTCAGAACAACCCAAGCGAGTCAACACCTATCTGGTATTTTTTATTGTTTTTTTCTACTTTATTTTAATAAAAACAATTGGTGCCCAACTCAAAAAAAAAAAAAAAAAAAAAAAAAAAAGTTAAAACACATGTTAGTAGTTGGGAGGAGTTAATTATTAAATTAAAAGATGATTTTTTGGTTGAAAATTATGATGATTTATTATGGGATGAAATCAAGGGTAGATATCAGGGAAAAAATGAGCCTGTATGTATTTTTATTGCGTTCATGGAATCATTATTTGATAGATTAACTGAAACTCCAAATAAACAGACTAGATTGAAATATATTAAACAAAATATACAGCCACATTATATAACTCAATTAGCTTTACATGACATTAAAGATATTAATGAACTTTCTAGTTTATGTAAGAAAATAGATGCAGCCTATAACTTGCGTAAAAAACAAAATACATTTGTAAAGAGAGATAGCTTGTTTAGAACCAGATCTTTCTTTACAAATGTATTTTGTTTTTTACGCAAGTTATAGGCTGCATCTATCTTCTTATTTTTAATTTAAATCATTTTAAGATAATAATAAGTATTTGTCGTAGAAAAAGTATAGAATGCACCTCGTTTATAAACTTTTCTATACACTCATTAACTTAAGCACTCGCTCGCAAGCTCGCTCGTGCCTAAATTAAATTCGAGTATAAAATGGAGTTTATCAAACTTGATACATAATATACTATTATGGATGATTTGATTTTTTTCTTTTTAAATTTGTATTATATAACTAATTAACAATTTCCGATAAAAAAACAACATGATTTTGATTATTTAAACGATTAAATAGGTAACATTGAAAATATTTTCTAAAGAAAAAAATTAGAATTTGTTATTTTTTAAAATTTCCAGTAATTTTATCAATAACATAAAGATTATTACATGAATTACAAAATTCCAAAGTTAAAATATCAAATTGTAAAACTATACCAATTTTTAAGTCATGATTGTAAGAAAACGGTTCATCTGACTGGAAATTCCAATTTAACCTTTTTTGTAGAGCATTCAATTTTCTTCAAAAAATATTTTTAAGTCAATTTTGTTAAACTCAATGGTTTGTGAGACAAAAACTCGTTTAGGAAAAAAAATCTTAAATTGAGGTGATAGACCTCGTAATATTAATATTATGGACTCAATCTTTCACCCCAAACAATATTTTCGATATACTTTACAAAAAAAAATTGTCGATTTTTTTGTCCCAGTCTAATATACATGTATTTTTTAAAATACAATAAATAAAATTGACAAATATGCTGCAAAAAATAACAATAAAACGCTTTACACAGTTTGTCAATAAAGTTAATGTTTTTTAAATACCCCAACAACTATTGTATATACAAATATACAAATATACAAAATACAAACGTATAATGTATAATAAACCTTATTTTAAGTAAATACCTGTTTAAACTTCAAATACGAAATCGTTTAAAATATTTCGAAAAGAATCTGTTCTCAGCAAATATTTTTCTATAGACTTGGTTTCAAAATTTAACATACAGGGTGTTTATTTAAAAACAAGCAATGCTGTGTAAGCCTGGACCTAAAATAGATTTCAAAAATTTCTTAAAATCGCTTCTAGGATACCTCATTAAAAAGATCGTGAAAATTTCTATGTAACAGTACTAAATAAAATTCTGTTTAATTGTTTGATTTTCCAGAAATACTAAAAGTAATTTGTATGATTATTTATTCCAATTTCTCGTTAATTAATGAGAAACTGGAAACACAAAATAATTCTAATAGAAGTTAAATAATCAGAAAAGCAGAAATAAACAATAATTAAAACACCGGATGACAAACTAGCTTTTGATGAAAATTTATTACATTTTATTTTGAATAAAACTTCCCCATGGTATAGCATTCTATAATTTAAACATAATTTAATAGTATATTACGTATTAAGTTTGATAAACGCCATTTTAGACACAAATGTATTTAAAATTGTAATAATGTAATAAAATTTTCTTCGACATGCACTGTGGGTTTTACCCACATAGATAGTTGATGCCAAATGCATACAATTTCTCTTTTCAAAACAAGTATACATGCTGCCAGAAACCACACATTTATTTTTTATACTTACATTTCGAATTTTATACTGCAAAACTAACCATATTGTCTTCCTGATACAAAAGTGGCTTTCGCGAAACAAAGACTTTTCAGTCTGGATTAAAGTTTTCTTGTACCTGTTTCGTTGATTATATTAGGGTTTTCCACAGTAAGAACTTGAATAAATTTCGGAGATATCTCGCTTTAGAAACATTGTAAAATTGTATAAGCCTTCCTGTACGCCACCAACTCATCAACTCGAAAAACTTCACAGCACTACAATGGCCGAAGAAATTTTAATATGTATTGTCTCGTTCATTTTAGAAAACACAAGTGTCTTTATTTAAATGTCAAGGGATTTTAAAGCTTTTTTAACATTCTAAATATAGAGTTACGAGGGTTGATATCTATAACTGACATCTGAGTTTTAAAGTTTGAAATTTTTTAGCATCAAAAAACAAGAACCAGCTCTATTTGTGACAATAATAAAAATAAATTCTCAACAATTTATTATACACCCTGGCCCAGGATTAACTTTAAAAATTTAATAATCGATATAGCAAGAAAAAACATTAAGAAAAACCAAATATCAAAAATCAATATTAACGGAGAGCCCATCATAGTCAAAGTTAAAGGTACAGGGTGATCCCCTATAATGTCGCCCCCCTTTAACTTTTTTATTTTAAGTGTCCCAAAAAATTTAAAAGTGTGGTTATGTAGGAACTAAAAAATACTTTTTTTCTACGTATAAAGAAAATTGGAAAATTGATCAGTATACAGGGAAAAACAAAAAGTTTATTTTTTTTCAATGGATCACCCTATATTTGAATTTATTTTTCGATTCCTTGTAAAATTCTGAGCATAATTTATATACAAACCATATACCTAAATTCAACCGTTTCTGAAATATTCGCATTTGCAATGTCATCATTAAATGTTTTTTTAAACTGTTAAAAATCAAGAAGCCTCAGTATACCAAAATTTTTATTGAAAATAAATTACTATAGTGACATTATGTCAATAAGTGTTGTTAAATAAGTAAAAATGGCGTACTCAGACAGAGAAAGACAAACTATTTCAACTTATTATCTTAAAAATAATTTAAATATTTCAGAAACGGTTGAATTTAGGTATATGGTATGGTATATGAAATATGCTTAGAATTTTACAAGGAATCAAAAAATAAATTCGTATATAGGGTGATCCATTGAAAAAAAAATAAACTTTTTGTTTTTCCTTGTAAACTGATCAATTTTCCAATTTTCTTTATACGTAGAAAAAAAGTATTTTTTAGTACCTACATAACCACACTTTTAATTTTTTTGTGACACTTAAAATAAAAAAGTTAAAGGGGGCGACATTATAGGGGATCAAAAAACGTTTTTTTATAACTTTTATAAATTTCCTACATAAGACCCGGTGGCGTAGATTTTGGGGATGCCCTTTATACCCCCATATTTTTGACGCCACTGTATTTTGTTGAAAAGTCATCAGAGTTTTGATATCCTCATTGAATTTAGAAGCAAAAACTTATGGGTTTAATTTTGATCAGATTATTGGCTATGAAGTTATTTGAGTTTAAAATTTCTCTTTTACAAACTATTATACCAAGATTTAGCTAAACAATTTGAGCAGAATTGATCTAATGGTTTCTACTTAATATAAATTTTTTGGCTAATTAAAAAGTTATTTTAATTATTATATACTTAAAATTTCATTAAACAATGTACGTAGTCTTGTAATAACAGTTGCTAACAGCGATTGTTTTCAAAGATAATGCGATTTTCTTTTAATCCATAATGCTTTCACTGCACTGAAAACTTTTCAGTGTATACAATGTACATTGTACATGCACAACAATGTGACTGCTAAATTTAGCTGGTTTCGATTATCTATTTTGAATTGTTTGAAGGATTTGAGTTTTTTTGTATTTGTTAATAAGGAAAGTATTATGTTGAATGATTTATTATGCAAAAGTAATGCAATTGAAAAAAGGATTTAAGTATTATACAAATACAATAAACAAACATAAAAATAATTTATGACTGTCAAGGTTTATTTTATTTATAAAAGGGTCGTTAAGTACAGGACATGGTTATAGCCTTGACCACTTTGGTAATAACCTAAATAATTGTTTTATAAAAAGCCTATCCATGATAAAAAGTATGGGTAATAATACATTCCGTTTTCTCTGCAAAACATGAAATCCCTTTTAAATTTTTTCATTATCACACAGTAAAAAAATCAACTCTAAGCAACACTAATTAGAGTTCACACATGTGTGGACCTGCAGGTCCACACTAAATAGTGTTGTTTTATAACACTACAATTAGAGTTAATTTGTAGTGTAATTTTCCCCAAGTAAGCAAGTATGATTTAACACTATAGCATTGAGGATGACGTAATTTTACACTGTATTAAAAAGTGTTAATTTACCTAAAATCTTTCCCACTTTTGTTCAGTGTAAATTAACACTACTTTGGAAAAGTTCTAATTTTAGAAAGGTACTTTTACTCTTTTAGTGCAAACTTCTAGTGTAAATTAACACTATTATTTGAGTAAAACCTATTGGTGGTAGTGAATAAAACGAAAAGGTAAATAAAGAGAAACATTTATTTGGAACAAAAATCTATGACAATTATCAAAATCGGTGCCTTTTAAAATATAATTTTATATTTGAGTCGTATGGCTGGCTTAAGCAAAATGGTTCCTTAAAACGTAAAAGTTTTAGATCAATCCAATGTTTTACTGGCTGTCAACTTGTAAGCAATGCAATGCAATCTTGAATTCATCAGTAATCCATTTTTCTATTATAAAAAATTGGTGATCCCATCGGTAGAGAGGCGTCATAGGTTAATATAACAACCATTACGATTGAAAATAAAAAGTAAATCAAGTGTGTGTGTATTTATATTATTAATGTTACAAGTACCCGACCTACTGCAGTAAATTATTGATATATAATATAGGTCGTGTATGGACATCCTTTTAACATATTGGTATTTATTGAGTATTAAGGCTTAAAGAAAAAAGAAGTATGATACTTACCAAAAAATAAGAATGTCCCCTTATGGATTCACCGTAATTAAAATTTAACTGAACAAAAATGCCACACTTGCACAACGCGGTATCTCCGGATATGCACTGCGTAGGTATATATAGGTACCAACCAAACATTTTAAAACGCATTTCGAATTTTCATTCTATTTTGCCACTATTGGTGTAATTTAACTTTAATTGTGATACAATGTTCACTAGTAGTGATTTATTTTAATAATAAATAGTGTGAACGTACCAATGAATAATGTTCATATTCTTTAAATGTGTTTAATAAAGTTAATAAGCACTAAATGCTACCTAGTGTATTTTTAGTGTAAATTTACATAGGCAAAATTTTTTACTGTGTATTTATTCTTTTTTTAAAACTATTAATGAAAATGAGTTTGGTTTGGATAAATATGATTAATCTTCTCCAACATTAATTGTAACTAAGTATTTTTTGGACAGGACTCAGATATTGGAAAAATTTAAAATGGATATTAAAAACAAAGAGTATTACTTTTAGAAGGTATAATAACTTTTATGAAGACAAAGTATTTGATGGGTTTTTCTATTTTTTCTTTTAAAGTTTTAAAATTAAAACTATGCCCAGCTAAATCACCAGAACTGGAATATACATTAGTGGTCTTCTTGCTTTTTTCCATTTTTCCTTTCTCAGACAGCATCGGGCGTAGGGAAAGATCATTATCCTTTTTCAGGACTACAACAATAACTGGGATACCATTCTGAATTAGAGTCGAAATCCTTTTTCCTGCCCGGCACGTCTCAACGTTGCACAAAGCCACTCGATTTTATTCCTCCTTCTTTGTTACATTCTATTTATCCTTTTTGGATCTTTTAATGTAAAACGCAGATCCACGGGTAATATTCGTTTTTTTTATTATTTTCGGTTATACGTTTTTTTATTAGCCAAATTTGTCTTGACAACATTTAATTTTGTCATCATTTTAACTTGTGATAAATTTGTCCATTAGGTTAAAAAAAAAAATTTAATATACATGGTGTCACATAATAAATTGTCATCCTTTGGGGGGATGAGTTTTTAATATTAATTTAAAATAATATATCTAATAGGTTTATTATTTTGACTTAATTTTAAGGCTTTTTCTCTTAAAAATATTGAAATGAAAAACAATTTTTCAATTAAAAATCTGTAGGTACAACGTTTTGCGTATTTTGCCCGTCTATGCCGCAGCGCACCATCACCTTAATGTTATTTAAGATTTCAATATCCGACCATCATCATTTATTACGTTTTTTGAATTGTTGGCATTTCATTTTAAATATCAGATTTATGTATGTCTGGGTATTGAACGCAAAAAACATGAGAAATGTATTTTATTGCAATGTAGAAAAGATGGAATGAAGATTTGAAATGAACAGTTTTTTATGATTAAATACATATCCAGTAAATCTATATGAATTTTCAGCGAAAAACAATTTTTTCTACCACCACTATGTGAAAGTCACATTTCGTAATGGCATCGTTGCTTAAAAAATTAATATTTTCGTTGGCACAGCAAAACTCGAATGTAAAGTGACATTTCTCTGTAAAAAGTGACAGGTGACATAATTTTAATTTTAACAGCTATCATAAAGTTTTTAGGTTATTTTGTTTTGTATTTAAAAATAATAAAAAATAAAAGGGTCGTAGAAAAAACATTGTATTTCACTTGTGAGAAAATTTTTCTTCAAGCTCGTGTTTCATCTCTTGTAAAACAGATAACTATTACATTCTGTAAAGTATGTCATGCATTGCAATTATCAAAATGCAACGCAAATCTAGAAACTTAACACGTGGTGAATGAGCCCAAGCCTGTAAGTTAAGGAAGGTTGGAGTTGCCGATAGATTTGGTTTGCCTCCTACACAGAAAAAACGCTTTGATATAGTCAATAACAATGTTATTGATGTTTTTTCATTTCTCCAATAAAAGTTAAAGTTTATTTAATCAAATATGTTTGGAGTAATTGATGTTATTACAAATATTATATTCAGCCCATAACAAAATATTATCAAGTTAAAATTACTTGTTATAGAGTGAATGGCTCTTTAGATTTACACCTAATGGAAATGTTTACTTCCTTGAAAATTTTAGAAATGATTGATTTCAAAGTTTATCTAATCAAGGTAAAATTAACAATGTTTAATTAAATATAACATTGATTTATATTAAAAGTTATAATGCTCCAACCAAAAATTAAAAACAAATGAAATAAGAATAGTCTTTGTTTCTTTTAATGTTTATGATTTTTATTTTAATGGAAACTAAGGTAAAATAAGTTATTACTGTCTTTTAATGAATACCAATGTTTTCACTGTCTTAAAAAATACTTGTTATTTGCCCAATTATCATTCCTGTTTTTTCAATGCGGCCTATATTTAATTTAATGATTGCTCAAATTCAGACAAACGCGCCAGGGCATCCCCTGCCACACCACACATCGGCAACCTGCAATCGCGTACGTGCCTATAGTTAAATGAGATCAACTGAATAATCGGTATTTCTGGTGACGCCGATTGATGTAAGTGTACGGGTTATCTCTGGATGAGGTAGTGTTTGGTTGTTTGTTATATTTGCTAATTTTTGGGGGGTTGTACTACCTAATCCCGAATTTTCAAGGTAAGTTGTACATGTTTTTTAATTGCATGCATTATCCAGTAATTTAATTTCTCAATTATATCTAAATAATAACACAAAGGTAAATGTGTACTCATATACATAGGTACTCATATACCATGGACACAGTATATCGATAATCGGTGTCATGCCTTAAAATAGCTATTTTGCTTAAATAGACGAAGCTTTTATTTATTTATAAAAAAAACTTCTAATAGTCTTTTAGTACCATCATGATATCCTTGCAGGGCGTCCTGAAAGTATATATTGCTTTAGGACTTTCAGCAATCTTTAGGATTCACCTCTAAATACATAAGATGAAATTCCTATTTCGTTTCAGAATAACCATGTGCCATGGCAGACAGATCCTGCACATCCAGTACAGTAACTGTTGCTAGTGATGGGTCAGCAACTTTCTTAGAGCCTAATATCACCAACACTTCTAGTGGGTTCCTAATAGTTCCTACAGAAAACAGAACAATTTCATTTTATGGATCGAAAATTCTGTGTACACAAGACTACCAGAAGCAGTTTCCAGAATTTATTTTATTTAAAGTTCATATTAATGTATTATACAACTAATATTTGCATAAGAATATACATATTTAAAGGAAATAGAGCTTTGATTGCATTTAATGTAGCCATTCATTAGAAACCATAACTTTATTTATGCCAATGATATCGTTTGTCATTGAGATTCATTGTGGCTTCAATTAAATAACAATTTAATTTAATAATTTCTTATGTTTTAACTAACTTAGTTTTAATACGGATTTAATAGAATCACAATATAATTCAATGACTTCTTATGTTTGAACTAATTTTAAGCAGGTTTTCACAAATAAAAGTAAGACAATCATTCATTTGATCATAGCTGTAATTCAGGTATTGCAAATACAGTACACCATTGGCTCAATGGTTAACCAATTCACAATATAAAAGCTTTTTCTCTGTGTACATATATTTTCCGAACTTTTCAACGGTAAGAGACACTGGTTGTCATAGCAGAAGATCTGGAGGACGGGCAAATGAGCGACATGCACAATGTAACTTTATGAATACTACCTTATTCGGTGGAAGCATTAAGGTTGACAATATTGTGTGCCATGTGCTCCTTATCTTGATCAAAATTGTTTGTTTACGCAGGATAATTATCTTGGTGTTGTTGGGATTCGTACTATGGCCTGGCCAGCCCGAAGTCTAGAACTGAAACCCATCGAATTTGTTTTTAACTATTTCGAGACTGAACTAATGATGACAATTCAAAAAAAGCCAATAAAAACTGTATAATACTTTTAATTCCTTTTAAAATTAGTCATGCTAAACTTTTTATATCATTAGTTGTTGAATATGTTAGCGATCTTATTACAGAAAAAACCCTAGCATAGCATGAATGGGTGAGCTATTATTCCAATGGGATCTTGTAATCCGTATTCCTGAAAAACAGTTCCTATTGATATTTATTTTCATTTTAGAGTATGTATACATTTAACGCAATAAATTCTTTGACATATAGGCATTTTGGTTTAATAGTAATTAATTCAGCAAATAACAATTTAGATTGCTTCAATTTTATTGCATTCAATGATAGCGCTGTTCTTGATACAATGTTAGATTTTTTATGTGTACTTATTGCCAATATACAGTATGTCCCCAGATAGGGTTGCCAAGAGGAGAAACTTCTTTATTTTTCATTTTACGAGAAAAATGTATTCTTCATAATAGTTTTTGCTTGTTTCAAAATGGCTGAATCAGTTTCCACCGTTTCAAATTTCCTTTCCGTTCAAGAGAAACATGAAAAAATAGGTCATTTTAGTTGAATATTTGTTTGTCCCAAAAATTACTTTTCGTTTTCATGGCAACAGTTAACACGACTATTGTTTATTAAGTTTTTATTGCAACAATTCAACAAAAATCAAGTCGTTTCATTGTCAGTCTAAAACGAACATTTATTAAGTTTTTATTACAATTTAACAAAATAATTAAACTACTAATAAATTTCATTCGATCCATTCACCACCTTCATGAACGCATAGCTCAAGTCTGCGACGCAGTTCCCTATAACTGTTTCTGATCTCTTCCAGCGGTAAAGCAAAAACTATTTGTTTCAAACGGCCCCAAAGGTAAAAATCTGCAATAGTCAAATCAGGGCTCCTCGGTGGCCATAAAACAGGACCATTTCGGCCGATCCAATTCTCTCCAAATTGCTGATTCAACCATTCTACAACTAGGTATTCGAGCATAATGGACAGGACAACCATCTTGTTGAAAGTAACACCTTGCACGATAATTAATCGGTAGATCGTCCAACCTTTCATTTAGAAAATGTTGTAACATATCTAAATACGTATGCTAATTAACCGTATTTTCAAAAAAATATGGTCCAATTATACCATGATAAGAAATTGCACACCATACATTAACTTTAGCCGAATATTGTCGATTACGAGCGATTCGGAAATAGGGATTGTGATTGCTCCAGTACCTCACATGCTGAGATGAAACAGTACCATTGTTTGAGAACGTGGCTTCATCAGAAAATATAATATCTCGATAAAAGTATTGATTATCCATGATTTGAGCACCCATCCACAAGCAGAAATCCAAACGTTTTGCGGGATCTCCGTGCTCTAAAGCGTGATTAAAAATTGGTTTGTAAGGATGAATTTCACATTGTTTCAATATTCTTTGAATGTGTGTTTTACTTATCCCCAATTGAAGTGATCTTCGTCGTAAAGAAAGTTTCTGATTATTTTGTATCGAATCCGTTACGATAAGAGTGGAAGCGTCATCTTCATTGCGATCTACCTTAATTTTCTTTACATCCAAAACGGAGCCAGTAATTAAGAATTTCTTTATTAACTTTTGTGCACCACATTTTGAGATGTAAATATCGGGAAACTTTTGATTGAATTCTTCTATAACTCGTCGGGTTGCTTTATCACCTTTACCATAGCACTGTAATAAATAAATTCGTTGCTCTTTCGACAACATTGTCATTAATTTTGACAAATTTTCGTTTTAGACTGACAATGAAACAACTTGATTTTTGTTGAATTGTTGCAATGAAAACTTTATAAACAATAGTCGTGTTAACTGTTGCCATGAAAACGAAAAGTAATTTTGAAACAATCAAAAACTATTATGAAGAATACATTTTTCTCGTAAAATGAAAAATAAAGAAGTTTCTCCTCTTGGCAACCTATCCGGGGACATACTGTATATAGACAAAAGCATAAAAAAATATCTGATGGATCTGCATTTAGTAATCTGTAAAAATGAAATGGCTGTCCCGATGGGCGCATTCGTTGCGACAAAAGAATATCTGCCGTCATTTAAAATGATGGTTGAATTGTTATTTGTCATCGTAAATTACTGAACGTCCGAGACCCACGTGCCACACACACGTCCGCATCAACTTTATTCAACGTTATTTTTATGGTAATGAACGCCGGCTCCAAACTGTTACACAGAATTGCCAACACGAAAAAATGTAGATAGCATGAGGTTTTAGTTAAATATAGTCCGCAAGAAAAATGAGGGAAATCTTTTTACTATTTTGTTATCCGTTATTAATGAAGCTACAAAGTCGGGTAAATTAGCAAATTGGTCGCATTTTTTCTTCTTATTTTAATGGTGAAAACAGAAAATATTTTTAAAATGAGACACCTTGTATATTTTAACATATTTTAAAGGACAATTTAATTTGAAAAAAAATATTATTGCATAACTATCCTAAATTAACAAATAAACAATTAATAAGTACTTAGTAAAAAAAACTCTCATCAAAATGTTCTGTATTATATTATTTAAGGGATATCATCCCAATACAAAAAATAAATAGTTATTTATGTCATTAGGTTAAGAAGTAAGGCTTTTTGTGCTAAACTCAAGTTTTGAAGGCCGACGCGTAGCGGAGGGCTACAATTGAGCAAAGCACAAAAAGGCACTTCTTGGCCGAATGGCATACAACATTTTATCTTCAAAGCACTTTATATAGGTCAATTTAATTCAACATCAAAGCGGCCTAACCTCACTTTTTTAGAATCTCATTTATTTATTAGCTTAAGATTACATTAAATCTACAATAATTATTATTGCTTTTAGAAGCAGTAATAGTTTGACAATACCTAGCAACATGATTGAAGTAGAAATGGATTTTTGATATTTACATTGAATTCAATTAATTGTTTAATAAATAGGTACCTAGGTATCTAAATTCAATTTGTTTGGATTTTTATTTAAAAAATAGGTAGTTTGGAATGTTTAAGCTGTGTTTAACATTTAATTTCACTGAAAACTTAAAGCAAATTAAAACTTAAAGATAATTTAAATCGTAGAAAAAGAATCGTGCGTTTTCTTGGTTGCCTAACCTCACTTTTTGTTTTATTATTCATATTTAATTTTACAATAATTTAATGAAACATATTAAACACTAACAGTAAAACAAACAAATTAGTGCTTATTATAAATAAATTAAACTAGTTTAGTACGTTAATTTCTTAGAAAAGGATTAATTTGTCAAAACAATACCCCTAGCGAGAAAAAATCGAACTAATTACTTGCCTCATAAAAAATTTTATCGGCCTAGGCCATAACAAGGTATTTCTTTATCGAATGTTGACAACAATAAAGTTTAAATTATAGACCGCGTGGAGATAAAAGTTTTTATTATGCTCACCTTAATTCTCTACTGAGTTATGGCATTGTTTGCTGGGGTAACTCTAATACAGCTAGCGATGTTTTAAGGAGTCAAAAAGGAATTATAAGAACAATAATGTTTAAAACCAAATATCACTTATGTAGTGTCCTTGTAGATTTTGACCAGTATTTGTTCGAAAAAATGTTAGTAAATTTGTAAGGTTCACTGATAAAAACATTTCCTACAATTTAAAACATATTCATGAAATTTTAATCCCAAAACATGGTCTGTGTCTTACAGCCCAGAGATGTAATATATAATCATGTTACACTTGAAATTAAAAAATGTAAAAAAATGTAAAAAAAAAACAATTTATTCTCTAGAGGAATATTTTAGCCATAGATATTAATTGTGAATGTTAGTACTGATCAATAGTTCTAGTTTTGAGATTTATTTATAATAATTCATATATTTTTTATACCATTGACAATATCCAATACATGTAAATGTCGTTTTGGAAATAAAATTATTATTATTAATATTATTATAAAAAAATCGAAAAAAACCAGCAAAATTTAAAGAATTGACATTTATGGTTTATAAAATATTAGTATTGGAAACCTAGAGTATTCAAATTTGGTACGAATATAATAATTATTACATAATCACATTGACCTACGTGCTTTGCATAAAACATATATCTGGTTAATAGAACCATACTTGGGCCTTTCAGTTTCTCAGTTCAAATTGGTTAAGACTACACAAATCAGTAACAATAAGCCGGGAAAATTATAATTGACATTATTATCCTTAACCATGTTCATTTCAACCGCTGTAGGTATGGACTGTAGGTCCCATTGATTATTAATTAATAATGTTCTCACAATACTGAACCAGTTAATTAATTATTTCAATTGAAAATCTTGTCAGTTAACCAATTAATTGATTGGTGTTTTCATTAAAAATAAACTAGGTATGTGAATAGCGTACGTATACGTATGATATATCATAGCGTTACGTGGCGCTGAATTTTTTATGCATAAATTTATTACGAGAAGCATGGACCGTGCAAAACTTGTCACTTATGATTTTTCAGAATTTTTTAATTCGGTATAACAATGCCGACATGTGATGGCTAGTAATTTACATGTTTCAAAGGTTTTTCTATTTTTGCAGTTTTGTTGAGTTACAACATTACATTCTGATATTGAAATCAGTGCACCAAGGATTCTTCTCTAGGTTTTTTTTTGAGCTACAAAGTCGCTTACATTAGAAAAAGTTGAGTAATTACAAACTTATAAATAAGAAAAAAAGCCAAATACTTGGAATTTAGAAAACTTAGATTTCTTCTATACTATATTTTGAGTTACCATCACCATATTTTGTTTTTACATTTTGAAAGACCTATGCCATCCTGGAGGCAGCAAATACTGTAAATGAGAATTTATTACCAGCTAAATGCTGTCAAAAATATGAGAAACAATTTAAACAATTTGAAAACAAAAAATTTTAAGAAAGAAGTATTTCTGGCCTATTTTGCAAATTTAAAAAAATCATATCAGCCAAATACTTTCTGGAATAAGTACACCATGTTAAAAAGTTAATACAAATTTGGATTTGAGTCTATAGAGTATTATAAATTAACATCATTGATATTATAAATTAACATCATATATAAAAAAGGAAAATATGGGATACCGACCAAAAAATGCAATTTTTTTTAGAAAGATGACATTTCAAGATTCATTAAATAAGAGTTACCACCATTTTTGGATTGGCTTGTAGGCGGGAAGAGCTCTAAAAGATAATTATCGATGATATAGAAGATAAAGAAAATTTGGTAATCATGAAAATTTCGGACAATAAAAATTACCCATCAAGAATCTTTGTGATATCTGATGAAATCAATAATGGTCAAATGGTCAAAAATATTCAAATTTGCGAAAACCAAATACCCCACACAAGCGGTGTTTTGTCAATTATAAAAGAAAAGCATGCACTACCCAATGTGTAGGAATTAATACATTTGGTAAAATGCCTGCACAAATAGCTGCATATCTAAAACTTCAAAATCCTGAGGAGTACACAGGTAATAAATTTGGAGGTTTTGGAGGTTTTGGAGGCTGGAAATCAACGGCTGTCGCCGAGAGCTAGATAGAAGAATTCATGACCCAAAAAAAAATATCAAATAAAATATTGAACATAAAAAACGGCTCTTCTGAGTTAACCTGTTTAGAATTAATTTAGAAAATATTAATAATAATTATTGTTCCTTTATAATAAAATTAATTTAATAATCATATATTATATAACGAGAATTATGAATTTAATCGGTTAAACTAGGCTCAGTAGTTTTTTGTTTGGTTTTTGTTGGAAAATGTTAAATGCAAAATAATTTTTAATTATTTTGCATGAAACTATTTTCCAAAAAGAAAAATCAAATAAAAAACTTACTGAGCATAGTTTGACAGATTAAATTTATAGGTTGAGTGATATACGTCTAGATTATTTCTCGAATTAAAGGAAACTATTTGACAATTCATAAAATCTGACGTATGTGTCAAAATTTATAAATATTTTTTTAAAGAAAATTCCATTAATTTAAGGTATGTAATAAGTAATAATTGATATTTCGTAAACTAGATAACTTATTTTTTATTGTTTTTTTTTTAAATGTTTGTTAAAACTTGTAAATAACACCATAAAATCGTAAACAAAAATCCAATATGGAGGCTAAAATTTAATCGCTGTTAAATAGTTCTAGTGATTTAATCGCTTATTTAAACGAAATTTATTCGAAAATTCAAGGCTTTTGATTGGTTCATATTATAATGAGGGAAATAATCATTGTTATCTATAACTTGGCGCACGCTAGTAGAAAAAATATTTTTTCTACAACCACTTTTCCGAGGAGCGAGCCTTTTTTAACTTTGTCGCTTGCCGAGAATCCTTTGTACAAATTTTGACGAACGTATGGCAGCATATTCCTTAATGTATTAATTATTAATTTTCTTAAATCATCGAGGTTAATAGCTCCAAAATGCTGAAATTCGAAAAATCACAAGCAGCCAAGCCCGGTAACCTTGCTGGCCAAAGAATATTTTCCTTACCACGGATTCTGAATATTCTTTGACCAATAGAATGTTACTTACCACACTGATTCCTGTAGTTCGCGCTCTTCATTCACTGGCCTTGCCGGAAGTTCCCTATTATGACCTCAATTATGCACAATGTGTTGAATTGTTGATCTTGTTTGTTTGTTGATATTGGGAAATAATTGTTGAATTTGTGGATCTGACATTCCAGCTACATGCCACGTTATAAAATGATTTTTTTTATATTTGGATCTACAAATCTTAAAATTCAGTACACAGTCTGATTTCTGTTTAAATTAAAAATCTTGTATTAAAACGATGTTAATAAGATCAATGCAATTTAACTCAATCGCAAAAGAATTTGATGTATAATAGTTTAAAAACAGTTTCTTTTAACACGTAAGTAACAAGTTAAATATTTGTTCAATTTCACAAACCTCATGAATTGCAAATGCTTTTAGAAGTTTAAGGCGAATCCAATATATACTGTACATACTTACAACTAGTTATTTGCAACTTCCTCCTATTTTATATGTTTAAAATGTAAAGTTTTAATTGCACATTATCTATTGCGAATATGCAAGTTTGGTTAAGATTTAATGCCCAAAGCACCTGCCCTATTTTACAAGCCCTACGTTAGGTTTAATTGAGATAAAGCGCACAAGTACCTATATTTAAGTAGAATTAAATCTTTTAATCTTTGGATTGTTTCGTAGATACAGCACAGTTTTTGATAATAAATAAATGTGGAAAACATTAACTTAATTTTTTATGATTTTAATTCAATATACAAATTGTATGGCAATTGTCAGCAACGGGTAGATAAATGTTTTGTTACATCAATACAATCGGTTAGCTCTGTACAAATTCTGGATTATAATGAGCCAGCTTTGGAAAATGAGATAGGGATCGTTTTTTGTTGTGAGTCAAAGGTATCGGTTAACTTTTATGGGTACCTATTAAAAGCTGAATCGACGTTTGATTAAAGTCAATAGCCTCGAGATATTTTTCAAACAATGTATTCAATTGTGTGCACAATATTTTTAGACTTTATCTTGAAAGAGAATTTTTAATCGGTAAATCGAATGCCTTCAGCAGAAATTTTAAACTTAATATGTTGGAAAATTGCAACTTTCATCACAGTAAGAAATTTTTTAATTATTTTTTTTTAGATAAATGTTTTTAAAACAATTTTATTCTTAAAATTTAATTTACAAAATTGGCACTTTTATCAGAACAAGTACAAAATAGTATATTATTATTTTTATTAAATCAAAAGGTCAGTACAAACGTTCATATAATCTTTTCAAATATTGGCGTCAAGAAACTATTTATTACTTTTGTATTTTCGTAGTGAATTTACGGTGTGCCTGAACGAAGTTTAAGTCACATAAAAATGCCGCCAAAAACTGATTGCAGTTTCTTGTTCGGGACCCTTTGGTGACTTAAAAATGATATTTACCAAAATCCTAGCTGCTCCTCTTTTTGAAATTTTTTGAAAATTCATGATTTTTTTTAAATTTTTGTTTATTTTAAAGTCTACCTTTGACAGACTACACATTTGTACACCGATTTTTATAAAATTAGAATATATTATTGAGGAGACTTTTTAATACTGTTCACATCATTTGATATATACAGGGTGAGCCAAAAATCGCTTATTTTAAATAAAGCAAAAGCGTAAATTCATGATTTGTGCATAACACGCAAAAAATATTTATCCCCATTTTTTTTTAGGTATTTCTACGTTTATCAGGTTACAAAATGGCATTCTTATTAACCTTTAAAAAAAAATAGGTATTAAAATTAAATAAAATATCGCTTAGAGAATATTTAAAATGTTGTTTAATTTAGGCTTTTCAGTAGTTTTCAATTTTGAACGAAAAACTGGTTAAAGTTTTTTGATCGGCACTCTTTGGAGATTTAAAAACGATATTTACCAAAATTCTAACTGATTTTTTTTATTTGTTAAAAAATCATTTTTTTATTAATAATTATTATTTGTTTGTCGCAAAGTCTACCTTTGCCAGAGTACACATTTGTACACCGATTTTTATTGATTGCAGTTTTTTGTTCGGGACCCTTTGGTAACTTTAAAATGATATTTACCAAAATCCTAGCTGCTCCTATTTTCGAAATTTTTTAAAAATACTTTTTTTTTAATTTTTGTTTATCTTACCTTTGACAGAGTAAACATTTGTACCTACACCGATTTTTATAATATTGGAGTATATTGTTAACAAGACTTTTACGGTTTTCATACTGAGCACATCATTAGATTTATACAGGGTTAGCCAAAAATCACTTTTTTAAATAGTAAAAAGCATAATGCGCAAAAAAGATTTATCTCCAAAAAATTTTATTTTATTTAATTTTATTTAAAATCAATTTTTCTTATAAAGTCTTAATAAGAATCCCATTATGTAGCCTGATAAACATAAAAATATCTAAAAAAAACATAGGTGGGTATATATCTTTTTTGCGTGCTATGCCAAAATCATGAATTTACGCTTTTGCTTTATTAAAAGACTAACTAACTTAAAGCTAACTGAGCCCGTGACTAAAAACGTATTGCTAACTTCAGCCCGTGACTAAAGCACCATAAAGCCACATCTTGTCAATGTGTATTTGTTAATGAATATTAAATAAAATAAAATTAGAAATAAAGCTTTTTTTAAAAATGAGTTCTATAATAAATATTTTTTGTTTTAACCAAAATTTAAATTTCATCCTTAAATTTTTTTGAATTATACTCGTATAATTTTTAAAACCTATTTTTATTGATATAACAAACTATATCAAACAATCTCAATTTAACCACCTAATGATTAAATCGTTGTATTATAATAGTCTTGCTAGTGAATAGTCCCGAAATTCCATTGGGTGCAACAAAAACTTGCCTCTGCAATATTTGATCTGTTACACATGACGTGAAGACAATGCGGATATGCACTACATTGTTCAATTTAATTGAGTTTTGCGACCCAAATCCACTGGTCATCTCAAAATGGAATATTTAATCTGCAGATATATTGTTCGCAACAACAACAACTGAAGGTGTTTGAGAACATGAATAACAAAAAGTGACAGAACATAAAGATTAAATTCAAAAGATGTTTTGTATACATTATAAAACTGCACTGTTGCCAAGTCGTTCTTTATAATACATTAATCGTTAAAAATAGAATGTCTTTATCGGTTTCAAAAGTGCTTCTAATAAAGTAATTAAACCTTTTCTTGGTAATATCCCTTTTTCTAAGAATCAGAAAATAAAGGTAATTAACTCATATTATTAAAATTGTCCCTTCAATCCTATTTGTCTTTTAATGTAACAAAATTCCATCAGTTGAGAAAAATATACGGCAACATAATAGAGTTTGAAATTTGAAATGCTCTTAGAAATTTGGAGTTATTGTTGGTTAAGTAATGAAACTTGATATCCCCAATTTTGTTTGGCCAACTTGAAAGAATAAAAGTATTAAGTAACAAATGCGGAAGTAGCGTTACATGTAATAAGAAATGATAGGCACTTTTTTATAATAATAATAATAATAATAATAATAATTATAGAGATAATAAAATAAAAATATTAATAATAAATATTTGTAATTAACATATTTTTCTCAGGGTGATGTATAATTTGTATGTATATATGTATCTAATTTACGATAAAAATCCCAAACTAAATTAGAAATTCTTAAAAAATATGGCGGGCTGAAGTTGGCAACAAGTTTTTAGTCACGGGCTAAAGTTAGTTTTAAGTTAGTTGACTGTTGTCAAATTAAAATAACGTGGATTTCTTGTAAAATAATACTAAAGGTGAAAATTATTTTCACCTTTAGTTTTATTTTATTATCCCAATACACGGAAGCAATGCAGTTAACTAGATTTAACTGATAAAGCGTTAAAAATTTTGCGTACAGTGCCCATAAAACATTCTCTTCTCTTTTACTACGAAAAACTGCTTCGATTGTTAGTCTATTTTTAAGGGAAAATTTTTAGATTTTAGAAATTCTATCAGTAATTCAAATAAATACAACTGTCACTTTTTGTACCTAAGAATGTTTAATACTTTAAAATATTTTCTTAACATAATCATATTTTAATATTTTAAAGTATCAATAAATGAAGTTTTATTAAAATATTAATGACAATATTAATGGTGACAATTATGTCAAAAATGTTTATTTGGATGGTTACTTTATTTTGGTATAGATGTCGCTTTATGCAAATATTTAATTTAAACCATTTTTTAGATAATATTAAGAATTTGTTGTAGAAAAAGTATAGTATGCAACTCGTTAATAAACTTTTAAATTCGTGACTAAAACGACGTTTATCAAACTTAATAAACTATTTTAATTACATTAACTGAAATTCATTTCTTGGCATGTAATAATAAAATCTTAAATCCAGGACTCCATAAAATATAATTCTTTTTCCGAACATAAACTTTTTATGACAGCGCTAAAGAGCATATCAAGAAACATAAGTCAAAAACGTAATAAACTTAATGAAAAAAAAATACAAAAACAAAACGTTATTTTTTAAACGTCGACCATATTTCTAAATGCATCCTGTCCAGAAAGATAGAATAGTGTGCAGTGGACACAATAAGGTTTTAATGGCTCCGGAAGGGTACATAAATTTAATTTAGTTGTTTCAGTAGTAGACATTGTAGACATTAAACATTGTAGTTATCTCTTTATACTAAAATTTTAACCAGTCCAAAATATGACATCCTTAAGCAATGCAATGTCTAGTTTTAATAAAATGTTAAATAATGAATATTACAGAAGGCGTTTAAGAGATTTTCGAGAAATTGAGAAATTTAAAAATAAAATCTTTATTTATTGTGCGATTTGTTTTAAATTGTAGATCCTGATAAAAGTATATTATGTATCAAGTTTGATAAACGCCATTTTATACACGAATTTAATTTAGGCACGAGCGAGCTTGCGAGCGAGTGGTTAAATTAATGAGTGTATAGAAAAGTTTATAAACGAGGTGCATACTATACTTTTTCTACGACAAATACTTATTATTATCTTAAAATGATTTAAATCAAAAACAATAGGGGAATCTGTGTGTCACCATCAAATGTCAAATTTTTCTATTTTACACAGAGGTTATAAATCGAAATGTATTTCTTGAAAATTGACAGTTTTTCACAGTGAACTAAAGAAAATGTTTTATGAGCACTTTAGAGTGGAGTCCGTGCCCGAATTTAAGTTATAGTTTACTGCCGGCGAAATTAAAAGGTCAGTACAATGTTCCTATAAACTTTTCAAATATTGGCGTTGAGAAACTATTTAATACTTTTGTATTTTTGTATTGAGATAATAAAATATTTTTCACATAAATTTAGTATTAGTTTACAAGAAAGGCACTTTATTTTAACGATTGTATGACATCTGACAACTGTCAACTTACTTAAAACTAACTCAAAACTATTTCAATGTTTTTTTAAAACTAAACTATGAAATGCATTTATCGATTTTTGACTGTTCTTAACCCCCTTTGTTTCAATTAAACAAATTTGAATACCTGAGTGGGGTTTAAAGTTGAATAAACAAACAAGGCTTGGCTTGTTCATTGTTCTCTTCGAGCGATCAGAAGGTGTAAAAGGGAATCAATAAGCAGGCTTTGTTTAAATTCATGTCCCAAACAAAAACTTCGCTCTCTCTGCTTGCCTGCCCGATATTTTGTTTATACGGTCTGTCCCGAACACTTTTAACACTCGTTTATTTAAGTTTTTTGTTATCAATAATATAAACTTTTTTATTAGAATGAATTAAACAGTTTTTATTTTATTTTATAGAAGCAAAGCCAGTTAGACTAAATAATTTTCATCCTCCTAAAAAGCATTTTTAACGCGGTGCCATTAATAATAGTTATTATGTCATTAGGTTAAGAAGTAAGGCTTTTTGTGCTAAGCTTAAAAAGGCACTTCTTGGCCGAATGGCATACAACTTATCTTCAAAGCACTTTATATAGGTCAATTTAATTCAACATCAAAGCGGCCTAACCTCACTTTTTTAGAATCTCATTTATTTATTAGCTAAAGATTACATTGAATTAAATGTACAATAATTATTATTGCTTTTAGAAGCAGTAATAGTTTGACAATACCTAGCAACATTATTTAAGTAGAAATGGATGTTTGCTATTACCACAGACCTACCTGTTTGTAGGTCTGTGGCTATTACATTGAATTCAATTAATTGTTTAATAAATAGGTAGGTATCTAATTTCAATTTGTTTGAATTTTTATTTAAAAAATAGGTAGTTTGGAATGTTTAAGCTGTGTTTAACATTTAATTTCACTGAAAACTTCGCGTTTTCTTGGTTGCCTAACCTCACTTTTTGTTTTATTATTCATATTTAATTTTACAATAATTTAATGAAAAATATTAAACAAACAAATTAGTGCTTATTATAAATAAATTAAACCAGTTTAGTACGTTAATTTCTTAGAAAAGGATTAATTTGTCAAAACAATACCCCTAGCGAGAAAAAATCGAACTAATTACTTGCCTCATAAAATTTTTTATCGGCCTAGGCCATAACAAGGTATTTCTTTATCGAATGTTGATAACAATAAAGTTTAAATTATAGACCGCGTGGAGATAAAATCTATTTTATGTTGAAAAATCAACCGGCTTCGAGATCTCCGAATATAAATATTTTTTGTAGGGATTAATGAAAAGTATAGTATTCAAAAATCGAGTGAATACTCGCGAATAATTGATGGCACGTATCAAAAATGCATTTTAATTGTTTCGCTACTATCAGCATGGCTACGACACACTATGGTTAAAAACCACCGTTTTTTAATTTAATTCATTAAATTTTTTATTCCAAATAAATATTTTTTTCTTTTTTACTGAGTAAAAAATATCCCTTTTAATTTTATAATGCGTTTTTAGATCGCCAAAATCACCGTTTTGCAGAAATAATTCAAAACTTTTTTATTACGAATAAATATTTAATTTTTTATTTTAAGTGATAAGTAAGACTTATGACTATATTTTATTTGACAAAATATGGGTTTTTATTTGTTTAATACGTGTTTGCATTTTTCGCGTGAGTTTTATAAAATCAAATAATAAAATAGTTTGAAATATCAATAAATAATTATAAAAGATTCAAGAAATAGTTTAATAGTATATTAAAGAACTTATGTCATAAGACGTCATTTTGTCGCACGCGGACAATTTATAATGCACAAGTGCGACAAAAGGTCTTATGACATGAGTTCTTTATGCCATTTTATCTATTTTGCAAACATTCTTAAAAATAGTATATTACACTACAAGGGCAGAAAGTGTGAGATTCCTGCACTGCGCAGTTCAGGGCTCTCACACTTTCTGCCCGTGTAGTGTATACTATTTTTCTTGCTACCCGGCAGAAAATACGGGAAAAAATTAAATGTATATAAAAAAACTTGTGTCAAAATTAAAATCTGACCTTTAATTTAATTCTGACGTTTACATTCAAAATCAATCAAACTGTAGCGTTGTCATGGTAATTCAGCGGTGCCAATACAGTAAAAATAAAAGGTTGTATTTTAATAAACAAATTACTACTTTATAACAAATAAAAGTACTATTAAACACTTAAAACAACATAAAAAGTAAAAAAGTAAAAACATAAATTGTTTATTTGTTGTTATAATTGCAAAATTATGGTTTAAAACTGTCATATTTTTGTGTTTCTTATGTTGGCAGTACGAAATTTGAATGTTAAGCACACGACTAAAAAATTTTTACTCCCGCTATTAGAGTGTGCGCGTATAGCTTGACCAATGCAAGAAACGTAAACTTTCTGCCGTGGAATCGGGGACGAAACAACGTATTTTGAGTCGAGGTAGTAAGAAAAAACAATTGTATACCTTAAATTTAATTTGGTCGAGTTTTACTTTAGTTAGTTGGTATCACAGTCATTGGTTTGACAGTTTTCAAAATCGATTCGCCATGCCGTCCTTAATTTACTTATTTACAATAAGCGGCTGTTAATGTTAAAGAAAAAAAAAAGGATTTTCTTTGGTGTTAAACAAAATTTATTGCCAGAAAAGTCTCGGAATAAAGTATCTCATCACAGCACCGAAAGTGGTGTTATAATGTAGTCATTATGAACGCAAAATAGATAAAAATAAATATCAATAATTAAAAAAAATATCAATAGATTAAATGTAAAACAGTTTACAATTTTAAATTATATATATATTCAATAATCAAAAAATATTTATATTTAATCCACTAATAATTTTTTAACTTATTCATCAGATTTTGTTTTTCTCCTAGTTAATGTTTAGATAGAGTCAGATGTTAATAAGAGTCTATGTAAGATATCCTTGTTTGTTGCTGTCCGGTTAATTTTTCTTGAGAAACTGTACCTAAATTTTTTTAAATCTGTATTTTTGGATTTTTGTGCTTGCTCTGAAAGAAGCCCTATTGGTAAACATTTTTTTCCATAACCTCTTTGCCATGAACTAACAATTTATGTACGGTTACTGGCATGTAGTACTATGGATACAATTTTACAAATAACTCTGCCGTTTTTGCTGCATAAATTCCAAACTTAGTTGGATTTTTAAATTATTAAACCGTTAATCTCTAATTTAAATTAGGTACCTAATTACAAAAGTTACTGTTGGATAGGTAATTTATTACGGATTATACAAAAATTATTTACAACGTGTTTCATGGTATTTTTGGTTAGTTCAGACCAATTCATCACTAGCCTAAGACCATAATTTCTTTTAGTGCTGAAGCTCTAAAATTATTTCTTTACATAGAGCTTTAGAGACAATAAATTAGTTAAAAATTTCCTTTTTAATTTACTTTTTCTTTTGGCTATAAATGAAATGTATGACTTGAAATGCCTTAAGTTTTCTTTACTTAAGACTTAGTAAGTTATAATTGTTCTGAATAATTTTTGCATGATAAAGACTCATGACGGTGACTCATTTCATTAATTATTCTTATTCTTATTCTTATAAACTCCCTGGTATATTCTTAAAATCGCAAAAATTAATTAAAATTGTTGATGAAATTATATTATAATAAAAAAATATGGATTATATAATATCAATAACTTTTCCCTCAGGTTTAGGACCCCTATAAATTTTCATGAAAATTTTTGCCAGTTTCTGACAATCTTACAGAACTATCAGAAAATAAAAAGTTACTTGAAATATTTGTTTGTTTATTTAATATCAACATGCTGTAAGGATTTTCTATAATTTTTATTGATTAAAGAAATTACTATCTAACCGAGATTGATTAAAATTAAATTCAAACTTATAGCGATGCGTTAAGAAAATTAAACTAACTGTTTAATTCAAAACTCGTCAAATGAAAAATAAATTTCAATTTAATGATTAACTATGACTTTTTATAAAACTTAATATTAATTTATATTCCAATCTTATATCCTTATAACAATTTTAAAGTGCAGTATTTTTTTGTAATTTAAATTGGCTTTTATAAAATAAGTTGCTCAACAAAATTATTATTTTATGATTTTAAAAAACATTTTAATGTAACCTTTTCTGTTGATTTAATTTGCCTATTCTTAATTAACATTTTACAATCTGAATTTTTTTTTTATTAAATGCAAATATGTTAACTTTAAAAAAACACTCTTTTATATTTTTACTATTGATTAAAAATTTTATGAGCAAAGAAAAATCTCAAAATTGACCCTTATAAAATTTGCTGCCTTGAAACGTTTAGAAGAGCTAAGCTTTAACAAACATGTTGCTAGTTTGAAAGTAGGCTAAGCGGGTTGAAAACAATACCGAGCCTCTAAGACTCCGTGGTTCGTTCTGTTTACGCTATAAACTTTATCCGAAAGAAAAGAACTCATTTCTCCGGAGAATAGGTAAAACCGAACACAGTTAAGTTAAAAGTTTTGAGACGTGTTAAACATTTTTTTTACGTTTAATAAAGACCTTAACGAAGCTATTTTAATTAGAGCCAGTGGTTTTAATGGCAAACATGGTCTGAAATAAAACATTTTTTATTTTGTGTAAAAAATGTGTTCGGCAATTAGACACAAATTAAAAAAAAAAAATATTATGAGTTTTCGTTTTTTAGAGTTTTATAGATTGATAAAATCTAAAATATATTGCTTTACTTTATTGTTTATGTCAACTTAAAAATTCTATTTTTTAACTTAAAAATTTTATATATTTTTTTTATTTTTCCTGGACATAATTAAACAATAGTTATATACCTGCTACTTGTAGCAGAAAGAACAAAAGACAAAGCGGGAACAAAAAAAGGAAAAAGTCATTGACGTGGGACGTGAAAAGATAAACAGTGAGAAAAGTTATTGGAGCTGTTGTCGGTGGCAAATTGTGCGAACTGGTTTTATTGGCAGAAGCCGCCACTTGGGACACTCACCAGTCAATTTAATTGCCTGCAATAATTACGCTTAAAATCACTGAGCGAAGAACAAATAAAAGTATTCTATGCATTTAAAAAACCTGAAAATTAATTTCAATTCATGATATGCTATTATGCATTATGACATACCAAAAATGCAAAATTATTAAATAGCTTGATATTTTCAATGTAAAAAACTACATCTATATCGGATTTAAACTGTTTTTAGTACATTTGAGAAGACAGAAATTTTTATTATCATATATTATATAACGAGAACTATGAATTTAATCGGTTAAACTAGGCTCAGTAGTTTTTTGTTTGGGTTTTGTTGGAAAATGTTGAATGCAAAATAATTTAATAAAATCACGAGACCGCGTAGCGGTCGAGGGGTTTTATTTTTAATTATTTTGCATGAAACTATTTTCCAAAAAAAAAATCAAATAAAAAACTTACTGAGCATAGTTTGACAGATTAAATTTATAGGTTGAGTGATATACGTCTAGATTATTTCTCGAATTAAATGAAACTATTTGACAATTCATAAAATCTGACGTATGTGTCAAAATTTATAATTATTTTTTTAAAGAAAATTCTATTTCAATTTAAGGTATGTAATAAGTAATAATTGATATTTCGTAAACTAGATAACTTATTTTTTATTGTTTTTTAAAAAATGTTTGTTAAAACTTGTAAATAACACCATAAAATCTTAAACAAAAATCCAATATGGAGGCTAAAACTTAATCGCTGTTAAATAGTTCTAGTGATTTAATCGCTTATTTAATAGTTATTTATGTATTAAGGGCATAATAAGGTTTTTATGGTCCGAGGCGCTATTTCGAGCCCGAGCGCGTTAGCGCGAGGGCTAGAAAAGCGTCGTAGGACCATAAAAACCAGTTATGCCAGCAATGCATACAAAACTTTATGCACGATTAATATATTATTATTTTTAATATATTATTGTTTTTAAAGACGTTTACGTCAAAGAATTTTTGTTATAATTGTCATATTATAATGTCAACCGACATCAGTCAGTTTAAAGTTTAAAGATGAATGAATTTGAGGAAGCAGCTGAAAAGGCGAAAAATTGCGGCCTGCTGCCGGAAAAATCAAAATCTTTATACGAAAAAACTTATCAAATGGTTTAACATTGTTGTTTTTAATTTTTGACGTTTCATTATAGCCCGCTGGGTCATAATAACGCCCGCGGGCTATAAAAAGACGTTTACGTCAAAGAATTTTTGTTATAATTGTCATATTATAATGTCATCGTGCATAAACGAAATTTATTCGAAAATTCAAGGCTTTTGATTGGTTCATATTATAATGAGGGAAATAATCACAGCAAAATTTGATAGAACACCAATTTGGCTATTTTTGTATAGATTTCCACCCAAAAATTTTAATAAATTATTAAAAATAGTAGATTGTCATAAGGAGTAGAAGTGACTCTTTTCGTGGTGAGTACAGAGATTGACGGCCGAAGCGTAGCTGAGGCAGGCAACTGTACGAAGCACAAAAAGAGCTTCTACTCCAAATAACATATACTATTTTTTTTCTCAAGTGAGTAATTTAAACAGGATAAGCAATAGAATTATTTTATTTACTTAAATTTACATTAAATGTACAATTACACGCACTGCATCTCTTCAATTAAATCACTCATGTGTAAAATTTTTTGGCTAAAAGCATTAGAAATTATTGATAAAAACTAAAAAAACTTATAACCCTTACTTACAATGCAGATAAATATCCTGAACTAAAAATAAACACTGCTCTGTCAAAATGCTGTGCTTGAATTAATTTTGACGTACTGACATTTGTTTGGAATTCCGACATTGGTGACTCTTCTATCATCATAATATTATACTAATAAACTAGTTGTTCTTTATTTCGTTCAATTAAAATTTAATAAATAATCACAAAATATTCCGTGCGATTATAATTAATATAATTAATCCATCGTGATTGCTTTGTATGAAATGCTAAATTAATTTTATTATTTGACGTCTATTGAGTCACCTATGGATTTACTTCTATCCCTAGGCTTTTTTGAGTTTTTTGTCTGCCGCTAATGAAAAAGACGCACTGCAACTATGTCTATACATGCATATAAGGTTGTATATCATGTCCACTTAAAAAAAATATTTTTTTATAATAATGTTTGTCGTAGAAATATAGTTTCTCAGTTTATTAAACACTCGCTCACATCAAAGTATCAGTATATTAATAGTTATTAAAATGTAGTACATTTTTTGTTTAATCTTTTAAGCCAGGCTTTGCCCTTAAACTTGTTCGTAGTTTATTCATTAAAAATGAATTTAAATGTACTATAATCTTGTTTGGTTAAATATTACAAAATTTACTTTATTAAAACGTGCATTTTAATTAGTTTTTTATTTTTAATCAAAGTAATTTTTTAATCAAAGTATGTTTTATGGTCGTTTATATTGCTTATGTTTTGAAATTTATTTTTATTTTAACAAACAGTTTTATACAATTTGTAACTATTTGAAATTTTTAATTATATTTAATACGAATTTATTGTTTAATAATAATAAATTTTATTATTTTGTATTTTATAAATTTTATATTTATGCTGCCTTTTTGAAATATTATACATAACATATAATTTTATTAAATTATTTAATTGACTGGTTATTATTTTATTAGTTCACTTTTAATTTGACCTAATTTTACAGTTTGAAATTTAATTTTTAAGGATTTCTATAACATTAAAAATAGTTAAAAATCCCTTGGTTTTTTTTGTCGTCTTTTATTTTGTCTTTATTTTAGCACATGACCAATTTTATTATTATTATTATTATTATTTTTATTAATATTATAATTAGTTGCAGTAAATATTTGAAAATTACTTTAATTCACTTTTTGGCTAAAAACTGAAAAATAAAATTAAAAATTGAAAGCGCGTGTGTTTAAATAAATGTAATAGTAAATTATTTAAAATTAGAGCTATCTCTTTTTGATCAATGTATACAAACATTGTACTTATGTTTATAAGTATTTCTGGGTTTTTATGTTTTGCTCAAAATCACCTAACATGGAAAAGTCGTTTTGGAATGGACCTCCTCAAGTTACAACATAATCCGTATAAACTAAACAGGTGGGCAACAACTTTGTTTGATACAATTTATAAAAAACAGGAAATGAGTGTGACATGTTATGGGGTTTTCAAACTACCAAATGACAACAGAAAGTTGTTTTAGTTTTTTTGTATAACCCCAAATGCCCTCTTATGAGAAATACTAGTTCATTTTTTTTAATTTGTAGATCAGAATGACCAAAAAATATATACTTGCCTGCACATCTATACATTAAAGAATAAACTGTTCGAACATAATTTTTTTTGAGTAAATATTTTGAATATCGCACATTTTTAGTTTATAACACCGGTGTGTTTTATGACTTTTGTACCTGCAGTTAGGAAATTGGCGTGGTTGAGATGCTGTAGGCCTAATATAAACAGTACGGTTATAACTAGCTATAGCTGTTATTTGTTTATAAACAGAGCAGGATGTCGGTTATGTTGATATGAATAAACAATAATATTACCGATACGTATCTCTTGTTTTTGCAAGCGTTTCCTTACATATTGTAGGATATATTTTTTCTTTTAAGGTTTTTCGTTTGCGCAGGTTTAATATTACTGGTAGATTAATCAACGCAGTAATTGGGTCATTTTCAAAATTCTTGTACATTTAAAGAAGAAAAAGGGTGTTATTTCACACCTAAAAGTGAGAAGTTAAATTTTTTTAAATAAGCCCCTAAAAATAAAGAACATATTAAAAAAATTATATAAAAATGCTTATAATATATTTTTTTGCTTGTTAATAATCCTTTTAAGGTTTTATTTACACTAGGATTTGTTTAAAAAAAGAACATAAAATTATTTATAAAAAAATGTTGAGTACAAAACTAAGTAAAAGCAAAAACTATGTTCTATTTCTCAACTTTGTTACAAACATAAGTTTTTTAAATATATTTTCTGTATTTAAAAAATGCCCATAAAAAATTAGGTTTAAATTTTTTTATTTTAATGCGTATTAAAAACGTTTTCTCTCAATTTTTTTATCTGGGCCCAGCTTGTCCAATTAAACGAGCAATAAATTATTAAAAAGTTTTAGTTATTAGTATTATTAATAAAACAATAATAAAAAGTCAATATTAATATTGTTTCGTTGAACTACCAAAACATTTTTTCCAGATTCTTTGAGGCAAAATACATTGACTGAGAAAATTACTATTAAAAAGATGGAGGACATTATTTTAAATTGGCTAGGTACTATCAGAATTAGAAAAGGTCGAAAAAAAAATGTTTTTATAATTTTATATAAGTTTATTATTATTTCAAAAATATATTATAATTTATTTCTTTGGAATTGTCCCATGGGTCACATAACTTTTCCCTGGGTCACACAATATGTGATCCAGTAGACGTGTGACCCAGTAGAAGAAATGTATGTTTTAAGAACATAACCTCTCTACTGTTTTAAAGATAAAAATTGTATTTTTGCCCTTAAAACCATTACTAGGATACTTTCATTTGAGAATCAAACAAAGCCCAACTGGTACCTTTACTACTTTTTATTACTGTGACACAGGAGAATGCACAGTTTTGCCCCGCTTCCATGTATAAAAAATACAAAAAAGTGTTGTGGCTTCAAAATAGTTATAAACAGCATTTTCCACTAAATTCCGTTACTAAATACATTGCCGCAAGGGGGCAGCAAAATTAAGGGACAAACTTTAGGGGTTATTTTAACCACTTGTATTTTGAAATATAACTACAAATAAGCTTTTTCTGTAATATTTGTAATATATTCTCAACTATATAAAAAAGGAGGATGTTAATTTACTCTAAGATGTTTAAATAGCATTAAGTAGTGAATATTATTGCAAATGGGATAGCTTTTCTTTACTGTTGGGGAAAGTTTAATTTTTTTATAGGGTTAAATTTAAAATTTTACAATTTTGCTAATATATAGTTGCTAAAACACTTAAACCAATTGATTTCGCTTAGTAAAGTTTCAAATGGCATTAAACTCAATATTAAAACAAATGTATAAGAAATTTGAAAATAACCCTTAAGGTATAAAAAAGCTAATGTCATTTTTAGGATGGGTAAAATAATGAAT
This sequence comes from Brassicogethes aeneus, assembly GCA_921294245.1. Taxonomy (NCBI): domain Eukaryota; kingdom Metazoa; phylum Arthropoda; class Insecta; order Coleoptera; family Nitidulidae; genus Brassicogethes; species Brassicogethes aeneus. The sequence continues at coordinate 5,060,822 of OV121135.1, read as the reverse complement.
GTTTTGTATATATAAATAAACTTTATTTAAAATAAGTTTTATTTATACCCATACAATTTACAAAAAAATAAAACAAACAAAATTTAAATATTTGTACCATAACGTTTGATGTGCCTTCAGCGACTGGCTCTGATTTTGAACGTGGGAAATCACTGTGTTTTCCAGGAAAGTATTTTCATGAAAGCGTTCATGTAATTTAATTTATATTCCAGTTCTGTCAATCAACACATCAGAAAACGAAGCTTTCTGCGTTCCGCTTTAGGTACAATCAACACATCAAAACAATATTTTTGTTTGTTTATTTAGGTTAATTTTAATATTCAAAGTTAGGAAAAACAATTAATTTAAATTGGGAAAATATAACAAAAGCTACCTACATATTTAATAAAGCTATATTTGGACTTTATGTTGATGTAAAGAAAAGACAAAAAGCGTTTATGTTTTTAATCAAAAGAAGGCTTTAATTAAATTTTTTTGTCTGCATAGTAAACACTTTTTTCTTTCTCGCGACAAATTGCCTTAAAAAAGTTACGACGCTTTGACTGCAATCGACACTTGTAATTGTCAATTAATATGGAGGATCAACGAAAAAATATAATTAAGACTAAATTAGTCGCAATATTATTTTGATTGAAACACATTTTTAAAAAGGAGCCAAAGTATTTTGCTTTTTATATTAATCCTTAAATTTTATTATTATTAACTAGACATCTAATTATTTATTATAAGGTTGAACTAATTATATAATCGTTAGTTACTTGTATTTATTTTTGCTTAATATTATTGCCTGTTGTAATTGTAATACGTATTATTATGTTAAAAATTGTTAAAATGGCCCGCGTGTCCTGATTCATCAAGGCCATAGGTTTGGTTCGGTCTGGTGGTCCTAAAATTTAAAAAGTGTATTACTATTATGACATGAATACCCGATAGGAAATATTTTTTTAATTCCATTAAAAAGGTGGAATACTCGAAAATTAAGTTATAATTAATCCCGGCGCATTCACCATTTTTAAAAGTATTTAATATGTACGGATTTTTAACTGTCTTACAACAAGACAGAAATGGGACAAAGAAACACACGTTTTTACATTTTAACATTTAAATAGGGAGTTTAGTGCACTACATCCTATGTTTTTTTCGTAAACCCAGCCATTTAAAAGATTTATTTTGTAAAAATGTAAACAGCTTTTTTGGTCAAAATTGTATACCTACCAGAATAGTTAGGATTTTGAAATGAGTAGTAGATATTTTTGTTGGAAATTAACTGATATACAAAAAAGGTTTCTTTAGTTTTTTGATCAATGTAAGCATTTCGAATATAATCGAAACTAAAGTTCTACTTTAACCCTAGACCAAACCAAATAGATGAACATCTGACGGTATAATTTTGATGCAATGAAGCGCCCTTATACGGTTATGGAGGAACTAAAATGCAGCGTTGCCAAAAGCGACCGCGTATATTTAAATTTTAAAAATTTATTTTATTATTTGAGATTGTCAGCGTTACCAAATTCTGTCAAAAAAACGTAGATTTCGAAATAACCTTAACTAAATAACTAAATATTTTACACAATCAACAATATATAAATATCATAAAATGACAATTTGCATTTTATCATTTTTATAGTTATAATACAATAAATAATATAATCAAACAAATTATACCTTTTTTTACAGAATTGGGCCACATTGGGTCTATATATAAAAAATTTTAAATATACAAATTAAAATAAAAATAGTTAAGGGTATAATTAAAGTAATTTGAATTAGAAATATTTCTTTATTATGTATTACAAAAATATATATAAAATATACCTATTAAAAAATATTAGTAATAAAAGTACATACAATAAAAGAACAAACCTCTACATTTTTTAAAACTAAAATTAATAAAACTTAAAAAATACCTGGTAATAATTTTGTTGGGTAAGCCTGACGATTAAGCCTTCTATTAGCTATAAAGTCTTTCTCAGCAAAATGCTTTGAACACACTCTGCAGTTTTTGAAGACTTTTTCAGGTGTCGTTTCAAAAAGTCGTTTATTTTGACACAACTTAACCCACTGATCCTAGGCCACTGATTAAACAAGTCCATATGCCAAGGACGTGACGTCATTAGACACAGCGACATCTGTAGGACATGGAGAAAGTTTATTTTAAAATACCCCCCCCTATTGAGATATTCGTCTATTTGGTTTGGTCTAGGACTTTAACCTTTTTTTAATGACTGTAAATGACAGTACTGTAAAAATAGTAAAAAACAGTACTGTAAAAATAGTAAAAAAAGTTGTAACACCCGAAACGTTTTTAATCAAGAAAAACAAATATCGAATTAGTCTTATGCTCAGATATTAGTTAGTATTTTAAATCATTACCACCATAACGTTACTTTTACTAAATAATATTACCCTACTCAATCTGTAAGGTATAATAATAAAACAATTACTTGATTTTTAGTTTCGGGTGTTACAGTGGCAAAGTAAGAAAAAAACACTTATAACTTGATAATTATCATTTTTTTCGGGACTGTGGCGCAATCCACCAATACTACGATAAATATTCTTAAATCACAACGTAACAAAACGGTTGACAGATTGACAGTTTTTTTTCCTATTTCAGTACAGATTTTGAAGACTAATTAACTTAAAAATTACGCTTTTTTTAGTTTTTTTTGTCGCATGTTATAATTTGGAATGTTTTCTTTCAAAATTTATCAGATTTAATGCGAAAAAAAACATATTTTGTTTTTCACCCTTAGTATCGTTTGTCATGGAATGACCCATATGCATATATATATATATATATATATATATATATACAGTGTGTCCACGGATGGACTTAATTTTACCTACTTGTAAAAATATTTATTTTTAATTTTTCAAGAAAAAGTCATTTTTCATAATTTCTTTTGCTTCTTATATAAATACGATTTGCATTGTAAAACATCCATTTAGTTGTACAGGGTGAGCAAAAATACTGATCTTTAAAATTTAAAAAATTTTAAATAGACATTATAGACATGTTAGTTGAAAGCAACAACCTTAATTCATAATCACAAAATGAGATAGCAGTCAATTTATACAAAATAATAGGACCACTCAAGTTAGGACCTGAATTGATTTTATTTTTAATAACAAATATCTTAGTAACAACAACTCACATGAAAAAACTTTATTTGGCTTTTTGGTTTCTCCTTACAAGCTCTTCATATTAGACCTTCAAAAAAATATATTTTCTAATTTTTAATTTTGTAAAATCTACAATTATATTTTTTTGCGCACCCTGTATAACAAAATATAAGTTTTTTATCGTGAATGGTATTTATATAACAAGCAAAACAAATTATGATAAGTAGTGACTTTTCTTCGAAAAATTGAAAATAAATACATATGTTTACAAGTATAGTTAAGTGCATTCGTAGACACACTGAATAAAAATATATATGGATAACGCTTATCTAAAAGGAACCAGTCGCCAAAAAGTTTTTCTGGGCTTAGTAAAATTGTTTTTAAAATAACTCATATTTAATAATGCTCAATTGGTTGATCATCATTTGGAACTTTTCTCAAAAGTATTGAGAAGGTTCCCAAATCATTATTAATTTTTTGAGTAGCATTAAAAACGAGTCATTTTGCAAATAATTTTGTTTACTCCAGAAAAAGTTTTGGCTTGGTTATTTTTCGATAAACGCTATCCATACACATATATGTATATTAGGGTAACTCAAAAAATCTTCTATACAATTTACTAAATACTAAACAAACCAAGATTTTAATTGTTTTTTTTTGTTTCAGATAAAACAACAACTAAAATGAACGAGCTCCTCCACAAATCACGACCGAACTTTTTCATAGAAAACAAGCTTTACATCAACTTAAAAAAATAAAAAGAACCCAAAAGGCAAAAACCACCATTTTTATCGACAATGATAGTAAACGCAATGGCTTCATTTTCAGGAACTTTGACGGCGACGTCAACAAATATACCGATCGTTTTCCAAAATGCAACAACCGCAAATCATACCAACGTTACAAATATTGAAAATCCGCACCCCGATTGGGCGGACCTGCTGATTGTCATACTGAAAGGGTTCATTTTTGGGACTATAATAGTTAGCGCCGTTTTGGGGAATGCCCTGGTTATTATATCGGTGCACAGGCACAGGAAGTTGAGGGTTATAACGAATTATTACGTAGTTAGTTTGGCGATGGCTGATATGTTGGTAGCCCTGTGCGCGATGACGTTTAACGCTAGTGTAGAGTTGACGAACGGGAAGTGGTTATTCGGATATTTTATGTGTGACGTTTGGAACTCTCTGGACGTCTATTTTTCCACAGCATCGATTCTGCATCTATGTTGCATTTCAGTCGACAGGTACTACGCCATAGTACGACCGCTGGAGTACCCCATAACTATGACGCACAGAACCGTATCATTCATGCTGGCCAACGTATGGATGTGGCCGGCCTTAATATCATTCACACCGATATTTTTGGGTTGGTACACAACGGCAGAGCATCGCATTTACCGCGAAAAAAACCCCAACGTATGCATCTTCGTCGTCAACAAATATTACGCTCTGATATCGTCGTCGATATCCTTCTGGATACCTGGTATTGTAATGGTTACCATGTACTGCCGAATCTATAAAGAAGCCATACGACAACGTAAAGCTCTATCGAGAACCTCATCAAACATAATCCTGAACTCCATTCACCAACACAGGACTTCATACAGAGATAGATATGGAGACCACTACCTTCACCCATCAGATGGTGAATGCACCACAGTTGGTCAAATAAATGGCAGAAGATCTACAAGTTCTGGTTCTAATGCATCATATGGTACTACTACCACAGAGTTTAATACTGCTATGAACTCAAGGGACAGTAAGGCTGCTACAGAACTTAATATGAATGGTGAGTGCATTACATTTTTTTAATGTATGTGAAATGACAAGGTTTACAAAATTTTTCGGAAGGTTGTAAATTACTTCATTAAAATGTTATTGAAAATTGAGTTAACGAAATTTTTTCCTCATTATATTACACATAATAAACTTTATAATATATCAAATTAAGTACCTATTATATTTCAAAACATTATAAATAAACTACAATAAACCAATAATTAAATTGGTTAAAATAAAAAAAAAATACAGCATAACAAATAATTCAGAATTACTGTATAAACATTTGATTATACAAAATTAACAATTTAATTGATTTTTATTTGTTTATAAACACGCGCGGAAAAATATTCTTTACTGCAGCATAAAATCGCTACTTTAATAATTCGAATCGCAAACTTACAACCCGACATTATGTAAATCATATGTGCTTGGGTCAGCTTTAAATTTAAATTCTTTTTATTATGCTTAGTGAAGTCGTATTTATGATTACACATTCTTTTGCCAAATATTCATGAGAAGTTTTAGTTATGTTTAAAAAGGAACTGTAAAATACAATTTATGTTTTATAGGAGTATGTTAATTTATATAAATTATAAAAAATCTATTATTGAAATCAGAATATACCTTTACTGATGTTTTAGTAACTAATATTTAAATTAATTATTTTTATGTATAATTAGTTGCATATCAAATTCCCTAGAGAGCTTTACTATTTTTCATCTGGCAACATTCCTTTAAATATCAAAGTTCTTGTAAAAAAATGTGTAAATTTTTTTTACTATACAGGGTATTTCACGTTCGTGGTCCATTATAAGTTTCTGGGGAACCGAAAAAGATATCGATTTGAAATTTTAAAAGCGTTTAATTCATTAAAATCTATTTTTCTAAAATATTTTAAACAAAATTCCACTTCTGGTTTAAAAGGAAGTCCTATACCTAAGATGAATAGTTTTCGGGTTATTAATTTTTTTTGTTAAAATTTGACAAATGCGCGTCAATCAAAAATAGCCTATAACTTTTTTGTTATTAGGTTTGCGGATATGGGGGTAGAATTTTTTGAATCTTAAAACATTGTTTAAAACATTAATTTTTAATATTTTTCAACAAATTACTTGAGAAAAACCATGACAAATTAGGCTAACTTGAAATGTTAATATCTTTTTTATTTTAAATGTAACACCCTGTATATTTTTACTTAATCAAATATAAAATTAAAAAACCTTTCGATTGATATAAGTATTCCTAAACCTAAAGTTAATAATTTCAGAGATATTTAACAATTTTAAATATTTTAAATATTATTTTGTACCTATTGTATCTATGATTACCACGTAATCTAAAATTCAAAAGAATAACTAAGAAACCGTGTTGTTCAGGCTGCTTTTTAAGAATTAGACCCAGAATAGTTAAAAAGAGCAACGTCTAATGTGGAAATAAGAGTTAAGAAAATAAAAGTTAAAAATTAAATAGGTAATTAGTAATAAAAATTGTTTAATTAAAATATTGTTGATTTATTCAATTTTTACAGTCACACATTATTTTAGTTATTAAAATATTTTATAAATAATAAACCAGGTTTGCATTTTATTTTTTATTATCTCCAATGAGCTTGGGCTTCATCTAGTTGATATATTCCAGCTTTGTTGACTTTTTTTTAAATTAGCAAATACTGTTTGTATTACTTTTAAATTTTAAAAATGTTTAGCATTGTTAAAGTTACTACCTGTTTTTTTTATCAGTAATTTTGTTTACAAAACACTTAGTCAACAAATTGTTTATAACAACCAGAAAAATTAACGCCATTAAATGTTAAACAATGACAGATTACGTGGTAACCATAGATACCTTCAACTCACCCGTCAAATTTTTCTTGATACAAAATAATATTTAAAATTTTAGAAATTGTTAAATATCTCTGAAATTATTAACTTTAGGTATAGGGAATAGTTAAATTAATCGAAAGGATTTTTAATTTTCTATTTGGTTATGTAAAAACATTCACATACATTTAAAATAAAAAAGTTATTAACGTTTCAAATTAGCCTAATTGGCCTGGTTTTCCTCAAGTAATTTGTTGAGAAATATTAAAGAATTAATATGGAGTCTTTTAAACAATGTTTTAAGTTTCAAATTCTAGCCCCATATCCGCAAACCTAATAACAAAAAAGTTATGGCCTATTTTTGATTGACGCGCATTTGTCAAATTTTAACGAAAAAATTAATAGCTCAAAAACTATTTACTTTAGGTATAGGACATGGTATAGTAATTTTATGTAGAATTTAAAAATGTAAAAATATATGGGGTGTTCCATTTGAAATACCAAAGTTGATGTCACTTCCGGTTAAACCGGAAGTGGAATTTTGTTTAAAACATTTTATAAAAATGTACTAAGATGGATTATAAAAGCTTTTAAAATTTTATATCGATATCTTTTTTTGTTCCCCAGAAACTTATAATGGACCACGAACGTATACAAAAATATATTTTTTTGATTGACGTGCATTTTTCAAATTTTAACAAAATTAATAACTATTCACTTTAGGTAAATAATAATTTAATTAACCCTACTAAATCTCATATAACTCCAGTTTAGACTTCATTTTGTAATGTATGAAACAAGATTGAGCACATACGATCACTTACACTATTTCATTGTAATACGTCTGCAAAGTGTAGCGTAGAGAAACACATTTAGGATCATTCAATTTACCGTCTGCCGTTCTCGACAATATGTTGTTTTTTAAAATGTGTATAAATCTAGCTCTGCTCAATAAACTCGGCACCGTTAAATTGCCCGTAGATCTTGATGAAGTAAAAGTGCAGAACAAAAAAGGGCGACGGTGTGAATGCGCTCATTTGTTTTGATAACTCGATCGACTTAATTGGGAAAAATGCTCGGGTTTTTGCCAATTACTGATTTGGCAATTACAATGGTAAATCGCAAGTCGTTACTTGGGATTCTAAATAATTAAGGGGTTTGTCTGGAGCGTGTGATTAGACAATTGATTTTTATTTCAAACCTGTATTTTTCATAAAATAGGCTTGCAAATATTTTTTTTAATGAAATGAAACGAAAGGTTATGTTACGGAGAATTTAATCTTACATATACGCTAAAGAAGTATCGCTAGTATCGGCTCTTATCATCGTAACAAAAGTAACAGCTGTCAAACGCTTATGTTACAAACGAGTGTTTTTGAGAATATAGCCGGAAAATGTTAAAAAATATCGAAAAAAAACCGTGGCTCGATTTGTTGTGTTTGTTGGGTGTATTTCGAAAATCTTGGGTTGAGTTTTCACCGGTTTTCCAATAAACAGTGTTAATCTGAATGAAAAAATAAATTGCATAAAGTCTCAGTAAATATAAATTGTACCTATTGGATACAATTGTAACCGTCATTTTGACAGTTAACCATGTATTTTATTTTATTAGTTTTTGTACATCTAGAACAATATAGATGTGAACTGTTAAGTGGTTCATTTTTAGTTTTACTAATTGTTAAGTATATTTTTAATAGGGATATTTGTTTAGTTGCCTCTTTCCAAAAGAATTTAATTAGTTTTATTCTTTTGTTTATTACCTTGTTTTGATAGTATGCAAACCAGAACACTCCTCATTTGTTTTTAGTTTTCTCAACATTGGCAACATTGTGTTTTTTTTGTTTAAATAATCTTCTAAGCACTTAACAAGGTTTACGCTTTTTTTTCCGTTTGATCGCTGAATCCGTTTGATTGGGAGTAAGCTTTGGCTTAGAATTTGGATAGAATTTTAAGGATGTGTAGTAATTCTCCTGGTTTAATGGCACAGGGCCGGATAAAGCATTAGTTGCGTCGTACGAAAGCTCTAGGTGAGTTAATAACCACGCGGTCTCCATTTTAGTTGTTCGTGATTTTCCAACGTACTTTTTGTTGACCTAGTCCTTGAATGGTCTTTAGTTTTAAAACTCCTTAAAATAAGGGTAAGCTAATGTAAACGGATTTTGTAGGGTGCTAAAGCGGGTTCGTATGTCTTTTTAGGGTTTTTAAGATGGAGTATAGTTTTTCTGTGGAGCTAATCAGTTTTTTTATGGGATTTATGCAGTTTTTGCTCGAGTATTTTGGTTGGGTTAACCATGTTTGTGGAATCCAACAAGACTGTTGTTATGTTCATGAAAAACCATGATGACAATCTGACATGCTAGGAGATTTCAACATCGAAAGCCTACCATCTACCTATAGTTATATTAATGTTAAAGAGCGTTCACTACACTCCATTACATTTTTGGGTAATTTTGAATTAAGCATTCCACGTAGTCTTCAACTTTTAATTTGCCGTTGTAATAAACATAGTTTTTATCATTGATGATTATTTTTTATGTAATTTAGTCTCTTAGACTTTGGTTTTTGTAAACCATGTATGGCCATATAAGGGTACCTTAAATGTTTAAACCATTAAACATTATAATATATAATTCTATACGATCACCATCACGTTAACAACTCTGATTGAAGTTAATTATAATTTATATTTTTAAACTTGACTTTTAATATCCTTATTTACCAATAAGTTTGTGTCTGGCTTAATTGGATTTTAACAACTAGCATTTAATAGACACTGGCGCCCAATTTTTATTTAAATTTAGTAAATATATTTTGTATACACGACCTATCTCTCCGCTGAAAAGCTGCCGTTCGTTATAGCACTCGAGTTGAGGTTACACAATAAATAAACATTTTAGTAGTGATTAACGTGAAAAGTGTAAATATTTTAATTCAGTAATAATCGTCAAACAAATAAGTCATCTTAATTTAAACAGCATTTAGCATTATTAAAAGCGTTGATTAAGAATGCTTTAAAGTCTACTTAACAGTAAAATACCATTATATTATGTATTATATATAATATTATGTTGCCATGAATTCGTAGGTACATTTTGTTGTTTTATAATGCAGTTGTCGACGTTTTTTAAAGAACTCAAATATAAAAATGGTTATGTTTGTGCAAAAATTATTTTTTACTAATTTCTTAAAAATGTCCTTAAATATAAATTATACATATTAGGTAAAGTTATCATTAGTTAATTCTGCACCAACAAATGTACTTACCGTATTGGATCCTTTGGCAAAACATGAAAATGCAATGGTTTAGTTCTTGAATTTTATTTACAATTAAATCACAATAATTCACTATGATCCCTTAGATAAAATACACACACTAACGTAACTATATAAGCATTTAACCGTTGAGTTTCTTAATTAATGATATAAGGAATAATCAATCAAAATCGAGTATGTACTGAAATTTTTTTTTTTAACTTTTTCCTTTTCAACGTAAAACAGAAATAACATGCACCATTTAGCTGTGCAATTGAATGAAATTTGTCGAGTAAGACTATCTTTTGTGAAAAAACTACCTATTTATTTAAAAGTGAGGTATAATCTGTGCTTTAAATGTATTGTTGACAATTCTTAAACTCAAGCAATGCTATCGAAGTTCACCAGATGGCCCGATACTTTTTTAGCCTTTAGCCCATTTTATACACCTGTCATATTATTTTTGACACCTGTCAAAAAGGTCAAAAATGAAAGGTGTCAGGGTTCAGAATATACGCGTGACATCACACTGGTGTAAACATAAATCCATTTCAAAAGTAAAACGTTTTGATTTTGGTGCACAGTGTAAAATTAAAATTTTATTTAAGAAAAAAATACATGAATAAATATAATACACCATTTGAATATAACGATTTAAATTGGACAGAACAAACTCACCTTTGTGGTAGTAGTATACTCCAATCCTTTAAATCAATATTATTTGTATTTCCAATAAAAAAAACCTCATAGGAACGATTCACAAAGACGTTTAAATCAATTCAGAACCCTTCGTATAATTCAACGATATTCTCTAAAAGTAGATTATGCTGACTCAGACCGGGTACACCTTTCAAATTTTGCATGGCAGGCTGTCTACGGACCATTTGTAGCATAATTTGAGTTCAAAATTGAATTGCAGAATATATCAAACCCAAATTGCTGTCTTTATAGTTTTGATATTGACAGAAGTAACGAGCAGAAATTAAAGATGATTTATCAGGAAATCGACCACCTAAAGTTAAATATCAATTTAATTTTAAAATTATATTTTACAAAAATGAGTTTTATCTTATTTTCATTTTATATATATGGGTGATTCTACAAAAGTTGGACAACTTGATGTCATCAGTCAATAGAGTAGGTATTTTAATATTTTTTGTAAATATTTTAGTTTATTACAAAATAACCAGGTTTTTTTAACTTGTCCATCCAATTTTAATGTATTTTTTCAAAAGTACGTTTGTATAAAAACATAATATATATTCAAAACATCAGTACCTTGGCTTGTCACAACTCCTGAATCAAATATTTGAGTGATTTTATTTTAAAATATATTCAATTTATCTTAAATTTTTTAATTTCACTACAAACTATAAAACATTAAATAATGTATTTTTCATATTTTATCATAGATTCGAATAATAGCAATTTTTAAAAAATTCTCACTTTTACCCGTCAGTTCTGTGTCCAATGTTAAAATTCAAAACTCCTGCGAAATATTGAAGTTTAAACGTCATGTCCTCGTTTTAACTCAAGTGTTGGTAAAAAATTGCCTACAGGGCCCGCCGTTTGCACGACAGTCATCTTGAAAACAATGCAAGCGGCGAAGTTGTGGTGAATGCACGTATAGTTCCAGTCAAAATTTCAGTACTGTGTTGAGTAGTTATTTTCTTACGTATATATATTTCATTGTAATTTATATAAGGCTACATGTGATTTGTTGATAAGTAGCATCCACTATTAAAAAATATCAGTAAAATACTTAATTCCGAATTATAATCTAAAATTTGTATCCCATTCATCAGTACTGTGTCGTCAGTTCCATGTTCGATGTTTCGCTTATCTTTTTTTCGCAAACTTCAATTTAAATTCTGATTGCGCAGAACTTGTTTATTTAATGTCATTATAAACCCATACAAATTTGGGTGGGTCCCATATTTAATAATTGAGATATCGGTACACCCAAAATCCACCTACCGCCACAGATGTGTGGTATTATTTGATTTTAAGATATTTAATGTATAATATGCTCAAAGTTGCAATAAATCTTATATTTTCCAATAAATTATGTATTTATTTAGTATCCTGGTATACTCGTCACTTACCTTGCATTCAAATTTATAAAACACAGATATTTTAGAAACTGTTTGAAAAAGTGACTGGCCCGGTCTGGAACAGAATATTTATTATATTATCTAGGTTCTATATATATATTAACCAAATGAGGTCAAAAGTTGCCCAACTTTTGTAGAATCACCCAAATATATATATATATATATATATATATATATATATATATATATATATATATAAATATTCATTTTAACGATACAAAGCCAGAAAGAATAAATCATGGAAAGTTATACATATAGGATTAGATATAGGGATTTGTGTACAATAAATTTTAATAAAAAAGGATCAAACCAATATTTCAAAGGATTTATAACATAAATATGTGGGTGGTTTCAAACAGTTTTGTTATATCGGTACCTGGTTGTTCCTTATAATTCCACCGATAGAATTTATTTGTGGGCAGCTGTCAGGTGTTATATCTTATTTTTAATTTATGAACGAAAGTTAGATACTTAAGTTGATTAATTTATGCCGGAAAATAAAGCGAGAACTTGAGCTATTCACGCAGAATATTAAAATTAAAATTGTATGAGTTGCTGACGACGTCTGCTGTTTTTACTTTTCCCTACAAATTGTAGTAGATACGTAAAAAGAATTGTAATTCAAATTTTTTAAGTTTATATGCTCTTTGTGCAATTCCGCAAATTTTTTTTTGGTTTAATTTTGCAATTCGAACGTAAATACTAATTGCAATTTTATTTGAACAAAGGGCATGTTATGTCGAAAAAAACATTGCATTTTTTAAACAGGGCAAAAGAATATTTAAAATTATAATTTGGTGGTATTTTTTTTATTAGAAGAAAATATGTTTCAAAATTTTACAAAATGGCGAATGCACCGTTACTCCCGGCGCATTCGCCAAAATTAAAAAAATAAATAATTTATTTCTTAACAAATGTGTATAAATATAAAGTTGACATAAAAATAAATGAAACTTCTATCTTAATATATTGTTCATCGTAAAAGAGAAAACGTTTTTTTTATAAATGGAACCCTACACAAAGGTCTGTAGGCACGCAATTTTATCATTGTTCCTTTAAAGCGTTTCTTTTGAAACATTTACGTCTTTTCCAAAAAGTATATTAGTTAATAAAATAAACTTTATTGTATTTTTTTAAATAGTTAAATAAAAGAATTTAAAACTCCCATATGTTTATTTTTTTCTGTCCAGCCTTGTCTTGTACTATTTTTAGAATATGTTTTAATTTGTTTTCCAGGATAATAATATTTTTTCTACTTCCCCTTTAAAACTCCTATTATCATACATGTTTTTATGCTTTTACTACTGGCGTATGCAAAAACATTGATTTATTTATAACCACTGATTTAGCATATCAGTGGATATAGGTTTTTGCATGACATGGCAACGTAGTAATTTTTTTTAAACTGTTGTTTTAATAAAATAAATTGGGTAATTATTTCAACGTTCAACGTCGATTTCTATATATTGACATTTTAAATTAGACAAAAAACAATTAAAATTATTATTTGACATTTGTGACATTTCTTTTAACCAGAGAAAATAATTTCGCTGGTCATGGTTTACTAGATTTTTTTTTGTCCAATAGAATTATCTAAAATAAATCAGTTGATATAATTTATATCAGTCGTTAACGACTGATTTAAAATATGGATAAAAATAGACAGTATTTTTGTTTGTAAATACATATGAAAAAATAAATTCAGAAGGTAAACATACCTAGGTATAACAGAGATATAATTAAAAAATAAAAAAAAATTAAAGATAAAATTACTACCATGTTAATTATATCAAATATCTTTGCTATTTTTGTCTGATTAAAAAGGTGAATTCTTTAAGTCAATTGATTTATAACTTTCTTTGGTTTTATTGTAAAATAATTACCCCTAACATTGAACTTGGGTGAAAATATTTGAGGAGCATCCGTGCAAAATCTGCTATATTCATTTTAATAAAATGTTGAGAAAATGGCAAAAACTACCCGTTTACTGGCCTTTACAGATAAAAAAACACTTTAATTAAGTTTTGTGGGCACAAAACTCAAGATGCATTTTTTATCTGTATAGGCCAGAAAACGGGGAGTTTTAGCCATTTTCACAACATTTTATTAAAATGGATATAGCTGGTTTTGCACAGATGCTCCTCATTTATTGATTATTTTTTTTAATCTTAAAAACATATATACCATCCAAAAATTTTTACTTTTTAATATAATACCTAGATAATTTAAAAAAAAAATTACTATACAAAAAGTTTATACAACATAATACCAAAATTGTGTTTAAAAATATTTGTCTTATTTTTTAAATACTTTTGAAGAAATTTTATACCATGTTCAACTTATTTTTTCTTTTAAATTATGTGCTTGCTCTTCAAATAAAAATAGTAGGTTTTGGGTAAAGGGCTTAACAAGGTAGAGGAAACTTTTTTCTCTAAGGAAATTTACACTCTATTTATTTTTGGGTAGGTAAAAACAATTGTTTTTGCTCGAAAGCACCGTGTATGAAACTATTTTTTTATATTTTTGGTTCAAATTGTTTTTATTATTTGTAATATTTATTTGACAAATAATTAAAAATATGCTCTAAAACAATATTTTTATTTTTAAAATAAAATACACAGCCTAAAAAAATCTGGACTAGAACTGCATCAATTAAATTTTATAATTTGCTTTATTAGAATAACAGTTTTTAAAATGTTCAGGGGGCAGGCAAGGGTAAACTATATGCATGCTACAAAAAGTTTCGATACTCCCATTTTTTAGCACCATTTTTTTGGACATGCAATTATTGAGTATAGCTCAATCCTTTTGATCAAAAAAGTTTATTCTGAGCCATAATTTATGTATATCAAGCATTAACTAACATATGTTTTCCTCTAGAGTTTGTTTCTTAATTTTTTGATATTCTTGTCACAAATTTTAAATGTATTTTTCTTTTTCGATGTCTTCGGCATCTTTGCATTAATTTTGTACCTGTAAAAGAGCATTGCCTTTTAGAAACAGGTCTAGTATACCTGTAACTATAATATAAATATTATAATTATAAAATAATTAATTAATTTTTTACAAAAACAAACACTTGAAAAAAATTCCATAAGCTTTAACAAAATTTCTTTGTTCTTTTCAGAGGCTTTTAGCCGTAATTTTCGTTTTTCATACCTTCCAATGCAAATTTACTTATACCAGAACACATTGCAAACTGCGAACATAACCCAATTGTGTATGTTTTATATTGCCGCAATCCTCTTCAAACCAAGTTTTTGTAAATAATAAGGTTTAGTCAGTTATAAATTTATTTTTGTTTATTTTTAATAATATAAAGCATTAATAATTTTTCGTGAAATATCGATAAATATTTTAACAGTAATATTTGTCATAGCAAAATTATATTAAGTTATAACCTAAACCAATACATTAAAACCACTATAGTCCTAAAAAAGTTGTAAAATAAATCATAAAAAATCAGATTAAGCATTCTTTATAATAATAAATTTCAACAATATCATAAAAAATTATTAGTCCCATTCCTTATTATATGTCTAATTAAGAAGCATACCAAACAAACCAAAATTTATGATCAACATCAGATAGGCATAAAACAACAGGAAGCCATTAATATCCATATAATTAGAATAAAAAAAACATCCTAAAATCTTTTTTACGCTCAAAATTTTTGGTGGTGGCGGTCGTTAGACAAAATTATAAATCAGCAGAGGGGTATCATTAAATCTGGAATGCCCCAAGGCTATTTATAAATTAAATTGCACTGAGCCCGCACGCGAGCCTTGTTAAATTACAATGGTTTAGAAAAATACGCCATAATGGTTTAAAAGCTTAATATCAAGCAGCATTGTTTGTTACAAATAAAACATAATGTAGTTTTCAGGTAAATATTAGCAAAATACATAATCTGACCAGTATAAAAAACAATTAACCAATCGGTGCGGTTTATAAAAAATAATTTTGTGTGACAAGTTTTCAGGTTTCCTCTTCACTCAGGCACACCAACATGCGTAAGTTTAGACGCCATCATGACAAACATGAGCCGGATATAAAGGAAAGTTACTTTTGCGACGTGTCAATAAAGCCATAAATCAGTGGGGCTGGCAGAAGGCGTCAAACGCGTGGTTAAGGCTGTGCATTTGCCAAAAATGTTTTTCTTGTACGCGTTCCAAATGCTATGATGGATTGCACAGGTGTCAACCTTAAGATTTTATTTATAATTACTGATAAGATGTCTGTTCTGAGTGACTCAAAGTAAACGACTTTATTTGACGTGTGAAATGATGTATATCATCATATGGGTAATTCTACTTAAAGTTGGAGAACTTAAGGTCATCAGTCAGTAGAGTAGGTATTTTAATATTTTTTGTAAATTCGATTCGAATAACAACAATTTTAAAAAAATTGATAATCTTTGTACTCACTTTTACCCGTCAGTTCTGTGTCCAATGTTAAAATTCAAAATATTGAAGTTTAAACGTCAAGTCCTCGTTTTAACTCAAGTGTTTGTAAAAAATTACCTTCAGAGCCCGCCCTTTGCACGACAGTCATCTTGAAAACAATGCAAGCGGCGAAGTTGTGGTAAATGCACATATAGTTCCAGTCAAAATTTCAGTACTGTGGTGTGTAGTTATTTTTTTACGTTATATATTTCATTGTAATTTATATAAGGCTATATGTGATTTGTTGATACGAAGCATTCACTAATAAAAAATATCAGTAAAATACTTAATTCCGAATTATAATCTCAAATTTGTATCCCATTCATCAGTACCGTGTCGTCAGTTCCATGTTCGATATTTCGGTTATCTATTTTTCGAAAACTTCAATTTAAATTTTGCTTACTCAGAACTTGTTTATTTAATGTCATTATAAACTCATATAAATTTGGTGTGCGTCCCATATCTAATAATAGAGATATCGGTATACACAAAATCCACCAGCCGCCACTGATGTGTGGTATTATTTGATTTTAAGATATTTAATGTATAATATGCTCAAAGTTTCCAATAAATTATGTATTTAATTAGTACCCTGGTATACTTGTCACTTCCCTTGCATTCAAATTTAGAAGAAAGTGAGACTTTTTTTTATCTAGTATTGTCTCTGTTTAGTCTTCTCTTTGTCCTATCTTGTCTTGGTCTAGGCTTGCCTTTGTCCAATCTTGTACCTAGTCTTGTCTTTGCATACTCTTCTTTTGACTAGTTTCTATAATAGATATGAACGTTTAAAAGACATAAAGACAATATTTTCAAGTAAAAAAGCTCTTAGAGTTTTTTTAATAATATTTTATGATGAAAATGTAAGCACCAAATATAATATAATTTTGTAGGTATACTCTCTTGAGAGCAAAGTCTGTATAAGGTCTAAATCAGTCGTAAATATTTTTGCTTTAAGAAAATCCCGCTAGAATATGTCCTTGTTAGGTTTGTACCCGTGACCGTAATATTATTTATTCTATTGAATGAGAAAATACACAAAACCCAGATGCCACAGCGCGAGCTGTATATTAAAATTTATGGTGAGAGCTTTACCTAAAAGAAACAAGCAATTTATAATTTTTGCAAAGAAATATTTTTAGAATAAATCCGAATGAAAAATTATTCTTAAAATAAATGTTTAATTAAAAACTAACTTAATATAATGGCGCCCATGTTTTAGCTCTTAGTTAATAAATCAAGTAACATGATAGAGATATATCAATGTCTGAAAGGAATTTATTTTTGCCGTTTATTATGATATGCTATGATTAATTATCATGGTCAATAGAAAAATAATCTGTTTGGTCAATGTTATCTCCGGCAGCCAATCTGTAAAAAAAATCTGATGGATTAATAATAATCAATATTTTGCTTCAACCTAGTATGTCAAAAGACATGTGTTACATTAAAAAGGACAGACAATCTATTGACCAAATTGACCCACATTTAAAGAACGTTACTAAGAACAATTAATAAATATTATCTTCAAATTCATCGCGATTTTTTATTGCCAACCTTAATGAACGTCACGCATCAATCAAAATATGCCGGGCTCCCTTTACCATCTTTTCTCCTCGGTTAATGTAATTAAACTGACTTCTTTACACGATATACCCCTGGAGCGTTTGGGTGAAAGTTCGAAACGAACGTTTGTAAGGCGTTATGGAACACGCAGCATGGACCCCTAAAAGTGTTGCCTGTCTAATCTTATACATTGCCTTAAGTTATTAAAGTAAGTTTGCTAATGGTATGTGTACCTACTTGAGAGCTCCATTAGAACATGACTAATTGTTAAAGTGTGTATGATAAGCGATGATACAAAAAATGGAAACTAATTCTAAGAGGTAACTGTTATAAAAGTTTGTTAATTTTATATTGTAAAATTTAAACATTATTTTTTGCAGAAAACCAGGGTGTACAGATTATTTTGTTAATGTTTAACAAATTATTTCGTTAAAAAAGTACACGTGATTTCCCACTGACAATACCATTAACAAGTTCAACTGACTTCAGCATCTGTCAAGACTGTTTATAATATATTACCAGATATCTGTTTTTACTGTTATTCGGATTCCTTATACCTATTCGAATAAAGATGTCATCACTGGTTTTTAAACTGAAATTACTGGATACAGAAAGTGCTGTAGTAGTACTGATAATTATATTGTACCAAATTTCTTTATAATTTGATGATTTTAGAATGGTGTATTATTTAATTGTGTATACACAGAGTTGATTTTTAAGTGTAAAAGTTACACTACAAAATACACTAGGTAGCATTCAGTGCTTATTACCTTTATAAAACACATTTAAGGAATATGAACATTATTCATTGGTACATTCACTCTATTTATTATTAAAATAAATCAAAAGGGTAGAAAAACTTAATGCGAGTGTTTATTACCCCTTAATGTGTTAAATAGTAACAAAATGTACACTACAGTGCATGCCAATTTCTTTGTCTGTTTTGATGTTACTAAGAGCTCTTTTTTTTACACTACCAGTGCACATTGTATCACAATTAAAGTTAAATTACACCAATAGTGGCAAAATAGACTGAAAAATCTGGTAATAACGTAAATGCGTTTTAAAATGTTTGGTTGGTACCTATCTACCTAGGCAGTGCATATCCGGAGATACCGCGTTCTGGAAGTGTGGCATTTTTGTTCATTTAGATTTTAATTACGGTGAATCCATAAGGGGACATTCTTATTTTTTGGTAAGTATTATAATTTCTGTTTCTTTAAGCCTTAATCCTCAATAAATACCAATATGTTAAAAGGATGTCCATACCCGACCTATATTATATATCAATAATTTACGGCAGTAGGTTGGGTACTTGTAACATAAATAATATAAATACATACAAACTTGATTTACTTTTTATTTTCAAGCATAATGGTTGTTAAATTAACCTATACCTACATTTTTATTAATATTATGGAAAATTTGTACACGTGTGGTAAATCTCCGACATACAACCGCCAGAAAACAGAAAAATGGATTACTGATGAATTCTCAAGATAATTCATTGCTTACAAGTTTAGAGCCAGTAAAATATTGCATTGATCTAAAACTTTTACGTTTTAAGGAACCATTTTGCTTAAGCCAGCCATACGACTGAAATATAAAATTATATTTTAAAAGGCACCGATTTTGATAATTGTCATAGATTTTTGTTCCAAATAAATGTTTCTCTTTTTTTACTTTTTCGTTTTATTTACTACCACCAATAGGTTTTACTAAATATAATAGTGTTAATTTACACTAAAAGTTGGCACTAAAGGAGTAAAAGTACCTTTCTAAAATTAGATGGTTTGTGTTAATTTATTTGTTTAGGAAATTGATTATTAAAGCAACATTTTTTATAAAAGTTCACAAAAAATACTTTTGTTACTGGGTCTACAAAAATGTTTGTAAAAAAAGATTCTTTTTAAAAATTACAAGAATTACGGTTGAATTATTGATAAAGGATTTTGTTATTAAATTTACAAAATGTTTGTTATAATTACAAACTACTTAATTAACTTAATTAGTTAACAGATTACAGTTGGTTGTATACTTAACATAAAGTTATGTGGACCTGTATTAACATAAAATCTGGTGAATATTTGGTAAAAATTAACAAATATTTTTTTACTGTGTACACTTATCGATAACTGTATTAAAATTTGAATTAAGGTGTTTTATAAAAAACGATATAGCTTTTTATTTGAAAACCTCTAGTACTTACAATGTGGTTTTCTGGAAAACAAAAAAGTTGTTTCTAACTTTTTCAGTTTGTTTATCCATCATCAAACTTGTATACATCTAACAACTTAACAATTAAAATCTTGAAAAGGAGAACAAAATTAAATTTGTTCAATTTTCCTTAATCCCATCCATGCCTTATTCTTAATTCACAAAATTTAAACTTTCCGATAAAAGGATTTCCTCCTAATCAAGTTGTATAAATATTTCCTTAAGCTTCAAGTAGAGGGCGGAGTTTGATAAATCAAAATTCGTTTATTAACATTCAACATTGCTTGTTCAGAACTCAGGCGTTAAGGGGATTTCGTCTAAGAAAACTTAAATTAAAAATATTTTGTTTGACGTTTTAACCAAAATAAACATAATTATTATTTAAGAAAGTATTTGGGTTTAAATAAATTATTATATTTCAAATATGTTGCGAATACTACACAAAAACTAACAACATATAATAAACTTATTCATCTCATTAGAAACAAAATACAGACCTAATTTTTTACTTTAAAATTTGTGTCAGATATGTTGTAATAAAATTGTATTTCTCTAACGAATAAAATTCGCCTGAAATAAGATAAGACATTTTCAGCTTCAGCTTCGGGCCGTAGCTTCGCTTGGCGGTACAGTATCAGGCATAAAAAGCTTTTTCTTTTCTTAATAAATCTTATTAAATTATTGCCGTGCAGATAAATTTTATTAGGAAATAAATTAACTGGTATTAAACTCAACTACCATTATCTTTTTTATTTTATATTACAATAATTTGAAAATTTAACATTTCTGTCTGGTTTAATTTATTAAATTAATTAAAAGATGACTACATATAATATTATAATTTTCAATTTATTTATTTATTTATTTCAAAAATATGTTCTGATATGGCAACATATGGTTTTTAAAGCCGCTGATTAATAATTTAATAAACGTTTTTTTCAAAAACAAAATGACGCAATATTACATTTTTCCAAAAAAAAAATTTATATCGCTAAAATTTTAAGGTCACTGATTACAAAGTTGACATCCATTTTTCCAAAAACAAAATGGCGGATTCAAAATGTCGAACATAAACCCAAAAAATTCTGCTATTGCTCAAATTTGACAATGTGTAGTTTTAAGTCGCTGATAACGAATTTGATTTAAACTTTTCTAACAAAAAAAACTGATCCAACATGGCGGACGTTCGAAAAGTGATTAGATCAACACAAAATTCAGTAGCGAAATTTTTTAAATCTAAAATTAAAGTTTTTAAAACTGGATGTTATGCAAAATTATAATGAGTATACTCATAATTCTTAGGTAGCATAACATTTCATTTGAATATATTTATTTATAATCCAAATATTATACACCTGTAGCAATTATCATGTTATAATAAAAAAATCAAATTCTCACTGGCAAAGAATTGGACAAGTAAACGCTTGTCTTTTATATTTGGAAATATAATAAATTCAAACAATTAAGCCATTGAAGCTCTGTTTTTGGAGCAAGGCCATGTCTATGCTAGCTAATTATTTTTAAAGTAAGACAAGAGGATTTAAAAGATAAGGATTACGATAGGAGTACATAAGGATAATCTTAAAATTTGCAACTTGTTATTTAGGTGAAGGTTGCGGATTTTTTGGTCAAGGTTATCTAATAGCAATTCAGTTCTATTTTTGGTAATATGTTGGTTATAAATTCCCGCTTATACCCCTTAATGAGTTATATGTGTCTTTCAAGTATATTGGGTTTTAACATGCTATTTAAGAACCATTACAGACATTTTATATATGGAATGTAGGTTTATCTTCTGGGGTATTTACAAACTATTAGGTTCCAAATGATGAGTCAAAAAATGAAAACAATATTCAAAATGCAATCATTACAGATTTTATTGAAGAAAATAATACATTGGAACTATCTTCTACCTCTACATCCAGAATTATTTATAATAATTGTTCATTCACTAACTGTTCATTTAAATAAATTTAAAAAATAGACTTAATCATCAATTAGTCTAAAAATTATATCGTCGCTTTTTTTTCTGGCTGGATAAATTTATGTTTTCTAACTTTCAAACTTGTTACCTTTTAGCAATTTTACTAAAAAAAATGTCAAATTGCTAGGTAACAAGCTTTTAAGGTAAACAAAAATTTATCTGGCTAAAAACAAGACTTGTGTTATTATAGTCGACTATTTCCCTCGTCTTAATTCCCACCAATCACAAATGCGCAATTTTGAATTACAAATGGTTTCTAGGTGAAAAAACTGTGTGACAGCACCTGTCAGCAGTTTTTTCGAGTTTACCCGCGGCAAAACTTGACAGCTGTTGTCACCAAAAATTGCAATTTATATTTTAATTGTTAACTGTTACTCATGAAATAGTCTTGTCAAATACCATTCGGGCATCTAATTTTTCCTGTGAAAAAAATCGAAAAAACACAATGCTAAGTAATATTTTTTTAACAAAAAGCATTCGTGCAGGTGCAAAAATCCTCCTCTTCGACTCGGATTTTTGTTGCCACCAGCACTCATGCTTATTGTTAAAATATTACTTAGCAACGTGTTTTTTCGATTTTTTTCGGAAAAATTAGATGCCCTTATGATATTACTTACGACTATTTCCCTCGTCTTAATTTCCACCAATCACAAACGCGCAATTTTGAATTACAAATGGTTTCTAGGTAAAAAAACTGTGTGACAGCACCTGTCAGCAGTTTTTTCGAGTTAACCCGCGGCAAAACTTGACAGCTGTTGTCACCAAAAATTGCAATTTATATTTTAATTGTTAACTGTTACTCATGAAATAGTCTTGTCAAATACCATTCGGGCATCTAATTTTTCCTGTGAAAAAAATCGAAAAAACACAATGCTAAGTAATATTTTTTAACAAAATGCATTCGTGCAGGTGCAAAAATCCTCCTCTTCGACTCGGATTTTTGTTGCCACCAGCACTCATGCTTTTTGTTAAAATATTACTTAGCAACGTGTTTTTTCGATTCTTTTCGGAAAAATTAAATGCCCTTATGATATTACTTTCGATAAAAACGTATCTCAAACTACAGGCAAATATGGACATTTCTAAGTAAGTATTACCATTAACTTCTTGTTTATGAACTTATTTTAAACGATTTTACAGATATGGAAAGCTTTTTACATTCTTGATGAAAAAGTTGGAGCGCTTTAAACCAAAAAAATCTATTATATTGTCAGCAGAGCAAATAACGCGTTTTCTTGTGAAATCTTCGGACAAGCAATTTATACTAGAAAAAATCGTAGTAATTTTTGGAGCTTGCCACCGCGAGAAAATTGCTTTCTTGATAATTGGACGCTTTATAATTGTGAAACTTCAAGGCACAAACAATAAATCTTTCCGGAAGTTAACTATGTACTTTGTATAGAAAATATGCCGCACTACGACCCTTTAATTTTTAAAGACAACTCTTTTTTGTAGACTACAGAAATAAGACAAAAAATTGCCTTACCTAAAAATAATTTTGTATTGTGTGTGATTTGTCGTAAAATAAAATTGTAAATAATTATTTACTAAAAAATGTGTCTCAACAATGTCAATGTATAAAACAAACTGCACTGTTAAGCTTAACGTCCTAGGCCAATATAATTATCAATTTTTGATTTCTTAAATTAAATTTTGAACGTTAGTTAATATATGACCGATTTTATTTAAACTTTTTGACTAATAAATACATTTATTAATGGAATTATAAAATTAAAAATATTATAAAAACTACGAGGTGTGTTCAGAAAATATCGGGAATTTTCGTTTTTTGAAACAAATATTTATTTATTCGTCTACATTAATGTTGTCGCCTTCAAAATAGTCCCCATTGGATATTATACACATGTGCCAGCTCTTCTTCCAATACTCGAAACACTTCTAAAACTCGATCTTTGGGATAGCCTTTAGTTCTTTCAGCGATGCGCTTTTAATGTCATCCATGCTTGCAAAACGACGGCCCTTTAAGGTTCTCTTTATTTTTGGGAATAGGAAAAAGTCAGACAGAGGCATGTCTGGCGAATATGGAGGCTAGGGCATCATTACAGTATTGTTTTTGGCCAAAAATTTTGTTGAAAATTTAACAATTATAGAAACAAATTTTGCTGCCACGCGTTTCATACCCAAAACATTTGAAAAAATTTCATGGGATGAGCAAATCGATATGCCAACATCATCAGCGACTTCTCTGATGTTTTATAACCATTTCTTCCACTTTTTCCATGTTTTTATCGGTTGTTAATGTGCTTGTGCGTTCGGGGCGTTCGTCATCTTCAACGTCTTCACGGCCATCTTGGAAACTCTTATACCACTTGTAAACTCTTGTTTTACTTATAGCAGACTTACTATAGGCCTTTGTTGAAATTTCACAGAATTTATTTCATTTTTTAAGCAAAATTGGATACAAATTCTCTTTGATCCATTTCTTTTAACGAACGAAAAATCGCCGAGCTCATAAAACACGTCTAACCTTAGCGGCTGCCACAGACAATGTAAACCATGAAAACAGCTAAAGTTTTTATCATACTTCGGGGGCATGTATACCAACATAATAAAAAATTTTTACGACAACCGGACCCTCCGAACCCGCGAAATTTAACAATTCCCGTTATTTTCTGAACACACCTCGTATAACCATGTGTTCTGCAGTGTTATTAATTTGTTTGACCCTGTCCGATGTAAAAAAAACTTCAACCTCAACACCCGCTCTATGAATTACGTTCCAGGCTGTTTATTTTCACACGAACATACAACAACCCTCATTCACGAAACGTTTCGAACTTGATCTTTATTAAAATTTTTTCCACCGGTGACCTTCGTTATGTAAGTCGAACTTAATTACGTTTCAGGGGCATTGAGCCGCAGTTTTGAATAATAATCAGTTCGGGAAACGCAATCGTAAACGATTGGAAAAAGTGTAAAGAAAATTAAATTTAACGGTTTGTTAAGAAAATTTATAACGATATTTAGAGGTTTGCTTTGAAAAAATAAACTAGAATTTGGCGTGATTATATTTTTACAATAAACAAAAATATATTTTGAATCTAAATATTTTTTATTTTATATTTTTTATAATCCAAAACGCCTTTACCAATCTTTATAAAATTGTGTATAAAAATACTTCAATTTATATCTCAGTATACGTGTTCGAGGGTTTTTCGAGAAAATATAAACCCTTTTATTTAATAATAAAAAAACGTTCAAAAAATAACTTTTAGGGAATTTTTTTAAGTAAATAAAAAATATGCTGTTAAACACCGTATTTTTGTTGGTATACCCTGAAAATTTTGTACAAATTAAACAAACAGTAACGAAGATACAGCGCTTCAAAGTCGGTAAAAATGAACCCTTTTTGAATATTTTGCTGAAAAGTGGTCATTTTTGACGACTGAGGAGTTGTATTTTCTTTACTGTTTGTTTGATTTGTACAACATTTTCAGGGTATACTTACAAAAATACGGTCTTTAGCAGCATATTTTTTATTAACTTAAAAAAATCCCTATAAAAGTTTTTTTTCGAGCGTTTTTTATTATTTAATAAAAGGGCTTTACGGATATTTTTTCGAAAAACCATTGAACATGTAAACTGAGATATAAGTTAAAGTATTTTTATCCAAAATTTTATAAAGATTGGTAAAGACGTTTTAGAGTTGGTTTTTTTACTTCTTATGCGTTAATTTTGACGCGCATTGTAAATAATTAGTTTTTTAAGAGTATCTTGTGTTCTTTATTGAAAAACACAACAAATTTTTATTTTTTAAAGCAATTTTTTTAGAATTTTACAAGCCATTTGCTCGCTTTGAAATAATTTGCTTATATAGAAGATATATTATATGATATTATTATATATATGATATATTATTAATATCAAACAAGATATCCCATTCATCTCAATAACTGAATTACTAGTTTCTTATGTCAAATTAATTTCTTTGGGTGTGACACCAAAAAAAGTTAATCCTTTTACCTAGCTGGAAAATTAACGATTTTTTCTTGAAATTATTGAATCCTATTTTAGTAAAACCCAAAAATGTTAGAGGAATTAAATCACATTTCGGTTAAAAAACATTTTGAAAATTACATTAAGAGTAGTATATTCTGTAACAAGTTTGGAATATGAAAAATACCATAGTTTGGAATATGGAAAATACCATGGAAAATTTATTTAATTGGGAGAAAGTGATGTTGGGTCAGTCTAAAAGTTGTTAGATAATAAACACAGATATGTCGCCACCAGTGTGTATTACGTTATCCGGTAATAAAATAAATCATTTTGTAACACTCTAAGGATTACATGTAATTCCACTTTAAAAAGTAATATTGGAACGTACATATTTCCTAATAGGAGTAAAAAAACTGTGTTACTTAATTTAGTTTTTGTACTTCCACCTTTAAAACGCTCTTTATCGTACATGTTTCCATGATACTAAGTGACTCTTTAAATACACATTGACAAGTTGTTGTTTTTAGTCACGGGCTGAAGTTAGTTTTAAGTTAGTTGACAGTTGTCAAATGTCATACAATCGTTAAAATACAGTGCCTTTCTTGTAAACTAATACTAAATTTGAAAATTATTTTATTATCTCAGTACAAAAATGCAAAATTATTAAATATTTTCTCATCGCCAATATTCGAAAAGTTTATACATTGTACTGACCTTTTAATTTCGCCGGCAGTAAACTATAACTTAAATTCGGGTACAGGGACTGTCAATTTTTAAGAAATACATTTCGATTTATAACCTTTATAATCTGTGTTTATAAAATTTAAAAATGTGACATTTGACGGTGACACACAGATTCCCCTATTGTTTCATAGATGGCGATCTATACAAATTTTTGATTTAAATCATTTTAAGATAATAATAAGTATTTGTCATAGAAAAAGTATAGTAAGCACCTATAAACTTTTCTATTCACTTTTCGTATATAAAATGGCGTTTATCAAACTATCAAAAATAGGTAACTAAAAAGGTACTAAAAAGGGCATTTTAGGTTAAAAAAAACAGCATTTTAGGTAAAAAAAAAAATTAAAAGTTCACGTTTTGTTTATAATTTTGTTTAGCCGCATACCCAAATACAGAACATACCCACAATAAACTATTTCTATGCAATAAACTGTGTTTCACTGAGTGACACTCACTACACAGAAGTTCTATGACAGAACATAAGCTCACTACAAAGAAGGTAACTGTAAAGAAAGTTACTGTTACAGTCTGTGACCATAAGAAAAAATTTTATACCGAGTTGCACGCCCTGGATAAAATATTGGGGCAAAATTTAAAAAAAACACAAAAAAAACGAAATAAGTAAAAATACGTAATAATAGATAACAAATAGGTGAAAATAAACTGACAAATTAAAAAATATGTAACAAAAGTATAAAAAGGTAGTTTAAAGCAACCTACAAAAAAGGTAAAAAAGGTGAAAACAAGTTAAAAAAATAGGTAACAAAAGTATAAAAAAGGTAGTTTAAAGCAAAAACCTCCAAAAAAGGTAAAAAAGGTGAAAACAAGTTAGGTTCATATAAAAGAAAATCTTTTAAAACACATTTTGGCATTATTGGTTTTCAAATAGTTACATCGGTTGAAAAAAGGTAAAATAACTAAAATCCCATCCCTATTCATTATACAACATTATTTGTTATTCTATAGCAATGCAAATTTCAAAAACATTGATCCGGTTTTAATAATTTAATCCTGAATCCCATTAAGAAAGTGATTAATCCAGTACCTCTAGTGTACAAGATAGGCATAGGGTTTTAACCCTGCAAAATTTATCAGAGATTAATTTGTATTACATAAATTATCTAGCGAGGATCGAATTTTTAGGGTAAATAGAGGGTATTGGATAATTAAAATTATTTAAGCCCATGCGTTTTATAAAATTTACCATTTATCTATTATTTTAGGGCAATATTATTATACAGCGTATTCTATAAAAAATGTACATACAAAGGTTTTTTATGGTTAGGTACTAATAATATTAAATATTTATTAAATTTTTCAAAACTTTTTACTTTTGTGTCTATAAAAAGTCGTGGTAAAAGCATGTTACGTTGTTGCTCCTTAATTAATTACAGTAAAAAAATAAAAATACGCTACCCTAAAGAAAATGTGGGATGTGTAATTAAATTAAAAGAAAACATAACAAAGCAAACGTTTTTTACAAAACATTCATTTTCTGCCATTAACAATATTTGTATTAATAGTAAATTATGTATCAAGTTTACTGATTTAATATATCAGTGCATATAGGTTTTTGCACGACATGTCAACGCAATAATTTTCTTTAAAAACTGTTGTTTTATAAAATAAATTGCGTAATTATCTTTCAACGTTTATATTTTTCCTAAAAAAGTCGATTTCTATACATTTACATTTTAAATTAGACATAAAAAAAAATGTCATAAAGATTTATTTAACATTTGTGACATTTGCTTCTAACCATAGAAAATAATTTTGCTAATAAGTTATTGTTTAGTAGATTTGTTTTCTGGCCAATAAAATCATCTAAAATGTAAATCGGTTGATATAATAAGCCGTTAACGACTGATTTAAAATATAGATAAAAGTAGGCAGTATTTTTGTCAGTAAATATTTATTAAAAATAAATTCAGAAGTTAAACATACCTACCTAAAACAAAGATATAATTAAAAAATAATATTTTTTCAAAGATAAAATTACTACCATGTTAATTATATCAAATACCTTTGCTGTTTGTTTGTCTGATTGAAAAGCTGAATGATTGAAATAATAAGGATTATAAAATAAAACCAAAATTGTATTTAAAAAATATTTGTAATTTTTTAAATACTTTTAAAGAATTTTAAATTTTAGACCGTTTTCAACTTATTTTTTCTTTTAACCTGTAAAAGAATAGGAAAAAGAGCATTGCCTTTTAAAAACAGGTCTGGTATTCCTACAACTATAATGTAATTATTATAATTATAATAACATTAATTAATTAATCTTTTACAAGAACAAACACTTGAATAAAATTTCCACCAACTTCAACAACATTTCTTTGTTCTTTTCAGAGGCTTTAAGTCGTAATTTTTGTTTTTCATACCTTCTAATGCAAATTTACTTATACCAGAACACATTGCGCTGCGAACACAACCCAATTATGTATGTTTTATATTGCCGCAATCCTCTTCATACCAAGTTTTTGTCAATAATAAGGGGTAGTCAGTTATATATAAATAAATACAAATACTAACTGCGCAAACTAACGAAATCGTTTATATTCTGTACAAATTGCATTTGCTTAATGTTTGGTAATCATTTAGCAATTTAATCGTTTTCAGTTTAAGCCTTAACTAATGGCTGACCAAACAATTAATTATCAATAGTTACATACTATACTATACTCTGACTTTAATTTAAGCAATTGTTTTATTTTAATGGCCAGCTCCGTTGTCATGTAAAAACTACTTTGAAGCATATTCAAATTAATGAAATAATTGGGTTTTTAATTTTATAACAATTTTAAGTTTTTAAAAAAATTAAGTAAAACAATTGAATAGGACTTTGATGCAAAATTAATGTATCTAGAATTTTGAAATGAGAATCTGTAGAACGTACGGCCTACGCAAATTCAGTTTAGTTAGTATTTTAAATCCTACATCTATTAGATTTTGTAACAAGATATTTTAATTTAATTTAGAATTAAGGGTTTATAATAAATTCTTAGAGGCAGATATATAAAATTAAAATTAACATAATGGAACAGTTTCAACTTTTGGTATACTTTGGAGACCCAGGAAATTTGTGTTTTATTTTCTTGGAAAATTTTTAACAAATTAAATTAACCATTGATTACGCAAAATAGTTTTTGATAAAGCCTATTAAAATCAATTAATTGACAAAAATGCAAAAATTTGATGCTACAGTAAAAATAGTTTTAATTTTTTTTAAATATACTTTTATTCTTAGAGGCAGATATATAAAATAAAAATTAACATAATGGAACAGTTTCAACTTTTGGTATACTTTGGAGCCCCAGGAAATTTGTGTTTTATTTTCTTGGAAAATTTTTAACAAATTAAATTAACCATTGATTACGCAAAATAGTTTTTGATAAAGCCTATTAATTATTTCGGGTTTAAAAGTACTTTAAAATAAAACGATATTGATTTTAAAGTTACCTTAAGATAAACTAAAAGTTATTAAAGGCAGCTTATTCTTATGCAAATAATTTAATGTACTCTTTAAATTAAAATAAAAATTATTGCCCTATTGATCTTATAATGGTTTTATAATACTCTCGACAATGGCTGTTTTAAAACTAATTTGCTTTTTAATGTAGATTCAATAGCAAGTTGTTTTTTTATTTAGCTAAAGCTATTATAGTTTCTCACATAAATAAATACATTACATATACACGTTTTGTTTAATATATATATGTCAATATGTCATATACCTATGTCAATAGTAATTTTTTAAATTTATTATAATTATCACAATTTTTAGTTTCTGTTGGTAAATTATTAAACATAATAAGGCCATTTTTAAAACATTGTTTATACATTTAGCAGTTCTAGTTTTTATATAAAAATCATTTGAATTTCTAGTTTGATATGCATGTATGGAATTAACATATTGTAACTTGTCACATATATATTTTGGCACTTTCCCGTGTTTTATTATATATATATAGTCCATAGTCCTAAAATATATTCTCTGTTTAACACTTAATAGATTTAACACTTCTAACATAGTTTTAACAGGTGTATATTTATTACATTTTAAAATTAACCTCATACATTTGAATAATGAATTTTGGAACAAATAGTTTTAATGTAGTTTTATGGAGTACCCTTGATGAACTCAATTTTAAAATGAAGAGTAAATATATTATCTATATAATGACAAATTATTACTTTTTGAATTTAGAACTTATTACAATAATAATTATTAGTTTTATTAAAACTGTTTACAATATGTTAATAAATATGTGGTTTTCAATATTAAATAAATAAATAAATAAATCTTTATTTAATTTAATATTTATAAAACTTAATTTAATTTTTTTTTAAACGGACCACGTTTGGGATAATACCAAAACTAAAATTTAACCTACATAACACATTTCCAAAGCAAAAAGAGCAAAATTCACACTCTAACTCAACTTTTAATGCTTAAACTTTCAAAAAAGAGGTAAGCCGAAACTTTGGTAATACGATTTAGGAATCGATAATTCCATGCGCCGAACGCTGCGAAAGGTAAAATTATTGGCGGCAGTAACTTTACGTATTTTTCGCCATCAGCCGCAAGCACATGCCCAATTGATTATTTGGAGTCCTTGAAAGTTGAAATGTCAAAGGATGTATAACACATGCCATCGCAAAAAATCACATGTAGGTACATAAGTGGGTTGGGGTCGAATTTATATGGGGGAACACGGCTGACATTGTTAAACCTAGTCTTACACTTTGAATAAAAAACGAACACCGATTTGAGTTTTATTATGCCTGGGG
Organism: Brassicogethes aeneus; assembly: GCA_921294245.1. Lineage (NCBI taxonomy): Eukaryota > Metazoa > Arthropoda > Insecta > Coleoptera > Nitidulidae > Brassicogethes > Brassicogethes aeneus. The sequence continues at coordinate 5,029,016 of OV121135.1, read as the reverse complement.
ATGTTCGTTTTTGTCATGATAAAAAGGTTAAATCAAGTTTGCAGAAATCTTTCAAACGAAACTTATACCATTTTTAAATTTATTCTTAGGTTTTTTGTAAAATTATTTTTTTTTGTTTTTATAGGTAATTACCTATTATAATTATAATATATTATAATAGGTAATTATACCAACTTTTAAAAATTTATTAAAAATTTAAATTTTACCGCTTTTTACTTGGATACTATTATATAAAATGTTTTGTATGTTAGACAATTTAGAGCCATATATACTCGATTACAGCAAGGCTTTTTATGTTATAAATCATGAGCTTTTGCTACCCAACCTGCATTACTACTTTTGTATTAAATTTAGCACTAGTTGCCAACGGAGTTCCACAGGGAAGTATTCTTGGGCCTCTTTTATTTACAACTTTTACTGCAGATTTGCATAATATTATTTTAAACTGCACAATACATTAATATGCAGCTGATACACAATAATTATTATGCTATAGTCTTGTTTCACTAATAATATAAATTTTACTATATCTGCCATAAATAAAGACCTTGAACCAAACTGGTCAAAAGCAAATGGACTGTTAAATCCAAAAAAACGTTAGGTATATGTGTTTGATCTCGAGTAATGATTAATAAAGCATTAATGTTAATAAACTGTGATATAATTGATAAATCTGTAATACAGCTGCAAAAATTTGGGTGTCTATTTTGATTGTCACTTAAATTTTGAAAGTCTATTTATTGTTATAAAAACTTCTAAAGCTGTGATTTAAAATGGAAATTGTGTAATAGTATTATTTTAAGTTTATTTAACTATTTCTGTTGTCTCTATTTTGCTACTAACTATTTTAAAAATAGTATTCAGAAAGTTCAACATTGTAGTTTTTCTTTTAATTTTCTTTTAATTTAAAATATAGAGATGATGTCACACCATTTTATATTAATGTCTTAATGTCTTAACATCTTAAAATGTAAGTTTCTTTTTAACTGCCATGTCAGTTGGGTACTTTGATTTTTAATGTTTTAAAAACAAGGGAACGATCCTATTTATTTGTTATTTTGCAACAAAGGGCAGCATAATGTAATGTTAAGACATACAAATTTATATACTATAGCCCAGCATGGAACTGCCAAGTTTCAAAATTGTTATCAATATATGGGTGATTCTACAAAAGTTGGGCAACTTTTGACCTCAAATTAAACAGTATTTTGTTATAAGAACATAGATAATATAATAAATATACTATTCCAGACCGGGCCAGTCACTTTTTTAAACAGTTTCTGAAATATCTGTGTTTTCTAAATTTGAATGCAAGGGAGTATACCAGGTTACTAATTAAATACATAATTTATTGGAAAATATAAGATTTATTGCAACTATGAGCATATTATACATTAAATATTTTAAAATCAAATAATACCTACAGTGGCGGCTGATGGATTTTGGGTATACCGATATCTCAATTATAAGATATGGGACCCACACCAAATTTATATGACTTTATAATGACATTAAATAAAGAAGTTCTGCGCAAGCAGAATTTAAATTGAAGATAACCGAAACATCGAACATGGAACTGTCGACACGGTACTGATGAATGGGATACAAATTTGAGATTATAATTCGGAATTAAGTATTTTACTGATATTTTTTATTAGTGGATGCTTTTTTAACAAATCACATATAGCCTTATATAAATTACAATGAAATATATATACGTAAGAAAATAACTACTTACCACAGTACTGAAATTTTGACTGGAACTATACGTGCATTCACCACAACTTCGCCGCTTGCATTGTTTTCAAGATGACTGTCGTGCAAAGGGCGGGCTCTGTAGGTAATTTTTTACCAACACTTGAGTTAAAACAAGAACTTGACGTTTAAACTTTAATATTTCGCAGGAATTTTGAATTTTAACATTGGACATAGAACTGACGGGTAAAAGTGAGTACAAAAATTATCATTTTTTAAAAAATTGCTATTATTCGAATCTATGTTAAAATATGATAAATAAATTATTTAATGTTTTATAGTAGGTAGTAAAATTGAAAAATTTAACATAAATTGAATTTATTTTAAAATAAAATCACTCAAATATTTGATTCAGGAGTTGTGACACGCTAAGGTACTGATGTTTTAAATATTGATTATGTTTTTCTACAAACGTGCTTTTGAAAAACTACATTAAAATTGGGTGGACAAGTTAAAAAAACTGGATCTTTTGTAATATACTAAAATATTTACAAAAAATATTAAAATACCTATTCTACTGACTGATGATATCAAGTTGTCCAACTTTTGTAGAATCACCCATATCTCGAGTAAATTTATAAATGAAAGTATTTTTTATTTAGAATTTTGAAAAACTAAATTTAAAGAAAAGATGGAAGACTAGCTAAGCTACATCTTTCCCTTTTGGAGTGTTTTATGTTTATTCTTGTATTTATGTGTAAATATTAATGCCCAATAAATCTTTTTATTATTTATTACTATTAATTATTATTATAATTAATAAAAGAGAAGAGAATGTTTTATGGGCACTGTACGCAAATTATTTTAACGCTTTATCAGTTAAATCTAGTTAACTAAAGTAATTTAGTATTACTTTACAAGAAAGGCACTTTATTTTAACGTTTGTTTGACTGTCAACTAACTTAAAACTAACTTTAGCCCGTGACTAAAACAACTTGTCAATGTGTATTGAAAAGGTCACTTAGTGTCATGGAAACATGTACGATAATGTGGGAGTAGAAAAATATTTAAAAAAACAGTACAATTTTAATTATTAAATTATAAATTAATATTATGTGTTTAATTTTAATAATATAAATTAATTATGAAAATATACTACTATTCACAGTGGTAAATAAATGTATGAATAATTACAAATACCTACAATTAAAAGCATGATGTAAATATGAGGATCAAAAGTATTTAATTATTAAAACAATTTTCTTTTTTTGTGTGAAAAACCATATTTAGCAAATCCCCTTTATTATTTAAATCATAAAAAATTTTAATAAAAAAAATACATATTTTATTCATGGACATTCGATTTTTCGAAAGTTTGGAGATTTAAATTGAAAAATTGAAAAAAGGGAAATACCCGAACGGAAAACAACGGGGAAAACAAACGTTTTCGGCGGCATTATACAGAGGTAATTTGCATATAAAACGAATGGATGTGCTGAGAGCTGTAAAAAGAAAGTTAACAGCAGTCGTGCTATAAAACCTCGTAAAGAGCAGAAACTGGTAACCAAAAGTGCTGTTGAAGTTGAATAAATTATAAATTATGATTATGTCATGCTGATGGAGATTTTACAAATATTTTTGATTAAAATAAGCTTCGTTTAAAATGTTCTAAAAACTTCCTTATCACAGACCTAAAACCATGTTGAAACTGACCTAATTTTAATTTTTTAATAGTAACTAACTTTTTACTGTCCATTAGAAACACGGTGTGCCTGAACGAAGTTTAAGTCACATAAAAATGCCTCTAAAAACTAATTGCAGTTTCTTGTTCGGGACCCTTTGGTGACTTAAAAATGATATTTTGAAAATCATGATTTTTTTTAATTTTTGTTTATTTCAAAGTCTACCTTTGACAGAGTTTACATTTGTACACCGATTTTTATAAAATTAGAGTATATTATTGAGGAGACTTAAAAAATACTTTTTAATACTGTTCACATCATTTGATATGAGCCAAAAATCGCTTATTTTTAATAAAGCAAAAGCGTAAATTCATGATTTTGGCATAACACGCAAAAAAGATTTATCCCCATTTTTTTTACATATTTTTACGTTTATCAGGTTACAAAATGGCATTTTTATTAACCTTTTTTTAAAAAAAAATTGATTTTTAATAAAATTAATTAAAATAACGCTTAGAGAATATTTAAAATGTTGTAGTTTTAGTAGTTTTCAATTTTGAGCGAAAAACTGGTTAAAGTTTTTGATCGGCACTCTTTGGAGATTTAAAAACGATATTTACCAAAACTCTTTTTTTAATTTGTCAAAAAATCATTTTTTTAAATTATTTTTTTATCGCAAAGTCTACCTTTGCTAGAGTACACATTTGTACACCGATTTTTATTAATTGCAGGTTCTTGTTCGGGACCCTTTGTTAACTTTAAAATCATATTTACCAAAATCCTAGCTGCTCCTTTTTTCGAAATTTTTTGAAAATTCTTAATTTATTTTTTAATTTTTGTTTATCTTACCTTTGACAGAGTACACATTTGTACACTGATTTTTATAATATTGGAGTATATTGTTAACGAGACTTGGAGAATACTGTTTTCATACTGAGCACATCATTAGATTTATACAGGTTTAGCCAAAAATCACTTTTTTATATAGTAAAAAGCATAATGCACAAATAAGATATATCTTATTTTATTTAATTTTATTCAAAATCATTTTTTCTTATAAAGTCTTAATAAGAATCCCATTTTGTAGCCTGATAAACATAAAAATATCTAAAAAACATGGGTGGGTATATATCTTTTTTGCGTGTTATAACACCGTATACGGTTTTGCTTTATTAAAAGAAGCGATTTTTGGCTAACCCTGTATATATTAAATGATATTATAAAAATCGGTGAACAAATGTGTACTCTGTCAAAGGTAGACTTATAAACCAAAAATTAAAAAAAATCATGCATGAATTCATGAATTTTTAAAAAATGTAGAAAAGAGGAGCAGCTAGGATTTTGGTAAATATCATTTTTAAGTCACCAAAGGGTCCCGAACAAGAAACTGCAATCAGTTTTTGGCGGCATTTATATGTGAATTAAACTTCGTTCAGGCACAAGAATGGAATAATAATTATGATTATATTTGCAAATAGCGTACTCTCTAAAAGTGGAACAGTGAAATTTTCACTATTTCCGTCAGTGAGTTATTAATTCACTGTAAAATTAGTGTTTTTCAATATAAATTAGTGAAATTTTAACTTCTCCAAATTAGTGTTTTTTATTATCACTACTTTTCCGGAACTCTCGACATAAAATAGTGAAATTTTAATTTTTTTTCCACTAAATAAATTAGTGCAAAGAAATCGCTACATGAAAAAGTGAGTATTCACTAATTGCTAGTATACTTATCACTGCGGCAAATAGTTAATATGCACTGTCAATCAGTGAAAATCCACTGTTTCATTTTTAGACAGTATGTAGCTCTAGAGGGCAGTGGTGGGAGAGTTTCCAATCTAAGGGGGGTATTATCTTTGGCCTCACCCTCCTATACATCCACGAGCCGCCACTGAACTAAATACTTTAATTCCCAATCAACAACTCTAATTCATCGTGCTCTCGCTTCACATATTGATACCGAAATAATCCACGTTGGTCGAGATACATCGTCCGGCTCTCCAAAGCTTTCGAAAGCCAAACACGTGCTCCACTGCTGAATAAATGTTTACTTTGTCCGATAGTATTAAGGGTTTATGAAATTGGTTATTAAAAAAATAATCAATTTGGGCCTAATTCTATTTTAATTTGTCTTTGTTTCTTTATCTTCTTTTAATCTTAAACTAAGTGAACGCATTAGGGCATTAAAGAGCTTTATTAATTTAATGAAAATATAATATTATTTTCTAATCATACAGTTCGACGAATGCTGAATGCTAACTATGTGACTAGTTTTTCAGCTGAAAATAAAATAAATTAAAATTGATGGTTTCACATTTTTTTGAAAATGTATTAGTTTGAATAAATTAAATGTCTACATGGAGAGAAAAGTATAATGCTGATTACCATAATTATAATACCCTTTACTATAATTTATATTACTATTTGGGACAACTATCTTGTATATTGCTAGATGGGTGACATTCACAATATCGAAATTCATTATATCGAATTCAAAATATCGAACACTTTTTATCGAAAATCAAAATATCGAAAATACAAAATGTCGAAGATCAAAATATCGAAAATTAAAAATGTCGAAAATGATTATATCGAAAATTAAAATGTCGATTTGAAAATGTCGAATAATTAAAGGTAGTGTCTCCCCGACCGTCGGACGGACGTATAAAAGTGTGTGCTCGACCGTCGGACGGACGTAGAAATGTGTGTGCTCAACCGTCGCATATTTTAACCTCATTTTCAACTAGAGGCTAAATGTAGCAAAGTATTCCTCAAGGTTATGACGAATAGCTGTCATTTTAGTTATGCAGGTACACTGCATTGTGCCATACCAAACTAACCCAAACTTAACAACCCAACCCAACCGACCCCGCCCCATTGGGCCCCTCCTGCCCCATTGTCACAATCCAGCCTGCCCTTAGATATATTATACCTCTATTGCTCAATGGGGTGGGAGGGGCCCAATGGGGCGGGGTCGGTTGTGTTGGGTTGTTAAGTTTGGGTTGGTTTGGTATGGCACAATGCAGTGTACCTGCATAACCAAGATGACAGCTATTCGTCATAACCTGTATGACAGCGGTCGAGATTTTATTTTCGATAAATTGAAAATTCGATTAAATAAAATTTTGACATTTTCAAATCGACATTTTAATTTTCGATATTATGATTTTCGACATTTTGTATTTTCGATATTTTGATTTTCTATAAAAAGTGTTCGATATTTTGAATTCGATATAATGAATTTTGATATTGTGAATGTCACCCATTGCTAGATACTATGCATATTTAGTAATTTTTAAATATCCATGTATGTTAAACCTTAAGGTGAAAATATTATTATTCTCAACCAATTTTGTTTTTAATTCTTATTATAATTAGATTTTTTCCATTACTAATAAGTTTAGTAAATTTTAAAATATTATGTTGCCATTTTACATATAAAATATTTTAAAATCGAATATTTTTATATGTTAACAATTAAAAATTGTAACATATTTATTGTACTTTTTAATATACAAAAATGTTATGAGAAATAATTGAACCTACACATCGCCAAAGTTTTGAGTTTTTTGTTTTGACCTATATTGGGTATCATCAGTGACACGACACTGTCGAGCAACTTGTAGTAGTGGAACACACCCAAAACAAAGAAATACCTGAGCTTATATAACATGGTTGGTAAGCCAACAAGATGTAAGAACATCACGTGATCCACACCGTCTAACGACGCGTCGCGACGTGGCCTTTGCCGAAATCGGTACATACTATGCAACCAAGTAGGTTCAATTCTTTCTTATAAGTATCATATCGTACCAGTAATGGGACAAGAAAGTTTATTGAAAGTGAAAATTGAATGTTTAAAATGTCATGAGTTACTATATTGTATAATATATTTAAATATATTGTTTATTTACGTTAATCATAAAAGTATCTTTATTTTTACTATATTTTTTATTTTTGTGTAATATATTATAATATTATATGTACACATAACATTTGATTAAATCATATATTATAGTAAATATTACTATTTGTAGATAGCAAAATCAATTTACTATACACTCAGAGAAATATCATTTCATGAAAAGCATATGAAATGATATTAATTTAAATAATTAGGTAAATTTGATTCAAATAGAAAAAATTGTAGTTTTATATTCATTTACCAACAGTTTTACAATGTTTTTAAACACTTTTAAAGTGTACTCTTTTTAAAATATATATACAAAAAGAAATCTATTTATTTCATTGCCTTTCTCAACGTTATTTTAAAAATATATGTATTATACAATTGTTATACACCTTTTAATTTAATGAGAAACACCAATGACGCCAAAACATATTTTAATCCCTTTGAATTATTAGGGATTCAAATATGTTTTGGCGTCATTGGTGTTTCCCATTAAATTAATAGGTGCATAACAATTGTATAATACATATCTTTTTGAAACAACTTTGAGAAAGGCAATGAAATAAATGGATTTCTTTTTGTATATATATTTTAAAGAGGGTACACTTTAAAAGTGTTTCAAAACATTGTAAAACTGTTGGTAAATGAATGTAAAACAAAAATTTTTTCTATTTAAATCAAATTTACCCGATTATTTAAATTAATATAATTTCATATGCTCTTCATAACTTGATATTTCTCTCAGTGTACGAACATATTAAAAATTAAAATATATATTATACATTTATGATTTAGTAATATTGGTGTTGTAATCTTTACTAAAATTGTATAATAAAAAATAGTATTTTTTATTACAATCTTAATATTGTATTGACGAATATTATATAATATTGTTACCCTAAAAAATTGTTAAAGTAAATTTTACTATATTTTTTTTCTATCTAAAATTTACTATACATTTCTCTCCGTGTAATACCTTATTAAAAAAATTAATAATTTTTAAAACTAACACTAATTAATATTTGTCAAAAATATTATTATTATGTTTTAAAAATTAAAAACTATGGAAAAAACTTTTAAACTTGTTAATTTGTATTAAAACATTTTCTTACATAAAGCAAATAAAGCAACTACAAACTCGTTTCACTTTAAAAAGTAATTTGGTGTAATTTGCAATTGTTTGCAATTTGCCATTGTTTGTTTCATTAGTAGTAGAATAAATAAAAACCAATTTGCCTCATCGAATTAAGCATGCACAACAAGAAACTTTGTTTTTTCTTTTTTGCTCCTGTCCTCTAATAAAATATTTAAAACGCTTTCTTTTCGCAGCTATTTTTTACATGTAATGGTTTTTCTTCCTACCTAGGTATATGTGGAGTTTTAAAGAATTATAATGTTTTTTGTTTAGAAAAATATACAGTTTTTTATTAAACGTTCAAAATAGTGTAGGCCACCATTGTTATTTGAGTTAAAACACAAAATTGTAATTTGAATAAACAGACCTATGCAGTGCATAAAAAAATCAACTCTAAGCAACACTAATTAGAGTTCACACAGGTCCACACTAAATAGTGTTGTTTTATAACACAACATTTAGGGTTAATTTGTAGTGTAATTTTCCCCAAGTAAGCAAGTATGATTTAACACTATAACACTGAGGATAAAGTAATTTTACAATGTATTAATTTTAAATTTACCTAAAATCGTGTACTTCTACACTTCCTGGGTAAAATCCCACTTTTGTTCAGTGTAAATTAACACTACTTTGGAAAGGTTCTAATTTTAGAAAGGTACTTTTACTCTTTTAGTGCAAACTTCTAGTGTAAATTAACACTATTATATTTAGTAAAACCTATTGGTGGTAGTGAATAAAACGAAAAAGTAAATAAAGAGAAACATTTATTTGGAACAAAAATCTATGACAATTATCAAAATCGGTGCCTTTTAAAATATAATTTTATATTTGAGTCCTATGGCTGGCTTAAGCAGAATGGTTCCTTAAAATGTAAACGTTTTAGATCAATGCAATGTTTTACTGGCTGCCAACTTGTAAGCAATGAATTATCTTGAGAATTCATCAGTAATCCATTTTTCTGTTGTTAAAAATGGGTGATCCCATTGGTAGAGAGGCGTCAGGCGGCTGTATTACCACACGTGTACAAATTTTCCATAATATTAATAAAAATGTAGGTATAGGTTAATATAACAACCATTACGCTTGAAAATAAAAAAGTAAATCAAGTGTGTATGTATTTATATTATTAATTTTACAAGTACCCGACCTACTGCCGTAAATTATTGATATATAATATAGGTCGGGTATGGACATCCTTTAAATATATTGGTATTTATTGAGTACTAAGGCTTAAAGAAAAAGAATGTATAATACTTACCAAAAAATAAGAATGCCACCTTATGGATTCACCGTAATTAAAATCTAACTAAACAAAAATACCACACTTCCACAACGGTAGATAGTTACCAACCAAACATTTTAAAACGCATTTCGGTTTTTTCAGTTTTTTCCCTCTATTTTGCCACTATTGGTGTAATTTAACTTTAATTGTGATACAATGTGCACTAGTAGTCTAAAGAAAAAAGAGCTCTTAGTAACATCAAAACAGACAAACAAATTGGCATGCACTGTAGTGTCACTATTTAACACATTAAGGGGTAATAAACACTCGCATTAAGTTTACTACCCTTTTGATTTATTTTAATAATAAATAGTGTGAATGTACCAATGAATAATGTTCATATTCTTTAAATGTGGTTAATAAAGTTAATAAGCACTAAATGCTACCTAGTGTATTTTGTAGTGTAACTTTTACACTTACAAATCAACTCTAACATTTTTACCCCTACACTAAAAAATTTTCACGGGCAACATTTTTTACTGTTTGGGAGATCAATAATCACTAGGGATGGGATTTTAGTTATTTTACCTTTTTTCAACCGATGTACTATTTAAAAACCAATAATGCCAAAATGTGTTTTAAAAGATTTTGTTTTATATGAACCTAACTTGTTTTCACTATTTTTACCTTTTTTGGAGGTTTTTGCTTTAAACTACCTTTTTTATACTTTTGTTACCTATTTTTTAGATTGTTTTCACCTTTTTTATCTTTTTTGGAGGTTTTTGCTTTAAACTACCTTTTTATACTTTTGTTACATATTTTTTAATTTGTCAGTTTATTTTCACCTATTTGTTACCTATTATTACGTATTTTTACTTATTTTATTTTTTTGTGTTCTTTTTAAATTTTGCGCCAATATTTTATACAGGGCGTGCAACTCAACGGTATAGAATTTTTTCTTATGGTCACACAGTAACTTTCTTTACAGTTACCTTCTTTGTAGTGAGCTTATGTTCTGTCATAGAACTTCTGTGTAGTGAGTGTCACTCAGTGAAACACAGAAATAGTTTATTGTGGGTATGTTCTGTGTTTTGGTATGCGGCTATACACAATTATAAACGAAACGTGAACTTTTAATGTTTTTTTTTTACCTAAAATGCTGTTTTTTTTTAACCTAAAATGCTTTTTTTTAACCTAAAATGCTTTTTTTTAGTACCTTTTTATTTACTTATTTTTCAGTTTTTAGTACCTAAATATCCCATCTCTAATAATCACATATAAATCTGTTTTAAGTTTTACAATTGTTTGACCCAATTATCATTTTACAATATTTCGCGATTTTAAATATAAATTTAACCGAGCACTAAATCTGTTTCTGGATCCAAAAACAGCTGGAAACCGCTCGCTATGTGCATACAAAACTGCATTAAAATTTTATTTATTGCCACATATCCCAGCATAAAATTGAATTTTAAACAATTTAATTTTAAAGAATAAATTTCATTTATCAAAAATATGTTTTGTTTTTTAGCAATATTTAAAATCTTCTTTTGACCAATTAAATTTTTCTTTATGCAAACATTTGACTATTAAAAATAATAGGTTACACAATTTTCTCCAAGAAATGCCTCATTAAAATAGGAATCAAAAATAAAAAACCTGAACTATAAGTTTCTTGGGAAAAATTATCCAAAAATCTATATCTCATTATGAGAGTCTTATATTTCCTTCCTTGCATTGTTACCCTTGGTTCGTTAGAGAAGGGATTACGGTAATAGACTTTTATTTAGATTTTTAGATATTCCCGTTCTAATTTGGCCTTATCCTTATTTCATTAAGCTTCCGTGGAACTGGAACGTAGGATCAGGCTGTATACGCCATTCGGAGAAATCAATAGCGAAATGCTGTGCCAAGCATTTTAATGGAGGGTGCACGTCTCCAAAATATACAACCCAAATAAAAATGATAAAATATTGGGAATATATATGGGGAATTGCATTTCTATGAATTCTACGAATTTTTTGCCATTTCAATAAAAAATCATTAACATTTTAATAAGTAGAAATTTTGGGCCGCCACTGGTTCCTGACGCAAAATATGCTAGCACAGTGGGCAATAATCTACATTCATTAAAAATTAACATTTGTGTTATAACTGATTACTTTGTTGATAGTTGTTATTTGTTTTGCATATACTCTTCTATTTTTAGGTACTTTGAATAAAAAAATACTAACTTTTTATTGTTATGTATCTTGAGGTTTTCGTAATTTTCCCTTCGATTTTAAATTTCACCTTTCACTTTTTACGTCGATTGATGCTCATGTAGATATTTTTTTAAGTGTTCCACAAAATCATAATAAATGTTTAACTATCCCTCCGTTATTATCCCCACAAAGTTTACAGCGGCGTAGGAAATTATGTGTCGCTCTTGCTATCATATCCAGATAATTTCGGATGTCATCTGCCGCTGCAGTGAAAATTTCGATGAGTTGTTCTAATGGGTCAACTTAGTTCTGGTACACTAAATTTACTACTAAGTCAACTTTAAAGTATTTTTTACGGTTAACCAAAACGGTTTTATAACATTATAGATACGAAAAATTACCAAATTTGGGGAATGGTTTATTTCGTTATTTAACCTTTTTGATGTAATAATAGAATAACGTAATAAAAACAGTATAAATACCACAAATTTACGTAAAAATAACGCAATAATTACTAACTTTTTGCTCTCTCTTTCTAAAACATTGACATTCGTAATTTCTTTGTTCTTTTAATTTATATTTTACAAAATGGTAGGTACTTATAAAGTAATAAAGGCGACCCTAGAGTAAAATTAAAAAATATAACTTAAATTGTCAAAACGAATAAGATTTTACATTAAAACTAAAACGGGCATTATTTTATTGATAAAAATTAAATGCCCTCTAAATATTTTACGGTTTTAAGAAAAATTATTGCTTGGGTAAAAATCATTTAGTTTTAATAATTTTTTTTATATCTAAAACTTTCCTTATTATATTTTAGAAACACATTTATGAAAAAGTATTATATAAATGTTTAGATAAGTAATGGATGCCATCTTAAAAAACTTCTCATGGCGACCTAAAAAAAAATTCCCTTAAAGTTTTATTTTTCACTTTAAGCTTATTTTTCCTTGTTTCGTCAATATTAATAGTATTTATTACCACTAATAACCCTAAAAAATACCAGGCAAATAGGAATTATTTACGGTTATAAAGTGGTCAATATCGTAACATTATGAGTAACATTTACCATTAAGTAAAAATTCTGACGTTAAAATTACCGTTAAATTTTTCTTTAGGTGAAATACACTTACAAGTAATTTTCTTTCGTAAAAATTACGTCCCTCATAATACTTTAAAGTGTTGAAACTTAAGGGTTATTAAAATAGGTAAAAATAACATAAATAAAACTTATTAAATAACTTTTAAACAAATTTTTAAGGTTAATTTAACAAAATATTTACTTAAATTAAGTAATATTGCCTCAAAGCTCTACGCTTTTACTTAAAATGCTGCTTGGGTAGGATAGGACAGTGAGATCCAGTTACTCCCTGGTTTTGTCAAAAAAAATTCATAATTTTTTATTAAAAAACAGTAGCTCTAATGTAAAAATGATAGAGAAAAAACTTGTTTTGGCGTGTACTATCATCCCCCCAAAGGATGACAATTTATTAAGGGACACCCTGTATAGGTAATTTTAAAAATATCGAGTAATTGGTTGTCCCAGATAAATATCTACCTTACAAAATATATTTAATATACAATTTTGGTCCTGAAATATACGAGACAATATTTTCTTTTAAATTTGTTGTTGCAGTCTATAATATAATAATATTCATGAAAACTTTACAAAATCGAGTGAACAAAATTGATGAATTTTGATAGCTGAACCAGGCAAACCATCGTTTAACCTTACGTAAATCAGCAAAACCCTATTTATGGAGTACCTGTCGTAATTGCCCTATAAATTTACAGAAAATTGAGGAGGCACGAAAAGGTAAAATATTTGCTCCAAGATTGCTTGAAAAAATAATTAGGAAAAGCAATGTCGAGAAAAGTTATATTCTGTGTTGCACAGAAAACTTAATTATAATTTAAAAAGAATTTTAAAAATATTTACATATGGGTGATTCTACAAAAGTTGAACAACTTTTGACCTCATTTTGTTTATATAGTTTTCGGAGAAAATTAAACAGTATTTTGTTATAAGAACATAAATAATATAATAAATATACTGTTAAGTTAGTTTCTGAAATATCTGTTTTTTCTAAATTTGAATGCAAGGGAAGTGACGAGTATACCAGAGTACTAATTAAATACATAATTTATTGGAAAATATAAGGTTTATTGCAACTTATACATATTATACATTAAATATCTTATAATCAAATAATACCACACATCAGTGGCGGATGGTGCATTTTGGGTATACCGATATCTCAATTATTAGATATGGGACCCACACCAAATTTATATGAGTTTATAATGACATTAAATAAACAAGAATTTAAATTAAAGTTTGCGAAAAAAAGATAACCAAAACATCGAACATGGAACTGACGACACGGTACTGATGAATGGAATAAAAATTTGAAATTATAATTCGGAATTAAGTATTTTACTGATATTGTTTATTAGTGGATGCTACTTATCAATAAATCACATATAGCCTCATATAAATTACAATGAAATATATATACGTAAGAAAATAACTACTCACAACAGTACTGAAATTTTATAGTCTGTAGTGAAATTGAAAAATTTAAGATAAATTGAAAATATTTTAAAATAAAATCACTCAAATATTTGATTCAGGAGTTGTGACACGCCAAGGTACTGACGTTTTGAATTTTTATTATGTTTTTCCACAAACGTGCTTTTAAAAAAATACATTAAAATTGGGTAGACAAGTTAAAAAAACCTGGATCTTTTGTAATATATTAAAATATTTACAAAAAATATTAAAATACCTACTCTATTGACTGATGACATCAAGTTGTCCAACTTTTGTAGAATCACCCATATGTCTAATAAACATTAAACACACAAATTAAATTTTAACGTTGTTAATATTTGTTTTATTTTTTAATTGTAGGTACACATTTTTACGAAGGCGTAGAAGGGACACAGCACAAAAAAAATTATTAATTTTAAAATTTCAAGTTATAAGTCGAAATTTTAGGGTAAAATTTCGAATAAAATCTCGAAATTTTAAAATTTCGTGTTATAACTCCAAATTTTAGGTTAAAATTTCGACTTGTATCTCGAAATTTTAAAATTTCGAGTTTTAACTCGAAATTTTAGGGTAAAATTTCGTGTTATAAACTCGAAATTTTAGGTTAAAATTTCGACTTGTATCTCGAAATTTTAAAATTTCGTGTTATAAGTCGAAATTTTAGGGTAAATTTTCTAGTTATAACACGAAATTTTAAAATTTCGAGATTTAATTCGAAATTTTACACTAAAATTTCGACTTATAACTCGAAATTATTTTTTTTGTGTTGTGTCCCTTCTACGCCTTCGTACATTTTTACTGATGAATGCATAACAGTTTTTATTTTACAAATACCATTGTATTTAAAATACATCTGTATTGTAAAATAATTTTATATTTTGTTTATTGTTAATTGTTTACAAAAATTCTGTTATAATTAAAAGTTTTCGAATAAAAATATTTCAGCAATTTATTTAACTTTTTTTTTTTAATATGATATATACAGTGTGTATCAATATATAAATGGAGGCGTATTCCAAAAAACGCTTGGACAAGTCAATTGGTAATAGCAGTGGCCAATACCAACTTTTTTTATTTTAAATGCAACAACCTGTATATTATTCAATTCTACACATATTTTATGTACAAAGTCCTATACCATCTTCAACATTCCGGGGTTGAGTTTTTAATGATTTTAATGTTTCCAATTGAACTTGTTATAAATTAAAAAGTATACACAAAAGTGCTCTTTTACTTTTACCCTTACTTACTAAGAAGTCCCAGAAGCCAATTGAATGGGGTGTGAGGGTTAGGAGTATGAACACTCCCCTTCGCATTTTGAAGAACACACAAATAAATAACCATACCAATGCGGGACTCGAACCGACGACCACTCGGCTTGTGGTGGGCAAACTGTATTTGAAACTTGCGTAGTATTTCAAATATTGTTATACCCAAGAGTTTATAACTAATTACCTATCTGCCCTGTAATTTAATCCATTTCCCAGTAAACAACGTTAAACATTGTTTATGGCAAATGTTTAACAAGTCAATCCTATTTTACGTCGACGAACAAATTTCCAGGAAATTGAATTTCGAGCATACCTTGTAGTTATTGACATAATAATACCCCTTGATTACTATGATTTAATTAATTGTTATTAAATTATTAATAAGCTGTATTAACCTGAAAATCCATCAAAGGTTTTGAATGCCATGCTTAGGTTAATTTAAAGTTACTCGTTAGAGTACGTAAAGGAAATAAGCAGCTATTCAGTTATTTTAGTTATGTTTGTCTAAGTTTAGATTCGTATACTGTTCCGTAGTACATGTATTAATATTTATTCTTAGGTATCTCTCAAGGCAATTCCAAGGAATATAAACTTTGATATACCTAAACTGAGAGAAACTTGTTCTAAAATTTAAGGTCGTACTGCTTTCGAAAAACAAATTTAATAAAATAAAAAATTAATTATTGTGATTATTGTTTAGCAGGCCAAAAAACCTTAGTCACGGTGCTGTTCTGAGAGGTGATTTTTGGACTTTCTGTGAAACCAATTTTTTTTATATTCTTGTTAATTAGGTCATAACTAAAATTTTAAGCGCAAAATAAAAAAAATTTGACGGTTAATTTTGTTTTAATTGGATGTTTATTAAAAATATGTATGCACACTTTCAATTCTCCAATTAAAGCCTGAGTTATAGATTGCCTTCCTTCCTTCCTTCCTTCCTCCCGTAGAAGATGAACATTACGTAATTGTCACCATTAACATTTCCCGTGTAGGAATTTTTAATACTTTGTGATAATATTTTTCAATTATAGTAATAAAAAAATCAAAGAATAAAATATTTTCTTAACAAAATCATATTTTGAAGTTATTTTAATATTTTAAAGCATCAATAATTGTTAAGTTTAATTAAAATTAATAACGGGCAATGTTAATGGTGACAATTACGTCAAAAATGTTTATTTAAATCGTAGTGCCAGTTATAGATTCCCGTACCGTAAGGACGGCATTCCTTCCTCCCGTAGAAATTTTTAAGTTTTATCTTTCACCGTAAAGGTCTTTGACATGACCAATCTAAAATAGGATATTTAGATATTGTTTATGATCAATGTCTTTCATTTTTAGAAACGTTGATTTGTAAAACCCCGTAGTTTCCCGGTCTTGGTAAAGTGAGCGAGTCTTCCAACGTCTTGTTCGATGTTTTTTTTTATTATACTGCCCTACCATGGAGAAAGGCAGTAACTACAAATGCGTTTTCTTGTGCTATTATAAATCTATGGACATTTTGTATCTTAATTCAACAAAGAAATGCAGTAAACTATCTTTTAAGTTAAATAAATCAGTTAAATACCTACTGCTTTTTATAAAAATGTAGTTTATGCTAATTTCCCACAAATTTCTTCTTTAGCAGTTACTTCCTTTCTCCATAGTTGGGCAGTATACAACAAGCTGCCTGGGCAATTAAAATTGTGATCACTGCACTAATATGTAAATGATTATCTTTCATATTTACACACAAACGCAAAAACAAATGTCAAGCATTTTAGGTGTCATCGCGCATGGTTACGGAATTTTACACGGAAATCTATAAATTGACTTTTTACAAGACGCACAAATCGTACGGGCACGACTACGGGAGGAAGGAAGGAAGGCAATCTTTAATTCAGGCTTTAAACTTGCGATTTTATTTAAATATTATCATAACTTTTTAAATCAGATTAAAGATTAGTTAATTTCCTAAAAAAAGGTCTATACATTTTTTATATCTTTTACTGTTTTGTTGTAATACACGTTTAAAGTTTTAAGGTTAAATGTATAGTATACATTTATTAAACAATAATTCTAAGGGTGCCACATTTTATTTAGGGCCGATTTATTCATTTTTGATTTATTTGACGAATAATTTCTTTGAATACGATAAACTTTACTAAAGATGAATAAACCGGTTTCATGAATTTCTTCGTAACTTTTACTACAATATTTCATTTTTGTTTATAAAAAACACTTTAAAAAACTAAACAAAAATTATAGAATACGTATACTGAAAATGACAATTCAAACGTCAAATAACTTTTTAATAGACCTAAGTTTCATGGCAACCTTTAAGGATATATTAATTAAGGGAACATAAATGTATACGTCAAAGGTTAGATTAAAAGTTTGAACGTTTATTGCAACAAAACAGTAAAATATATAAAAAAAAATTGTAAAAACCTTTTTTTTTTAGTTATGCAAATATTAAATATTTAAATTAAATCGCTAGTTTTAATTGGATAATTGAAAGAGTGCATAATATTTTTAATAAACAGCCAATTAAAACAATTCAAACCGTCAAATTTTTTTTATTTTGCTCTTAAAATTTTAGTTATGACCTAATTAACAAGAATATAAAAAAAAAATTAGGTTTCACAGAAAGTCCAAAAATCACCTCTCAGAACAGCACCGTGCTTAGTGGCATCGAATGTACATTTTGGCTGTAAACTTGTGTAATTGGACACAAGGATAATGATTCGGTTTTCGCGTAAGTTGAATAGAGAGAACATCGCCTCGTTGTTAGAGACACATATATCTCGTTTATTAGCACCTTTGCTTTGCACTTTGTATAATGGCCGCTAATAGATCCATTATCTGTAGTTGTCAGCTGAGCCTCCCTGAGGCAAGCGGTTCTCTAATAATTGTCTAAATGATGCTATCCGCTCTTACAAAGTGAACTAACTCATGTTTGCAACATTCGACACTAAGTATGTTTTCTGGTAACTTTTTGTGGAATAAATATTAAGTTATGCCAATTGCATGAGTTGGTATTTTTGTGGTTTCGGTTCCAGGTCTTTAGTATTACCATTTTTATTTTTTTAGGTTGGAGTTTTCCCTGATAGCACACTTTATTCTAAGAATATTTTTAAACCTTCCAGTGAGAATAGTCTTAGGATCATGCTATATTTCTTTTAAAGAACATGCTTAAAAGACATATAGCATGATCCTTAGAATAGTCTTACTGGCCTATAGGTACACTGAAAGAAATTTGTTGCTAAAAGTAAATACAAATTTATACTAAAAATTTTATACTAGTGCTTTACACATTTATACTACTGTTTATTATGAATGTATGTTAAATTTTGTAATACATTTATTGTAAAGAAGATATGTTAGATCTAAATAAAAATAAACTTACCCTTACTATAAAATGTAAACTATAAGTGAATTACAGCAAAAAAATATTGCTAGGGCAGCAATAGGCTGCTAACCAAACGAATATATTTGTTTTAGCAATATTGCACATATGTATGTGGTAGTCCATATATGAAACATAAAATATATTTGCCCTAATTATTTTTTTATTTAACTTTAGTATATATTTCTTTCAGTGTAGGTTCTTAGAAGGTGCAAAGTTTTAGTGGTAAAATTAGTCTACTCTAAACATATGCTTAGAATGTTAAGAAAGTAATTGCTATAAAAAGTTCATTTAGGAATATTCCTGTTAAGCATATTTAGTTCAGTTACCTATATAAAAGTAAAATATACCATAAACCACGTATAAAGGTACTCAATTAGTAATTAGTATTAAATACTAAGTAAAAAACACAATCCAAAATATTTTTTATAGTTATTTGTCAAATTAAAATAATATTCGATAACAAAAATACTTTTACTATAGGTATTTTATTTTATGTTAAAAATAAATATTTATTAATATGTATACCGATTTTTACTTATGAATTAACATTTTTATGTATAATAATCCTAACTGTCTTCAACTTCAATCTAATCTGACTTATTTCACAAAATTTTTCAATTTTAATTTTTATGAAATAATGTCATACAACTTATGGTTTAGGGGTGAAATTGTTTATTTAATATTTTTAAATAAGTATAGTAAATATATATATATATATATATATATATATATATAAGGGGACGACAAATACATTTCACTGTCATATTATGACATGAATGTAGAATACAACATATTAGAACGTGGATATCTGACATATTTGGAAATATTCTCAAAAGCTTCCTAGAAGCTCCATAAGAAACCTTCCAAGAACATTCCAAACACGTATTCTTAAAATGCCCTTAGGATGCTGTTTAGGAATGTTTTAAAAAGCTTTTATAAATCTAATTGCATCATTAAAAGGGTATCTATTGAATGTTTTAAAAGTCCCTAAGAACATTCTTAGCAATAAGGAAGGTTCTAAGAATATTCCATTATTCCGGGTCATATCTTCTTAAAAGATTCTTCAAATCAAATTTTGCTATCAGGGTTTCTGCCCTAACATACAGTTTATCCAATGAAGGTTTGGTTTTGATTCTAGGACCTTTGGATTGGCCAAAAATTTGTCCACTGAGCTAGCATAGTGGGTAAAAGAAATATTTGACCCCGACGTGAAATATTATTATCATTGTTAATATTACTGTTATTATATATTTTGTGTACTAAATTAGAAGACATTCACCATAGAAATTTTGAGAATTTTGGAATATAAATAATGCATTTAATTAAATTCTAACGTGTATGGTGCCAAATATGTAATATTTTTGTGCATTTGGTCTACATATCTGGTTTTCAATAACCAAAAATATCATCTAATTTTGTAATTTTAGGGTTAGGAAAATCTATTTTGAATATGGTTTAAATAAAATTGAAGTTTTTTTACTTCTAACGACAAAATGTCATACCTTCTTTAAGTGTAAGTTAAACTGTTAATTGTGTTTATACCCATGTTTTTTAAAATTCAATGAATTTGATCTACATCGAAAAATCATTACAACTTTTAAAATTTTAATAAATCACATGTATTAAATATTTTTACAATGCAGGTATCTCTAAAAATTATTTATGTTTACTTTCAATCTAATTAAATTATGCATAAGTTTTATCGTTAAAATTATGATTATGAATTTATACCATATTCAACAATTGTTTAGTATATGTACCTACTTTCTAAAAAGGAATAAGCAAAAAATGACTAATTTAATAATTATTAATACTATATTTAAAATTGTCCCCTAAATCCGAAAATACCTTCAAAAATTATGAAAGTGGAGCAGTTTTTAAGATATTGTCAATTCCATATTATATGGAAAATTTACTATATCTCAAAAACTGTTCTACTTTTTTAACTTTTGACGAAATTTTCGGATTCAGGGGACAATTTTATATAAGGATTGGGCTGTTTTGGGATACCATGGTATGCCATGGTTAACCATAGTACAAGTGAAAAAGCAGCAACTAATAACTATTAAATTTTTAACTAATTCATTTAGAGAGTATATTATTATGACCACATCAATAGTACAAATAATCCAAAATAATGATTAATTTTGGTCAAATAGATTTTTCTAACCTTAAAATTACAAAATTAGATGTAATATATTAACCTATCTTTGATAAAGATATTCCATAATAGAAAAGCTAGATTTTTTTAAATAAATGCCGTGTTGTTAAACCTTCTTTATGGAGAAAACCAGATATGTAAACCAAATGCACAAAAATGTTACTTATTTGGCACCATCCACTTTAGAATTTCAGACTACAAGATTAGATTGTTAGGCAGCATTAAAGCTAAATAAAATCTTTATTTACCCCCATCTTTAAAAGTTTCAATTCATGACACTTATGCACATTTACAAGTTGTGACTTTATCGCTTTTTAGAAACAGGTCTTAATATGTCGCTCTACAAATATTTAATTAAAATCATTTTTGGATAATAATAAGTATTTGTCGTAGAAAAAGTATAGTGCAACTCGTTTAATAAATTTTCTATACACTCATTTAATTAAACACTCGCCCAAGCTCATTCCCAATTAAAAATCGCAACTAAAATTGCCTTTAACAAACTTGATACATAATAAGTAGATGTAATTTTATTTATTTCATGTTTTCCGGAAAAAAAATTCGATCACGTAGTTCATTTCACCGTACAGTCAAGCAGTTTACTATAAACGGGTGTGTTCAACCGAAAAAGAGTTCGTCGAGCAATGCATTGAAGTCGAAGGCCACCATTTTGAGCACCTTTGAAAATTTAATAAATACATTAATATATTTAAAAAATAAAAACAAGTATTTTATTCAAAAATTATTGGAGAATCGAATACATAATAGTGTACTGTATGTAAGTTAATCCCTTTATTTATAAAATTTAAAAAAATTTAATTAAAGCCAGAGGTATTTGTAATATGGTTGCAATTAGGGCATAAACATCTACTAAATACTATTTTCAATAGTAAAATTAATTAAAACAACTAAAATATAAGTATTTAAATAACAAAAATCTTACATTATCAAAAATAAACCAACTAGGTCTGGTTAAATAAACTTAATTATGTCATACATTATTTATAACCTGAAGCCGGCCATTTAATAAATGTATTTAATTAAAAGACGTCTCAAAGAAACACGTTTTGCTTTACTTTAAGATTTAATTTTATTAGACCATAGGTTTTTTTAATAAAATTAAATTAAAAGACTTCCAAGGCCTTACAAGTTGTATCTAAATAAATTAAGATTAAAATCTCAAAAATTTTGCAGTAACTTAATTAATTATAATTTTAATTCAGTTCACGTTTTTACTTATAATGGCCATTCTAAATATCAAGCACATTTTATTGCGATATCTTGAAAACAATTAAGAACAAATGTTCAGATTTTAATGGGGAACTTCAGTAAATTTTGTCTCTCTGTATTTAATTCTTATAATTATGTTTTGCGTAGCAAAAATAATTTTACCTAATTTGTTCTTTACTGACTCGGAATTGCAGACATTTTATAATTAAAAACAATGGCCATAAAAAATTTTTTAGTCTAGGTTGGTAACAATTTAAAATTTTAGAATTTTAATGTAAATAGTAAAAGATATTTTAGTTTCCAAAGCAAACTAAAACTGTACTTTACTAAAAATATCTCCATAAAAAACAATTAACCAATCAGAGCACAGCATTCTATAGAATGTATATATAGCAAAGTAAAGTTGAATAAACTTGCTTTATTTTCTAATTCTCTTAATGTTATTTGTCTAGTCTTGTATACTTTACACTTTAGTTAAATTACACTATATTCTTTACGAGTTAAAACGATTTTAGTTGAATTATTTCGTTTCTTAGTTAAAACAGACTGTCTTGAGAAGAAAATCTAAATATAAGCCAGTTAGAGACACTGACAAATTTGCATTTATCTAACAACAAAAGATCCCACGGACTTAGCGCTCCAAATGTTGCCAAATTTATTCCAAAACCAAACTAAAATTCTTAAATTTAATATTGTAATTTATTCTGTTTCAAAGCCGAACAAATCCATATTTTTTGGCCCTACTACTTAATAAGACTGCAATTTCTCAATTACCATTACTTTATGAATTATTCGAACACCTTTAGGTTTAAAATAACTAAAAAGCCGCTAGATATTTTTCTTACTTAAGTATCGAAAAGTTCGGAGTAGTTTTGAAAA
The DNA here is from genome assembly GCA_921294245.1 of Brassicogethes aeneus. NCBI lineage: Eukaryota > Metazoa > Arthropoda > Insecta > Coleoptera > Nitidulidae > Brassicogethes > Brassicogethes aeneus. The sequence continues at coordinate 5,005,679 of OV121135.1, read as the reverse complement.
GCAAGAAACTTCAACGGTAAATGCAGTTTTCAGGTCTTATTTTTAGGTGATTTACAACATTTTTGCAAGTTTATGGCGGTTAAAAGTATTGCAAAGAAAAATTATCACGTTGTAAGTTTTTGAGAGAAATTTATGATGGAAATTTTTAATAAAATTTCAGATGCAAGTAAATTTAGAAAAAAGTTTGCTTTGTTATTATTTTTTTAATTTTGTTGTTTTATTTTCAAGGTTGTAAAAACAACTTTTAAAAGTTTTTTTAATTTTGCCTTATCAGGTAAAAAAGTGATCTTAAAACAAAGTTTAGATATTTAAATTTAAAGCATATTTATAATTTACCACTCTTTCAAATAAATTAAACAATGTGCTAAACCATCCTTATGGATACATAACCCTCTATGTATCATTTTATTTATTATTTTTTTTTTTTTATTATTTTTAATGTGCTTTCAACAGGCACCAGGCCCAATTACAGAAGAACACATTGATAAACACAAATAAACAGTCATACCCCTGGTGGGATTCGAACCCACGACCTCTCGGCTTGTAGTCCGCAGTGCTAACTACTACACCACCGAGGGCGGTCATATATTTATTAAAATAAAACTATTATTTGCCTCTAGATTTCGTTTCACGACATTAATTCGTTAAAAGTGATAAAATCCACAAAAAAAGTTTTTTTCATATACCGGGTGTATCTGAAAATAGGCGCACTCCTGTAACTTTTTTATTTATAAAGATAGACACATTTTGCATGGTTAATTATGATATAAAATGCCAATTATAAGAGTACAAAATGAATTTTTTGAACTTCCGGTTTCGCTGGAAATGATACCAACTTTCGATTTTTAAATGGAATGCCCTATATATTTTTACATATTTGGAATCCTGAGGTAACTCTGAGTCAGAGCATTCTCAAATTGACCTTTAGACGTTTCGTCATCAGAAAATGTATCATCATGAAGATCAATCTAGAGTGCTTTGAACTATTTTATTTTCTTCTAATGGATTCACACAATGCCTGAAAAATGGAACTTGCCTTAGAAAGTTGTTATTCGGCCATCCCCAGCAGTCTAAACTTGTCAAGATTGATATTAATGATGATACATTTTCTGATGACGAAACATCGAAAGGTCAATTTGAGGATACTGTCCGACAGAATTTTCTCAGAATTCTAATTATGTAAAAATATATAGGGCGTTCCATTTAAAACTCGAAAGTTGATATCATTTCCCAAGTGGCATTTTATATTCTAATTAACTATGCAAAATTTTATTGTGTTTATCTTTATAAATAAAAAAGTTACAGGGGTGCGCCTATTCTCAGATACACCCGGTATATAATTGTAATATAAAGTACCAATTGATTAGTGATTTATATTGGTTTAGGTACATTAAGTCATTACACATTACAAGTTCATTAAATGTGTTATATAACGCAACTTTTATATTTATAACTCCTTATAATATAATATGTATAAAATTTAATAAACGCCATTTTAGTTACGAGTATAGCGACATATATGCAAAAATAAAGTAAACTTTTTTATGCAAATCGAAATTCATTCCTTGAAAATGGACTAACAACAGTTTAAATCCAATATAGAAGCAGTTTTTCACCCTGAAAGTAAAGAGAATGTTTAATGCTTTTTCAGTTATATCTAGTTTATTGCCGGCCACAATCTTATGTCAAAATGTCAGTACAAACTTTTTAAATATTGGCGTACTTTTAAATGTTTGTATTGAGATAATACAATAATTTTTACATTTACAATTATTTCACAGGACGGTTACTTTATTTTAACGATTGTATGACATTTGACAACTGTCAACTAACTTAAAGCTAACTTCAGCCCGTGACTAAAGCCATAGCTTGTATTTAAAGATCACTTATTGTCATGGAAACATGTACGATAATTAAATTTAAAACATTTAAAAAACTACACTAAAATACATTAATTAATGATTGGTACTTTAAAGCAATGTTTTCTTTTAATTGTCACTTGACAAGTATTCTTGTAATATTATTTGGAACGCGCCCTAAATTTGTATTATGAAATATTTTTTTCTAAAAGGACTAAATATGTTTGTAAATGCACCAATTGATTGCAATTTTGCGAAATTGTGCCAGTTATATAACCTCTAGGTATTTAATGTAATGATGTAAATAAACATAAATAAATGTAACCTACTGACCTAGTTAAGAATTAAACATATTTTGTATTATTTAATATTACAAAACATAATTGTCAAATAAATTTTAAATAAAATAAGTTAATTACCATCTTTGTTACAATTTTAAACCATTTTTTGAACTTTTATCAAGTGAAATGAGAATCCTTTTGCACTTCACATTATATGAGACAAAATTTAACCATTTAAAACAAAACAAGTATGAAAATAAACATTCGGCGCACATGTTTCAGGAAAGCTAAAATTAAATTTTACCTAAACGGGAATTAACTTTGAAAAGTGTGTCATTACGGATGAGTTTCAGCGGACTTTACATCCGAATAAATTCAAGTAACACAAATGCACTTCGAATAATTAAACGGAGTTTTAATTCCTTTGCTCGTTATTTCAAAAGAGAGATGTAAGCAATTCCAGTTGCATCATTAATTATGTCAAATATTTCCTAAGTCTTCTTAAAATTTATTTATGGATGCTTTAAGATTCCCGAATCTAAATCATATTTAAAAGTTTAGTTGATGCTTTATTGTTGAAATGAGTTACTTTAATGTAAATAAAAGTAATAATTTACTATAAATTTAAGACTATAATCCAGTCCAGGTTTTTGTTTGAATTTTGAGTTTATTTTGTCTGAGTTGTCTACACAAAGGCCTACACTTTTATAAAAATCAGATTTGTTAACATGACTTTGTAGTTTGTTAATTTTATTTTGTAATAAATAGGAAATACATCAGTTAGTATTAAATTATTACTGATAATTATATTGTAACAAATTTTTTTATAATTTAATGATTTCAGAATAGTGTTATTTATTAGTGTGTATCTTATTTTTGTGTTTATGGGTCGTTTTCAAAAAACACCCGCCTTCCGCTGTCCGTAAGTTTGAATTTCAATTACTTTGTTAAAAATTATCGGATCTTATTGATTTAAACACCAAGTGAAAGCCTAACAGGCCCTTAGTAAACTCTTTCAGAAAATTTTTGTTTAGTAATTTCAGAATAATTTTTTTTTAATTTTGAAACTTGTGAAAAACACCTTTTCGCATGTCCCATTAGCGTTTTATAAAACTTACATGCATGTTTTTTTTTAATATTAAATAACCAGAACTTTGTGTTGCTTTATAGCAATCCCGAACATCCTTAGTTAATGCAGTAAACAATTTATATATAAAATAATTAATTTTAATCTACTTTATTTAAATTTGACTCATGTCCCAGACATTTTTTCTGTTGCGTTACGTCCGTCGCGTTACCGATAGAATATTAAAAAACATATATATGGTAACTTTTTTGGTACTCACGTGATCAACAAATAATGTTCGGACGTACACATTACCCAGCTGAATTTATTTATTCAATTAGGAAGAAGATATCGGTTGAAACAGGTGCGGGTAACGCGAATGTAATAATTGTTTGTCCGCTAAGTTACTCAAAAAAATAATAAAAATAAGGTAATAAAAAATACTATTTTTCATGTTTAAGTTTATTTTAGGGCACTAAAGCTCATTGAGAGTAATTATTGACTGTAATGTCTTATTATACCTTATGGTAACGCAATGGAATTTAGGGTAACGTAATGGAATTTTTCGACAACAAAGTGAATATTTACCGTCGCTTTTTTTAAAAGTAGTTAATGATAAACCAATTTAAAAATATTTGTGATTACAACTCATGATATAGATTACATCCAAGGGAAAATTCCACGCAATATACAAGTACTAAAAGGGCTCTTCAACAGCTTATAGTCAAAGAAAAAGGGTGTCTACAAGTTAGAAATCTAAGTTGTTATTCTGCTAGTGAGCACCACTATAAGGGATTTTGTTTATGCGTTACTCTAAAATTGTACCACCCTTTATAGTTTCTTTTTTACGTTATCTAATTAAGTCCTTTGTGTACCCCAGTCCGTTGTGATACCAATTTCTATTTCATTACTTTTTTGTTAAAAAAAAATACTTAAAATGATTTTTTTACACTATCACTTGGTAATACGTGTTTATAAATTAAAGATTAACTCACTAATTCAGTGACTAAAAGAAAATATTAATGGTATTGTTTTTTTAACAAAGAATCGGAATGGTTTCTTTTAAAAAGTAACTTAACGAACATACATATTTAAAAAATGCATACAATTTTTAATAAAAAAAATAAAAAATTGGAGTCAAAAGTTTGTGAACTAAGTAAATTTTATTTCAAATTATTTTTATAACAACTTTTTTTATTGAATTGGATTTCAAATTGGTAACACAGTGGAGATATATAAAGCTAGCTAAACACATTTTTCTGAAAAAAACGTAAAAAAAATTAAAAACTGCACTGCCTGTCTTAAATGTAAGTAAACAAAACTCTAAACATTTATAAAAATCCAACCAAAAGTCAATTTTCCTTTTCCTGAAAGCGGGTGTTTCTTGAAAATGACCCTTATTTATGTAATAATTTTTATAAGGAAACATTTTAATAAAGCAACATTTTTATAAAAATTCTTTTTAATTACCAACAAATCCTTTTGTTACTGGGTCTACAAAAAGGTTAGTTGAATTATTGATACAGGATTTTGTTTATTAAATCCACAAAATGTTTGTTATAATAACAAACCACTTATTAGTAACATAAAGTTATGTGGACCTGTATTAACATAAAATCTTGTTCATATTTTATTAAAATTAACAAATATTTTTTCACTCTGTAAATAGTTATTGTATTAAAACAATTATACTGCCCTACTATGGAGAAAGGCGTAACTGCAAAAAAATGCAAAATGCGTTTTCTTAAGCTATGGTAAAGCTATGGACATTTTGTAACCGAATTCAACACAGAAATGCAGTCAAAAATCTTATAAGTTAAAAAAATCAATTAAATACCTACTGCTAAAAAATGCAGTTTATGATAATTTTCCACAAATTTCTTGTTTAGCAGTTACTGCCTTTCTCCATAGTAGAACAGTATAACGGTTCCTGTCTGGTTCCGTTTCCCAGAAAAACTAATTTTTTTTGTAAATTTTTTTAAATTTTATTATATTAATTTGCCCCTTCTTTTCTTTTTAAATCAGGTTCTTCAATTTTGGACTCTTTAATCTCTTTTTCTTTACTTTTATTCCCGATCGGCTGGCTCCCTTTTATCTTTTTCTTCTGATCTTGAGATTGAAAAAGTGTAAAATACATAATTAAAATAAGTTATATAAAATAAATAAAATTAACTTTCAGCTTTATTTCTTCTTTTTCTCCAAAAGTAAAAATTTGAGACCAGAAAACAGCCTTTCAACGCCTACTTGCATTGTGTACATTGAATAATAATACTTCTTCATTCAACGGTATACATAATACTAGGCAACACTGTACATATTAAATCTTCACTACAAATGTAGCTACCACCCATGCTAGTCTTTTGAATAAATTTACTTTAACCTACTCTGGTATTATAATGTATATTTACTTCATGGCGCAGTCGGTAGGATATTTTGTAGTGGGGGCTTATTAATTACGGTGTTGCCTGGTATTATCTATATATATATATGACATCTTTTTTTTGCCAATAAGGCTATTTTAATTTATATTTACAATAATTATTTATACAACATTTACAATTGTTATTAACACAGCGGGAACCCCTAACAATACTTGTGCTAGAGTTTATAATTTATAGATTTTTTTACAAATTGTACTAAAAATTACCCTAGTGGACATTTCTGTTCAGAGATTTTCAATTTACTTCTCAAGTCTTCTCTCTTAACTAATATTAGGTTTAAGCCAACAAATAGACAGTCTAAAGATGGCAGAGATAAAGAGAGAGGAGATAAAAGGTATTTGCCGCATACGTCCTGTGCCTGTGCTCTGCGTGCCTTGACTTTTTAGCACACCACGTAAATATGGACCTTCTCTTTTATTTGTGTGTTTGTTGGTGAAAAATGCCGAGCATTTTTCATTAGAAATTTTATCGCTTAATCCCGGAGCATTCGCCATTTTTGCAAGTCAGTAATATACGAGTACACGGAGAGAACTGTTGAGAAATGGTTAATAATAATCCAGTTAATTGTGGACAGCTTTGATATTTGGAATTTAAGCATCTGTGTGATGTTTATCAACTATTTTTTGATTCAACAGGAACGGTGGATTTGATATCCCATTAAACATTTTTGTTTGCATAAATATTATATTACTTAAATTATAAAACCTAAATTTCTTAATTTCGTTACAGAAATATTTATATAGCTCTTATATACCCCTTAGGGGCCTATTTGGAAAGTTTATGAAGGTTATTGTTACTTATGTTTAGTAACACTATATACCCCAACGCACTAGATAATCTGAAAACCATATTTCTTAAATATAAAACCAAACTAACAAAATGCCTTAAAAACAAGCACCTGCAAATAACTTGACGATACAAAATCCCCCAATAAACAGGGCTAAAGTTAACTGGTAAACATCACGTAAAATTTATTAAAACCCTTTATGTAAAATCGTTACTGTGTAGCCTTTAAAATTAACAATGCAGTTAACTAATTAAAAACACTGTATAGGAAGCAATTAAATGGGGGACTGTTGTCTTAAAAGTGTATACGTTTAAAACAGGTTTTAAGTAGGTACTTAAATTTTCAAAAAGACATAATAACGTTGCTTAATAGCTAGAAAGGGTTTTAAGTTTCTAAATTTATCGTGTCGCAAGGCACTTTGTAATACTTTTTGGTAGGGTTTCAATATTTAATTAGTATTCTTAAAAAACAAAATTTTTTTATTAAAAGTAAGCTTTCGTTTTACAGCGTGTGGAAATCAAATAGACAAACACAAAACAAATTTTTCAAGTTACTTTTTCTTATTAACACTTAAAAATAAGAAGTAAGAAACAGCCTTTCAAAGTTTAATTACATTTTGATGCCTCTAGAAATAAGGATTATCAATCTTAAAAGTTGCAATTTATTCCACAGAAAATTGAATACATTTGTACAGGAATTTCCCAACTTGGTTGTCTTGTTATTTTCTATGACAGTTTTAAACAACATGCAATTTTTATCCGGGAACTTGTTAGCCGGAGTAAATTAAATTGAAGACGTGCCAAAAGTAAAAGTCAGACAGGAAAATATCTAAGAGTCTCAAGAAATATTTTAAATATTTTATTAATATAATTATTTTTTGGTAATTTTTGAAGGCCCACAAAATTATTAGTATTTAAATTTATATATAACCGATAATATTAATCAAAAATAACTAATTATAGTCATAGCGAAAAAGCAGTCACTAATAATTAGTCAAATTCTACCGAATGAAATAGTCAAATTAGTAGATTTAAATTTAAAAAAAAATTGACCCAGCCGGGGATTGAACTCAGGTCTGTCACTTGTCAAGCTGTTGTCATAACCAATGTGGCTATCAGTAATTCTTATAAAAATCAATTTTATTTGCTAATATATATTGTTAATAATATTTTAAAGTTGAATATATTATTTGTGTTGCTGTTTTGAGCTAAACTTTTTTCATCTTTGTTTGTTTTTATGGGCTATTTAACCATGGAGCCTATATGCATTTAATTCATTTATTTAAATTAAATTTGTATTATGAACTAAAGTCTATTCAAATCCAAGCTGGACTAAATGTAAACACAATCCTCCGAATCGACCAATAAGAGCTCACAATCCGAGTCACACCATCAGAATCGACCAATAGAAACGAGTTATCACGCGTCTGGGCGTTTTTGTTTATTCCAGCTTGGATTTGAATAGACTCTAGTTAAAGTTACTCTGTACTCTCTAAAAGTGAAACAGTGAAATTTTCACTATTTCCGTCAGTGAGTTCTTATTCACTGTAAAATTAGTGTTTTTCAATATAAATTAGTGAAATTTTAACTTCTTCAAATTAGTGTTTTTTATTATCACTACTTTTCCGGAACTCTTGACATAAAATAGTGAAATTTTAACTTTTTTGAACTAAACCTATTTCACTAATTTGTAAAGTGTAATTTCCACTAAATAAATTAGTGCAAAGAAATCGCTACATGAAAAAGTGATATTCACTAATTGCTAGTGGTATACTTATCACTGCGGCAAATAGTTAATATGCACTGTCAATCAGTGAAAATCCACTGTTTCATTTTTAGAGAGTATAATATTTAAATTAGTTATTTATTATTATTATTAAAATATATAATGACGTATCAAATTTTTTTAAAGACTGTAAATATTTTACACTGGCAACATTGCTTTTAATCTTTTTTGTCAGCCATTTTAAGTCGGCCATCTTATTTTTTCACTGAGAAAACCTACAAGCAGTAATTTTTGTTAGTTATTGTGAATTTTCGAATTCAGTCGGCCATTTTGAGTCAGCCATTATGTTTTTGTAAGTATTGACATAAAATTCCGATCCCTTGACCCCATAAAACTAAAACTACAGATTTTTAAGAATTTTGGTCACGTTTTCACTTTTGGCCAGTTTTTGACGTGTGGGATCACTGTGCAATCGTGTTTTTGTCATTATTTCTAAAAAATAAACAAGAACGTTAAATATAAATTGACGTTATCCATCAAGGACTTCTAAAACCTCATTTTCAATAGAAAACCTCTTCCTAAATGTATAATGTCAATAACATAATCCAGCATCAATTGAAAAGACATAATGATCAAGAAGTCTGTCTGTATACCATGATATCTATCGACCGATTTTCGAGAATAAAAAGACGCAAAAGCTGCACTTAAGTGCACTCTTAGTGGACCTTATAACATCTGAAAGCCAGTAAACGAACATTTTTATTTGGAAAACTTTTAATTAAAATGAACTTGAAGATTATTTGGCATTAAGAGATGGAAACTTTAGCAGAATAATTAATTTTTAGAGAATTAGAAGCTGGAAGCAATATTTAATTAAAATGTCACTTTTTTTAGTTTTTAATAGTATTTCCTACAACATTCTTTACAAACGGCATTTTAGTCATGTTTTAATTAGACACGAGCGAAGCTTGCGAGAAAGTGTTTAATTAAAAGGAGTGTCAACAAAAGCAAGTTGCATACTATTCTTTATCTACGACGAATTCAAAGAAGACTATCCATTAATTATAATACACTAGTATAGAATGAGTAACAATTTAGTATAATTATATTTACGTTATTTTAATTAATTTAAACCTATAGTAAATGCCTTGTTAAATTAAATGAACAATATACCAAAGTGTTAACCAAAGTATATTATCATACAAAAAATATCCTGACACATCAGTATGTTATTACTACAATGTTAAATTTTTTTGTAAAATTACTACAAGCAGTTGCAAAGTACTGAACAGGTTCCAATTTTACAATGTTTTTGTTTTTGTCAGATTATCCGGATTACTAACCAAAATTTACTATTTGAATAACAAGTGTTTGGAAATATACAAATCATTATTTATTTTAACAACCTGTTTGCATTTTTACTATATATCATTTTAATCATGTACACTGTTAAAATGTTTTGTAAAATTACAATTCTTTTGCAAAATAAAGGATGAGTAAAATTACAAATCAGTGAATATAATACAATTTCAGTAATCTTCCAAGACATGTTGGGAAATCTACAAAGTTCTTATTTTACAATCTATGTGTATAAATCCTACATGCATAGTAATTTTACTAAACAGTCTGACAGTTTCTAATAAAAATCTCAGATGTACACACGTTGTTTGTAATTTGATTTGCTATAATGATATGTAAAATGCATAGTATGTACCTATTGCGGCAATAACGTGATTTTCTTACATCTCGCCTCGGTTGACTTAGGTGGACAGTATATAAGCTCAGGTGTTTTTGTTTTTGGTGTGTTCCAATACACCAAATTGCCCGATATTGATAAGACACAAAATAGCTGTCTGTCGGTATTTAAAATTGGTGGAACGCACTTAAAACAACTCTGGTGAATCTGTGTCGTACCTAGGCTGGTTATGGCCTTAAGTACTTCAACAAGGTTCCTCTCCGGTTGACTCTCCACATATAGAGGAATACCTACCTCGGGTTGCTTTTATTCAGTGGAGAAAGTAGGGTTTATAAGAATCAATTAGGGTTGGTTTTCGGGCTCACAATTGATAACACCATTTGGAGTTGAGCCACCAGACGACTGATTGTCCATTGAAAAATGCAGCGGTTTTATAGACGAAATTCTGATGACAGACTTGATGAAAAACAATTGGGGCCGCGTGCAATAAATCCTTCACACGGGCCGTGTGCAACAATTGTTGACAACATATGCGGTTGACAGCTGTCCAAGCGCCATCTGTTAGAGTTTCGTCAAACTGCAGGTTTCTGGTAGTCCAACTCTTTCCTTGACGTCGGGTAGTTAGGAAATCGTCTCATAGATGTCGTAATGTGTATCGTTAGTAATGATTCATTACAAATCAATTTTTTTAAATCCTCAGAGTCAAGAAAGTTTCTTGAAGAAAGTAAAAAAATTGCAGTTTTTTTTCATAGTATAACAACAATATCATTATTCGTAAATTACTCAATATTTTTAGTGTAATTTGTTGTACAAAATAACAATATTTGTATTGTAATATTGCAAAACGAATTTTCTTCAGTTCAGTAAAACATGAAAATGAATTGTATAGTATAATTACAATACACCATTTTAAAATTACTAAACACATTATTATTTTTTTTTAGCAAAATTGCAATACCTGTATAGTAATGTTACTGAACAAAATTTTAATAAATGCTTAGTGAATTTCAACAAACGTTTTGTAATTTTCCAAAATTAAGTTGTAATGAATCGTGTAGTGAATTTCCAAAACTGATTTTTATTGTTACTATATGCGTAAAAACTTTCTAAACATGTTTAGTAAAATTACAATAGAAATTTTGAATACTATGGTATTGGTTATTTAGCTACATTATAATAACATAACTATAGTTTTATTGCATTGAATTCCTAAAACGTAATCGATTCCTAGGAAATCTTAGGTATAGGACCTCTTCTCTTGCACTTCGTTTATCATGCCCTAATGCATGAATGATCAAAGCAAACTGTCTGCTCTAAATCCTTTGAAAATTGGCATTGACATTCCAGAAATAACTTGTTACTACTACCTACTGGGAATTTTAAATACAAATGTTTGGACGTTATTACGATAATTTTTATAAATTCAAGTATTGATTCTTTAAAAATTAATAGTTTATTTATAACTTTTTTAATGTAAAATGTAAGTGGTAAGTTTATTCTTTTTACACTGTTATAAAAATCAGATTTGTTAACATGAGTTTGTAGTATGTTAATTTTATATTGTAAAATTTTAACATATTTTTTTGTAGAAAACAAGGGTTTGTAATTATTTTAACAAAGGAAAATAGTTTACCGAAAGTTTTATAAAGGTAATATGCATTTTGTAAGCATTTTGTTAATTTTATAGGTTACAAATTATTTCGTTAAAAAAGTACGGGATTTCAGGCAGTCAATCAAAACATTTCTCATTTAGAATACGCATTAACAAGTTTAACTAACTGTATGGTTCGGAACACAAACGAAATTATAATTCCTCTTCCTTATATAGGTTTTGGAATCATTTACTGCGGTGAGACGAAAGTAAGTGGTGCCATCTACCGTCTTTTGACATGTTCTTTATGTTATATGTTTAAGACGGTAGATGGCACCACTGACTTTCGCCTCACCGCAGTAAATGACTTCAAAACCTTTATAAGGACGAGAAATCATAATTTCGTTTGTGGTCTGCTGCAGTACTAATGTTCCAATAGAGGAAACAGCTTTTTATCGATGCTGGTGAGGAACAAAGATAATATAATACACCCCATAGATTGGAAACTGCACTAGCGCTAGCGGCAAAAGGCTAAAGTAAATTGACGCCATCTAGGTCTACAATACCTAAGCAAAGCTAAAAATTGAAGTAGATTTCTGTAACATATATTGGCGCCATATTTGAATGTTGATGCTTCGTAGGGTGCCTTTATATATTGTATTTACTGCTGTATTTTAAATAAAACAAGTATGAATATAAGATTTATTTATTTCAGTAATAATATAATATAAAATAAAATACATACATATATATGTATGTACATATTAATTACATAATCGGTATACATGAATTTTTGTTTGGGGGGTGCAAACCTAAAAAATATTAGTCTTAATTCTTCAATAATAAGGGAATATTGTAAAATTTGGTAATTTAGTCCAGGCTCCTTATACGATTTTAAACTTAACATATAGGAATTTGTACAAGGCTTTTGTGTGTGGACTTTTGGCAAGTTCTAACCAACCGTGAAAAATGCATTTTGCCAACACTTGGTTTTGGAACAACCATAAGTAGCCTGTACTAAATTACCATTAAACAAGCAATCCTAAATAATTCATAATTTACAAACAGTATTTTTACGCTAGAGCGATACTGCCGTGCTAAGCCAAAAAGACGCCTCCACATTTTTACTTTATAAATTATAGCGGTTTTTGTTTTTTTCATAAGATACGTTCAATATAATTAGCAATTTTTAAGAGCCATATAGTACTGTATAGTTAAAATGCATCTTTTTTGTTAATAATAATAATGAGATGAGTCTTTTTGGCTTAGGACGGCAGGATAGTCAATACTTACAAATTGGTTACATTTCCGCACCCAACAACAACATATTTCTCGTTCACGTTTTATCACTTTTAAGTTGCAAAAATGTATTTAATAATTCAATAATTATGATCTACATCAATAATTATGATTGACATTGACATTTGCAAATAGTGATTGTAAAGATGTCTGCAATTTACAAATAGATATAGTTTAGGTATTGTAGCTCTAGATAGCAGTGGTGGGAGAGTTTCCAATCTATGGGGGTGTTGTACTGAAAAATTATATTGTACCAAATATCTTTATAATTTGATGATTTCAGAATTATGTTATTTAATTGTGTGTATGTTTTTTTTGAGTTTATTTATGTATTTGTTAATTTTTTTGTTTAGGAAATTGGCTAAAAAAGCAACATTTCTTATCAAAATTCTTTTCAATTAACTTCCGAGAGTTACAAAAAATACTTTTGTTACTGGGTCAACAAAAATGTTGTAAAAATACAAAATTACAAGAATTATGGTTAAAATATTGACATAGGATTTTGTTATTAAATCTACAAAATGTACAGTTGATTGTAAACTTAACATAAAGTTATGTAAACCTGGATTAACATAAAAACTAGTTAACATTTTGTTAAAATTAACAAATATTTTTTTACTGTATACAAAAGGTAAAAACACAGATGTCTCACCTTAGACTGGAATAATAATTATAATTATTGAATTACACGATTTAATAATTCTTCGTGTGCGTTCCACAAGGTTTCAAGTACATTTTTGTAAATTTTACAGTAGAGCAATTTTTATAGCAAAATATAATTTATAGTGGAACTTACGCAATGAATTGTCACTCGCAGTGAGAGAAAGCAAAAGCCCCCTTTTACAATAATTGTTTACATATTGTAGAGATGCATATTGTTAAGGCTGTCTCTGTCAAAACACATCCTAAAATTAATTAACCCGCTAGTGCATGCAATTCTAATTAACTAATGGGATAAGTCTCTATTTTAGTACCTACTTAGGTACTAAGATTGATTATATAGGGTTTACAAGTTAACAAAACAATAATACTAAACGCACTTTTGGAAGTTGTTAAAAATAAATGTGTTTTTTATATACTTCCTAAATCGATTCCCAATAAATTAAATTCAATTATTGATAGTTTGGTCTGATAAATTTTTCCTAAATGGCATCTTGCTTAACTTGCGTATGCATGACAACATTTTATATTACATGACAATTTTTTGTTAAACTAAAATATTTTATGAATATCAAAAAAATAAACTTCTAGAGCAATTTCGAAAAGGTTAAATAATTTTACCATCCAAATATGCTTTTAATCATTCAACATATCAAACAAACATTGTTTTGCTATTTATTTTCAAATATTGAACGAGGGACTGCCTCATTTCCCTTATTTCAGCCGAATATCCATAAATCTATCCATATTTGAAATTATATTGTTAGCAATAATTCATACACATACCTACATAGACGAAATAATTTTATACTATGAAATATGAATGCAAATTCACCTATTTAAAATGATTAATAGCAGTTATAATAACTATCTCATTAGTACACTGGGATAACTGTGTGGAAATAATTTTTAAGAGTAAGCGCTAGTGTGTTTAATAAGGCTAAATGCAACCCAACGAATATTTTCTTTGATATCTTCTTGAATGTCCAACACGTTTTTTAACGAAATAAAAACCGTTACCAATAGCTATCAAAGCTATTAGTAATTGGTTTTGCTAGCTTGATGTTTTTAAATTTGACTAAATTTATGGTTGTTTTTTTAAGTATTAGGTATTATGAAAAGCCTTTTCAAAAAAAATATTATAAAAATATAGAACATAAGGACGATATTGTATATGCCTAATATCGGCCTTACGTCCTTATATACTATACCAATACGGGTCAATGATATAATGGTATTCAGGGGTTAAGCCTTTTGATGCTATCAAGCTAATTAACCAATTTATCCGGATAATTTGATTGTCTCAACGGTTTTCCCGGTCCAAAAGTGATTTTTATTTACCTAAAAATCATTCCGTAAAACTCAGTCTCCAATTAAAACTTTTTTATAGAAATGCGAATATTAAAGTTAACCTGAAGGGTTTTATGTTAATGAGTCGTGTTTTGGCTTAAAAAAAACACGGCAGTTCAAAATAGGTTTATCTAGGCTGTTTATAGTTTTAGATTGTGGCTTTTTATTTTGAGCATTTTCATATTATTTAAAAAAAAATGTACAACTTAAGTAACTGTTTAAAAAAGTCAAATATTGTAAATATACAATTAAAAAAAAATTTCATCAGTTATTACCAAAGTTATAAAAGTTCAAAGTTTGACTTTTCCCATTGAAACCTAAATAAAATAATAATAATATAATAGTAATTTACTACAAAATTTTATTCTCGCAAGTTATCGATGAAAAAAACATTGAAATAAATTAAAACTTATAGTATTAGTACCATGTTACTATTGGTTTGATTTTATTTTAATGTTTTTTCATGGATAACTTGACAGAATAAATTTTTGTAGTTAATGTGCATTTTTCTACTTAAAATTTTTCAATAAAATTAAGTATAAGTTCGTTTTGAGGGGAGGTGAATCCAGTGCCGTGCTTAGATATTGTTTAAAAAAATCGCTCATATGAATTCATAAAAATTTTCTCTTAAAAACTGACATATTATGCCTTGTACTTATGGCGTTTTTTGCTCAAAAAATACAGTTTATTAAGATTTACACTTACAATAAATAAAGATTTTACAGGGGTGAGTCGCAAACAAATGGATCACACTGTATATCAATTGGGATAGATTTTGATTTACACAGAAAAATTTGACATTTTAACGCCGGTGGATTGCCAAGTTATAAATTTTTACATTTCCCGTGTAAATATTTTTAATACTTATAATAACAAATATAAAAGGATAAAATATTTTTGATCAGAAGTATCAATAATAAATCAGTAATTGTTAAGTCTAATTAAAATATTAACGCGCAATGTTAATGGTGAAAATTACTTCAAAAATTATTGGAATGGTTACTTTATTTTCGTATAGATGTCGCCTTATTCAAATATTTAATTTAAAAAATTTTTTGGATAATATTAAGTATTTGTCGTAGAAAAACTCGTTTATGAACTTTCCTAGGCACTCATTTAATTAAGCACTCGCTCGCAAGATTGCCGGTGCCTAAATTAAATTCGTGACTAAAATGGCGTTTATCAAACTTGATACATAAAATACTATTTTAGCAATGTTTAAATATTTAAAAAAAATAAAAGCCTTTAAAAATATAAAACATAAAAATCGAAGACAAAAAAATTAACAAAAAAAGTAACTTAAAAGGTGAATAAAACCTAACATAAATATTTTACCAACTCTGAACTAAAAGCAAATAAAACTGCGAATCCCCCAATAAAAACTCTATTAATTATTCAGGCTAAAACAGTAAGTTTAATTTTATAAAACCCGAAACCCGCATAAATCCTTCTTATTTTCATAAAGAAGGGTCAAAATCCCAAACCCGCCGAAAAAACTCAACCGAATTAAAATTCGGAAAGGTTTTTAAGAGATAAATTGCGTCCACTGAGAACAATAAAAGTTAAGTTTTATCGTTTTTTTTTTCTTTTTCAGGCACGACCATCCGACAACAATCGAAAAGTTGGAGAGCGGAACACAAAGCGGCGCGAACGCTCGGTATAATAATGGGAGCTTTCATGCTATGCTGGTTGCCGTTTTTTCTATGGTAAGTTTAAATATATACAGCGAGGAAGTCCTGTTTTTAAATTGAATCGGTGAGCTCTGAAAATAGGGTATCGTCAGGATGCTGCAATGTCACGCGCCTTTTTACAGCCAACCACCTCACCACATTGTGGCATTTTTATCTTCTTTTTATTAAGTTTATTTTATATTAAAATAAATTTGATTTAATTTGATTAGTGCATTTTTGTGAAAATATAACCATTTTATAATATATAACAATTGAATCGGTGAGAATAAGAACAGTACAAGTCCAAAAATTTAATTTTAACAAGTCATTTTCTAAAATCAATTTTAAAGTTTAAAATACATTTTTGTGAGAAGATATAAATTATTTTACAGAATATGAATATTATATTGTATAAAATAGTTAAAATATTCTCAAAAAATGCATTTAGAACTATAAAACTGATTTTTTAAAATATTTTGACAAAAGTTTAAACTTTTGTACTAGTTCATATATTCTTGAAACAATGCATTTTAAACTAAAATTATTTTATCTATTTTGCGTTCATAATGACTTCATTGTAACACCGCTTTCGGTGCTGTAATGAGATACTTTACCCCACCCAAAATTTTGGTTTTATAGGTTGGCTACTTTAAACAACATACTAGTAAAATAATTTTTTGCATATTGGTTATAATATTTTTATGATTTTTCTAGTACTTACGAGACTTTTCTGGCAATAAATTTTGTTTAACACCAAAGAAAATCCTTTTTTTCTTCTTTAACATTAACAGCCGCTTATTGTAAATAAGTAAATTAAGGACGCCATGGCGAATCGATTTTGACATTAACCCTTCAAAATGACTGTGATACCAACTATCTAAAGTAAAATTCGACCAAATTAAATATAAGGTATAAAATTATTTTTTTTTATAGAATTTTTGCAAAATAGATAAAATAGCATAAATAACTCATGTCATAAGACCTTATGACGTCTTATGACATTAGTTATTACTATTACTACTATTATAACACCCACAAAAACGATTTTTTTTACCACTCAATACCATTTTTTTATGTTTATGATCGTTTTACTATGATTTTTTCCAGTGAAAGTGTGGTGTGGTAGGTCTGACCGTTTTTCAGATTTAGAGGAACCATCATAAACATCGTCACTATCCTTATAGTCAGAGTCAAGATACATCGAATCTGTAAAACGGCTAGACCTATAGGTATACCACAAGACCTCTGGTACAATAAAAAAATTAGTCAACTAAAGGCACAAAAATGAAAGAAATAAATTTTTTGAAGTAGATTAGGCATACAGTTGATATTATTTGCGAAAATATGAAGAAAAAAACAAAGAAAATTTTTTTTTCATTTTAACTAACTATATTTTTTAATTATAACTTTAAAAAAACATTTTGCAATATACGGGGGCCAAGATATTTACTTGAATCTAAAAAAATGCATTTTTGCGTATATCTTTGCAAAACAAACTTGCCAGGTGGTGCAAATTTGATTTGAAGTTTTTCAAATACTATGGTCAAAAAGCAGCGTTTTGCGGAAAAAATTCAATAACGTTTTTATTACAAATAAATATTTTTTTTCCTTTTTAATGTGTTAAATAGGAGTTATTACGTATAATAAACTATATTTTGATCAAAAATTTTAAAGGTTTTTATTTTTTAAATGCGTTTTTAGATTAATATACAGAACTGTTTTGCAGAAATAACTCACAAACTTTTTTATTACAAATAAATATTATTTTTTTTCTTTTTAAATGTATTATATAAGTATTATTACGTATAATTAACTATATTTTAATAAAAAAACATAAAGGTTTTTATTTTTTAAATGCGTTTTAGATGGTCCTAAAGCATTAATTGAGGAAATAATCAAAAAAAAATTATTGCAAAGAAATATTTATTTTTTTATTTTTTACTGAATTAAATAAGACTAAATAAAAGGTATAATTAAATATATTTTAATAATAAAATAAAGGTCCTAATTTTTTAATTGCTTTTTTTAGATGTATTTAACTATCTTAACTTTAAGAAATAAATAAAAATAATTTGAACTTTAACATTTATTCCATTAATAATTCCTTAACTTCTTCATCAAGGTCATATTTTACAAATTTTGTATTTCTCTCAAGTAACGTTATTAGGGGGACGGACGATATTAAAAGACGATGAAATATGTTGGTTTTCGATTTGTTTTTCTCGAAAACATATAACGATTTTTTTTTAATCCTTATTTCTAGATTCTTGAGCTTCCTCAGAAAGTAATGTTTAAGATGTAAAACAAGGGATTATTAATTAATTTACAAAATATTTTTCGTTTAAGAGGAGCAAAGGATTATATATTAATTAATATCTACCTTACAATTTGTTACTTATCATATAGTATAGGTATACTTTGTATAAATTAAAAAAAAATTAATACATGTTAAAATATTTATAATAATTAATAAATTCAACTAAAACTTATGAGCATCTGTGGGTACGAAAATCTTGAACGCTCACGATTTAGCCATGCAGCGCGATAAATAAAAATTCATAACTTTTTCATATGTGCGTATATGCTGCTAATTTTTTGTGTACTCATAAAGTAAGGTTTACTGAACAACCTTATGTAGATAACAACGTGGAAATCGGAGGCAATCGTAGTTAAATGCCTATATGAATTTTTTTCTCCCAATTTTATCAATGTGTCTTTAAAACGTTATAAATTTTAATTTTTATTTGTTAATTCAAATAGGAATTTTTATAAATGTAAATTAAGGTGTACTTTAAGTTATTTCAAAAAATATACATTTTTTTGTTCGATTAAAAGATATACTTTATTAAATGTTTGCATAATTTTTAGCCAATTTTACTGTTTTAAAAACATTCTACTTTAAGGTGTCATAAAATCAAAACATAATAATTTAAAAATAATTCTTTACCAAAATCTATTGCTTTAAGATGTTTTTAACAAATTATCGTCATATAAATAACTATAATAAAAAGTTTTTTAAAATAGAAGTTTACTGTCGATTTAATACGAGTATTGTATGCAACCAATTATACATTTTAAGATGTGTCTACTGCTCCTCAGCATCAACTAAATAATATTTAAAAAAAGCACCGTCGCGGAGGTCGATTGGTCCCTTTCATAAAATGTTGTTTAATAAAAATAATTTAGTTAATTTTATTAATTACATTAAAAATCGCCGCGGC
Organism: Brassicogethes aeneus; assembly: GCA_921294245.1. Taxonomy (NCBI): domain Eukaryota; kingdom Metazoa; phylum Arthropoda; class Insecta; order Coleoptera; family Nitidulidae; genus Brassicogethes; species Brassicogethes aeneus. The sequence goes on along the minus strand of OV121135.1, from coordinate 4,986,033 downwards.
GGGCAAATATAAAATATCCGTCGCAACAAACAGTATACGTAGACACTTCCTACATTCAAATGACATTTAATTTGATCATCAAATGGCATTTGATTTAATCATCAATATTAATTATTAGTATTATTAAATGTGATTTCGGATAAAATTTAATATGCACCTCGGCATTAAAGTTATATTTTTTTGGCTTTCGCCTCGGAAAATATTTACCACATTCGTGATAATACTTTGACGGTGTGACTTATATTTCCTGGGTCTCCAAAAATGTTTAAAAAATGTCTAAATTTTGTTTTAAATAGTGGTACAACAAAAATATTGTTTAATTTTTGCGGAAGCTAAACAGAAGCAAATGCGAAGCAAAAGTATTTCATAAAAAATATGTGCATTTTTATTTTTTTAATAATTTAATATTCATTAAATATATTGTTTCTATAAAGTTTCTATAAGCTTCCGTTAAAAAAGTTAAAGAACCAGGTACAGAAGCGGATGTGAAAAAGTTTGCAGAACATCTGCAGTTATGGAAGCAGAAGCAGAGGTAGTTTTAAGACCACTTATTTGGTTAAGAACATTTTTGGTGTTTCAAAAAAGAATAAAAATTTATTTCCTAACTTATAAACTTTTTAAACAAAACAAAAGATACCTAAAATGACTTTTTCTGACATAAACTTTCCCATTGCCAGTTCTCGAGTGCTTCGTGTGTTTGTAAATTTTTTGGATGGAAAGTAAACTCGCAAAACGCCACGCATTTATAAAGATTAAATAAAATTTTGTACAGTATACCGACCAAATAAAATTTTATTCTCAAAGGGATTCCAAATCTCATCTCATATTGGTATCGCGTTTTTCAATAGGAAACGTACAGGGTTTTTATATCAATACCTCCCATTTTTATATGCGGCGTAATATAAAATATAAAATATAAAAAGTTTATCACGCGCTGCATTTTATTTAAGAAAAAAAATAAAATTAAAAGGAGCATTCTGGAGAATGCAAATCATAAAGATAAAGTTTTCGTAATAAACGAGAACTGCAGCAGCTTTATGAAGAATGTTGTTTGTTGTACACATATGTGCACCATTGAAAAGTTTTTACTTTGAGGTATATTAATAATATACTCTAAAACAATGCCAACTTGTTATTTATAAATATGCAAAATATTTAATTTTTTTGTTAGTTCTAAAATATATGTATATTTACACAAGACCAAAATTGCATACTTTTAAAAATGGTCTTATAACAAAGTTTGGACATTATTTTAGTCGATAAGTATACCGTGTTCAAAGTTATCTACTCACCATTATTATTGAAGCTACAAAGGATTAATTAGAAAATTGGTGGCAGTTTTTCTTTTAAATAAAATAATAAAAACAGAATAACAATTAAACCTGGGTTTCCCAAATATTCACAAAAATAACGTTTTTTTAATGTTACACCATGTATATTTTTACATATTTTGAAAGGCAATTTTGTCAGATTTTTTTTTAAACATTGAAGCAATGACACCACATAGAACTTCTGTAATAAAATATGTACCGTTCTTTAATGTTAATTTTTGAATATTTCAGAAACAGTTAAAGATAGGTGGGTGAATCTCACGAAATATCCCCCGATGGTGATATTTAATAAAACTAAATGAGTTTGACCTACACTTTTATTATGTTTTGATCTTTCATAATTAAGTAGATATTACAGCTCAGGTCCTAGATTTTTAACAGCAATTAATTATTTTTTACAAGGTTTTAAAAGTCTAAAACCTATCCTCCGTGAATGGTAATCTTTCTAGGTTAACCTATGTATATGTATATGTTTTCAAATATCTGAGGTAGTAAAAGCATACTAAAAATATCAGTTTACTAAGTAAATTAAACACATCCAAAGTAATCGAATCAAATATAAAATATTATTAAAAATTAAAAGAAATAAGTTTTATAACCATTTATGTAGGTGTTAAACAAATTGATTCTATCCTCCGTGAATCTGTTTTTATTTAAATTTTATGCAACGGATGGCGCTTTAATCATTTTAAATTAGCAAAAACCTCTATTTACGACATTATAGATGCATGTGAAGGTCAGTTAGAATTTATATGCAGATGAGAGTGTTGCTGTTTTATAATTCAAAAGTTTAAGTTCATTAATTTGCTATTTAAAATCCTATCCACCGTGAAATGTAATATCTCAGTAAGTAGATTTTTTTATAAATATTTTATGTATGTACAATTGTATTTAAGGTGTCAAAAGATACAATTACTTATTTCAAATATACAAAGGGATGTTTTAAAAAATCATACGAAATCCTAACCTCCGTGAAGATCCAATATTCAAAATGTATGATTTCTTAAAATTCTTGCATTAGTGCAGAACCACTTATGTTATGTTATTACTATACCTGGTGGCTTCCCAAAAACCCCATTCTTGACTAACAGTGAAACAATCAAAAATAAAAAATAATCATTTTTACTTGGAGGGCATCTCAATATATTCACCCAGGTATAGTACATTGTACATATAATATTTCTACAGTTTTCTGAAGTTATTGATATAAGAAAGTTGGTATTGGCCACTGCTACTAGACACACCCTGTACAAAACGATTTTGATGAAAAAATGCGCAACTAAAAATACCAATCGATTTGTCCGAGCGTTTTTTGAATTACGCATACATTTATGTATTATCGAATTTATTCCATTTGGCTGTATATATTTATACAAAAATTTCTCGTTTAAACTAAAAAGATTTTAAATTACGTAAATATTTACTTTCACCTTTCTTTTGAGCATGACATTTTGCGTTAAAAATGAATATTAATTTTACTTTCGTGAACTGAACAGTTCCAAAGTTATAAAAATTTTAAAGTTTTTTGCTGTTATTTAAATGGAAAAAAGAGCTCATATTTTCAAGTTTTCTCAAAAAAACAAAATATTCATTTTTCTTTTAAACACTCTAATGTTTATAGTGTTATATTTATAATTAACACCCTGTCAATAGGAAACATGTTGTCATATGATGTCTATAATAATTAAATTAATTATCTTAATTTATTTTTAAATATAAAAAAAATCTCCAATTGATTAAATTTAATGTACTCAATAATAAGGACTGGCTATAAATAACTTGTATTACGTCAAAACTAAAGATATATTTTAAATTGTATTTAAATCTATATTCTATAAAAGAAATGCTAATTAATTTAGTTTTAGTATTTTTACAAAAAAAACTCTTTGTTACTATTTTTGTTAACTTTTGGTCCAGAACCCTCACTTTTATACTACTTTGCCTTAAACGTATAAAAAACTAATTTGAAAATGTAAAACCGTAAAATAAATTCTATCAACTGAAAATGGTAAAGTTTTTCTATTAAAAAACACAAGCAAGTTTTTTAATTAGCCGAGATAATGGGCTGTTCTCATAACTTTGGGTGTTTAAAAACCACTCATAAAGAGTTTGCGTTTTCGACGTTGGCAACAACACTATAACCCTAAATTAGCTTCGGGCCGCTGCTTTTTATCTTTCTCGCGAAAGCTTTGACGAGGGTTTCCTCGTTTTTTAAATTTTAGACCAAATAAAACATCTGAAGTAAACACTTAGTTTTATTTGGTGAAGGTTTTCTTATAAGTTTTCTGCAACAATAATAAGTGTAATTAGTAGATTTTGTCAGTAGACTGCTGCAATTTTAGCCATTTTAGCCATTTTAGCAGAGCTGAGCAGGAGTCCTAAAAAAGTATTAGTAAAATTTTAAGTACGAGTACTTAAAATATTTACTCGTAAGTACAATTGTAAAGAGAGGTTACGGTTACGAGTAGTAATCGTTAGTTAATATAATTGATTATTCTGTATACATTAGGGTGTCCCTTATTTTTATTTTTTTACGCATACCCTCTAATTATATTTATTACGTGTTTATATACTCCCAGTAAAAATTTCAGCTCATTCTAAAAACGGGAACCCGTGCCGACTTGCATCTGAATCCTCCGTTAGCCAACGTTAGGCGCGCGGTATTTTGTAACACGGTTGGTCGCGAGGTCTTCGATCGTAAGTCATTTTTGTGTTTGTTATTATGTGACCCTTATATTATAAATTATTGACTAATGTTAAAATATAGTTTTATTTATGTGTAGGTATACTTTGATAAAAATGTATATTTTCACAGGGAGTGGCTAGTTACCCGGAAGGGTCTGGTGAATAGGCCGTAAACTCTGAAATTGATAAACTTAATGGGTTTTACTCTAAATAACTAAAAGAGTCTATTGTGAGAGATGACTACCAAAAACTTATTGAACTGTCTAAAATATTTTTGAGAGGACATCAAGAAAAGAAATGCTTATAAAAAGCTAAAATTTCATATAACAGTATATTTTAGCAATACTAATTAGTATATTAATATATTTAAGGGATAAAATCAACTAAATTAGTGAAACAAATGATAGAAACAAAAGCAATAATATTAATTAGTAATCATGTTTAATAAAATCATTAGAAAAATACAGTCATGAAGTATATCTTCTTTTTAAAGTGTTTCGTGTTACAAAATACAGCGCGCGCCTAACGTTAGCTAACGGAGGGTTTAGATGCAAGTCGGCACGGGTTCCCGTTTATAGAATGAGCTGAAATTTTTACTGGGAGTATATACACAAGTAATAAATATAATTAGAGGGTATGCGTAAAAAAAATAAAAATAAGGTCCTGAGCTATAAAAATACAAATACAAATTTATAAAATTATTTATTATATAAACATTAGGTACATAAAATATTAAATAAAAATAACAATTCTTAAATAGTTCATAAATTTACACATATATTTGTTATGTAGCGAGTACGGCTCTGGAACTCGGAATGAAGACTCAGCGCTCGAGCGATCTAGAGCTGTGTAAAGCTCGCTGAAATATTTGGGAACGTAGGCACTGAATATATAAGGAACGGCGCTGCATGGAGCAGTTAGTCAAGCTTTGGTACTCACGACGAAATAAATAAAATATGAGTGCAAATAAATAAACTCTTGAATAGTAGTGATATATAAATAATTAGTTGTTAAGTGTTTATTTAGTTTTATAGTTTATTAGTGTTTTTAAGTGTAATTAAGTTATAAAATAAATAGTTTAGTTCGTTAATAAACCAGTGCGTGTTTTAATTCACACTACGAACAGTAAAAAACGTTACAATTATAAAACCTATGGGCTATAATATATTATATTATATAATTTAAAATAGACTTCCAAACAAAATGTTTTGATGCTTACGATATTATGGCAAAAAGTCATCGATATTATAAACGGAAATACTCGTATATATTACTCGTGAATTCCACGAGTATTTTTTACGAGTACATTGGATTTGGTTTGTAAGTACGAGTTATAAGTAAACTACGCACCACTCAATGTGTCGCGACCAAAAAGTTCGTTCTTTTTCAAAACGACATAACTTTTTTGTTTCTTAAACGATTTTATTTTGGTCTGTGATGTCTGCTAGCCTCATCCTCTGGCAATTCATGCTATAGATATGAAGCTCATGGTTTGTCAAGTAAATTTCCTACAGGGTGATATGTTAAACGGTGAAAAATTTCAATAACTTCATCCAAGCCCCGTTTGTAAAAAAATAATTTTTTTCTCGTTTTAATTTTGAAATAATGAAGTATTATGTGTTACCTTGAAATGTTTTTTAAGTTTTTCGAATTGGAATCTTAGCAACGACGATATGATTTTTTTTCGGATTTTATTAAGACATTTAACAGCCGGGAATTGTTTTACAATTTTGATTCTTGGTGATTTTGGTTTTATCTGAAACTTAAATTTTACAACTGAATCACAATCAGGAGGTCAAAATTATAAAGAAAACATGTCACAAACGTAAATTTTGGTTCAGGTTTAGTTTTCGCAAATTTTTACCAAAATGTCATTTTGAAAAAGTGGTCTTTACTTAGGCCCCTTTGAAAATAATGGAAGTTTGTTGCTTGTCGCTTGTTCAGAATTATTCAAGGAACAATCTTTCACCATCTTATTTTCTTGTTCTTAAAAAGACTGAGTGTATTGCCTACCAAAAAGCCTTAAATGTACTCTTTTGTAAAAAAAATCAGATTTTCGTTGCTAAGATTCCAATTCGAAAAATTTGAAAACCTTTTCAAGGTAAGACATAATTCTTCATTATTTCAAAGTAAAAACGAGAACAAATATTTCTTTTTTCCAACGGGGCTTGGATGAAGTTATTGAAATTTTTCACCGTTTTACATATCACCCTGTAGGAAATTTATTTGAAGAACCGTATAGCCTGAATTTCCAGAGGATGGGGTTAGCAGACATCACAGACCAAAATAAAATCGTTCAAGAAACAAAAAAGTTATTCCGTTTTAAAAAAGGACGAACTTTTTGGTCGCGACACATTGAGTGGTGCGCAGTTTATTTCAAATGAAAAATACTTATGAATAAAAAAGTACTCGTAATTGAAATACGAGTAAAAGTACTCAGTACTTGGCCAGCTCTGCATTTTAGCATGATGAAAAAAATAAGACATCGAAAACAATCAGAAAACGCAATATATACCTAATCAAAGTGTTGAAAAAACGCGAAACAGCGGTTTAAGTCAACAATGTACTACGTTCCACACCCAAAAGTTCCACATTGACATTTGAATACAAATAACTGAGGTTATCTATCTGCCAACTTAATGCTAACTTTGTTCTTATATTTTGAAAATATTACAGTATGTACCTATGCATTTTTTATGTATAAAGGTCGAGATAACTCTTCCAGCTCTAATTTTAGATTGCGCATCGGGTTTTCGCAATGCGCGCGCCATCTGTTGGCGCTCGATAGCATTGCCGGAATTCAAGAATTGTTAACAATACATTTAAAGGATACGAACTGCACATCATTTTTAAATTAATAAGTGTTGTTTCAAAAAAGAGAAGAAGGCAGAAGTCCTACTCGACAAATTTTGTTCGCAAAGTTTCAATTGCACAGCTAAATCGCGCACGTTAGTTATGTTTCGCCTTGCAAGTAAAAACTGCAAAACTTTGGTTTAGTACTCTGTTTCGATTCATTATAAAGAAACTCAACGCTCATATGCTTATATAGTTACGTTAGTGTGTGTATTTTATCTAAGTGATCATGGTGAATTATTGTATTTTAAATTGTAAATCTAATTCAATAACTAAATCGTTGCATTTTCATGTTTTGCCTAAGAATCCAATTCGGTACTTATATGTGTTGGTGCAAAATTAACTAATGATAACTTTTCCTAATATAATTTATATTTAAGTTTGTAAATTTTTAAGAAATCTAACAAAATATAATAATTGTACAAACATAACCCTAAAATCAAACATTTTAATATTTGAGTCCTTAAAAAAACGCCGACCATTGCATTTTAAAATGATAAACGACAAAATTAATCTACGATTTCATGGCATGGTTTTGTTTTGTTTACCGTTTTAACGCTTTTAATAATGCATGTTTGAATTTAGACAACTTATTTGTTTTATGATTTTTACTGAATTGCAATGTTTACAATTTTTACGTAAATCATTACTAAAATGTGTATTTATTGTATCTTATATGTAAAATTTAAATTTACAGAGAATGTATGCAATTTATTTTTATTTTTAACATTTTCTGGTCTACCTAACTCTCAAAAACACTCGTTTGTAACATACGCGTTTAATAGCTGATTATTAAAAGCTGAATTCTACTCTTGCGATACTTTTTAGCGTATAAGCTATTATTTGCTACAAAAGTCAAATTCCATAAAACTAAAACAACTGGTTCTAAAAAAGTTCAAATGACCCAAAAGTCCTATAAAACTAATAAACATAATCAAAAATCCAAATCCACAATTGGTATTGTGTAGAGGCATAAAACATAAAAAATGAAAAATAAAAAAATTCCCCAAGAGAGATCTGAAGCACTTTGCAATGATATATTTCTCCATAAAAGAAGAAATTCGTTCTCTATTTGAGTTGCACTCGCTAGAGACACCTTTCCACACTATCCACTGCTTCGTGTGTACAAATAAATAAAACTTGTTTGCCAGTTTTGCATTACACGAATAGTTTAACATTTTATTTGGAAAATACGTGCACTAAAAGGTACATTAGTTTTTACAAGAGCATTTTCTGCGAACTGTACCTTTTGATTCCATTATTTGTGGAAAAAACCTTATCTTTAATAAGTATACGAGGTTGGCTTTTTATATGTTAGGAACTTTTAATTGTATCGTAATAATGTATTTTCTTGCCCTAAAAACACGTTACTGTTCATAAAATCAATTTTAGATATCCCTATAGAAAAACGTCTAGGGGTGTTGGATCTGGTGATCTTGCTGCCCTTTCTTTAAAACCTCTTCTTCTAATTCACCTGTGTGAAAAAGTGTCATTGGAATAATTTGTAAATTATCACCCTGTATATGTATATGTAACTATGTTAGTAAACCCTAGTTATGGGGTATCGTCGATAAATGTTCATAAAGTGGTGGGGGCAAAAATTTAAAATTATAATTATTAGATTTTAAATAAAAAACTACAGTTTATGTGGCCACACTAGGTAAAAATAAAATGTAAAAAAATAAATATTAAATATCCAACAATATAAATACAACCAATTATTTAAAAAGAACATTAATTATTTTAAACTTTTAATACGAGAAATAAAAAATAAAGATCAAAGAAAACATCAGTTAAAACACACTCGCAAAACAATTCTGAATGGAGCAAATTTTCCGAGCTAAATCAAAACGAAACTTAATTACAAACTGTATACGTTTTTATGAATGAAAAATTGTTTCAAATGCTCAAAAGATCAAAAGCGCGATTTAAATTTAATTTGTTATTGATCTGTTTATTAATTAATATTTAGTATACCGATAAAGAGTTATAGGCAATAATAAATTGTAGAAATTAGATTGGAGATAAAATTAATAAATATATAGCAGTGCCCAAAAGTATAATCAAACATCATTTATAAAATAATATTGTGCAAAATTTTTTTTTAAATATAACTAATAAAAATACGTTAGCTAGTAGGTAACAAGTTTTAACCTTTAAGAAATGCTGATTCCAAGACCAATTAATTTTATCCGTAAAAGTATTTTTTTAGTTTTCTGCTGCTCATATAAGAATAAGTGGTAATAAATTCATCGTAAATTTTATTAAAGGCTGACCTGTGACCTTTGTCCGTAACCTCGTTAATCAAGAAAGAATAATTTAATGATCTAGAAAAGTAATCAAAAGTGGAAGCAATAAAAATTGTTCTTTTCTCGGGCCAAATAAAATTTTTGTTGGTCCGGAATATAAATTATTTTATTATCTTTTGTATTAGGACGTTTAATTTTGGTAATAAATTATGTCGGTTGATAATTCGGGAGAAATAAACGAAAACTCATTTAATGCAGATAATTTTTTTATTCTAAAGGCCATAACAATAAATTTATCATAACTTTGACTTAAATTAACGGCGACCATTAGGGTGTTTTGGATATTTTTTATTCTATTATCTAAATAAGTAGAAGATATCGCCCATAATTAAATGGGAAATCAATAATTTTCCTAATATATATATATATATATATATTAGGAAAATTATTGATTCCCCATTTGGCAGTATTATTAACAACCTTCATCTTAAACTAAACCGGAGGTGGTACTTTTAGGAATTCTTCACTTTGGCATATTCCTACTTATTAAGTGTTCTAAAAGAAACCAATGATGCCTTTTAAAAGCAGTATTTTTTGACGCTCTTTTTGAGTTGAGAGCTTCAATCAATATCTTACATAAACCAAGCTTACACTTCTATTTCAAAGTTTTCAAAAGAAAACGTAGATGGTTGTCTTCCCTCTCCATCTGTTTGCTCCTTTGCTATGATTTTAAGGTCAGTACTACTTATGATACTTGAAAAATCTTCCCTCTGCTTTTGAAGAAAAATATTTGTCGTCAAAGTTGTTTATTTTAGTCAGAGCGTCTTTTACAGCAACATCAAACAAATATTTGAGATCACATCTAAACCTATTCTTACGCACAATAGTATTTTGACTTTAACGCTACCTTGTATAAGTACAAACTCCCCCCAGCAAAGAATCTGTAAAGTTGCAAACCGAGTAATAAAATAAATTTAACGACATAATAACGAAAAATAAATAAATAAAAACTTACGATAATAAAGCTCATTAATTTAGTAACCCAAGTATTAATAAAAAATAATACAACAGTAAATAAAAGATAATAAATTACGTTTGAACTCAGGTCCTAGACCTGAAAGGCTCCCATTTATTTTTATATAATTATCTCTCTTAAAACCTTCCCAAAAGAGATTATGGGAGTGAGTTAAACGTATAAAACACTAACATTTATAACAAACAATAATGATATTTATTTGGATAAAGCAACAACAGTAACTGTAAACCAAACGACATAATAATGACACAAATAACAAAGACAATGGCTTCGTCCGCGCAGCTTCTTATGTCAGGATACCACGGACAGTGGTCATAAATTAATGTCGCTTTCGCACAATCACTGTTGCTACTCACTACAAATGTAATAACAAAAAATTAAATAAGACTGGTAAAAATATAACTAATAACTAATTACGGGACATAAATGTGAATATGCGAGTACAATTTAATAAATCCCAAATTCAAGAAAATCGTAGTAGATTTAATTTACGCAGCTTTTATGGTATTGTTTTGTGTACGTGTGATTTAAAAAAATTGTAACAATCCCACGAATTTTGATATCTCAGAAAAAGTTCAGACGCGCTTATTAGTAAACTTAACTTCCTTAGATCAACGAATGTAGATCTGTTCAGTATTACTGTATAATAAAATATTTTATGAAAATTGGGTATTTAATTTATATTTTATAGGTCAAGAGCATATCGTGATATATCTAGGTATTTAAATCTAAAGAAGTTAAGGATGACATTTTTCCGTCCTTTTTTAAATTGGATATCGAAAAAGATAAGACAGGTCGTAAATGGATTAATATAGAAACTTTTATTAATAATATTCTATAAAATCATTTAATGACGTTTTGGTAATTTTGTTATGATAGTTAGGACATTGGTGAGCCCTTTATAATAAAAAAAAAACGTTAATTAAACGCTAGTAAAAGCTTTTCCAATTCATATCATGCAATGAAATTAAGCATGCATTATCTGATTGAACACTTGGTGTTCACTCACTTTACCGCGGTTTGTGATGGTGATTCGATAAATTTCCCTTGGAACCGATAATAAAATTACCCGTTTATTTGCATTGATTATGAAAATGTTAATTTTCTCTCTCATGCTGTTAAATTTAATCTTCTTGCAAATAAAAAGGTAGGCTTTCTTTAAAACTGCAAAGTTTTTGTTTAAATTGTTCTTGTTGATAATTTTAAACATGTTTTTTCGTATATATAACTTTTAAATTTGCATTTTGCCTTAAAAAGTTTGTCATGTAAAATTAATGTTATTCTTACTTCCTTACTAACATCCTGCTAAAGTTTTTTTTTAATTCTACGAACTAATACTTTGACTATATAAAATAAATTCTTTCACTTGCCTATCGGTTCGCTCGGAAACTTTCATCATCGGGAGTAATTGCTATGATTGCAGTAATTTATTCTTTGTTTATTAACTATTATTAATTAAAATTAATTGAAATTAAAAGGTACATTTTAAACTTTTCAAATACTGACATTGAGAAACTATTTAATAGCCCGTGACTAAAACGTCATGAAAACATGAAACACTAAAGGTGAAGTAGAAAAAATATTTTTTTTTCAGCTTATGGGTGATTCTACAAAAGTTGGACAACTTGATGTCATCAGTCAATAGAGTAGGTATTTTAATATTTTTTGTAAATATTTCAGTATATTACAAAAGATCCAGGTTTTTTTTAACTTATCCACCCAACTTTAATGTATTTTTTCAAAAGCACGTTTATAGAAAAACAATAAATATTCAAAACGTCAGTACCTTGGCGTGTCACAACTCTTGAATCAAATATTTGAGTGATTTTATTTTAAAATATATTCAACTTATCTTAAATTTTTCAATTTCACTACCTTCTATAAAACATTAAATAATGTATTTTTCATATTTTATCATAGATTCGAATAATATCAATTTTTAAAAAATTGATAATCTTTGTTCTCACTTTTACCCGTCAGTTCTGTGTCCAATGTTAAAGTTCAAAATTCCTGCGAAATATTGAAGTTTAAACGTCAAGTCCTTCTTTTAACAATTGTTGGTAAAAAATTACCTACAGAGCCCGCCCTTTGCACGACAGTCATCTTGAAAACAATGCAAGCGGCGAAGTTGTGGTGAATGCACGTGTAGTTCCAGTCAAAATTTCAGTACTTTGGAGAGTAGTTATTTTCTTACGTATATATATATTCCGTTGTAATTTATATAAGGCTATATGGGATTTGTTGATAAGTAGCATCCACTAATAAAAAATATCAGTAAAATACTTAATTCCGAATTATAATCTCAAATTTGTATCCCATTCATCAGTACCATGTCGTCAGTTCCATGTTCGATGTTTCGGTTATCTTTTTTTTGCAAACTTAAATTTAAATTCTGCTTGCCCAGAACTTGTTTATTTAATGTCATTATAAACTTATATAAATTTGGTGTGGGTCCAATATCTAATAATTGAGATATCGGTATACCCAAAATCCACCAGCCGCCACTGATGTGTGGTATTATTTGATTTTAAGATATTTAATGTATACCTAATATGCTCAAAGTTGCAATAAATCTTATATTTTCCAATAAATTATGTATTTAATTAGTACCCTAGTATACTCGTCACTTCCCCTGCATTCAAATTTAGAAAACACATATATTTTAGAAACTGTTTGAAAAAGTGACTGGCCTGGTCTGGAACAGTAAATTTATTAGATTATCTATGTTCTTATAACAAAATACTGTTTAACTTTTATCGAAAACTATATAAACCAAATTAGGTCAAAAGTTGCCCAACTTTTGAAGAATCACCCCTATACATATTTTAAGACTTATAAGCCGCGGGGTACAAATATAATACATAGGCTTATAAGTCTTAAAATGTAAAATATGTAAAAGTCGAATTATTATACACCCGAAAATAAAAATACATTAAAATTACAGAGTGGTTAAATCTATAGCATTAAGCTCGCTATCAGTGCAGATAACTAAAAATTATAGGTCAATGTAGATAATGTACTATTATTTAAATTAAAATATTAGTTATATCCAGGCCTAAAATGCAACACTGAGCATTATTATTATTTAACATTAAATCAATTAAATTCTAAAATTAAATAGAATACCTATAATTATAATTATAATAAGCTTAACTTTTGGTTTTAATTGGGAATTGGTTTATTAAATCACGTATTGTTATGAAGGCATATTAGTGGAAAATCGGATTTTCTCTTTAAATTTTTTTACAAAATTTATTAATTATTGCCGTGAATTAAAATTTAAATAAATCATTTAAAATCAGCTCTATCAAATTAGGTATGTACCTTGTTTTGAAGCTTAACTCATTCTTTTGCTTTCAAAAATCTATATAGACTAAATATTGGATATTTTCATTCATAGAATATATGTATATATAATATTTTTATAAGTTTGGACAACATCCCTTTAAAAATGATAAAACAAACATCATAAAAATAAACGTCCAAAGCCTGGGTAAAAACTTTAAATCATCAAGTTTATATGGTTGCATTTTCTTTCTTAGGATAAAGACTTTATCTCGAGGCGAGGCAAAATTTAATTTTGTATACAAGTTTTTACCTATTTAGAATAGACTTACATTTAAAATATTGTATAAACGTTGATTGAATATCATCAATCAACGCTATAAATATAAATTCAAATTTTAATTTTATAATTTATATTACAATTATATATATATAAATGACACTTTATTTTTAATTTTATAAAGTAAATATTGTTTGGTCGGAGAACTCCAACTTGTAATTTTAAAATACCGCCTGGAGGCTTTCGTGCTTTTTTTTGTTCAGAATAAGTTAAATTATGTGAACAAAAACAAATCTAATCCCTATCGTTGTTTTATAAAATGCCTACAGCTTTCTTTAACACCCTTACATAGAATTAGTTAAATTAAGCAGTTAATTAAATTTCATTAGTATTATTAAATCATACATTTTCTACTAATACCTTACGGTGTTCTTTAATAACAGCAAGAACTATATTTAGTGAACAATATTCTTGCTGTCTTATAAACTGCCTTATAACTGTCCTAAAAGTGTCAGTCAATTAGACCCCAAAATATTGAACTTATGTTGCCATACACCCAATAGCAAACTTAACATTTCATTGGTTAAGGCTTCATCCCGACGGGTTATTAAATCTACCTGGAGGATAAGCAAAAGGTAAATGGCTGGATGATCCTTTCTAAAAACGTACATTTCATATTTATACACACCGAAGCTAGAATCGATTTCCGGACGGCAATTTCTATTTTAAGAAACCGCCGCAGCGGTATCATTACTATTGTTAAAATAAATACACAGATTTGAGGCTTTGAAATCATAAAAAGTCTTTAGAACTGATGTAATGTAATATTAAACTTAATATGTTGTTAAAAAAATAATATAGTTTTTTATGTATACTAAAAATAAAAAAACTTGGTTTTATACAGGGTGTAAGTTTTTGTGAATATTTCGGACACCCGAGGTTTAATTTTTTTTCTGTTTTTACTATAATCAATAATTAATAATAATATATAAAATATAATAGTATATTATGTATCAAGTTCAAACGCCATTTTATACCAAATTTTCAGGGTTTGTATAATATTTTATGCTCTTTTTAATGGGTCCATTTATAACTTTTTTTACTCATACAAAAAAAAGTTAAAAAGTTAGCCTTTTTTTAAAAGCTAAAAATAAAAGGTAAACTTTTTAAAAATAAAAATCGCTTCGAGGGGTATATGCCAAAATAAGCTGAATTTTTCATAACTTCTAATAATTTTGAGATAGTATTCACGAAAAAAATTTCTGTATAAATTATGAAGTGTCCGAACATTATGTGGTTAGGGCTCGTATACACCGTCACAGAACAAATATGCATCATATTTGATTTCAAATTAAATCTAAATTATTAAGGTGTCAAACTCATCACAGTGTTTGGTAGCTATTGCCATTGTGTTTTTGTTTTACCAGAACTTTTAAGTTAAAATTTGTCTTCTGAGGTTTTTCCTTATTTTCGCTTGTTAATATGGTTGCTTAAAGTAATTTTAGTTTGTTAATATTTGTATCTATTCCTACATTTGCTATGTACATTAAATTGTAAAGAGTGAGGTTAAAATAGTTGGACTGATTTTGAAAAGTGAGGTTAAACACGTCTGTCAGACGTCATATTGGTAAAAATGTACAGATAAAATTTCAAATAAAATTGACTTTATTTTCTAAAAAAACTTTACTTTGAGTATAGTATGCAATTAATTTTATAAACTTTACAAGATCATTCATTTGTTAAAAATTTGCTCCGCTCGTGCCTAATTAAACTCGTATATTAAATGACTAGCTTGCTAAAATCAAATAAAATATCATAGAAAATGTTTCTGAATTTTACCAGTTGTTGAGTATTTATTTAAACCTTTCTCTCACAATTAAATTTTTAGTATTTGCTAATTCCTCTCCAGTCTAAATATTTAATGTGGGTATACACTTCGGTTTATCCTATTTCCGTTACAATGTAGTCCTGTGGGAATGTTCTTGTGCGCACTTCAGGTGCGATCCATAGCTACTAAAGCGGATAAGTAGACACATACATGGATTATTTGTTGGGAATTGAGTAATTTTGGTTTCATTGAATACAAGGGCATATAGATAAGTCCTATTTTTTTAAAAGATGGGACCACGATTATAAATTGGCACGATCCATCCTTAAAAGCATTACAGTCAAAATTTCAGATCAATCTGTCACCAAGTTTTGATTCATAAGCATACTTTTTTAAATGTAAAAATGAAAATGATTTGGAAAAATAGCGTTAAAGCAAAATAGTGGCTTCAACATCATTATGAAGACTCAACACCATCAAGAACTAGTTTGCTGATCATGATCTATATCGAAAATTCTTTCCAAACGGGTCACCATCATCACATAAATATTAGTCTGCAAAATCTATTGAAAGATTAAATGGTGAATGTGTGAGATGGCCAAGACCGTAGGCATCTTAACTGAACCAGCTTTTTCGATTTTGCATAAACATTTCCAAATAAAAAAGTCCTTATTTGGCAAAGACAAAAAATCATGTTTCACCAAGACGATTTCCTAGCTAACAAAACCGCTTTAACCTTTGAAAAAATCAAGGAATCAGGTTGGAAATGGCTACCGTATTCTCCAGATTTGTCCCCCTGCAACTTTCCTTTTTCCAGAACTAAAAAATCGTTAGCTGGAAATAAAAATAAAATATTATGTTTTTCGGCTAATTTATACTATTTACGTTTTATGGTCTTTTTATGCAGATCCTTAATATTAGGAGCAATAAATTAACCAGGCTTAAAAACCGTTGGTTTCGGGCAAGGATTTATGTAATTATGAATCCTAAATTAGTCCTTGCAGACCGTCTAAATGGCAATTAAACATAAAGGAAATTAATTTCTACTTTGTTAAATCCACTAAAATCCTCGAATTGCGCATAGGCTTTATTATATATAGTATCGGAAAGTTTCTGTCTATGCATAATGGCTTTAATAATCTTTGAACTTGAATTAATGCAATTCTGGATGGCGAACCGCCATCGCAAATTGTTTTGTCAATGAAGGCAACGACTCGGATAAATTGTTTAGATGTGCTTCTGCCATAAATAATTATTATAATTGTCTACGATTTTTTTTTAATTTTGCGATTTATTAAAATATATATACGGAAAAAGATATCGATTTGAAGTTTTAAAAGCGTTTATAATCCATTTAAGTCTATTTTTCTAAAATATTTTGAACTAAATATGACATAAATATGACATGTACATAAAAATCTAAAAATATGTTGATGTCACTTTCGGTTAAACCGGACTTAAATTGATTATAAATGCTTTTAAAACTTTAAATCGATATATTGATAAACTCTTTTAAAATTTCAAATTGATATCGTTTTTTGTTCCCCAAAAACTTCTAATTGACCACGAATGTGAAACGCCTTGTATAAAACCAGTTATTGTGATGTAAAAACAATATAAGTAAAATCGTTTATGATTTTGTATAAAAAATTAAGATTTTGTTCTTGTGATCACGTAATCTACGGTGATATCATAAAATATGGCAAAATTGTTTAATTTATGCCTAAATTATTTTTTATTAGATTGTAATGTTTATGTTGCAATTTTTGTCGCCATGTTTTCATCAATTCAATAAAAAAGGTTTAATTTGTTGCGATTCATACAAATGGTAAAACCTTAAAACGTCAAAACACCGACCATGGCCATCTTAGTTTAGTATTCAACACTCGGGAGCTTAAGTTAAAATTTCGGAAATTTTTTCTCCGTTGCGATTTTTTTAAGAATTATTCGCACCTTGAAAAATATTCCGGATATGATTCATGCTTTAGAGAAATTATAAGTGGAAATGGATTTTTACAATAAATCATCCGAAAATAAAAAATGCTTTTAAGAAATATCCCCTGGGGTATATTGCTTTTAAGAAAATTTGTATTTTAAAAATAAATATACATTCCAATATTAATAATAACACAGGTCCACAAAATTTTCTTTAAGTTGGAATCAACCACAGGATTTACAGATTATTGAGAAATACTAATCCGAAAGTAGAAACAACTCACTAAACTCGTTAAGTCATATAAAAGTACTTCTCTTCCTCTCGTTCGAAAAATTATAACCTTGTAAAGTACAACCACCCCCAGCAAGGAGTCTGTAAAAGTTACATCCCAAGTGATAAAATGAAATATAACACCACGGCAAATGTTATATTAAATTACGACAAATAAATAAAATAAATACTTACAGTAAAAAAGCTAATTAATTTAGACCTGAAATGCTTCCAAAATAAAGGATTATGGGAGTGAGTTAAATGTATAACACTAAAATTTATAACAAACAATAATGATATTTATTTTGATAAAGCAACAACAGTAGCCATAACCCAAACGACATTTACCTTATTTACTGAAAGAGATCTCTTAAAGAAAGGGGCATCCTACAAACCCTTAAAACCACACAAAATCTCCATACTGCGACTACAACCCACATATAAAAAATAAATAAATACATAAATATATACAATTAGATAAATAATCATACGAGAGATGCTCGTTGGAACTCCTTGTTTAAATTTTTAGTTTGTTTGTTGGGTAAAAGTAGATTGAGTCTTAGTCTCTATTTTGTATTTTAAATGTAACTTTATCCGTCATACGTACAAAGTTTTTATAATAACTAAATGTTAAATTTAAGTTTACTGTTACATGATTATTCATGTATTATTTATTAGAGTTCAGGCTCAATTAACTGTTAGAAAAAGGAGTAAATAAATAATCGGATTCGAGATCATTTTAATGGAGGGTTCGCAATTGTCTATTATGCCTCATTTGTCAGCAAACTTCAATACATTAATAGTTACCATAAAGTAATAGGTAATAATAATGAAACAAATTGCAAAGACAATTTCTTCGTCTGCGCAGTCAGATGAAACCAGAGCTGCCAAACACGGACAGTGGTCATAAATTAAATGTCGCCATCGCACAATCACTGTTGCTACTCACTCCAAATGTAATACCAAATAATTAAATATGATATGGTAAAAATCACTTAACTAATTACGAGACGTAAATGTAAATCTGCGAGTATAATTTAATAAATTCCATATTCAAGAAAATCGATATCAAGTACATTTAATTTACGCAGCGTTTATGGTAAATCCATTCATTAAAATAATTAAATAAAATCAAATACAACCCTGACCTTTTAATTAGATAGATACCCGTTTGCACCAACATATGGCTTAATCAAGATTAACTAATCTCAATTAAATTATAACCGTGATTAAATTTACCTTGGTTTGCACCATCCAATTTATAGCTAATCCTCTTTTAACTTTGATTAAGTGAAAAACGCGGAAAATGTGTGTTGGTATGTTGGTTATAACCCTATATTTTGCTGATAGGTTCGTACCACTGTAGCGTTCAAACGTCAAAAACGTCTAAAACTTGTCATCTGTAGAATAATTATTTAAAGGGTAAATCGTTTTGCCTAAAGCGGTGGGTAAAATAATGGACATTGCAAATTAAAGAAAAAAGAGTTAAATAAATAAATTTCATTAATCAATAATTTAATTATTCGGTAGGTACCTTAATATTACAAATTAGCAAAATTCTTGTTTTAAATTGTCTTCTGGCCAGCGTACCGGCGGCGATATCATTTTGGTCGTCATAAATATTAGAAATTTGTCATTCTTCTATTAATCGATTCAGCACGTGGGCATCTAATTCATCCGCTATTGGTGGTGTTTCAAAATCTCCCATATCCAGCGCAATGTTATGGAGAACGGCTGCCGCAACAGGCAATTAGGAAATCGGATAAACAAACCCCGTATTCTGCAATTATTGAAGATTGTAGCATCATGCACGGAGCCTGGCCACCTTGCCACCACGTTCAATATTGAAAAATATTTGTCACCTCCAGGAGATTATACCCGAATATAGGTGCTGGAGTGCTGGTTTCTTCTCAATTCATCTGGAATAGTTGGAAAACGCACATATTCATTGTATAATCTTGCGATAGCTTCAGATACTCTAGCAACAATGCGCCAAACTGTTGACAAATGCTTTCCCATATTCATCGGCGTAACACAATTATTTCTAAAATGACGAATGATTGCAGTTGTAAACTAAATTATGTACACTGACCTATCTGTAGGATACTCCAATTGATCTTCGACCCTCACAAGAAGCTGATACACACAGAAACCGTTTTCAAAAAGTGCTTTGGTCCAAAGTGTCAAAGTACGAATGCCTTTCATAAATTTGTCGCGAAACCGTTTTCAATGAAATCGACCACTTCATGTCGTCTTCCACAATAGGAAATTGTAACTTATTCATTTGTTAATAAAGGTAAAAAAAGAAGTCAATCAAAGATAATATCTTTGAAGTCAACCTTTTAAAACGGCAAAATGAGGTTAGACTACTGTTTTGCCAAGCAATGGCGCCTTTTAATCATGATTTAAATACTAACCGCCCGACTATTCACCGGTTATTTAACCAACCCCTTAACCACGGTTAAGTGAATGGTGCAACGAAGTTTTCTTGATTAGCCAATTTAATCACGATTAAAATGCTAACCCACGTTGGTGCAAACGGGCAAGAATCAAGCACCTAATGTGTGTGTAATTTATGATCTAACGTATACAGGGTGTTATGTAATTAATGTTATATATTAAAATGGGTTGTTCCTTAGGGTCCATAAAGAAGCACCTAAAACTTGTTTTTTCTAAATTCCAAAGTCTAAAAATAATTTATAA
Organism: Brassicogethes aeneus; assembly: GCA_921294245.1. Taxonomy (NCBI): domain Eukaryota; kingdom Metazoa; phylum Arthropoda; class Insecta; order Coleoptera; family Nitidulidae; genus Brassicogethes; species Brassicogethes aeneus. The sequence continues at coordinate 4,965,577 of OV121135.1, read as the reverse complement.
TAACCTTTATCCTACCAAAAAGTACGCCACTGATCGACTAGGAACTTTAGGTTAATCTGGTGGATTTATTATGTTATGGTTGGTAACAGTGTTTCCAAAATCTCTCAAAAAAGTTGACAAAAATTGTTTAAATTTAGCTTAATTACAAAAATGACAAAATTAACAATGCAAATTGTCAATTTGGCGTTTTTATTAATTGTTGGTTATTTCATTTTTGTACTAAAGGTAAATTCAAACAAAATCTGCCAACTTTTATGACAGAATCTAGTGCATTTCTTTAGGTTATGTTTTCAAATTGTAAATATCTTAACTAAGGGAAGTGCTTTTGGATTTATTTACACAAATTAAATGTTTAAAGTTTAACCTGTGAACTGGTCCCAATTTCATCTGAGTAGACAGAGAAAAAACTGATGAAAAAATTAATTTTGTGGTTATGGATTTCAAATTTCAAAGGTACTAAATTTTCTAATCATTGCTTAAGCTAATAGCTGGATCAGTAAATAAATACAGAAGGGTATTAGAGCTTTATGGGCATAAAACTTTTGTATTTATTGAGTTTTTATTTATTTTTTGCAAGAAAAATTTTTAGTAACAATTTTTTACATCTGGCAACGCATAGCTACTTTGTTGTCATAAAATACAGGTGTGCAGAGATAAACAAGTGTGTAACCAGTGGCGTATCAAAAAAAATATAAAAAACTTCTAATGCATATTTTTTCTTTATCTTTGGAAAAATGTTTTTTTAAATATTTTTCCTTTATTCCTTATGTCAAAAGGTATTCAGTATTTTAATATATAACATTAATTACATAACACCCTGTATGTATCCATAATTCCAGAGAAAAAAAATATATATATAGATATATTTTTTAAAGCTAGTTTCACATATAATTTTGTACTTTTATACTTAGACGTTATACTAATCGAAGTCGGTGTTCCGAAGTGGTAACTTAAGTACTTTATTGTAGACGTTAATTGGGCTGAAAGGTTAAAAGTCGGAAGTTTTCTGATATATCAATCAAGTTTATTGAATTAAGTTATAGAATATCTGGTAAACGGTATTTCTTTGTATATTTCGGGGAAAATTCAATATTCATGCTTTATTCATTTATAAAAGATATATAAAAGTATATAAAAAAACATTTTATTCATATGTTAATACAAACATAAACAATTTCTATTGGGAATATTTTATATGGTGTAAAAATAACAAAAATAAAAATACAAAACTAATATAAGATATTTCTTACAATAATTTAACAGTCTAGTAAATCTGCACCAAACATTATTAAAGTTTAACAAATAATAAACTTTATTTTTGTATAAACGTAATTTCACATTACGTGGGACGTGAAGTCGCAAAGTCCTTTGGGTAAAGAATGGACAAAAATAAATTTCTTAAAAAGTTTGTCAATGACGAACATCTTTGCTCTCACTCTACACTACACTATAAAACGATTTAGTCTATACGAAATAAAATGTGCATATCTACTTCAAAATTTTTTAGTTCGTTTTACAAAATGTTACAAGAATACATTACAAAGGAATACTAAAATAAAATATTGCAAGAAATTTAACTTAGAAATGCCTTCGACGACTAATTTATTTTATACGCTGAAGAAGCAATGCTAGAAGCGCCACCAAACAAAAATTCAACTGCCCACTTTTGGGTGTTAAATAACACCCCGAAATAAACAAACGTTGGAAAAACAGGTTTGTAGATTATGTTTTTCTTTTTACTTTTTCTTCTTTAAATGTACAAGAGTATAATATGTATCCACCAATAAAGCAAATTTCACATTCTAGTGGTTGTATAAGTATTAGATAATCTTTGTAGAACCACAACACAATTTAAATAGCTGGATAAGCTTTTGTGTATTTGGTGTGTATTTATAGTCGAGAAGAAACTTTTATGCGGTTTCCGTTATTCCATTGAACGGTTTCCTGTGTTGCGGCGCTCATCGCTCAAAACGTAATTTAACTTTATTTATCTCGAACACTTAATCTAACGTTTTAATACTTAAACTTTCCACTAAAAACCTCTTTGCTTTCAAGTGGTTGGATCGAAACAGAAATAGTTTACTTTGCCTGGCTTTGCTTTCACATAGTTGCATAGTTTACTCCTCAAGATTTTATGTTTTTATTTGCCATCTATAAAAGCGTATATACACAGTAAAAAAAACAACACTAAGCAACACTAATTAGAGTTCACACAGGTCCACACTAATAGTGTTGTTTTATATCACTACTATTAGAGTTAATTTGTAGTATAATTTTCCCCAAGTATGATTTAACACTTTAGCACTGAGGATAAAGTAATTTTACACTGTATTAAAAAGTGTTAATTTACCTAAAATCGTGTACTTCTACACTTCCTGGGTAAAATCCCACTTTTTTTCAGTGTCAATTGGAAAAGTAGTGTTAATTGAGTAAAACCTATTGGTGGTAGTGAATAAAACGAAAAGGTAAATAAAGAGAAACATTTATTTGGAACAAAAATCTATGACAATTATCAAAATAGGTGCCTTTTAAAATATAATTTTATATTTGAGTCGTATGGCTGGCTTAAGCAAAATGGTTCCTTAAAACGTAAAAGTTTTAGATCAATGCAATGTTTTACTGGCTGTCAACTTGTAAGCAATGAATTATCTTGAGAATTCATCAGTAATCCATTTTTCTGTTATAAAAAATGGGTGATCCCATTGGTAGAGTATGTCGTAGGATTTACCACACGTGTACAAATTTTCTATAATATTAATAAAAATGTAGGTTTAGGTTAATATAACAACCATTACGCTTGAAAATAAAAAATATATCAAGTGTGTATTTATTTATATTATTAATGTTACAAGTACCCGACCTATAGGCGGTATACCGCCGTAAATTATTGATATATAATATAGGTCGGGTATGGACATCCTTTTAACATATTGGTATTTATTAAGTTTTAAGGCTTAAAGAAAACGGAAGTATAATTCTTACCAAAAAATAAGAATGTCCCTTATGTATTCACCGTAATTAAAATATAACTGAACAAAAATGCCACACTTCCACAACGCAATATCTCGGGATATGCTCTGCGTAGGTAGACATTTTAAAACGCATTTCGGTTATTACCAGTTTTTTCAGTCTATTTTGCCACTATTGGTGTAATTTAACTTTAATTCTGATACAATGTGCACTAGTAGTGTAAAGAAAAAATAGCTCTTAGTAACATCAAAACAGACAAAGAAATTGGCATGCACTGTAGTGTACATTTTGTCACTATTTAACACATTAAGTGGTAATAAACACTCGCATGAAGTTTTTCCACCCTTTTGATTTATTTTAATAATAAATAGTGTGAATGTACCAATGAATAATGTTTATATTCTTTAAATGTGTTTAATAAAGTTAATAAGCACTAAATGCTACCTAGTGTATTTTGTAGTGTAACTTTTACACTTACAAATCAACTCTAATATTTTTACCCCTACGCTAAAAAATTTATAAAAGCAACATTTTTTACTGTGTAGTATTTTTCATGGGTGATTTTTAACAGTCTACCAAATTTACCAAAAAATACTTGTGTTTCCCAAGAACATGATAACCAAATATTTAATTTACGTAAGTGTCTTATAGTGTTTATTATGGGTTTCCAGAGTAGCGAATTTACCAAATCTATTAATACAAAAAAATAACCCAACACTGGTTTCATCATGTTAGAATTATTATTATTGGGAAACGAAAATATTTTTAAATAATGAATTTGGTGAACATTATATTTAATTATGGATAATAATGAACAAGTTCTTGTTGGTACACCCTGTGTATAAAACATTAAACTTTAACAGAGTTAATAATACGCTAAAATTATGGCGGTTTATTCCCGTCACGTTGGTTGCCCTGGGAGCGGTAATGAGTGCCTAAATATTCCAAATTAAATATTTAAATGATTTGCATCATCAAATGCTTCTACCCTAAATATGAAGCTATTTCTAGAGAATTCCACATAGAACACACCTAAATTTCAGGTTTACAAAATTTAATATCATTTATTCCTAAATGCACATATTTTACTACCCCATAATATTTAAAAAACGAATTACAGGTCGATAAAATTAAATCAACTTTCTATTCTATATATATTTTATATATTTAAACTAACAATGTCTCAAATAGAAGAAAGAATATTGAAAAAATCTCGGATTGTGAGTTTTTTTTGGTCGATTCGGAGGATTGTTCATTTAGTTCAGCTTGGATTTGAATATACTTTAGTATGTCAGTTTTTGAGAGTAAATTTTTAAGAAATCTTATTAGCGATTTTTTTTAATCTATGCACAGCACAAAATTTTATTGAACATTTTTTAGTAGAAACTATTTTGTAGCTAAATTAAAAATGCACAATAATTAAAAAAAATTATTTTTGTTATCCATAAAAAACATTGAAATCAAATTAAACTATGAGTAACATGTTATAAATATTCTAATACTTAGTTTTAACAAATTAAAAAGCAATATAAACTTAAAACAACAATGAAACAAAAAATGGAGAATTTCAAAAATTTTCTACAATTACTTATAAATCTATAGATTTTTTTAATCGCGAATATGAATTCTTAAAAATTGTCATAGTAGGCGTTGTATTTTGTAAAAATATGGTATTGTTGCTTTAAAAATACAGTTTATAAAGATCTACACTTGAAAACAAATTCGGTTAAAATCGCACAATAAATAAAGATTTTAGAGGCGTGAGTCGGAAACAAATGGGTCAAATTTTATATTATAACATTAAATATTATTATTATTATTATTATTATTAACATTAAGTATTATTATAAAATTATATACAAAAATGTAAATAGTAAATAAATCTTAACATGTTTTTATATCACCCTATATAATCTTGTCTTAATACTTAATCCTTTCCAATCCTCTGTGGAACTCATTCAACATAAGTGATTGCCTACCCCTCGAGTAATACGTAGTGTGTAATGATTCGAGTAATAGTTATAACAGTATACTGTACTGTTTCCAGAGTTCTAGTTATAACCACTTGATAGTTATATGCTCTAAATAAACGCATCGGATTGGCTGCATAATCTACATATATTCGTGGTAGGGTAAATATTGAATTTGCGAAAATTTACATATTAATTTGGAATATATTAATAATATTTTATATTATTTACTATGCAGTGCAAGGTGTACAGTCTTTGCTCATTTGCAAAATTCGAAAAATTGTCAATAGGGTAAAGTAGACAGTTATCGTACACTTTATAGTTATTGGACAATTAACATTAATACTTTAAAAACAAGAGCAGGGCTGTGTTTAAATTAGAATAAAAAATATTTCTAAAAAGTGTATAGATCAGTGTGTGGTATAAATGTGTTCCTCATGGTTTAAACATTGTCACTTTAATGCGTTTTAATTTTAATTCTGAAAACAAACAGTAAAATGTCCAATTAATGGTTGGTTAAAATTATAAATTTCTATTATTGGACATATGTCCAATATCATACTCTATTTGTATCCCGGACATTTACCATGGCTGCAGCCAATTCTTATGTAAAATTGTCCCCTAAACTCAAAAAGGCAGTCAAAAGCTATGGAAGTTAAGCAGTTTTTGAGATATACTCAATTCCATATTATATGTAAAATTGATTATATTTTAAAAACTGTTCTACTTTTATAACTTTTGACGACATTTTCCGATTCAGCGAATAATATTTCATAGGAATGGACTGCTAAATGTCCTGGATAGAAATTGCTGTTGACGATTATTATTAGTGGCTGCTTTTTCGCTATGACATTTTTGACTAATTCATTTTTAGAGAGTAAGTAAATTACTTACTCTCTAAAAATGAATTAGTCAAAAATGTCTTAAAGTAATATAGTGATTTCTTCGTCACAGGACATCTGGCTGAATAACAGTGATACATAGATAACATAAAAAACTAATGGCAATAAAATTAATAAATTCGGAAAATACTTTTAACATACCACCCGAAAAAGTATTATATATATATAAATAATCCTGTACCGGCCTAAACATTATAAATGTTTTACAAACTTGAGATACCTCACTTAATGATATTTCCAACAAACTATTTCAGAAATCATACCAAGGAATTAGTAGTTACCTTCAGAATCCAGAAAAGGGATAAGGAATCTGAGAATGAAATATATGAATTATATGATATTTACAAAAACGAAATAAAAAAAATTACCTAAAACGGCAATTTATCTCTAAAAAATATTTAACAATTTATGTTATTTGATGTAAAGTTCTTATGTTTATATAAAAATTATATGTCCAATAACTATGGTCCATGTGTCCAATTACTATATAAAATGTCCAATTACTATACTTTTTTGCATTTTTTTATAAAAGTTATATTAAAAATTCAAATATTCTTATTTTTAAGTAAACGAAAATAAATTTTAAACAAACAAACTATCATTTTTACATATTTATAAAAAAAACTAAAATCTCCTTAAGTGTCCAATAACTATGTGGTTTACGCTACCTACATTTTCTTTTTTAATTTTTTTGTTAAAAGACATGAGACAAAAAGGAAATTTTTCAGTAGAGCCCTAAAACGTATTTGCATTAATTCAGGAAAGATGGATTTCTTTTGTTTGAATCAGATAATTTGTAGAGGCACTATGTAAAAGTGAACAAAGTTTAGCTTTTGGAAGGAGATAAGCCAAAGATAAGCTTAAATGCATTCAGGTATTCGCGTACGCGTTACTGTGGACTAATTTGCTTAGTATTCACCGTTTTAATATAATATCGTATTGTCGACATTGTCGACAATTGCACCGGTTATCGAAGCGTTTCAGACACTTAAACCTACCGTCAAATTGCGAGAATATTAATTTAGACAATCGAAACAGCCTTGAATTATTCAGCAGGTGTTACTTTGTGGTGTATCAAAATAAACTTTGTTGACGGTTTTGGTTTTTATAGATACTATTTAAATTTGGATTGAAACAGATTAATACCAATTTTTGAAATAAACAATACTAAACCAAATTACTCCATACTGATTGATTGCATAGTAAAACCTGGTTTCTGGGCAAAAACGGAACCAAGATATTTTTACATGCTTTATCTAAATCCAACTTTACATCATAAAGGTTGGCAGACACCGAAACAAATAAAATGGTTCAAAGTTTGGTCTATACGACGGATGTGTTGAAACTTCACAGAGAATAACTTATTGGATTTGGTTTCAAAATTGTATGTATTTGTCCAACAAAATGGTGCTAAAAAAGTCACAGGAACAATTTGTGCAAAATTGTGGCAAATAATTGAATAGGTCAATGCAGAAACTGAATATGTCCACTTTTTAGGGAAATTGAGTTAAACATGGATTTACTATAAGTAAAGGGTGCCCGATCGAATGTCGTAGAAATTTCACATGTCACGGTAATCTAGATTATACAAAGGCGTTAATATAGTACAGAAACTGAATATGTCCAGGACATGTTCACTTTCTGAGCTATATGTCAGTTGTTTCAGAATATTGATGAAAAACATGAAGAATTTTACCAGGATATCTTACAGTGGCCTACGAAAGCAAAAGAGGAAGACAGTGTAGAAACAGAAAATGTTTAAAAAATGTTATGAGATTATTATTAAATTAGTTTTATTTTTATTTTTGCATTAGGAATAAGTTATGTTTATTTTTTACTAGAACGGTTTATTACATATTTTATAAATTTTATTAGCAATCAATGCAGAAACTATATATGTCCACAACCTGTGTGATTTTTTTTCTCTAAGAATTCAAAACTTTAAATACTCCAAATTATGTCTTCGTATCTACAAAATAGTTTACTTTCATATCCCAAACATTTTTAGATATCCATTAAAGCAACGCTAAGTTATTCAGTTTTTCTTAGTTATCTCAAAACTAGGTAGGTAGGACATATTCAGTTTCTGCATTGACGTATTCAATTGTAGTAAATTTATAAAATTAAAAACTTACGTGCCCTTTTAGTTCCACCCTTACTTCTTAAGAAGTCCCATAAGCCAACTGAATGACACTTTATAGTTATTGGACAATTAACATTAATACTGTAAAAACAAAAGTTCTATAAATAGTTACCTTAAAGTCAAATCATTAGATGACGCTGTATACAATTATAAATATCTCAGTTGGTAATAATATAGAACTACTTTATTTTGGGTCCAATTTAGGACAAAAAAGTTCGCACGTTACTTTGATGGTAAGATTTTTGTAATATTTCTAAAAAGTGAACAGATCAGTGTGTGATATAAATTTGTTCGTCATGGTTTAAACATTGTCACTTTAAAGCGTTTTAATTTTAATTGTGAAAACAAAGAGTAAAATGGCCAGTGTCCAATTACTGGTTGGTAAAAAATGTAAATTTCTATTATTGGACATATTTCCAATATCATACTCTATTTGGATCCCGGACATTTACCAGCCAATTCTTATCTAAAATTGTCCCCTGAATTCGAAAAGACCGTCAAAAAATATAAAAGTTAAGCAGTTTTTGAGATATAGTAAATTCCATATTATATGTAAAATTGATTATATTTCAAAAACTGTTCTACTTTTATAACTTTTGCAATTTTTTGATTCAGCGAGCAAATGTCCTGGATACAAATTGCTGTTGACGAGAATTATTAGTGGCTGCTTTTTCGCTATGACATTTTTGGCTAATTAATTTTTAGAGAGTAAGTAATATAGTGATTTCTTCGTCACAGGACATCTTGCAGAATAACAGTGATTTAAATACAGTGTATAATAGAGAACATAAAAAACTAACTAACAAAATTAATAAATTCGGAAAATACTTTTAACATACCACCCGAAAAAATATTAGATATATATAAATCATTCTGTTCCGGCCTAAACAGTATAAATGCTTTACAAACTAGAGATTCCACAAATAATGATATTTGCAACAAACTATTTCAGAAGTCAGACCAAGGAATTAGTAGTTACCTTCATAATCCAGAAAAGGGATGAGGAGTCCGAGAAATAAATATATGAATTATATGATATTTACAAAAACGAAATAAAAAAAATTACCTAAACAGCAATTTATCTTTTATAAATATTTAACATTTTGTTATTTTATGTAAAGTTGTTGTTTATATAAACCAATAACTATGGTCCATGTGTCCAATTACTACATAAAATGTCCAATTTCCATACTATTTTGCATGTTTTTAACAAACTATTATTAAAAATTAAAATATTCTTATTTTTAAGTAAACGTAATTAAATTTTAAATAAACAAACTATCCTTTTTATATATTTATAAGAAAAAAAACTAGAATCTTTAAAATAACGGCATATATAAATTTTAAATAAATAATATTCCTTAAGTGTTCAATAACTATGTGGTTTACCCTAATTTGTGTAAGTAAATGAGTATTTTAGAGACTTTTTTAATATAATATTTTGTGGTGAAATTACACAACATTGTTTAATAATAATTTCTCCACTTTGTTTAAAATTTTTAATAATTTATGGGATGCAAAGGTGGTAAAAAGGAATATGAAACTAAATTATTAATTAAGATATGTATTCACCTACTAATACAAAAATTATGGAAAATCGAATACCTAAACGTAATATAAACTGACACTGACAGCATATAATAAACAAAACAAACTACAAACTGATATATAGCTAATTGTAATAATATTGACATATAATTCAACATGAAGATTAAGTAAAAATGTCGATAGATTAAATATGTATTCAGCGACCAACTAAAAAGATAGAATTAACTATAAATTACAAACTAAAGTAAATAGTAAGCTGATTAATAATGTAGCACAATAGGAAAATAGAAACACTTTTTATCCTCATTTGATAACCAGGTCATAATATTTTATATATCCCAGTTCCTGAACAATTTTGCAAATACGTACCTACCTGTTCGGAAAAATAATATTCAATAATTACTCACCAGAAATGTGGTACTAACCTAATGATACACTTCCTAACACAAACTTAAACTGCAAACTGATGATGCAGATTGCAGTTGAGCGACAGGCGGGCGTCTTATTTCAAGCGGGAAATCATTTCATTGGTTATCCAAGATGGTATTATGGTGAAGGTTACTTCTTTATATAGTTATACTACCTATATTTATACGAATTATTTAAGAAAATGTACAAAAGAGCGGAAAGAAATATGATAAAGTAAATCAAATCTATTTATTAATTTAAGAAAAGACAAAATTTATCCAAAATGAATTAGTTTAATCTAAAATAGAATAAATCAAGAAAAAAACTGACAAATTTAAGTTTTTTATGATAAATGTGTACATTTCGCAAATGATTAATATCATCAAATTAAAATTAACATCCTTAGATAGATATTATCGTTTAAGTACTAAATCGAATACATTTTTTTCTAGGAACAGCAAAGTTAAGACATCAAACATTAAGATTGGCTTTATGTAACGTTAAGCTTAATTTTCAAAGAAAAGATAGATAAGATCAACTCTTGGATTTTATTATTATATTCCTATTTGGATTAATTTCATCAAATAATATTTAAATAAGAACTAAATTGATTTAACTTTATTTTTACTGGTATTAGTAAGTAGTATCAAAATGAGTATAGAATTAGTTTTATATTTGATTAATGTTAGTACACATTTTATAGGTCTTTTTTTAAAATTCAGTAAATGTTTCTAATAATTTCATCTAGACTGGATTATTTTAATTTAAACATATTCCAAATATATTTGGAATAAAAACAATAAAATAATTGCTTAATATATATACATGTTTAAATCATCATTAATCAAATATAAAACTAATTCTATCAATTTTTTAATACGATTATCCAATATTTGACTGAATTATTAAAAGTCAGCTAAAATCAAGCTAATATTTTGACCAAATCTGTAATATAAGCAGCAAATTTAGCAAACATGCCAATTTTTAATTTTTAACGCGTTTTAGTTTGCAGTTTCTCTTCGAGACAGGTGGTGTAGTGAGTTGTGAAAGAACGATCGTGTCCATTCAACATAGCAGTTTCCAAAACCGTTTATTTTGTCTTCGCTCTCATAGTTTTTGCGATATATGTAGGTATAATAAATTTTATTAATTTCCACGTTTTTGGTTATTAAGAGTAATATAGGTATGTTCTACCAAGCATTTTCACTGTCAAGTACACTGAAAGAAATATATGTTTGTTTTAGCAATGTATGTGGTAGTCCATATATGAAACATAAAATATATTTACCTTAACCATTTTTATATTTAGTTTTAACATATTATGTTAAAACTAAATATAATATATGTTTGTTTTAGCAATGTATGTGGTAGTCCATATATGAACCACATACATTGCTAAAACAAACATATATTTCTTTCAGTGTAGACGTCAGGGATATGGATAATATTAAAATCGTGATCACAATCCTCACAAGAAGGTCTGTTCGATTTCGTTGGCATTCGAACGAAAACTGTTGGGATATCTTCAGCCACCATCTTTGATTAATTTGACGCCGTTAAATTAAATTTAAACAGTTGTTTTTTAAGGTTTTAAACGCAAATATCTTAAAACTTTAAAAATTATACATTATATTAGTCAATTAAACATAAAAAACAATTGTTAAACTAAACCATTATTGAGTTATTGTTTTGTATTTTGAACCTATAGATTATTATTTTATTGAGTAATTTTTTATGAAAGTTTGTAAGCTAAAATAAATGAATATTTATTAAACACAAAATTTAGTATATATACTTTACCTACCCCACTATTACTGCTTCTTACGAAGATCAATATTCCAGTCAATAATGAAATATTGAATTGATTAAAATAATACAATTTTTGATAAATTCAATATATTTTTTACTAACTATTTAGATAAATTTTGCACAAATTTTTTATAACTACTATTAAAAAAAAGATTAAATTGACCTAAAAAGTGCTTAATTGAATCCAAGAATTGGTAAATTTAAGAAAATATTATGTGGATTCTAGAAAATCGTAGGCGAATTTAATTTAATTTTCACTATAATAATTCTAAATTTTGTAGTGATTTATAAAACTTATTTGCTGCTATTTATCACGGTTTGATACATTTAAGTCTAGCAAATAATTCAATCGAATGAATTATTGATATTAGTCCAATTTTGGATTGGCGCTATATTGATCAAAAATTTGATTGTAATACTACCTTACTGGATTAATTGTATTCAAAATTTCTTTCCGTGAGTAACTTTTTTTTTTTTAATATTTTTAACAACAGATTCTTGACAATATAGTGCAAATGGTTAAATATAAAATCTTATTGTTTTCAACAAATTATAGAAAATTGACTTATAGAAGCTAATTAGAAAAACCAATCCAACTATCTTGGATAATGTAGTACATTTATAGAAAATTATGATCCTATGGCATGTTGTACACCTTTGTACAATGATTTTCAAACGGAATTCTCAGTAATGCTTTCTTAATTTTTAAGATGGCGAAATAATATTAATCCTTGTGCCTGTAGAACCTATCTAACCTAAAACTGTTTTTAGGTACGTCATCACGACCCTTTGCGGTGACAATTGCCCGACCCCAGACTGGGTCATAGGCATGCTTTTCTGGGTGGGCTACTTCAACAGCGCGCTCAACCCGCTGATCTACGCCTACTTCAACAGGGACTTCCGGGAGGCTTTCAAGGACACCCTGATGTGCGCACTGCCGTGCTGCTTCGGCTGCTGGAAGACGCCTGCTAGATACCTCTAGCCGAAAGACTTTTCCCCCTCCTATCGCGACGAACGACTGTGATTTTAAGCTAGTTAGAGTAGAGGGGTTTACATTAGAGGGTAGGTAAAGCGATAGGAGGTGGTGGACTGCTGTACATTTATATGAAAAGTGTAGATTTTTCGAAAAATTAACAAAAAAAATTGATAGTATTTATATTTTTAGTATAGTGCATAGAAACAAGTCATTCTTGTCCACCCACGAAAAAATTTTCCATCAGGATTTAGAGAGATGTCAACCCAAAAAAGGAAAAACATTTCTTTAAAATTGAGGTTGCATTACATCTTAAAGAAGTTTTTTTTCAAAAAATGTTCATCATAATAATGAATATAATATATCTCAGTTAGTATGCATTTTACAAAAAAATGTTTAAAATAAAAATTAAATGATTCGAGGGGGGAAATCAATCAGTACTAAAATTGGTGATCATACTCTCCTCCTTATAGGGGGAACAGGGGGTAACTAAAATTTCCAATGGAACACCCTACTTTTTAACCTTTCAGTGGTCGCGCACGGTGTCTGACACCGGGGCGATTTAAAATTAAACTAAACTTTGAAGATGGTGGAGATAAAAACTTCACCGCCCAGGTACCTTCCTAAATAGTGTAAATGCATGCTCAGTTGCAATTTGGATGCGATTGAACATATTTATTGGGAATTATAGTAACTTCCGGTGTGTGAGACCGGGGTGACCATTCGTGTGACAAATAACTCGTGCTGCTTTGACCTAAATTCCACAAAATTTGAAATTTTCACTTCATGAATTTTGTGGAATTGTACTTCAAAAATCTCAAGAAAATATTACCCCTGGTAGATGTGCCTATTGCAATTGGAAAAAATATACAAAAACTGGATTTGTGTGTTTTAAACGTAATACCTACATGTTTTTTTTATAGGTCTTGCGATTTTTTTTTATAAATATTTACTATCAGTGAAGTTTTATGGGTAAAAAGGTACATATAGGTACAAAAAAATATATATTTTAGAAAATATAGGCAAAAAACAAAAATAAATTAGAGCACATAATAGGCATTTGCCAATCTTGCAAGCAAAGTCCTTTCGAAGCTTAATTTTTCAATTTTTATTTTACTACTGTATTAAATAAGGACCAAAAAATAATATTTTTTTTTATTTTAACTTTTCTAAGTTGCAATTTTATTTGTATGTTAAAAGTTTAAAGACCTTTTTTATATGAATTTTATTTTTGTTTTTTGCCTATATTTTCTAAAATATATATTTTTTCTTATCACTTTTTTGTACCTATATGTACCTTTTTACCAATAAAACTTCACTGATAGTAAATATTTATAAAAAAAAATCGCAAAACCTATAAAAAAACAACCCGGTGTTACAGACCGGGGCGACTATACTTGAAAAAAAAAAAATAGCGCGACTACTGAAAGGTTAATGCAGATTCGGATCATTCGACTAAAAATAGATTTTGTCTAATATATTTTTTCATATTTGTAATAGATGGCGCTGTAATAAAAAAAATCAATTTTGTTCGATTTTTCTTCTGTATACGATTCTTCAATAATTTTTGAATAAAATACTTTTATTTTTTAAATTTATTTATTTTAGTAATTTTAATTAAAGTATGTTCTCAATGCATTTATTATTTCGCTTTAATATTCTGCTCTGGGATATTCCCAAATATCTGGATAATTCTCCTGTGTTTGCATGAGGATTAGCGGCCGTTGCTGCTTATACATTAATTTCATTATTTCCACCTGTGACTGTTGCTTGTCGAACTCTTTTTTTCGGTTGAACACTCCCGTTTGTAGTTACTGCTTGACTGTACGGTGCGTCATCGAATTTTTTCCGAAAAACGCTGAGCGTAGATATTAACAGCATCATCAAAATTCCTGCCTGCTTCTCCATAAATCAAAATCATTTCAATTTTTTTTCTACTGTTAAAAAATCCATTATGAATAACTGCTTAACGAAAGGAGGTATTTTTTTGCATATTAATCTTCGAACTAAATTGATTAAATAATGCTAAACAATAAATAGTTTCTTTATACCTCAATAATAATTATTATTTATAACTAAATACCATTTTTTATACCTCAATTAGGATTAAATTAATTAATTGACAAAATAATGTTTTTTTTAACCTTAAATGAGGTATTTTTATTAAAAATGGTACAATAATCCTTTAAATTAAAGGATTTAATGATGGCAGGTAAAAAGTGACCATGGTGCGCAATTGATTAATTATCACCGAATGAAACAATGTATAAAACTTAAAGCAAATGAAACTTAATTATTAGTTAAAAAATCAGATTTAATTTAATAAGATAATAATTATTATTACCAATAAGATAATAATTATTATTACCAAAAAAGTGATATTTTTATAGAAAAATTATTGCAAAATCGTATACAGAAGAAAAATAGAACAAAATTGATTTTTGTTCATTACAGCGCCATCTATTACAAATATGAAAAAATGTTTTTGACAAAATCTACCTTTTTTTAGTCCAATGATCCGAATCTGCAATAAAAAATAGGGTGTTCCTTTGGAAATTTTAAAGTTACCCCCTGTTCCCCCTATAAGGAGGAGAGTATGAGGACCAATTTTAGAACTGATTGATTTCCCCCCTCGAATCATTTAATTTTTATTTTAAACATTTTTTCGTAAAATGCGATATTTCAAAGTTTCAAGTTAAATGTCTCACCCTGTATATTAACAACTCTCGAATGGGAGAAAAAAATAGATTTGTAGAAAAAAAAATTTCTGATAAAAAACACTTTTTTTATTTTAATTTTGGGTTGGCAAACCTTGGGAAAGGCATAGTCTAACTTCAACAAAACTTTAAATAAAAAAAATAAAATCAATTTTTGGAAAGTCTACAATTTTCATGCCTAAAATATTATTTGTTGTTAGACATCTCAAATTAAGGTGCTTATAGTTAAAAATAGAGCACAATTTTAAATAATTATTATAAAGAGTCAAAACCTGTTTAAACGCAAATTCACAAAAGATAAAAATCTTGTGTAATAATAATTATTTGTTTGCTATATAATTGATACAGTACCTGGTATTTTAAATACATAATGACGTTTTAGTTTCATGTAATACCTCACTTAACCTTAAATTCTACCTTGACATTTTGTGAAAACACTAAATTATTAAAAATAAATCAATAGGCATTTACTGGAATGATATGGCTAAACTAATTCTATTTGTAGCAAAAATTGTCCTCTATTCCACTTTGATTAGTCAAATTGTTAGGTTTTTCAATAAAATAAAGCTTAGAAAATTTAAAACGGATAAAAAATGGCAACGATATAAGAGAGGATTATTATTATTTAAAATAAAATCTTATCTTGCTAAGTAGTAATAAAATGGGGTGTTTATTGAAATTTGCCACCGTGCTTTTTTTAGAAAATAATCTCTTAAAAACAATTAATCTGCTTTGATTGGTTTATAGAGATAATATCCTATAGAAAGTTTAGTCGCAAATTTCAATAAAAAATCCCCTTGTACTAATTTAAAAAAATAAACGTATACCAAAGCAATAACTCAAGACTCATTTTTAAATGCTATCTCACTCATATACGTAAAAACTAAAGGCAGTATTTGGAAAAATTACATTTATAGACGCACAAGATACTCCTATAGATATCTTAAAACTGTGTGTATACCCTAATAATAAAGTAAATCACTAATAATTATAAAATTATAATTTTTCTAAATACATAGCTGAATCACTATTTTCTGTGATAAGTCAACATATACAGGGTGTTTTATAACTAAGACAGCATAATGTTCAGAGTTTATATTTCTATTTATGTTAAGAAAAACTATGCAAAGTTGTAAAAAATGAATTCGTATTTTAGAATACTAGTATTAAAATTTAATTTATTTTTTTAAAACACCTACTGATATAAACTCTGGGTTACTAAACACCCTGTGTAAATATTATTTTATGCAGACGATCTGTGTAATTGTACATATTTTTGAATGTGATACTGTGTGATTATAATTTTTGTAAATATTATCGCAATACATATTTGTTGTATAATACAAAATTAATTGTAAAATACTGTACATGTGTTTTTATGTTTAGATATAAGTTTTGTAATGTCTTCCTTTCGATTTTATATTATATTTTTAGTAAATAGCTCAATTTAATTTGTAGAAATTTTTTACATTCCATTTTGAATTTTTTCGTTTAACCTTTAAATGTTATGTAGCGATATTAAACATAGATAAATAACTGTTAACTACATATAAATAGTTCCATACATAGATTTGTTTCTGTGAATAAAAATTTAATTTTTATTTACCTACGGTTGTTTTGTTGGCTATTTGGTTAATGGATATAAATGACAATCTCATAAATAGGCCTATTTTGTAAAAAAAAATGTCAAATGTACATTATCTATTATTATACGTGTTATTGTCATGTAATAAGAACTATATATGAATATATTGTTTGTTAAACTGCTTTTAATTTTTTTAACCCATCAAATAGTTTTTCATTCGGTCAACAATTTTTTTTTAGATAAAATGTTTATTATCAAAAAGTCAAAATAAAGTGACGGTTGTTTGACAATTTTCAACTCAAACCTATTCTTCTTAAATAATACTAAAATGTAATAGTATATTATGTATCAAGTTTGATAAACCATTTTATACACGAATTTAATTTAGGCACGAGCGAGCTTGCGAGCGAGTGCTTAAATTAATGAGTGTATAGAAAAGTTTGTAAACGAGGTGCATACTTTACTTTTTCTACGACAAATACTTATTATTATCTTAAAATGATTTAAATCAAAAATTTGTATAGAGCGCCATCTATGAACCAATAGGGGAATCTGTGTGTCACCGTCAAATGTCAAATTTTTATATACTTTATAAACACAATTATAAAGGTTATAAATCGAAATGTATTTCTTGAAAATTGTCAGTTTTTCACAGTGAAAGTAAAGAAAATGTTTTATGAGCACTTTACAGTGGAGTCCGTGCCCGAATTTAAGTTATAGTTTACTGCCGGCGAAATTAAAATGTCAGTAATAAACTTTTCAAATATTGGCGTTGAGAAACTATTGAATACTTTTGTATTTTTGTATTGAGATAATAAAATAATTTTCACATTTAGTATTATTTTACAAGAAAGGCACTTTATTTTAAAAATTGTATGACATTTGACAACTGTCAACTAACTTAAAACTAACTTCAGCCCGTGACTAAAAACCTGTTGCCAACTTTGGCCCGTGACTAAAGCGCCATGAAGCCACAACTTGTCAATGTGTATTTAAAAGGTCACTTAGTGTCATGGAAACATGTACGATAAAGGGCGTTTTAAAGGTGGGAGTAGAAAAAATGTTTTATTATATCAATACAAAAATAACTAAATAGCTTCTTGAAAATTATCTTACCAATTTATATATACATAATTTTTTTTTAAGTATTCAAATAATTTTTTCTAAGTATTTGAATATTTGAATAGGTATTTAAACAATTTAAATATTTGAATACCCTAATATTCGATTATTGGAATATTTAAATATTTGACTATTTAAGTCTCAGCAAGTGACTATGATAGAAATAATTATGGGTAATTTTCTCAGTGTCAAGCTAATTTCGTCCATTTTTTTGTATTAATTTAGAACTTAAAAGATACATATATTGTAATATTTCTTAAAAATAAGACGAAATTAGCTTGACACTAACAGAAAAATAACCTTAATTATAAGTCGCGTGGTGGGACTTTGTGTTTGATAGTACAACCGCTGTCCTAAAATTATTTGCACACTTTGTTAATGTATTCTAAAAAAACTTCTTGCTTTTACAGTTTGTAGGATGTTACCTTTAATTTATGAGAGCACAGTCATTTTTCAAATTCATAGGGTCATAATTAAAAAAAAGTTGATAAGTTTGAGATCGTTACATTTTTAATGACCGCGGTTAAATATTTGTATCTGTGTTATCTATGTTATCTGTATTAAGTGAGTTTGAAAAATAAAGTAAGGTATTTTTTTATTCAAACTTTAAAACTATATATTCATCCCTAAAGGACATAATACTTTACCTATAACCGATACCCAATAAACAGAACATTAAATTTTAATATGTAATTAAATCTTTTATTATTCGAATTAGTCTGACAAATTGTCGAATAATCAAATATTTCAAATTTTTAATTATTCAATATTCAAATATATCAAATTTAATTTAAATTTTTAAATAATTTAAATATTTGAATAACTCAAATATTCAAATAATTTAAATATTATTATTATATTATAACTATTCAAAACTGATTTTTTAGAATAGTAAAAAATTTGAAACTAAAATTTATATAAATTTTAAATAATTATTACGACGTAAATTTAACAATACATAATAAATGTAAACCCCACGATTGTAAAATTTACAAAAATTGCATTCCATTTTTATTCTAAGGATAAATATCCTAATTTGAATATAGGCTACCCAGATTGCACGTAGATGTAAAAAAAGCAATATCAAACAATGTAAGAATACACTTAAGTAAGGGTTTAAAATTTAATTTTTAAAATTAATCCTTGTTATTACTTATCATCACTGTTAAATTATACCTAGTATATCCTACAAAATATTATTATAAGAACTTTTGTATCTTTACTTGATGCTATTAACCCATAGATGGCACCACTTATTGACCCTTAAATCCTTTATGAAGGATAAAAGAGAATTCTTTTTTTAGGATAATACCTTAGTACATATATATTTATAGATGGCAGACCATGTCCTATATAAAAAAGAATAATAAAAGACTACTGCAACTAAATTTAAACGACATTACAGGATTTTAAAACTGATTTATTTTTTACGTAGAATACTTTATTTTTTGTCAACATTGAAAAAAAAAAACAATTCTATAAAAAGCCTTATGAATCCAAGCAAGTTTCTTAAATGACACGATTTTTCTTTTACACTTTTTATTACTTAAACAGTAATGCTTTTACGGTTATAACCCAGACTAAAAACTTTTACCTTTATTGCCAATTAAAACTTTCACATGACCTTTATTTTATGCTTCATAAAAGTAAGTATATCATTGCTGAAATTATTAAGATGAAAATACACAGAACTGTTTTAGCAAAAAAATTGTTTATGAAACATCGACATGTTTTAAAAATTGATTTTGGCAAGCAGTTTAGTTTTTGCTATAGTGTATATAAACTTTTCAGTGGCGGCCCGTCAGGGGAGGCAGGTGAGGCAGTGCCTCATCATAGAGAATTAAAAAATTAAGTATAATTTAATATTTTACTTTCTATAATATACTAGAAATTTTTAATATTTGGATTACATGAATTGTGAAATAGTCAATAAAATTGATTTATTTTATACGTGGAATACCCAGCAACATTTAAATAATTTGAAACGACCGCAATTTAAACTAATATTTATAGCTAGAAGCAAGCCTGAACTAATTTATACCCACGATTGGCGTTAGCCTTGTTGTCTCGTTCTATTACAATGCGATATCATAGTTGTCTCCTTCTCTCGTATTAGCATACGCGAGGCAGGCACGCCTACATCCAAGGAAATAAGCAGGTGTTGTGGCAACACTGTTGCGAAATTTTAGATAAATTATACTTCACACGTTTTTCAAAATTCAATATTAAATGGTATTATTTTTCTTATAATAAATCGATTTAATCGAAATTATATTTCTATTATTAGCAATTTTGCCACATTGCCATAATGGCCAATCACTTTTCCAAGGGTAAATTGGGTGAGCTGATTTCAAAATTGACTCAATTAGGTCTTGTTTTCAAGATATTGAAAAAACCCTTTTTTTCAAGGTGCAAATATTCTATAATAAATTAGAAAAAAATTGCGTTATTACAAGTTTATAAAAAATGGCTGATTGGATTTATTATTGAAAACAAATCAGCGGTTCTCAAATAATTTGAAAAAAACTGATAACCTGACAAAACCAAAAATCGGGAATATTTAAAAGAAGTATGTTTTACATTACCTCTCTACTTTATTTTAAGTTTCTATAACCATATTGTGTTTTAAAATGACCGCCATAACTTATGTAATTGATACATACATACATTAGATTCCTTAATGTGTTAAATTTCAATAAGGCGCCCATTGAAAAAACAAAAATGGTGGTGGTAACTCAAAATCTATATATTTTGTTAATTAAATACTTTAACCGAGCACCATTAGTAAGGTAGCTTATTAAAATTTAAAAACTGTATTATAACTACACATTCAAAAAGTTATTCCTCTTAACAATGCCGTTTTAATCAAGATAAAATCGTTATAGTCAAAATTTGACAATTTTCAAAATTTCAAGTGCTGTAGCAAAAGCAGAACAATTTTGTATATTTAGGAATGCATTTATTAAATAATAATATAAGCTTCCAGAAGAGATTAGAAAGATCGACACAACATTTTTTAAAAAGACTGTAAAAAAATTCTTAAACCAAAGCGTTTTTTATTCTACAGATGAATTTTTAAATTTTTAATGTAGGTATCTTTAATTTTTACTTAATATTTTCAAACTTATTGCGTTAAAAGCATAATTTTTAAAGGGAAAACTATAAATGTGTAGAAATTATTATTTTTGTTTAATTAGGACCCACATTAAAATGATCCTTGCGCTGTCAAAAATTTCTAATGTAATTTTACTAAACATGTTTAGGAAGTTTTTACGCATCATAATATAGTAATAATAAAACTCAGTTTTGTAAATTCACTTCACGATTCATTACAACTCAATTTGGGAAAATTACAAAATGTTTGTTAAAATTCACTAAGCATTTATTAAAAATTTGTTCAGTAACATTACTATACAGGTATTGTAATTTTGCTAAAAAAAATACTAAATATGTTTAGTAATTTAAGAATGATTGTATTGTAATTATACCACGAAAAAAAAAACTGCAATTTTCTTAGTTTCTTCAAGAAACTTTCTTGGCCCATAACTGTAAAGATTTAACCTTCACCTCGCCAGAGTTTTTGTTTTAAGTGCGTTCCACCAACTTCAAATACCGACAGACAGCTAGACAAAGAGACCTATTGAAACACACCAAAAACGAAAGACTACTGAGGTTACATACTGTCCACCTAAGTCAACCGAGGCGAGATGTAAGAACATCACGTGATTGCCGGTAAATACTATGCATATCATTATAGCAAATCAAATTACAAACAACGTTTGTAAATCTGAGATACTTTTTATTAAAAATTGTCAAACTGTTTAGTAAAATTACAATGCGTATAGGATTTATACATATAGATTGTAAAATTACAACTTATCTTAGTAGATTTCCCAACATGTCGGTGAAGATTATCAAGTTGTATTATAATTTTGTATTGGTATACACTGATTTGTAATTTTACTCATCCTATGTTTTGCAAAACAATTGTAATTTTACAAAAAAATTTTAACAGTGAACAGGATTAAAATGATATATAGTAAAAATGCAAACAGAAGTTGTATAAAATAAATAATGATTTGTATAATTCCAAACACTTATTGTAATTCAAATAGCAAATTTTGGTTTGTAATTTTATTGATTATCTTGGTAAAATTAAATTCCGAACATGTATATAAATTTTACAAAATTTCATATTCAATCCTACAATACGGAATTGTAAAATTACCTTAAGTATCTGACAAAACAAAAATATTATAAAATTGGAACCTGTTTAGTACTTTGGCTTTAACAAAATGTGATATTACAACAAATGCGTATTAAAATTGCATTACAATACAACATTTTGTAATTTTACTATACAACTGCTTAGTAAATATGTATACTAATTCTACAAACATTTTACACTCATAAGCCTATATAGAAAGACTTCATATACTCAGTTTAAAAGTCAAATTCTATCATCTATTGCGTTTAGATCAAAATCATCAAATTTATGTACATAACCTATAATATAACATAATTTTTTAAACATATGTCAAACGTCAAACCTTAAAAAATTAGTATATATATATAACACGGCGCAGAAAGCATATTAACTACCTCGCCCAGATCTGCAGGCTCGGCTAACGCCTCGGCACCGCACAATGAGTTTGGCTTTAAATAACCTCTTTCTCCTCCTGTTATAGATAATGTACCATTTCCACAATATCGCAAAAACAAGAGCTAATTATGCAAAATTTTAGAATCAATACATCCAAATTACTCCAGAAAAGTTATTGGCTACCCTGTTGGCAAACAAAAACTATCATTTTATCGACTAGTGTATTCAACGTGGTAAGGAATATTTTGTATACATTTTTGCTCATAAAATATTAATGAAAAATAAATCGAATTTAAATTTTAGAAGCTTTGTTATTTAAGAATTGAATGCTTTTATTGAAAGTAATTTAATTAAAACGGTAATATTTTATTATTTACTCTTATTACGAAATTTATTCCTGTATAATTAAATGTTATTTTATTAAGTATAAAGCACTTGTAGACCTTTCCGAATTGTTTGCACGTTGCCTAATGTAAGGTATTCTTGCATAAATTTAATTTTGGGCTGTATCAAACTACAAATGTTATACGAAACTAGATAATGTATAATAAATTACATAATATGCAAATGGTTCATGTTTTAGCATCGTTTTAATTAGTCTTAATAAATGATAAGCTGTGGCTTCTATACAGGGTGTTATGTAATTAATGTTATATATTAAAATACTGAATACCTTTTGACACAAGGAATAAAGGAAAAATATTTAAAAAAACATTTTTCCAAAGATAAAGAAAAAATATGCAATAGAAGTTTTTTATATTTTTTGTGATACGCCACTGGTTACAAACTTGTTTATCTCTTCACACCTGTATTTACTTTAATTTAATTTGAACTATATTCAACAATTATTTAGTATACCTATATTTATTTATGACCATATTAACACACTCTTTCAAATAATCCACTTATTTATTTTGGTCAAAATAGATTTTTATAACCTTAAAATACAAAATTAGATAATATTTTTTGTTCTAATACATTAACCTACCTTTAATATAGATATTCTTATTTCATAATAGAGAAGTTGAATTTTTTTTAATAAATTCTGTTTAGTTAAAACTATTTTATGGAGAAATGTAGACCCAATTAAAAAAAATATCACTTATATTGCACCTTACACTTTTGAATTTCATTAAATGCAGTATTTATATTTCTAAATTCTTAAACCAACCATTGTTATTGTGATACTATTAAGATTTATTAACTTTTAACGCTTAAGCATAAGCGGTAACATCATAAATATTATTTTTATCATTAAATATACTTTAACAGATACTTCCAGAAACTTCTAATGGACCACGAATGTGAAAAACCCTGTATATTAATAATAAAACATTATATATTTTATTTTATTTATTTATTTATTTAATACTGGTACCGTCAAAACCATATTAATTTTATAAGTAGTTCTTCTTAATCGTTCATTCCATTATATAATTCTTATTATTTTCAATAATCATTTCCACATATCCATTTTAAATCTTTGCTTTAAAATCATTTAAATAAACTAGTATTACTATTTGGATTTAAATTTGTTAACATTATATAATATTACAAACTATATTACCACCTCTACATTCACCATCATAAAATGGGAAGAAACTCCCTTCCCTAACCCAAACCTAAAGCTCATTATAACGCCTCTGTAACAGGCATAAACCTTCTCAGGTACATACATTTATTTTGAAGGTGAGCGCCCCGCTGGGGGGCGCTGCGGGCGCTGGAAAAGACGGCGAATTTTCCTCGATCTGTCACAGTATCGCGCGCTTTTCCAATGTGACTCGGCGGTGCTAACACGCGCTCGGAAAAACGCTTTTAATCTCTGCTCAAAGCTACGCGTAAATTTCGCGTATGTACAAAGTTTATTTTAGACGGGGTTTGTGGAAAATCAATTAAGGAAATTATGGAAGAATGTTTTAGAGATATATTTTTTATGTAAGTTTACTAAAACAAATGTTTTGGGTTTTTGTTTTTATGACAATTTTATGAACAAAATTGTTTTATTTTACTTTAAATGAAATTATTATAAGTTGTTACTAATAATAAATTTATTTTAAAATAATAACCTAGTGTCACTACAACTTAATAATAACTTACAACTAGGTCATGAAGTTGAAAACTTTTTTATTGTGCATTTAGAAATAATTGTGAACGTTAGCATTTTAAGAAAATTGGATATTTTTTCATTATTTATTTATATATAAAGGTTTAATATGGGCAAAATATGTGTGTGCTAATTTTATACAATAAAATAAAAAAAAGGGGAAAAGTAGGGAAAAATCAGTTTTTTCCGTTTTTTTTCAGGCCTTGGAAAAAATGGCCCTTTTGGGAATTTTTTTTTGTGGGAAATATATACATATGAAAAATAGTGACAATCAACAATTTAACATATTTTAATTTAAAAAAAATATCCTTACAAAAAAAATAAAACTAAACATTGAATTAAATTAAATTGATTTAAGAAAATAAACGTACACTTTAAATGAGGAGCATCCGTGCAAAACCGGCTAAATCCATTTTATTCCGTTTTTGTTTTTTTTTAAATTTCGCATCTTTGGTTTCATTTCTATCGACAACCAAGATAATTATGTTTAAATCCGACTATATCCATGTTAAAATCACATTTAAAAGGTAGCTTTAGGAGCAAAACCGGCCAAATTCACGGTTTCATAGCAAACCCGGCTATATCCAATAAATAATAATGATGATGAGCATGTGGCTTGGATATGTATACTACTACTAAAATTTGTTCTGTTTTTTCATGTTTGCACTAAATTTACTTTGTTAATATTTTTGAATAATAAAGGTTTTTTTCACATTTTATTCGGTTTTGAGCAAAACCGTCTATATACAAAACATTTTTTGAAATTTTGGCCTTAATATAAAGTTTTTTAAAACGAAAGTATGTCTTATAAATCAAGTACCACAAAGCCCACAAAACTCAAGTTTGCTTTTTCTTTTATATGTATAAAAGGCCAGGAAACCGAGAGTTTTTGCAATTTTCCCAACATTTTATTAAAGTGGATATAGCCGGTTTTGCACGGATGCTCCTCAAATATACTGTCGGTTCGGTCTTTTTTGCAAAAAGAAGTCCATTTAAAATATCAAATTACAAAATAATGAATGATTTATAAAGTTAAATTAAAAAATTATAATTTTATAAGTCGATGTGTCAAATAAAACGAAAGTTATGTTAATACAGCACCGAATATTTTTTTTGTTACCCGGTAGAATATTCTTACTGAATTAAAATAAAAGGAATAATTAATATAGTCGTAATATTTTGATTATATTCAGCGTCGAAAATTTACATACTGACTGACAGACTGATATTATCAGTGTACAGATAGTATCCGTCAAAACTTTTCAGGAAAATGCAAAAGTCAATTTTTTTCCGCCGGTTCAATAAATTTTAAATTTTAAAACCCTTGTAGAATGTTACAAATTTCCCGGAGCATTCACCATTTTTGTAATAGTTTTAATCATAATATATTATATTATATTATATCACGAGAACTATGAATTTAATCGGTTAAACTAGGCTCAGTAGTTTTTTGTTTGGTTTTTGTTGGAAAATGTTGAATGCAAAATAATTTAATAAAATCACGAGACCACGTAGCGGTCGAGGGGTTTTATTTTTAATTATTTTGCATGAAACTATTTTCCAAAAATAAAAATCAAATAAAAAACTTACTGAGCATAGTTTGACAGATTAAATTTATAGGTTGGGTGATAAACGTCCAGATTATTTCTCGAATTAAAGGAAACTATTTGACAATTCATAAAATCTGACGTATGTGTCAAAATTTATAAATATTTTTTTAAAGAAAATTCCATTAATTTAAGGTATGTAATAAGTAATAATTGATATTTCGTAAACTAGATAACTTATTTTTTATTGTTTTTTTTTTTAAATGTTTGTTAAAACTTGTAAATAACACCATAAAATCGTAAACAAAAATCCATTATGGAGGCTAAAATTTAATCGCTGTTAAATAGTTCTAGTAATTTAATCGCTTATTTAAACAAAATTTATTCGAAAATTCAAGGCTTTTGATTGGTTCATATTATAATGAGGGAAATAATCATTGTTAGATAAGATATAAAGAGGTTTTAAATTATTTTTTTGCTGGATTTTTACAATTTTTTACACAAATTTCTTGAAACAGAATTAAAAGTAATACATAAAATCTGACAATACTGTCCGAGAACAGCAACACGGTTTTCAAGTTAATAAAAAAAAATATTTCAAGATTTTATAAAAACAAAAATGTTATTTTTAAAATAAATGTATTTTAAAGGGATTGGATTTACATAATTTAGAGTTACTACAAAGATGTTCATCATAGAAAAAAAAATGTGGTATAAATTGTATAAATACATTTTTCATCTTTTAATTAAAGATAAAGAATCTGTACTAACATTATTGATTACTTTTTAATCCTTTTAGTTAAAATATTACGTATGTTTTTTATTTTATTTTTACTAAAACTTCCAAAAAGTATTGATTAAAAAATGCAGGTCGCCAATCTAAGATATCCTAAGACAATCCTAATTGAACTTTCAATCGCCTAAACTTTTTTGTCGAGGACATGAATCAAAATGTCATTTGTCCTTTACAAATAATACAAAAACCGTTCCATTTATAAATTCGATCGGTATTGTTCTTCTGAAACTGAACTTTTCTATCAATAATTAAACAGTCGTCTTTCAAATACTGATATATTTGTCTTGAGAGACAAAAGTCCTTTTAATCTTTCTAATGCTCAAGACCTTTGTATTGCTGATATTATTCGTATATTTTTTAGTAGGTATTTACCTAGTTCGGAGATATAAAAATAATCCTACAGAGAATTTGTATTTTTACCACCCTCCGATAATCTATTTGTATGTGTTTCTACTAGCGTGCGCAAAGTAACACTTATCCGCACCTATTTGCGTGCAAAGTTGCACTTTT
This sequence comes from Brassicogethes aeneus, assembly GCA_921294245.1. Taxonomy (NCBI): domain Eukaryota; kingdom Metazoa; phylum Arthropoda; class Insecta; order Coleoptera; family Nitidulidae; genus Brassicogethes; species Brassicogethes aeneus. Next base: position 4,937,870 of record OV121135.1, on the reverse strand, counting down.
AGGCACGCATTTGCATTTAAAATGTACGTATGTTGATTTTAAACTAAATCAAATTTAGTTAGTTACTTAATTTCCATGTCAATAAGTTTCAAATAAAGATATATATTATAGATTTTTGCAAAACTGAAATGAACATTTTGGAAAAACAGCTACCATATGACATTCTGGAGGCAGCAAATACTGTAAATGAGAATTTATTACCAGCGAAATCCTGTCAAAAATATGAGAAACAATTTAAACATTTTGAAAACTGGTGCAACAACAAAGGGACAAAAAGTTTTAAGGAAGAAGTGTTTCTGGCCTATTGTGCGGATTTAAGAAAATCATATCAGCCAAATACTTTGTGGAGTAAGTACTCCATGTATTTGAGCCTAAATTAACAGCATATATAAAAAAAGAAAATGTGGGATACCGACCAAAAAAGTCCATTTTTTTTAGAAAGATGACATTTTAAGATTCATTAAAGAAGCACCAGATGAAATTTACCTTTTAATAAAAGTTGCCACTATTTTTTGGTTGGCTGGTGCTTGTAGGCTCTTAAAGACAATAATTGATAGATAAAGAAAATTTGGTAATCGTGAAAATAACGGACATAAAAATTCACAGAGAAAAATAATCTCTTGATTTTACTATATTTGGCTTGGCTCAAATAAATTATTTATTTCGATATCTACAAGAAGATATTTATTTAGTGGACAACTTGGGTTTATTTGACTTTTTAAACAGATATTTGGTTAATACAAGTAAATATCTAGTTGACTTTTTATATCAGGTTTAGTAGAAGCTTACTTATAGAAACAAAATCTATATCAAAACAATTTAATTAATTGCTCTAAATAAATATTTATTTTCAATTAATCACAACTAAGTTGTTTTCAAGAAACTTATGATTTACAACCAAATAATAGTATTTTATTATTGTAAACAACAAGTTACTACGAATAAGAAAAATTTACTTTATACAAGAAAACCTGTTTCAAATAAATTCATTTTCTTAAATCAAGAGATTACTTTTTTCTGTGTTACACGTCAAGAATCTTTTTGATATCTGATGAAATCAATAATGGTCATTACTTACAAATATTTCGAAAATATTCAAATTTGTGAAAACCAAATACCCCACACAAGCGGTTTTCTGTCAATTATAAAAGAAGAGCATGCACTATCCAATGTGTAGGAATTAATAAAATGATGCACAAATAGCTGCATGTCTAAAACAGTAAAGATGTTCTAAAAACATACATTTTTCCCCTGGGTCACACGTCTCCTGGATCACATATTGTATGACCCAGGAGAAAGTTATGTGACCCAAGGGACAATTCCAAGGAAATAAATTATAATGTATTTTTAAAATAATATTAAACTTATAGGAAAGTTTTAAAAACATTTTTTTTCGACCTTCCACCTTTTTTATTTCTGGAAGTAAGTAGCCAATTGAAAATAATGTAATTAATAGTAATTTTTTATTAAATGCATTTTGCCTTAAAGAAGCTGGAAAAATTTTGTTGGTAGTTCAACGATACAATGTTTATATTGGTTTTTTATTATTATTTTATTAATATTACTAATACATAACTTAAACTTTTTATTAATTTATTGCTCGTTAAATTGTATTGGACAAGCTGGGCCCAGATAAAAAATAAATTTTAATAAAAGAAAATTTCTTAAACTCACTAATTTTAATGGACATTTAGTTTGTACTCTTGTTTTTTATAAATAATAAATGTATGTTCTTTTTTTAAACAAATCCTAGTGTAAATAAAACCTTAAAAGGATTATTAACAATCAAAATAGTATATTATGTATCAAGTTTGATAAACGTCATTTTATACACGAATTTAATGTAGGCACGAGCGAGCTTGCGAGCGAGTGCTTAAATTAAGGCGTGTATAGAAAAGTTTATAAACGAGGTGCATACTATACTTTTTCTACGACAAATACTTATTATTATCTTAAAATGATTTAAATCAAAAGTTTGTATAGAGCGCCATCTATGAAACAATAGGGGAATCTGTGTGTCACCGTCAAATGTCAAATTTTAACACAATTATAAAGGATATAAATCGAAATGTATTTCTTGAAAATTGACAGTTTTTCACAGTGAAAGTAAACAAAATGTTTTATGAGCACTTTACTTTTCAAATATTGGCGTTGAGAAACTATTTAATACTTTTGTATTTTTGTATTGAGATAATAAAATAATTTTCTCATTTAGTATTATTTTACAAGACATTTGACAACTGTCAACTAACTTAAAACTAACTTCAACCCGTGACGAAAAACCTGTTGCTAACTTTAGCCCGTGACTAAAGCGCCATAAAGCCACAACTTGTCAATGTGTATTTAAAAGGTCACTTAGTGTCATGGAAATATGTACGATAAAGGGCGTTTTAAAGGTGGGAGTGGAAAAAATATATTTTCTAAATGATTAAGCATTTTTATATAAGTTTTTTTAATTAATATTAATATTAATATGTTAATTTGTGACCATTTTTATTCTTTTTTTCTTTTTTAAGGGCTTATTTAAAAAATCCAACTGCTCACTTTTAGGTGTTAAATAACACCCCTCAATAAACAAAATTTGGAAAAAAACAGGTTTGAAGATTAAGTTTTTACTTTTTTCTTCTTTAAATGTACAAAAAATCTAAAAATGACCCATACCTATATGATGTGGGATACCTGTAACTGGCTAAAACTTGGTTTGGTTGGGTCGGGTAAGGTTAGTAGGGTTGGGTTGGTTAGTTTAAGTTTTATTGACATATATTTTACGTAGTAGTAATAGTAATCACATTATTGACAAGCCGATCAAGTGCGCCATGACAGCCACGTGAATCAACTAGCCAATGAAAGCACAAGACATATACGAAATTTTGTATACGTCGGACGTTTCTTAAAATAAATACAATGGATAAAAGTTATTCCTGTAAATGAACCCTGTGCCTGTTGTATATAATTAAATAAATAATAATAATAATAATAATTGTGTGGTAGTGATCCAAGATATCTAAATATATATTAATAGATCCTAAAATAGAGAATAAAAGTGTAACAAATGGGCGTGAAATTAACGCACAATTACGCTGTAATTAAAAAAAATTTGTCGCTTAACTGTTTAAAAATTAATTGGGCGTTTTTAATTATGTCCCTCTGTAACGTTCTTGAGCTAAGGTTTTTTAAAGAGCTCATTATTTTTTGTAATTTCTGCTAGTGTTTTTTCATACAGCTTATTTGTCAATTTATTTTTAGATGTCGACTTAAAACATCCAATTTTCTGAAATTTAATTAAACAAAAAATAACTTTTTCAGCTGAGTGACATTCAATGCAAATTAGTTAATACGGGATTTTGGAAATCCTTTAAATCAGAATGTTATTCTAAAGTTTTGAACAGAATAAATCAGTGAGTTTTCAAGGGATGTATTTCGATTTAAACTTTGTAGAAACTACTTCGCAAGATATTTAATTTGTTAATTGATATGTTTTGTCTATCTAAATTATAATAACGTCCTAAATTTAAAAAAATATTGGACGTGTTATCTTGCAACACGCTATAGAAGTGAAACTTGTTCGCAGTATTTACAATTATACCAGGACATTGGTTAAATTTGTTAAATAATTTTTAAATAGCCTACACCACCTATTATCCTCTACTTCCGTCAGACACTCCAGGCACGGAACAATAGGCTTATGATAACTAAAGTATGAAATGAACATTTTTGATGGCAATCTGCCTAAATATCCAACAAACACCGCATCTATTGTACTCCCAGATTCCGTGGTGGATATTAACGATCCATATTTATTTTTAGTTCAATTTACTATCTTAAAAATCTATCGCTTGTGCTTCCTCTAGAGCAAAATTAAAATATCTACTTAAGATACTAGGTAGTTAATAAATCTCCTTATTAACCCTTTCACTGCGGTATTCTTTAGCAGGAGCCTTTCATATAGAGTCCCACTTTGACATTTGATGCGGTCTTTAAACTTGACATCTACGGCTTTTTTATAGTCAATGATGTTAAAATTATATTTATACGTGTAAATTTTGTACTAAAAATTAATAAATATTATGGTATCAAAATAACAATGATAGCTTTACAAATTTTAAAAAATATATAGTTATTAGACACTTATATATATTTATAAATAGTTTTTGGACATTTAAGGAATATTATTTATTTAAAATTTATATATGCCGTTGTTTTAAAGATTTTAGTTTTCTTCTTATAAATATATAAAAAGGATGGTTTGTTTGTTTAAACTTTATTTACGTTTACTTAAAAATAACAATATTTGAATTTTAATAATAATTTTTTAAAAACATTCAAAAAAGTATAGTTTTTGGATATTTTATATAGTAATTGGACACATGGACCATAGTTATTGGCCATACAAACTCGTAAGTGCAAATTCCAAATATGCAATAAAAAATTGCAAGTTCTAACGTTATTGTTGAATATAGTTAAAATTAGTCCACATAAATGATGTGGATCAAATTTAATCAAAGCTTTATACTTGTATTGACAAAACTTTATGTATACTTTGGCTATATTATAAAAACTATCACACTTTTCTAGATAAAAATATATAAAGTATAAATATTAGATACTGTGAGATTTATGTGTAAGATTAAATTTAATCAAAGCTTTTATAGGTACTTGTATTGACAGTAGATAGGGGCACAATCCATACAACAAGGTCTGTTCTATCTCGTTTAACGCATACTAAAAATCATGAAGTTATGCAACCCCTGCACAGAATTTAACGGCGGCCATTTTTATGTTGTTTACAATTCTTGTGCCTTGGGTTTGTGCTGTTTAAGCAGATTTAAAATAGTTTTAAAGGTTGTGTTTCTTACAACAATTTTACTCCTCTTTTGAACTGTCAAATGTCAATTTTAAGGTTAATTTACCATAACACACAAACTTACTAAACCCACAAATTAAGAGGTAAATTAGCTATTGAGTTGTCAAAAACATTTGTGTGTAAAAATAATTCACAGTATTTTTTTAATAAAGAAATGATTTTATATTTAAAACCTACCATACAGTGTTTATTTTCAATATAACACGCTTATTTATTTATTTTAGTCAAATAGCTTTTCCTAACCTAAAAATTGCGAAATTAGATGACATTTTTTATTAAAATATACCAACCATTTATACAGATATTTTTTTTGTGTGATAAAGAAATGTTGCTTTTTTAATAAATACAATTCACAAATGCACAAAAATAATACATATTTGGCACCATACACTTTATAATTTAAATTCAATGAAACAAACTGTATAATGTTTCCTATTTACTTTAACGCTTTTTTAAATATGGTCCCCGGAATTTCAACCATAGATGACCGAAGGTCAACTTGACATAATATTTACTTTACAGAAAATGTTTTTTTTTTGTTTATACTAAAATACTTCATGGAAAAGTCAATAAGGGGAGTCAACATTTTTCCTAGTGATTTATTCAAAACAGTTTATAGAGCAATGATCCTAAAATGCGGAAATACCATAATATAATATAATAAAAATTGCGTAGCAGTTTAATTTATTTATTTATGTACGTAGGTAGCTTTCACCAAATCAAATGTCTGCTACTTATATTTCCTAATCAGATAAGAACACAAACATTTTCAAATTAAAAAGTTGCCAACTTTCGCGAAATTGGGTCTAATAGAAATGAGTTTTTAGATTCTCTCATTTTCGCGTTTTATACAAATTAAATGCTGCTTCAAACTGCATAAAATAATTTTGTTTTGTCAGAAAAAAATATACTTTAGATTCTACCCGCTAAATGACTTTTTTAAAGACTGGAATGTCAAAGGAAAGTTATATAAAAAGAATAATTTATGAAAAATTTTAAGGAGGAAAAGAACTCTTTATGGATTTCGTATTTAATTCAAATTTGATGTACTTTAAAAAAGTTTTGTTTTATCCCAATTTTTAAATTTTAATAATTTTGAAATATAAAATTGTTTGATTCAGCAAAATATGATTATAAAAGTCTAAAGAGAGGAGCAGAAAAGTAAGAGAAGAAAACCATTGTCTAATTATTAAAAAAAAAATAACTAAACAATTTTTTAAATAATTTATTTTACAACTGAAATTGTGTTTGTCATCAAATAAATCAAACCAAATATCCCTAGGTAATTACGTGTTCGTAATCCAGTATTGCCAGATCTTCTGGTAGGTACTCTGGAGGTCAGGGGGTTAAATGTAATATAACCTCAACAGTTGTCCCCCTTGATATGTAAATGGTGGGGGGTTTTTTAAAGTGTTACAAATGGATATTTCAAAATTTTGTGTAAAATTTTGGTAAACTAATAGAGAAGGAGGGGGTAACTTTGGATTTTTATATGGATGATGTTCTTCTTTTTTTTAAATTTTCGGTTACTAAATTATGATTTATTAGATTATAAGATACTAAAAAATATTAAAAATTAAATTTTAACTAATTTATCGTCGGGGAAATTTTTCAAAATGTCCCCGTTTAACTTTAAAACACTCTTTTTTCAAATGAATTTCGCACACTTGATAAATAAATTAGGATTATTTTTTAGTATTTTATAATTTAAGAAATCATAATTCTGTAAGCGAAAGCGTCTAACATTTTTTTTTGCACACACACCTAGTTTTTTATATAGATTCGTTTTTTTAAGTACATCATTCCCATTAAAAATCCAAAGTTACCCCCGCCCCTCAAAATAGGGAAAGGGTAGATGACAAAAAATAAAAATTTCGAAATATCCCCTTGTAACAATTTAAATAACCTACTCGGTATATAAATATATATATAGTATAACTTTTGAAAAATTAAATTCTTTAGAAAATTATTTTATAAATATTCGTTGCTTGACCATCTTGGATTTTGAACAAATTTTATAGAAATATTTATTAGGGTCCCAAAAGACAAAATCCACCCGTATTTATTTTTTCGCATGTGTCAACTCCGGCCTAATCGAATTAAAACTTCTTAAAAACGTAATTTTTATGCTTTTATAATTTAATTTTTTGGTAATTGTACAGATGCTTTAAAAGCAGCAAAAAAATAATAAAATTTAAAAAAATTGCATAAGTTATATGCATATACGTACCTACATAAATATGCATAGGCATGCATAAGCCAAACATCATAGTAAGGACTAAATATTCTGTAAGTTTAATGTTTCCATCTTAAAGTCAACACATTCTTAGAATAGAAAATTAAACAATAATCGTTTTTTAAATTTCAATATGTTTGCTCCTTTTAAAGCCCATGTAAAAGCAAAATGGATGAAAATATCAAAACAAGTTAAATAGGCATTTAAACTTTAAGGTAAGGACTAGTAATTTCATATTTTTATATTGAAGTCAACATACTTATAAAATTAATGAAATAATGCGACTTTTTAATATTTCAATATTTTTCTCCTTTTAAAGCTACTGTATAAGCTTTAAAGATGAAAATAACAAAACCAAACTACGAGGCATTTGAACATCAAGGTAGGGATTAATTATCCTGTAAATTTCATAATTCTATCCTCATATAATGGCCTAAATAATGCGAATTTCTAGAATTTCAAAATTTCAAGCAATTTTTTTGTTTGGAAACCGTATGCCAAATGGGACAATTGTAAGTTTTGTTTTGTCTTTGGTATGTAAACTCTATATATGAAATAAATTAGCGGTTAATATTAAACAGCCGAGACATGGGACGAAAAATTAGTAAAATACACGTTTTTTTAGCACCGTGTAATTATTTAGAAATATTGATTGAATGTATTTATATATTTTTTTATAAAAACTACTATATTTTAGCTTTAAAATTACATCTTAAAATTTAAAATATCATTAATAGAAAAAAAATTACAGCTTAAATTATTAAAGCATAAAAATGACGTTTTTAAAAAATGTTAATTCGAATAGGCCGGATTTGACACATGCGAAAAATTAAATAAGGGTGGATTTTGTCCTTTGGGACCCTAATAAATATTTCTATAAAATTTGAACAAAATTCAAGATCGGCGTTTTCATATGGATTGACTCAAATAGGTTAAAGTTAAACTTAAAGTAATATTACATTTTCCATCAAGTTTAAGTGCTAAAATTCAAATATTAGCTTAGGGTTCTAACTTTGATGATACTCGTGTGTTGTTTTGATTTGTTCTGCATTGAACGTTTGCTTTTAAAATTTGTTTTAAAATTATTAACACTAATTTTACCAGTTTTGCAAAAATGGCGAATGCGACGGGATTAATTCAAGAAATTTTGTTGTCCATATTATTTTCTTATGAGTTTTCAATAAATACAAGAATAAACTTTATTATTAAATAGGTTAACTGAAACTCTGCTGTACGAATAAAATTGTTTTAAAAATCACATATCATTATTATTTGCAAATTTGAAAAATAAATTTTTGCGCAGGGAATATTGTTGTTTATTGGCTAGAGAATTACATAGGTCAACGAATTTGATTTTTTTAAATTACTATTTTAAAAATAATATATAAAAAATACCTTTTAAAACTAAATTAAATTTTAATAATGAATTAATAAAAAATAAAATTAAACTTAAAAGATCTTCTAGACGAAAATGACAGATTGATAATTTTGGTTTTTTAAAGTGTTACAAATGGATATTTCAAAATTTTGAGTAAAATTTTGGTAAACTAATAGAGAAGGAGGGGGTAACTTTGGATTTTTATATGGATGATGTTCTATTTTTTTAATTTTCGGTTTCTGAATTATGATTTATTAGATTATAAGATACTAAAAAATATAAACAATTAAATTTTAGCTAATTTATCGTCTGTCATGTCGGAGAAATTCTTCAAAATGTCCCTTTTTAACAATCTTTTTCAAAATGAATTTCGCATACTTGATAAATAAATTAGGATTATTTTTTAGTATTTTAAAATTTAAGAAATCATAATTCCGTAAGCGAAAGCGTCTAACATTTTTTTTGCACATTTACCTAGTTTTTTATATAGATTCGTTTTTTTTAAATCATTAAAAATTCAAAGTTAACCCCCGCCCCTCAAAATAGGGAAAGGGTAGATGACAAAAAACAAAAATTTCGTAACACTTTAAAAAACCTACTTGGTATATAAATATTAGGGTGGCCCAAAAAAAAGAATATTTTTTTTCTTCTCGTCTCTTGTGAAAATATGTTGGTTTGTCATGTTTTAAGAGCCCTGTCAAAAGATCAACACCATTAAAAATTTTTTAGGGGTCGCTCAAAATTTTTAAAAATTACCAAAATCGTCAAAAATTGGATTTTTTTTTATTTTATTTTTTTTTCTCGTTCTGATATTATTTTTTAATTTAAAAATAATAATGATTCTGAAAATTTCAAATCGATATTTTAATTTCTAAAGGTCGCTCAAGATTTTTTTAACTTTCAAAGTAGAGTATTTTGAATGTTTTCGAGCGACCTCTGAATATAAATATCAACGAACTTTTAGCGACCTTTAAAAATCAAAATATTGATTTGAAATTTACAGAATTTTTATTATTTTCAACCTAAAAAATAATATCGAGACGAAAAAAAGAATTAAAATAAAACAAAAATTCAATTTTTGACGTTTTTGGTAATTTTTAAAAATCTTGAGTGACCCCTAAAAAATTTTTAATGGTGCTGATCTTTTGACAGGGCTCTTAAAACATGACAAACCAACATATTTTCACAAGAGACGAGAAGAAAAAAAATATTCTTTTTTTTGGGCCACCCTAATATTTATATACCAAGTAGGTTTTTTAAAGTGTAGTATGTAGCATAACTTTTAAAAAATTAAATTCTTTAGAAAATTATTTTATAAATACGTTAAAGTTAAACTTAAAGTAATATTAAATTTTCCATCAACCAAGTTTAGGTGCTAAAATTCAAATATTAGTTTAATACTCGTGTGTTGTTTTGATTTAATCTGCATTGTAGGTATGCTTTTAAAATTTGTTTTAAAATTATTAACATTAATTTTACCAGTTTTGCAAAAATGGCGAATGCGCCGGGATTAATACAAGAAATTTTGTTGTCCATATTATTTTCTTATGAGTTTTCAATAAATGCAAGAATAAACTTTTTCTACTCCTATTACGGAATTTGACCCTTCTAATATCACTTTTATCTATGGAATGACATATATTCCGAAAAGTGTTACAGAATGAAATATTCTATCATCCTATGACAGAATAAACACTCGTGGCGACATCTCTGTTTTTAATATCTAACAAATTTTAGACCGATCCAACCTCACTTTCTTCCAATGAAATTACTTTTCTATGGTATTTTTTGAAACACGTTTGGAATTGCATATTCCGCTCTCGTGAAACCGTCAAACTTGCCTTCGGCTCGTGTGACAAACTCTTCACTCGAGCGGAATATGCTGTATTCCAAACTTGTTACAGAATATACTATTATTAAATAGGTTAACTGAAATTCTGCTGTACGAATAAAATTGTTTTAAAAATCACATATAAATATTATTTGCAAATTTGACAAATATATTTTTGCGCAGGGAATATTGTTGTTTATTGGCTAGAGAATTACATAGGCCAACGAATTCGATTTTTTTAAATTACTATTTTAAAAATAATATACAAAAAAATACCTTTTAAAAACTAAATTAAATTTTAAAATTTAAATAAAACGTGTATTTCTGAAAATGGACGTTTCTATAAAGTTTTTAAATAATGAATTAATTAAAAATAAAATTGAACTTAAAAGATCTTCTAGACGAAAATGACAGATTGATAATTTTGCTTGGACACAGTTTTTTAAACTGTTACAAATGGACATTTCAAAATTTTGAGTAAAATTTTGGTAAACTAATAGAGAAGAGGGGGTAACTTTGAATTTTTATATGGATGATGTTATTTTTTTTTAATTTTCGGTTTCTGAATTATGATTTATTAGATTATAAGATACAAAAAAAATATTAACAATTAAATTTTAACTAATTTATCGTCTGTCATGTCGGAGAAATTCTTCAAAATGTTCCATTTTAACTTTTAAACACTCTTTTTCAAAATGAATTTCGCATACTTGATAAATAAATTAGGAATATTTTTTAGTATTTTATAATTTAAGAAATCGTAATTTCGTAAGCGAAAGCGTCTAAAATTTTTTTTTGCACATTTACCCAGTTTTTTATTTAGATTCGTTTTTTTTTAAATCATTTAAAATCCAAAGTTACCCCCCGCCCCTCAAAATAGGGAAAGGGTAGATGACAAAAACAAAAATTCGAAATATCCCCTTGTAACACTTTAAAAAATCCCACTCGGTATATAAATATATATGTAGTATAACTTTTGAAAAATTAAATTCTTGTAATATTAAATTTTCTATCAACCAAGTTTAAGAGCTTAAATTCAAATATTAGTTTAGGGTTCTAACTTTGATGATACTCGTGTGTTGTTTTGATTTAATCTGCATTGTAGGTATGCTTTTAAAATTTGTTTTAAAATTATTAAGATTAATTTTACCAGTTTTGCAAAAATGGCGAATGCGCCGGGATTAATACAAGAAATTTTGTTGTCAATATTATTTTCTTAAGAGTTTTCAATAAATGCTAAAATAGACTTTATCAAATAAGTTAACTGAAACTCTGCTGTACGAATAAAATTGTTTTAAAAATCACATATAATTATTATTTGCAAATTTGACAAATATATTTTTGCGCAGGGAATATTGTTGTTTAATAGCCAACGAATTCGATTTTTTTAAATTACATTAAAAATAATATGGGTGATTCTACAAAAGTTGGGCAACTTCTGACCTCATTTTTTTATATAGTTTTCGGAGAAATTTAAACAGTATTTTGTTATGAGAACATAGATAATATAATAAATAATACTGTTCCAGACCGGGCCAGTCACTTTTTCTAACAGTTTCTGAAATATCTGTGTTTTCTAAATTACAATGCAAGGGAAGTGACGACTATACCAGGGTACTAATTAAATACATAATTTATTGGAAAATATAAGATTTATTGCAACTTTGAGCATATTATACATTAAATATCATAAAATCAAATAATACCACACATCAGTGGCGGCTGGTGGATTTTGGGTATACCGATATCTCAATTATTACATATGGGACCCACACCAAATTTATATGAGTTTATAATGACATTTAATAAACAAGTTCTGCGCAAGCAGAATTTAAATTGAAGTTTGCGAAAAAAAGATAACCGAAACATCGAACATGGAACTGACGACTCAGTACTAATAAATGGGATACAAATTTAAGATTATAATTCGGAATTAAGTATTTTATTGATATTTTTTATTAGTGGATGCTACCTATTAACAAATCACATATAGCCTTATATAAATAAAAATAAAATATATATAAGTAAGAAAATAACTACTCACGACAGTACTGAAATTTTGACTGGAACTATATGTGCATTCACCACAACTTCGCCGCTTGCATTGTTTTCAAGATGACTGTGCAAAGGGCGGGCTCTGTAGGTAATTTTTTACCAACACTTGAGTTAAAACGAGGGCTTGACGTTTAAACTTCAATATTTCGCAGGAATTTTGAATTTTAACATTGGACACAGAACTGATGGGTAAAAGTGAGTACAAAGATTATCAATTTTTTTAAAATTGCTATTATTCGAATCTATAATAATATATGAAAAATAAATTATTTAATGTTTTCTAGTTTGTAGTGAAATTAAAAATTTAAGATAAATTGAATATTTTTTAAAATAAAATCACTCAAATATTTTATTCAGGAGTTGTGACACGCCAAGGTACTGATGTTTTGAATATGTATTATGTTTTTCTACAAATGTGCTTTTGAAAAAATACATTAAAATTTGGTGGGCAAGTTAAAAAACCTGGATCTTTTGTAATATACTAAAATATTTACAAAAAATATTAAAATACCTACTCTATTGACTGATGACATCAAGTTGTCCAACTTTTGTAGAAACACCCATATATACAAAAATACCTTTTAAAAACTAAATTAAATTTTAAAATTTAAATAAAACATGTGTATTTCTGAAAATAATAAAGTTTTTAAATATTGAATTAATTAAAAATAAAATTGAACTTAAAAAATCTTCTAGACGTTTATTACTGCAAAACTGTACGGTGATTTACACATTAATAATAACTTAATAATAATAATAATAATAACTTTATTGTGAAAAACAGTACAATACATGTATCACAAAAGGCATGAGTTCAGCTTCACTGATCTTCCAAGTATATAAAAACTAACAAATATCAACAACATATTAAAATTACAAGATTACAAAATTTCTTTGGCTTGGATCTCTAATAAAATTTTTAAGATATTAATTTTAAAAGTCCCAAGGGATATATCACTACTTCACAAAATAAAATTTTTATTCACAATGCTGGCAGCCAAATATTCGAAGGAACTCTCAAATTTTTTTGTTTTATGGTATGGAATTGACAACAAACAATGACTTCTAACATTTATATCATGACTATTATATCTATATTCCAAGAGTGAAAATAAATATAAGGGTAATTTAGTTTTAATAATATTGAACAACATAGTCGCAAATTGCTTGTAAAAGACATATACACATTTCAAAATATTTAACCTAATATAGTGTGGACCTACAGGGTCTCTGTAGCTAACTTTATAAGAATATCTTAAACAGCAGTTTTGTACTTTTTGAAGTAAATTTTGATTTTTTTTATTTGCATAGTTAAAGTAGACAGCACCACAATAATTAAAATTACTCAAAATAACAGCCTGACATAAATTCCATTTTACATCACTACTTAATACCTTTTTATACTTATACATTGATTTAAATTTCACAAAAGCACCAGAACAGAGTTTGGTAACATTCCTCTTAAAGTTCAAATTGCAGTCCATTATTACACCTAAGTTTTTAGCATAGTCTTGTAGTATTATCACAGAATCATTAATTAATATATTACAGTTTATTATTCTAGCAGTTTTTGCACATAAATAACGTACATTAACAAAACTAATTTTCTTTCAGAAGAACATCACCAAGCCATTCACCACACCTTTAAAAATGCCGTAAACAACTCACCATCAAGAAAACAAACAATGACCGACTTGCACCTGCTCGCGGAGGACCCGAACGAAACCTCCTCCATGGAGTACCCGACCAACACCTCCATCTACACCATACCCATGGACCAATCGTGGCCCGCTTACGCCTGGACCTTCTGCTTTCTGATCGCCCTCAAAACAACGGTGATGGCCTTGATAATCATAGCCGCCTTGTTCGGGAACCTGCTCGTGATCGTGTCGGTGATGCGGCACAGGAAGTTAAGAGTGATTACGAATTATTTTGTGGTCAGCTTGGCCATGGCGGACATGCTGGTCGCCATTTGGGCAATGTGTTTTAATTTTAGTGTGGAGCTTACAGGGGGGATTTGGATTTTCGGCTATTTTATGTGCGATGTTTGGAACTCGTTGGATGTGTATTTCTCGACTGCGTCCATTTTGCATCTTTGCTGTATCAGTGTTGATAGGTAAGTTTTGTTAACAATAAAAATATTTATTTTTATTATTTATAATAGAATGTATCCAATAAGATCACATACCTACATGATATTGGATCCATGGACTTATCTGATAAGGAAATACATAAGTTTTACTTAAACTAAAATATATTTACATTTACTTTAGGTAATACTTTAATAATTAATATGTAATTATTACACTTAAGATAAGCTACTTAAGTGTGAGATTAAAATTAATTATTTAAAAAAATAATTTTTATAGCATATATGTATCAAGTTTGATTAGGCATGACCGTAGCTTACGAGCAAGTATTTAATAAAAACGAGTGTCTAGAGAAGTTTATAAAACGAGTTGAGTATAGTATCTTTTTCTACTCCTATTGCATATTATTGACATTATTTGGGTTTTTTTCGTAAATAATGGTAACCAATATAACCGCCCGTCTTAACAACGGAAATATTGAACTCATTATTCACGTTGTTAACAGATTTGTTTATATATACGAGGGGCGACTATAATGATCTTTAAAATCGAGAAAAAGTAAGGTTATAATAAATTTTGTTATCAATGAAAATTACTTAATTGGAGTAGAAAAAGCATAGTATTACACTCGAAATAATGCGCAATATTTACTCGGATAATTTACAAGATGCAAACATCCTTGTTAATAGCATAATATTCTATTATCTACGACGAACAAAAAGGAGAATTTAAAGCCAACTTTATTTGTTAAACATTTACGAATTTAACGGATTTAACCCCACTTTTTCCCAATTAATAATAAACTTCAGCTTGTGACTAAAATGCCCAAAAGCCACTGTTGCTAACTTCAGCCCATGACTACAACGCCATAAAGTCACAGCTTGGAGTAAATAAAATATTAAATAGAACTAAATTTTTAATTATGTTATAATTTTTTGTCGTTGTTGTGTTTTAAATGTCTATATAATATAAGTATTAATCCCGGCTCATTCGCCATTTTTGCAAGAAATATAGAATTTAGAATTGTCTTACCTAAAATGTTTAAAATACAGGTGGGTTTAATATTAAAATAGTATATTAAAGAACTAATGTCATAAGACGTCATTTTGTCGCACGCGGACAATTTCTAATGTCATGGACGAGTGCGACAAAAGGTATTATGACATGAGTTTTTATGTTATTTTATCTATTTCGAAAAAATTCTATATATAAATTCTGTATACCTTAAATTTAATTTGGTCGAATTTAACTTAAGATAGTTGGTATCACAGTCATAGGTTTGACAGTTAATGTCAAAATCGATTCGCCATGCCGTCCTTAATTTACTTATTCACAATAAGCTGTTAATGTTAAAGAAAAAAAAAAGGATTTTCTTTGGTGTTAAACAAAATTTATTGCTAGAAAAGTCTCGTAAGTACTAGAAAAATCATAAAAAATTATAACCAATATGCAAAATATTATGCTGCCTAAAGAATAGCCAACCTATAAAATCAAAATTTTGGGTGGGATAAAGTATCTCATTGCAGCATCGAAAGCGGTGTTATAATGAAGTCATTATTAAGGCAAAATAGATAAATAATATTTTTGACAGGTAGTTTTTAAGTTCAATTTTATTTTTATTAATTAATTACCTATTTAAAAACTTTATAGAAATGTCCATTTAAGTAAAATTTTCAGAAATTAAAAAGTACGCCATTAAAGAGATGTACCTAGTAATATAGGAAATAATATAAGGTATAATATTTTTACTAAATCATTTTAATTAAAAAGATATGATGAAATTTGCTAATAAAAAATATTGGACCCCAGATATATAAGACAAAAAAAAACGTTGGTTCCTATGACGTTTTAAAAATAAAAATGTATAAATAATTACAAAGTTAAGAAGGTGCGGACACGATATAAGTCGCTATGAAGAAATGCTGAAAAAGTTCAAAATTGTAGTAGAGTCTACTTAAAAGACATTTGGTTTCAGATTAAAAAATTATTAAAGTTTCTACTACATGGACTGTTTATTATTGCCAAACTCTGTTAACAAAAATTATATGCCCTTACTACAGTTATAAGTGCATACGAGAAAAAAATATCGATTTCTTATTGTCGCGTTATAATATATGCGTTAATTAAAAACATCTTCTATACAGACATGTTTTTAATTAATGTACATCTTATAACGTGACATTGAAAAATGAACTCTTTTTTTCTTGTATGCCATATAAATTTTTTCACAATACAGTTTTAAAAGCCGGTCAAACTCGATTTTTGTATAGATGTCGCTGTAAACAAATATTTAAATTAATTAGGTATTGAAAAAAAAATGTTATTTGAAACTATTTTAGATTAATATTTAAAAAAAGGTTCGCTATGTTTGCAAAAAGATAGGTTTTACCTATAATCTTTACTGGAAATATTTTTAATTCTTTTAACATAGAATTAAATAAATACACATGTTTTATTTAAATTTTAAAATTTAGTTTAGTTTTTAAAAGGTATTTTTTATATATATTATTTTGTAAATAGTAATTTAAAAAAATCGAATTCGTTGGCCTGTGTAATTCTCTAGCCAATAAACAACAATATTCCCTGCGCAAAAATATATTTGTCAAATTTGCAAATAATAATGATATATGATTTTTAAAACAATTTTATTCGTACAGCAGAATTTCAGTTAACCTATTTAATAAAGTTTATTCTTGCATTTATTGAAAACTCATAAGAATATAATATTGACAAAAAATTTCTTGTAATAATCCCGGCGCATTCGACATTTTTGAAAAACTGGTAAAATTAATGTTAATAATTTTAAAACAAATTTTAAAAGCATACCTACAAGAGAAGAAAATAATATTGACAACAAAATTTCTTGCATTAATCCCGGCGCATTCGCCATTTTTGCAAAACTGGTAAAATTAATGTAATAATTTTAAAACAAATTTTAAAAGCATACCTACAAAGCAAAATAAATCGAAACAACACACGAATGTGATCAAAGTTAGAACCCTAAACTAATATTTGAATTTTAGCACTTAAACTTGGTTGATGGAAAATCTAATATTACTTAAGTTTAACTTTAACCTATTTATAAAATAACTTTCTAAGAAATTTAATTTTTCAAAAGTTATACTACATATATATTTATATACAGAGTGAGTTTTTTAAAGTGTTACAAGGAGATATTTCGAAATTTTTGTTTTTTGACATCTACCCCCTTTCCTTATTTTGAGGGGCGGGGGATAACTTTAGATTTAAGCACTTAATATTTCTTTAACTGATGACAAATTTTAGGGGGGTCATGGGGCTAAATGTAATACAACAACAAATACCTCAACAGTTGTCCCCCTTGATATGTAAATTGACGTGTTTCGCCCAATTTTTATAGTGTCATCGGTTAAAGAAATATTAAGTGCTGTTCATTTTAAAATTGTTACCATGTATATACGAGGTGTGTTCAGAAAATATCGGGAATTTTCGTTTTTTGAAACAAATATATATTTTTATTTATTCGTCTACATTAATGTTGACGCCTTTAAAATAGTCCCCATTGGATATTATGCACATGTGCCAGCTCTTCTTCCAATACTCAAAACACTTCTAAAACTCGATCTTTGGGATAGCCTTTACTTCTTTCAGCGATGCGCTTTTAATGTCATGTATGCTTGCAAAACGACGGTCCTTTAAGGATCTCTTTATTTTTGGGAATAGGAAAAAGTGAGACAGCGAATATGGAGGCTGGGGCATCATTACAGTTTTTGGCCAAAAATTTTGTTCAAAATTTAACAATTTTAGAACAAATTTTGCTGCCACGCGTTTCATACCCAAAACACTTTTTCTATGTTTTTATCGGTTGTTAATGTGCTTGTGTGTTCGAGGCGTTCGTCATCTTCAACGTCTTCACGGCCATCTTGGAAACTCTTATACCACTTGTAAACTCTTGTTTTACTTATAGCAGACTCACTATAGGCCTTTGTTAACATTTCACAGAATTTATTTCATTTTTTAAGCAAAATTGGATACATTTCTTTTAACGAACGAAAAATCGCCGAGCTCATAAAACACGTCTTACCTTAGCGTCTGCCACAGACAAAGTAAACGATGAAAACAGCTAAAGTTTTTATCATACTTCGGGGGCATGTATACCAACATAATAAAGAAAATTTTATGACAACCGGACCCTCCAAACCCGCGAAATTTAACAATTCCCGTTATTTTCTAAACACACCTCGTATAGGAATCTCAATTCTTCTTTGGACCTATTAATTGACAAAAATGTATGGTTTAAGATAAAACTATCATTTGAACATTTTTCTTAGGTACTACGCAATCGTCCAACCACTAGACTACCCCCTTATAATGACAAACCACCGCCTCATCATGATGCTAGCAGTTGTTTGGTGTAGCCCAGCTCTTCTCTCGTTCCTCCCCATATTCGTGGGTTGGTACACTACACCGGAACACCTGGAATTCCGCAAAAAGTACCCGCAAGTCTGCACGTTCACAGTGAACAGGACTTACTCGGTTATATCGTCCAGTGTGAGTTTTTGGGTGCCTGGAATGGTGATGATCCTGATGTACTACAGGATATATGTTGAGGCTGATAGGCAGGAAAGAATGTTATACAGGTAGGTTAAATTTTATAATATAAAAATAAAGATTTCATAACAAATTTTATTGAACTATTTATACAGGGTGCACCTTCTATGTATGGGTATCTTTTTTATTTCAAGGGCTAAAAGGACGGTTTAACTAAAATAAAGTTGCGTAAGTCTATTAAAATGGCATTTAAAAATTTTATACAAAATAAATGGTTCTAAAGTAGTCACGAATTTGAGGTTATAACACATTTTGACATTTGTATACAAATAGCTTTCTAAAGCCTGAATTATAGATTGCCTTCCTTCCTTCCTCCCGTAGTCGTGCCCGTACGATTTGTGCGTCTTGTAAAAAGTCAATTTATAGATTTCCGTGTAAAATTCCATAACCATGCGCGATGACACCTAAAATGGTTGACATTTGTTTTTGTTTATATTCTGCGTTTTACCCATTGTGTGTAAATATGAAAGACAATAATTTATATATTAGTGCAGTGATCACAATTTTAATTGCCCAGGCAGCTTGTTGTATACTGCCCAACTATGGAGAAAGACAGTAACTGCTAAACAAGAAATTTGTGGGAAATTAGCATAAACTACATTTTTATAAAAAGCAGTAGGTATTTAAATGATTTATTTAACTGCCTTTCTTTGTTGAATTAGGATACAAAATGTCCATAGCTTTATCATAGCACAAGAAAACGCCCACTTTACCAAGACTGGGAAACTTCGGGGTTTTACAAAGCAAAGTTTCTAAAAATGAAAGACATTGATCATAAACAATATCTAAATATCCTATTTAGAGATACAAATTATTTAATAAACTGAACACCCATCTTAAATAATACTAAACAATCATGTATTTTAAATATTTTGTGCCTACGCGCTGTCACCCTACAGCGCATGTCCATACAAGCACTGTAATTGGTCATGTCAAAGAACTTTACGGTGAAAGATAAAACTTAAAAATTTCTACGGGAGGAAGGAATGCCATCCTTACGGTACGGGAATCTATAACTGGCACTACGATTTAAATAAACATTTTTGGCGTAATTGTCACCATTAACATTGCACGTTATTAATTTAAATTAAACTTAAATTAATTAACAATTATTGATACTTTAAAATATTAAAATAACTTCAAAATATGATTTTGTTAAGAAAATATTTTATTCTTTGATTTTTTTTATTACTATAATTGCAAAATATTATCACAAAGTATTAAAAATTCCTACACGGGAAATGTTAATGGTGACAATTACGTAATGCAGGCAATTTATAATTTAGGCATAATGGTCATCACTTAAATAAACTAAAAAAAAAAATAAAGTTAAAAGGTAACAGGAGATTAGTGTCCAAAATCTTGCACCGTGATTTTTTTACTATGGTTTAAAATTTAACTAGTCATCTAGGGAATTTGACTAAAAAATGGAAAAGATTGGTGCTAATAACTAATTTCACACTTATTTGTAACGCAAATATATTTTGACGTCAAGAGCATAGACAAGGGATTGGTTGGGTGGGCGGGGGGTTAAGAGTTCGATTCTTCATCATCTGTGGTTCGATTCTATTTCATGTATGACCGATTCAGTTGATGCTAAGAGAAAATAATATGGATACAGATCCTGAACATTTTTTTTTCAGAAAATGAAAAAAATCATTTAATTCATCTTGTGGATACAAGGGTATCATTGAAAACAAAGAGACAGATAGGCCCAAAACAATTAGAGCAGAAAATTAACAATAAAAAGGATGTAAAAGAAATGACTCTTTCGGATTTAAAAATTTTAGAAGAAAAAAAAAACTTAAAATATTTATTATAATAATAAACTAGAAGTGACTATTTATTTTATTTTAATTTTAAATATGTATATATTAAATAAAACATCAAAAATATAATTTAAATAAAATTTTATAAATTCGCAAAATAATCTTGTATTAATTGATTTTGAAACGTAATGCGATCTTGTGGATGAGTAACAACAGGGTACTCCAGTTCATGGCATTTATATCATCAGGCAACGGCCTCTAGCAATATTATGTAGTACAGCTGCAGCTGGAATAATGGACAAAACTGTATCTAGTTGCCAACACTGGAAACTTTTTCCAAATTCCAAATACTCTTTCTATTATATTTCTTGTTCTTAGTAGTGACTCATTATAGAGTTGCTGATAACTATAGTTATTGGATTTGCTAAAGATGTCAATAAATAATATCTTTGGAAAATAAATCCTAAATACCGATTACAAGTACTTTTGAGGTTATAAATCGTTAAAGTTGGATTAAAGTAATTTAAACCCTCGAAATTTAGGGTTTATTTTAACAGTAGTTTAGAGGTATTTAAACAAGCATTAATTTACGGTGCAAGCCAATTATGAAAAATAAACCTGTGTTAAAAATAAAACCACTGTTAAACCTACGATGCAAGGGGCCATAAATGATTTGGTTTGTACCAAAACAGCAGACGTCAGTACGCAATGACAATCAGCGCCGCTGGTGGTGAACAAAAAAACCAATTTGTACAGGTTTTGTCAATTTCCCTTATTAAGTTCGGACCACAGATTATTTTTGTTTAGGCTCCATTGTACCAATACCTGAAAACTAAATATCACCAAAAGATTTTGCGTGCGAGAATATATTGTAATTGTCAGTTTTTCTTTTGTAATTTAATTTTTGAATTAAAAATAAAATTACATGAATAAATTTGTATGCACAAAATTGCCTGGGAAATTATGAAAACTAAATTAAAATATACAAAATCCAAATTATCAACGTATGCCCAGTTTTCGAGCTTTATTTAAAAACAATGTTTACACAAATCGAAATGGTGTCCTTTTTTAAACAAATGTGCTTGAAGCGCATTTTAATTCCATTACCTTTTTAAACCATTTTAAAGTAAACGAACTTATATTTGTTAAAACTAACAAATTTTGCCCTATATACAGGGTGTCCTAGAACTCGCAACCAAATATTTTACATATTATAATATCAAAAATGCAGCATAAGTATCCTAGCAATCTAAAGAATTTTCTATGGCAATGTATTGGGATTGGCTATCGTTTTTTATTCTGGGACACCCTGTATTGGTATAGTTTATATTTTTTCAAAAGTCTCAAATTGCCTATTTCTAACTTTACCTTTGAGGATACCTTAAAACTCGGTTTTACTACGACAATCCAGTCATAATGGATAGATATAATTTAAAAAAAAATATTTGGAAATGGCTGGTACTTCAAGCAAACACAGATTTTACAAAATTTAGGTCCAGCTTTAATAGTATATTATGTATCAAGTTTGATAAACGCCATTTTATACACGAATTTAATTTAGGCACGAGCGAGCTTGCGAGCGAGTGCTTAAGTTAATATGTGTATAGAAAAGTTTATAAACGAGGTGCATACTATACTTTTTCTACGACAAATACTTATTATTATCTTAAAATGATTTAAATAAAAAATTTGTATATAGCGCCATCTATGAAACAACAGGGGAAACTGTCAAATGTCAAATTTTTTAAACACAATTATAAAGGTTATAATAAATTGAAATTTGCAGTAGAGTCCGTGCCCGAATTTAAAAGGTCAGTACAATGCTCATATAAACTTTTTAAATATTGGCGTTGAAAAACTATTTAATACTTTTGTATTTTTGTATTGAGATAATAAAATAATTTTCACATTTAGTATTATTTTAGAAGAAAGGCACTTTATTTTAACGATTGTATGACATTTGACAACTGTCAACTAACTTAAAACTAACTTCAGCCCGTGACTAAAAACCTATTGCTAACTTCAGCCCGTAACTAAAGCGCCGTAAAGCCACAACTTGTCAATGTGTATTTAAAAGGTCACTTAGTGTCATGGAAACATGTACGATAAAGGGCGTTTTAAAGGTGGGAGTAGAAAAAAGTATTTAGTATTCAGGATATAATTTGTTTAAACCTCCTAACATTATAATGTTCCACCAGATAATATATGTATGTCTTTATATTGCCTTAGTTTTTTAAATCAAACAAAATTAAAATTTTATTTTGTTTTCATAAGCATAACAAAAGAAAATAAGAAACAACGAGTTTAAAAACACATGTAAACATTACATAAAATAAACAAAACATAACAGTAAACTTTATTAGAGACTCAAAACTAGGTTACTTTTTATTGTGAAAAATTTTAACTTCACCTTATTACTTCGTTTCAAACAAAACATTTTTCCATGATCTAAAAGACTGAGACGATGAAAAATCTCGATGAAAACTTTGATTTTCAGGGCAGCCATTATTGGTCGAGTATTAGTTTTCCGCCTTAAGGGGATACCGCCAACCGACGCTCTTTTATTTTTGTACCGGGGAAAACCGATTCGTTTATGCTGTTAGAGACGAAAAACCCGTTCCTTCAAATGGGTCAAAGAAAATTGAAAAGATAAGCGGTAAAAGTAATTAGGAGCCTTACACCGGAAGTAAAAACAGTCATTTTAACAAGAAATATGGTTTATGGTCTGAAAATGTAGTCATTTTAAATAAATATTGGTCAAGATTTAAATAAATAAAAACACATTTTAATTGTTTATCGCAAAAATACATGAATGGGAATGACGTCAAGAAAAACAATGGGCATTAAGTGTGAACGATTTTCATTCCGCTGTGTAAAATAATTCTAAAATTCTCTGAAAACTTGAAATCGTTTTTTACAGAATAAAATAAAACCCGTTATTGCTGTTTTATTTTACTTAAAATATATTAGTTTTAACTGTGTTATTTAATTTTAAACATTCTTAAACCGTTTTAATTAAAACAATTGTCGGTATACCTGGAAACCGTTTCAAAAACCGCTAAAACAAAAAAGCGAGTCGGGTGTGTAAGTTTAAAATTAAATTTAAATGTTATTTCATGCAAAAAATGCAAATTTAATAGAAACCAAAAGCGCGCAATAAAATTAATCTGTATGTAAATCTGACCTAAAAAAGGCGACAAGAAAAAAATACGAATCATTAATCAAGAATTGACTGAAGTTTCATTTTTGAAATAAATAAAATAATTTCTTACTTTTTAACTAAAAACTGATAAAATGCAATATTACACTACGGCAAATGTTATATTAAATTACGACAAATAAATAAAATAAATACTTACGGTAATCAAGCTTATTAATTTAGTAACCCAAGGTACTTTGGAGGTGTTGTATTCATGGAGAAAGTATTAAAAGGAAAATAATAAATACAGTAAATAAAAGACCTGGAAGGCTCTCGTTTATTTTTATAATTATCTTTCATAAAACCTTCCAAAATGAGGGATTATGTGAGTGAGTTAAACGTATAAAACACTAAAATTTATAACAATTATAATGATATTTATTTGAATAAAGCAACAACAGTAACCGTAACCCAAACGACATTTAACTAATTTTCTAAAAAGAACTCTGAAAGAAAGGGTAATCCTAAAAACCCTTAAACCCACATAATATAGTTCTTTGCTCACGTTGGTGCTCCTCGTTTTAATTTTTAGTTTGTTTATTTGTTGGGTGAAAGTAGATTGAGTCTTGGTCTCCATTTTTGTATTTTAAATGTAACTTTATCCGTCAAGAATTTTACATTTTACATTTGTATATCCATCATCCGTACAAAGTTTTTAAATGTTTTAAATTATTAAATGTCGAATTTAAGTTTACTGTTACATGATTATTCATGTATTATTTATTAGAGTTCAGGCTTCGGGAGTTAATAAATAATCGGCTTTAAGGTCATTCCAATTAAGGGTCCGCAATTGCCCATTATGCGTAATATGTCGGCAAACTTCAATAACTTAATAATTACCATAAAATATTAGGTAATAATTTTACCAAATAACATAAGGCCAATGTCTGCGTTGCGCATTCAGATGAAAACAGACCTTCACGCACCTCTTAAAATTTACGGGATAGTAATTCAAAATCGGCTTTTTATATCAGGAGACCACGGACAGTGGTTATAAATTAAATGTCGCTATCGCACAATCACTGTTGCTACTCACTCCAAATGCAATACCAAATAATTAAATATGACTGGTAAAAATCACTTAACTAATTACGGGACATAACTGTAAAGCTGTGAGTATAATTTAATAAATTTCATATTCAAAAGAATCGATATCAAGTACATTTAATTTACGCAGCGTTTATTAAGATAAAATCAAGTACAACCCTAACCTTCTAATTAAATAAAATCAAGTACAATCCTGACCCTTTAATTAAATAAAATCAATTACATAATGTTTATAATTTATAATCTAACGTAATGCATGATTTTTTAAACGTAAATTTACATCATATCGATTATAAGCGTGGTTTATTAAATAGCAACCATCATGGCGGAAGAGATAAATCGATGACGCCAAGTCAATTGATCAAATATTTATCTTTACACAAGGCTACAATTATTAGTTATTAAAATATACACACCTACAAATCTTCCCTCCTTTCTATCTTTCGGCTTTCTACGCTAAGCGCTCGGCACTTTACGTCAATTACATTACCAACCTTAAAAGGCTTAGTTTCCGCCTGATTTAAATGTTAGTTTATTTAAATGACTTTTTGAAAGCATTTTAAACAATTAGAATCGTAATAACCCCCGGATTGTTAAGTATGGGGGGGTTATTTGCAGTTCTCCTCAATATCTACAGATAATTTGGTTTACCTTAAGACGTCAATTAAACCTTAAAACGCTTGAATGTAGGAGACTAGAAAATGAACTTTAATCAATCTATGTTTTACGTCTTAACTCATAACACAAATTACGGCCCCTTTATGCTTATCGATAAAATATTTAGAACTGCCAACAATTTAAATTTTTTAATGTTACTTTACATTGTAAAGTAACATTAAAAAATGACAAATTTAAATTGTTGTAAAGTTTACAATCATTCAAATCTGAACTTAAAGCTACAATTGTGTATTTATTTACGGTGTTATTTTTATACATATTCTATATTTTGTCATGGATTTTACTTTCCATTAATAAAATTAATTTTTTACTTATTTATTTATTATTTTCCAAGAAGGTCAATTTATTTTGGCGATTGTGTGACATTTGACAACTTTCAATTTACTTCAGCCCGTGACTAAAACGCCAGTTTGTCAATGTGTATTTAAAAAATCCCTTAGTGTCATGAAAACTTGTACTATAATAAGCGTTTGAAAGGTGGGTCTAAAAAAATTAAATGTGTATGTGCATATTTTAAGTATACCTTAAAATGCAATACATAGAGTAAACTAAATTTAGAAACTCTTGCTTTGTTTTACTATGATTTCAATAATCGATATACATAATTTGTGCATTGCACAATATATTGCACATGCTATGACATATTTTATTTCCTTAAATTTATCCTATAATGTCATGTACGTAACCTTTCATTTGTTTGTGTTGATATTACACGTGCATCTTGTTTAGTAAACTGATTTTTAAATACATTTTATATATTTTGTTTAAGGTTTTATTTTATACTATAATTATTTATATGGCTTTCTTTTATTTTCTCAAAACCATATTACCATAGTTATTGTTATTTTTATGATCCTGCTACGAATTTTACATATACTTTTACTAAAATAAATTTTGGTATGCTGAACATTTCATATATAAAACATATTTAATAGGATAGGACAATGTAACGCGTTCCAAAATTTGATATACGTACAGAGTTAAAATTCTTATAAGGAGTCGCTTTGCAGTATTGTTTATTTTTAGCATTAATCTTCAAGAGATTTTAATAAAATTTTACGTTGGCTTAGAAATGTTGACAGGATAATATACAGAAAAGTTATCGCGTAATGATATATTAAAAGTATAACAAAAAGGAGGCTTCACATTCGCGTTTATTCATGCGTCTACGAATTATTGTAATAAATTCGCAATCCTCTTCTCGTCTATTGTTTATCTCCATTTAAAATCTCAAGACAAAAGATTATTGTTCACTATAAACGCAGACATGTATATGCCTTATATTCAGCGGCAGAAACGACGATTAAATTAAAATCAAAATAAAATTAAACATCGATTTTGTTTGGTTCGATTTGGTTTCAGAGTCATGGCGTGGCTGCTTAGGCCACAGTTGGCCATGAGATCCATTTTTTCTAATCTTTTGTAGTCTCTTCTATACTTAATAAGAGTTATCCAGTCTTCTCTAGTCTTCTTTAGTCTTGACTTTGTCGAATCTATACCTATTGTTATACACCCCGTATATAATTTGTACGAGGTGTGTTCAGAAAATAACGGGAATTGTTAAATTTCGCGGGTTCGAAGGGTCCGGTTGTCATAAAATTTTCTTTATTATGTTGGTATACATGCCCCCGAAGTATGATAAAAACTTGTTTGCTGTTTTTATTGTTAACTTTGTCGGTGGCAGCCGCTAAGGTTGGACGTGTTTTATGAGCTCGGCGATTTTTCGTTCGTTACAAGAAATGGATCAAAGTATTTGTATCCAATTTTGCTTAAAAAATGAAATAAATTCTGTGAAATGTTAACAAAGGCCTGTAGTGAGTCTGCTATAAGTAAAACAAGAGTTTACAAGTGGTATAAGAGTTTCCAAGATGGCCGTGAAGACGTTGAAGATGACGAACGTACAAGCACATTAACAACCGATAAAAACATGGGAAAAATGGAAGAAATGGTTATAAACCAACAGAGAAGTCGCTGATGATGTTGGTATATCGATAGGCTCATCCCATGAAATTTTTTCGAATGTTTTGGGTATGAAACGCATGGCAGTAAATATTGTTATAAAATTGTTAAATTTTGAACAAAATTTTTGGCCAAAAACAATATTGTAATGATGTCCCAGCCTCCATATTCGCTAGACATGCCTCTGTCTGACTTTTTCCTATTCCCAAAAATAAAGAGAACCTTAAAGGGCCGTCGTTTTCCAAGCATAGATGACATTAAAAGCGCATCGCTGAAAGAACTAAAGGCTATCCCAAAGATCGAGTTTTAGAAGTGTTTCGAGTATTGGAAGAAGAGCTGGCACATGTGCATAATATCCAATGGGGACTATTTTGAAGGCGACAACATTAATGTAGACGAATAAATAAATATTTGTGAATACACCTCGTATATGTAGTATTTAATAAATTCCAATGAATTTACGTATGTGTTTAAAGTGTTCTAATGAAACTGAACTCAACTTTTCGGAAAGTTAGTGTTACCTAGAAATAAAGTAACTTATTAAAACAAACAATTACCAAGTTGTATTTGAATTTCCCACGGCTCCTGACTTTTTAATACGAAAATTTCAATTTATATTTTATATCACGTTAATGCGAAAAACACTGTGACTGCAGCGTTTAATCTCTCGAGACGTCTAACTTTATTTCGACAGCAAAATTGGTTGTATGTTTACCTAAGACTTCTTCAAGTTTCCAGAGAAAATTCGATAACAACCAACCATGATGTGATTCTTAGGCAAATTGTATAAGACAAAAGGTTTACGGTTAGTTTGACATGTCTTGAAAATAAATCTCCCAAAGATTCGTAGGAGTATTTCGAAGGCTTACAAAAATGTTTTATTAAATAAAACTTTTAGCAGACCCACAAAAGAAGACGATGTAATAGTTAAAAAAGTTTTTCTTGGATTGACGAAGGATTCTTTAGAAACTTGTTGAAACATCAAGCAAAAGATTTATGTAATGGCTCTTGAATAGAAATAAGAAAAACAAGATTTGCGGCCCTGTTATTTATCTTTTCATTTAAATAAATTACAATGAAACAGTTATTGTCAAATTAAAAACAGGACTTGCCAAGTCAGTTTTGAAGTTTCGAATGTTAAACTTCCATGGAAATAATGAAGTGTTCCAACAATTAACTAACTTCTTGTTTAAGTTATTGATGAGTTACAAGCTCCATGCAAAGAGTTTGATTTCGTTAGGTGAATTAAAATGTTTTTTACACTTGCCTACAATAATATCCTTAAAAATTCATTGAGGCATTATTTAAAAATATAGGTAGTTGAAATGCTCACTAATTTAACTTAAGTTTTTATAAAACCAAAACTGTTTAATAACCATTACTATCCCAAGTAGCATTATAGTGACGAAAACTGATATCACCACTTCAAATGAGTGGCAATAACGTTTAAATAACTAAATCTACCACGATACAGTTAAAATATCTCCATATTATATTAGCTACAACTATGCTAATATAATATGGAGCTATTTCATTTCATTTCATTCAATCCTGTGATTTGCACCAACAGAATATACTTTATAGTTTTATAACTTTTTGGTGTATTACTCTGGTATCTGAAATGTTATGACCTTGAATGTGGCAAAACTTGATTATATAATTGCGGTGGTGATTGCCACGTTCTTGCTACATGCTTAAGTGATTTCCACGTTTTGTATAAAATTACCACTTTAAAGTTCCCTTCTTCAAAAGTAGACATGTTTACAAATAATCGCCATTGTAGGGAAATAAAATTTATTTCATTTATTGTGTAGTTTTAAACAAATAATTCTGGTTATTACCGCACCAAATTTAACACGTTAATACATATTTATTGGTTTCAGGTGACCAGAAATAATAAAAAAAAATTGTAGGCCTCTAGATAAATAATTTTCATATCCGCTAAGTGTATAGATTTTTTTATTTTTTTTTATTACCAAATATTTTAACAAGCTATGATACGCATGTTTGACAGTAAAATTTAATTCGTGTTAATTTTATCTCTTCGGATTTGAAAGTTGTACTCTTACAATATTATAATTCAGTGTTAGTTTAATATCCAGTCAGAGAAAGCAAAGATAATAAGATAAATAATGTGCTGGAAAGAGACGGGGATAGAAAGTTAAGTTATGATTAAGTTTTGGCCACTATACCTTCACGTTATAGTAACGTAATCACAACGTGGTATTAACGTGTCTGTATACATTTTAAGAACGTTGTTGGAACGTAACTGACACTAAAAAAGTGTTTCCCATTTTAGTTACTTCCACGTAATAAAACCGTTTCTACCACGTGGCAGAGATTTTGGCAATATACTTTACAGTTCCAAGTATAAGTGGCCAACACGTTTTAACCACTATAAATGCTACTTGGGATATTCGAGGTGTGTTCAGAAAATATCGGGAATTTTCGTTTGTTGAAACAAATACTTATTTATTCGTCTACATTAATGTTGTCGCATTCAAAATAGTCCCCATTGGATATTATGCACATGTGCCAGCTCTTCTTCCAATACTCGAAACACTTCTAAAACTCGATCTTTGAGATAGCCTTTAGTTCTTTCAGTGATGCGATTTTAATGTCATCTATGCTTGCAAAACGACGGCCCTTTAAGGTTCTCTTTATTTTTGGGTATAGGAAAAAGTCAGACAGAGGCATGTCTGGCGAATATGGAGGCTGGGGCATCATTACAGTATTGTTTTTGGCCAAAAATGTTGTTCAAAATTTAACAATTTTGGAACAAATTTTGCTGCCACGCGTTTCATACCCAAAACATTTGAAAAAATTTCATGTGATGAGCCAATCGATATACCAACATCAACAGCGACTTCTTTGATGGTTTATAACCATTTCTTCCACTTTTTCCATGTTTTTATCGGTTGTTAATGTGCTTGTGCGTTCGGGGCGTTCGTCATCTTCAACGTCTTCACGGCCATCTTGGAAACTCTTATACCACTTGTAAACTCTTGTTTTACTTATAGCAGACTCACTATAGGCCTTTGTTAACATTTCACAGAATTTATTTCATTTTTTAAGCAAAATTGGATACAAATTTCTTTGATCCATTTCTTTTAACGAACTAAAATCGCCAAGCTCATAAAACAAGACTAACCTTAGCGGCTGCCACAGACAAAGTAAACAATGAAAACAGCTAAAGATTTTATCATACTTCTGGGGCATGTATACCAACGTAATAAATAGAATCCGAAGCCGCGAAATTTAACAATTCCCGTTATTTTCTGAATACACCTCGTATTTAACCATCTATTATTAATAATGAATCCTACGTTTTAAGGATTAATATTTTATTTTATAGTTAGGTGTAATAATTTAGGTAATAATTTTTTACTTTTTTAGTTTACAATACCAAAATTAAAATATTAATTTTAAGTTATATTAAAGCTATTCAAAATATATTAATAAATATGTGTATTCAATACTAACGTTTAGAATTTCGTCCTATTTTCTAAAAACAATACAATATATATTGTATATATATATATTATAGGTATACCTACGTATTTTTTGTGTTCTAAATAAAAATATTTAGACACAACATTTCCTTGGATTCCTTGGATCTGTATGTCATCTGTGGATTCAAGGTAGTGCGCTACTTCTGTGACTGTTGTAAATTGGAAACTTAAATAAATTTAATTAAAAATGTTGCTTCATTAATCAATTCCTTTAACTGTAAGCGAACGCCGCACAGTGAGGCCACGTCTTCAGACGGTAGATGTCTCCAGATTGACTTGCCGATACATCTCGCCGCTGTCCTGGTCACTTATTTCTTTATAAGTGAACAGTGCCGAGCTTGATGCGTGTCTCCCGTCACCAACTGCCTGACACTGATGAGGCTCGGTGGCGAGATGGAAGGCATTTCAGTCTTGTAACATTGGTTGCCTACTACTGGCGTAAAGTAGTAAACCTATTACTCTGATAATTATCTATTATCTACTTCCTTTGTTAAGATAATTACAAACCCTGTTTTTCTACAAAAAATTATGTTAAAATTTTACAAAAAATTTAACAAACTACTAACTCATCTGAAAGTTGTAGCAAAAATATTTCTATAATTTTAAATTTAAATTTTAATTTGAAATTGGTATCCCTTTGGAGTTTTTTTTATTAGCACATTCAGCAATTTTACATGTTATTGATTTATAAAAGGCACCGTGGCATTCTATGATCGTAAACCTGACACAGGTGTTCCGTTCAATGGAGGAGCCATGAGATGCTCTGTTATTATAATGGATCAATATTTAATGAACAGTTGCGGTCCGGGTGTACGTTTTACGTTCCACACAATGTTGTAAAGTTCTCAGAATGTTGTTTTATGGATGAAGTGCTCTAAAACACGAAATTTCGAATTATTACGTTGGCAAATGTTACACAGCACGATTAATTTTTAAGCAGATAAAACAGATATTCTTTTCAGTACCTAATCGAGTTTCCATCGAATTCAC
Organism: Brassicogethes aeneus; assembly: GCA_921294245.1. Classification (NCBI taxonomy): domain Eukaryota; kingdom Metazoa; phylum Arthropoda; class Insecta; order Coleoptera; family Nitidulidae; genus Brassicogethes; species Brassicogethes aeneus. The sequence goes on along the minus strand of OV121135.1, from coordinate 4,905,672 downwards.
TACCTGCTTGGAAAAAGAGTGCTTTGATATTTCTTTGCGACAAAAGCATAAAAAGGATCAAGATCGATAGACAATTGAATCGGAAAAAGGTTTTGAATTAAACATATGCCGTTCATGTATGACATTATAATTTTCCATATCGATATCTGAAACGTGACTAAAAGCTAAAAGGATTTTGATTAACTCTCCAACGAAAAGATTATGCATTTCGGATTTCAAAATCAGTTTGTATATTCTAGGAGCTGACGACATGTTTTATTATCACCTTGGTTTATCTTTTATTTTATAAAAGTAACTTATCAATAACGTGCCATCTCGTTGGCAGGATAACGATTCAGCAGTCTTTTTAAGTAAACAAAGTATTTTTGCGAACGGTATAAATCAAAATTTATCGTTACAAAATATGAAACGCGTTTCGAAAGATAAAATGCACATGCGAATAAAATTCGCACTACAGCATACATTTAAAAATTATAGGACAAATTCGCCCAGTTGGTACTTCAAAATTAAAAAATTGTGGAAAAAATTCGCCATAGCATATTTTTAACCATTTTAGACACCTGTCGTTTTTTACATCTGCCATCTCGCGAAAATCATTATTGTTTAAAAAAATCAAATATTCGGTAAAAAAAACATAATAACTTATTTATAAACAAATTTTGGTTTTTAAATGTTCTTAACTTGAGTTTGATTCCAAAGATTTTTTTTCATATCAAAAAGTAAAAAAAGTTTTGACCAAAAGCATGTGTTTATAAAAAAATTATTAACATTTTTTTTTGACCAAATATTTAATTTTTATGAAGTCTACGGGTTTTTACGTAGATCAAGTAAATTTTAGGCAATTCAATTTGATAGTTTCCGCATACACTGTTCAAAATTTCATGACCATTTTAACACCAAATTAACACCATACATGGTCTATATCGATACAAACCAAAATGGTGTTAAATATATTTCGTTGGTCCAGTGGAAATTCAAATACTAAAATAGTGCAAATTTTACTTTCACACAGTATTAAAATAAATTTTACCTGGTGTAAATTGAACTCCTTTTTAGTGTTTTTGGTCAAATTAAATCATACTACACAGAAAAAAAGGAAACAGGAAGTTCCTTGACGCATTACTAGTATATTACCAGTGGTATTATTCCAGAAAATTTAAACTTCAACTCGCTAGAGTGCGTTCCACCAACTTTAAATACTTCAAGTATTGACAGCTGTTTCCACCTATTTAAGGTCTATTTAACAACTTGTAGTGTCACACCAAAGCAAAGGGCTACCTGAGCTTATAAACTCTTCATGTAAGTCAACAGAGGCGAGATTTAAGAACATCACGTGATCCACACCGCCTTTGCCGCGATCGGTACACACTAGGCAACCAAGAATGCACGGCAAATTGTTTTAATCGTTTTAACAGAGTGCTTTAGGTTGAAGTAACTCTTATTTTACAAACAAAATGTTTAGTAAACTGAACCATACAGCGGGTTGGTTTCACTAAAGTTTTCTGGGTTAATTTAACCAATTAAAAAAAAAATAAAATAACTATCTGGTTTAGTACCGTCAAACTAATCTTTGTTTATATTAACCTTCCCACAGTTGATTTAAATAAATACTTATAGGTCAACTAAATTAATATAGTTAAATTAACTATTCTTTTTTTTGTGTGTAGGTGCACTTCTCAAATATTTTTAGATAAACACCGTTTTGGTGTTTGCTGTATATAACATTTTCAACCATAATTCATGGTGTTTATATTCACACCTTTTGGTGTTGGATTTGAACACCATTTTAAGATTACCATTTACACCACAGATATTTTATACAGTGTAATAAATTTTAGAAAAATATGTGCTGATTTTTTAAGATGCAAAAACAATAACTAGATTAAAAACTCACTTCGTAAAACCTATTTTAGCAAGATAGTAAAATATTATTATTATTATTATACTAAAAGAACCAGCTTCTTCTTTATTTTCCTTATTATTGAAAAGAAAGTGAAGAATTAATGAGTATCACCTCAAAGTTGGCCATAAGATCAGGTTTTCTTAGAATTTCTTAAAAAGTAATGTTAATGATACAAAGTACAAACTCGTGTTAACAATTCTGATTTTTGTAACAGTGTATTAGCTAAATTTGGTGTCATTTTTTAATTTATTTAATTTCGGGGGGTTTGAACCCCCAAACACCCCCCTGAAACCTCCACTAACCCTGACCTTTCCATAAACTGACGTGGTAATATCTGCGCTGTAACGAACGGGGGCAAGGGGGCACATTTAAATAATTAGAAAGAATATTAAAACCACAAAAAAACTACCTTTGGCCAAAACACGTGATCGTCTAGTTTAAAGAAATTAAATTAGGACCCCTTTTTGTTGTGAATACGGTTCTGGATACGTAAGTACTTGAGCAATTGAAAAGATATTTAAAAAGCAAAGAAAAAGTATTAAATTAAAATAAGTTTATTAGTAAAAACAATTAATACAAGAGTTAATATTATTTGCTACTGTACACTAACAATATAAATAAAAACGTTTGTATTTGAAAAGTATCATTGATTTAAGTTAATAAGGTTAAACCTTAAAAACCCACATATACAATCCAGACATGCATATGTGTCGCACATCTAAACAATATAAATAATATAACAAAATCAAAGTAATCAAGTAATCAAATATAATATCATCAATCACATTATCATATTGTTAAGATTATTCACCTACATAAATGTTAGGCTCGGACGGTGTTTAAATAGCAAATACAAATTGAAACTATTATCAATGTACAGCAACAAACAAAAACAATGTATAAAATAGCATAGCATGTAACTTAAGTCACAGAGAACATAATAAATAGTAGTGGTAAATAAAATGTATAAATAAAAAGTTGTATAGCGGTGGACAACCGTAATGCAATAAAATTGGTGTACAGTCATAAATAAAAGCAGATATAATAAATTAATAAAAGTATATCAAGTCAAATTAAAGATGGTTAAATAAATTGATTATCAATAATAATAAAAATAAGACAATGCAATAAAACTCTCACATCAATACCTGAAATAAAACATACACATAAATAACAGTTCATTGTTAATAAATTAAGGGTAAGAACAATCAGTGCGCTTTTCTATAGAAAGCCGATCCACTGGTCTCCCCAAAACCACCAACAAAAACAAATACCAATAAATAAATAAATATATATATATATACCTTTTGATGTGCAGAAATTAAAACAAAGTCTAAACATATTATATAAAGAATATCAATTTATCAAATAGCAAAATAATGTAAACTGTACAAAACAAAGTATGTTAACGTTAAATAGAAATATGTAATAACATGATACATTGCATTACAATATAACAACAATAAAATGTAAATATTTAAATGGTAAACGTAAAATAATGATTTTAATAAATAAGTAATTAAGTTTGTCCAACCACAACCATAAATATACTTCTTTCACAAAGAAGAAAATAAAATATAGTTTAAATTAAATATGAATTAATTAACCACTTATTATGATATTTGTGACTTTAAGTTATTATAAATAATTATAGAAAAGACATACCTATATAAATAAACAACACTTTCACAAAACTGAATTTATATAAAAATCAATGGATAAATTAAATAATTACTATCTTCAAATAACAAAAAAAACCAACTGTTACAAAATTAAAGAATTAAACTAATCCCTTCAAAGAGCAAAACGTAACTGCCTAAAAAATACTACCTCTCTCAGTTTCTAACACGCTCTTTTTTTTATGTTTATTTTTTAAAGACTAGCAACATGAACCAAAACTTGCTTATTCGGTATTTCTGTAACGAACCCTTAAGTGGTCGTCCAGATGGGAGTCATAAATTATTGTAGCGAGTACCGCTCTGGATATCGGAGTGATGACTCATCGCCGGTTAGTCATCGCCGATGAGTCATCGCCGGTGACTCAGCGCTCGAACAATCGAGAGTTTGGAGCTCGCTGGAATGTTCCAGAAGACCTTGGCGCTGAATATATAAGAAACGGAGCAGCACACGGCAGTCAGTTGAGATTTGATACGCGCGAAGAAATAAATAAATATAAGTGCAAATAAATAGACTCTTGAACAATAGTGATATATAAATAATTAGTAGTTAAGTGTTTAGTTAGTTTTATAGTGTTTTAAGTGTAGTTAAGTTATTAAATAAATAGTTTAGTTCGTTAATTAACCAGTGCGTGTTTTTATTCACACTACGAACAGTTAAAAACGTAACAATTGGTGTCAGAAGTGGGATTAGTGTGAAATTTCGCGAAAATGGTTTCCTTAATGGACTTAAAAGTGGCGGACCTTAAGCGGGAGCTGGAAGAAAGAGAATGTGATACAACTGGAAAAAAGAATGTGTTGCAGCAGCGGCTTCGAGAAGCGTTGGAACAAGAGGGTGAAAATCCAGATACCTATTTATTTGAAGGTTCTTGTGATATGCATTTATTGTTGCAAAATTTGAAAGGTGATTTACAACAGAAAATGCTAGAAAATTCTAACGAATTACAACAGAAAATGGTAGAAAATTCTAGCGATTTAAAGGATGATTTGCAACAGAAAATGGTGGAAAATTCTAGCGATTTGAAAATCGATTTACAACAGAAGATTCTGGAAAATGTCAACGAATTAAAAGACGATTTGCAACAGAAAATGCTAGAAAATTCTAACGATTTACAACAGAAAATTTTGGACAATTCTAACGAGTTTCAACAGAAAATGCTAGAAAATTCTAAAAACCTAAAAGAATATTTGGAAGGGAAAATTCTAGAAAATGTCAATGAATTAGAAGAGAAAGTGGGACAGAAAGTTGACGATGTAAGGATGGAATTAAATAACGTAAGGATGGAATTGGATACGAGAGAAGAAAAATTGAACGAGAAATTGGAGGTCAAAATTAGAGAAATAAATAGTAAACTGAAAGCTGTAAATTTACCAATGATGCTGACGGAACCAGGAGCAGTGCCGGAGGGAAGCCGAGTACGGATGAAACCACCTCAGTTCGATGGAAAAACTTCTTGGACAAATTACATCCGTCAGTTTGAGGCAGCAGCAAAAGCAAATGGCTGGCTACCGGAAGAAAAAGCTACAGCATTAACTCTTGCTTTACGCGGAGATGCAACGGACATCTTGCAGACACTTTCTCCAAACGAACAAGAAGATTACGAAGCGTTGGTGAAACATCTGGAACTTCGATATGGCCAGACACATCTGGAACATGTGTACCATTCCCAACTGAAGAATCGCTGCCAGAAATCAAACGAGACGTTACAAGAATTCGAGGCTGATATTGCACGCTTGGTTCGGCTAGCATATCCAGCTACTCCAACGACCGTTATGGAACGATTAGCGGTTCAAGCCTTTTTGGATGGACTTCGAGACAATGAAACAAGGCAGGCTCTAACACTGGCTCGTCCGAGCCAACTGGTTGATGCATTAGCTCGAGCTTTGGAATTCGAGGCGGCAAAGCAGAGCTGTAGGAGCCAGCCTAGAATAAGGAGAGTCGAAGAAGAAAAGGAGGAGGAACCTAGTATAATTGAAGCAATCAGACGAGTCCTTAAAGAGAATCTACCAGAAAAGAAGGAAATCCGGTGTTGGAGATGTGGAAAGCTCGGACATATACGAAGTCATTGCAGAAAAAGCCAGGAGGTGCCGACTTCATCTCAGTCGGAAAACTAGATAGGGTCGAGGAAAAGGGGCAACCGTCGACCTGTAACCAACATGCCCCAGAGGATATCGAACGTGTCGCATCTCTTCTACATCAGTCCAGCAGTGTTTTTGTGGATGGCTTTATTAATGGAAAGTTACATGTGCTGCTGCTGGATACAGGTGCGACGAAGACAATTATTCGGCTAGATATTGTCGAAAAGTCGAAAATAAAATCTACCAATCGGCGACTACGTACTGCAACAGGAGATACTGCTACTGTTCATGGAGAAGTGGACATCACTATGGTCATAGGAAACACGAAATTTAAACATCGAGCATTAGTAGCAGATATTGAAGATGAAGTTATTGTAGGCATGGACATTATGAACTCTATAGGATTTGAACTAAACTTTCAACAAGGAATATTGAGAGTAAATGGAGAAGAAGTCGTGTTGCATCGATCAAAAGAAAAGAATATTCGTGTAATGCTAACAGAAGATGTTTTGATACCGGAACACAGCGAGATGATATTGAAGGCTTTCTTGGATTGTAAATCAGAAGATGGAAGTATAATGCTTCTGGAGCCGAAAATTGATGACAAAGAGGTCGGTCGAGGAGTTGTAGTAGGGAAGACTTTAATACGTGTCGGAAAAGAAGTGCCTGTAAGAGTATTGAATGTTAATGGTTACTCTGTGAACTTGAAAAAAGGAATCGTTTTGGGGAACTGTTCCTCAGTTTCCTCAATTATTAGAAGCATTCGTGAGTCTGGAGTTCCGGCCAAGAAAATTAGCAATGAATTGACGACTCTGCTTTCGACTTCTTCAAAGGACTTAAAACCAAATGAGAGAATAAAGCTGAAAGAGCTGATACACAATTATCAGGATGTCTTTGACGACGGACAAGGAAAGAAGGGTAGGACAAGAATTGTCCAGCATAAAATTAACACCGGTGATGCACAGCCCATTCGACAGTCGGCAAGAAGGCTACCACTTGCCAAGCGAGAGGAAGCTGATAAAATTGTGCAAGAAATGGAGAAGGAAGGGGTGATCGAACCATCCAACAGCCCATGGTCTTCCCCAGTGGTGTTAGTTAAGAAAAAGGATGGATCAACTCGATTTTGCGTCGATTTTCGTCAGCTGAACAACGTGACGAAGAAGGACAGCTACCCTCTACCTAGGATCGATGACACCCTGGATACATTGGCTGGATCCCAAATATTTTCGACTCTGGATTTGAAAAGCGGTTACTGGCAGGTTGAAATGGCACCAGAAGATAGAGAAAAGACGGCGTTTACCGTGGGTGCTGGACTGTGGCAGTTTACTGTCATGCCGTTTGGACTATGTAATGCCCCTGCAACTTTTGAAAGGCTCATGGAAATGGTTTTAAAGGGACTATCCTGGAAGACATGCTTGGTGTACCTTGACGACATCATTGTGGTTGGGAAATCATTTGAGGACCATATGAAGAACCTGAAGGAAGTCTTTCAGCGCTTAAGAAGTTCCGGCCTGAAGCTAAGCCCGAAGAAATGTCACTTGTTCCAGAGGGAAGTGCAGTATTTGGGCCATGTTGTTTCGAGTCAAGGAGTGGCAGTGGACAAACAGAAGGTGAAGACGATGCGGGAATGGCCAGTACCGAAAAACAAACATGACTTAAGAAGCTTTCTTGGATTATGCACCTACTACCGGCGGTACGTACCTGGATTCGCAAAGGTTGTTAAGCCTTTGACACGTTTAACAGAGGGAGAAAGACGATTCCAATGGGACGAAGAATGCCAAGAAGCCTTTAAGAACCTGAAAAACGCGTTGACCAGCTCACCAGTCTTAAGTTATCCTCTTCAGGATGGTGAATTTATTTTGGACACGGACGCAAGTAATGTGGGCCTGGGAGCTGTTTTGTCGCAGATTCAAGCGGGAAAGGAGAAAGTTATTGGATACTTCAGTAAAACTTTATCCAAACCAGAACGAAATTACTGTGTTACTCGACGCGAGCTGTTGGCAGTGGTAAAGGCAGTCGAACACTTTTACAAGTACCTGTATGGAAGAAAATTCTTGCTAAGAACGGATCATGCTGCCCTAAAATGGCTTTTGCAATTCAAGAATCCTGAAGGACAGGTAGCAAGATGGATTGAGAGACTACAGGAGTTCGACTTTGACACAGAACATCGGGCTGGGACCATCCATAGAAATGCTGACGCCTTGTCAAGAAGACCGTGCCCGGAAGACTGTAAACATTGTCTCAGGGCCGAAGAAAAGGATGTGTTTGTTCGCAGAACTACAATCGTGGATGATCATTGGCAATCCGCTGAGGTTCAACAAGACCAGGAAAGGGATCCGGATTTGAAGCTTATCATCGATTGGAAGAAGAACGACCGTAAACCAACGTGGCAGGAAGTCGCCCAATATTCGCCGAATGTGAAATCGTACTGGGCCCAATGGAATTCCATCATCTTAAGTGACGGGCTTCTAAAGCGCGTTCTGGAGTTGCCAGAAGGGGGGGAAGACCGGAAGCAGATAATAATCCCCAGAAATAGGATACCAGAAGTGCTGCAGGAAATCCATGATGGAACTACTGGAGGACATCTTGGGGTGACCAGGACGCTCGGAAGACTTAGGGAACGGTTTTATTGGGTCAACAGCCAACGAGATGTGAAGGAATGGTGCAAGAAGTGCGCCGTTTGCGCGGCAAGCAATGGACCCCAGAAGCGCCCAAAAGCCCCAATGCGACAGTACAATGTGGGCAGCCCATTTGAGAGAATTGCAATCGATGTGGCGGGTCCATTTCCGGAAACAGAATCTGGAAATAAATACATCGTCGTTGTAATGGACTACTTCAGCAAGTGGGCGGAAGCGTACGCCTTGCCAAACCAGGAAGCTGCAACAGTGGCCGATGCCCTTATTAAGGAGTGGATTTGTCGTTTTGGTGTGCCAATGGAGATGCATTCAGACCAAGGCAGGAACTTTGAATCTATACTGTTCCAGAATGTCTGTAAAATTCTTAACATTCGGAAGACGAGGACGACTGCATTACATCCGCAGTCTGATGGAATGGTAGAACGAATGAATCGAACGATAAACCGGTACCTGTCCAAGGTAGTCTCTGATCACCAAAGAGACTGGGACCGCTTCCTTCATCTGTTCCTGTTGGCGTACCGTTCTTCTATCCACGATACCACCGGCCAGACACCCGCTAGCATTGTTATGGGGCGTGAACTTCGTCTACCTTGTGACCTGAGGTTTGGTTGCCTACCAGGGGATGATATTGCTGGAGAAGATTACGTCAACAATTTACGTAGGAAAATGAGCGACATTCACAGCCGAGTTCGTTTAAACATCCAGAGCGCCAGTGATAGAATGAAAGAGGCATACGACATCAAGGCGGAAAATGGAGGATTTCAACCTGGAGACCTAGTTTGGTTATACAACCCTCAGCGCCGTCGTGGTTATTCACCGAAGCTGCAGACTTCTTGGGAAGGACCATACGAAGTCATGGATCGCATAAATGACATCATCTACAGGATCAGGAAACAACCAAGAGGAAAGCCGAAAGTGATCCATTTCAACCGATTGGCCCCTTACGCTGGAAACAATGCTCAAATAGACGATGCTAGAGTAAGGAGAGTTAATCCGCCGGAAGACGACTTGCCTTTTGAAGACTTCATGTATTTATATTCGAGCGGTAAAAAAGCTCGGTATGGTGTCACTCGAGAAGAGCAAAAAGATCTGTTCACGGTTTCGGCCGATTACTCCCTGGCTCACTGTGTTGCGGAAGACCTTAGGATGTCCAGGGGAATAGCGGTTGTCTTTAAAAACAAGTTTGGACGGGTCGACGAGCTACGAAGGCAGAGTCCCAAAGTTGGAGAGGTGCTTGAAATGGTGGATAATGAGCAGATAGGTAACCGAAGTATCTTCTATCTGGTAACGAAGCAACTCTCCAATCAGAAGCCAAATTACCGTGACGTATGGAATGCCTTAAATAAATTGAGGGATATCCTTTTGTCCAAGGACATCATGAACCTGGCGATACCAAAGATTGCTTGTGGACTTGACGGTTTGGACTGGAGAATAATTAGAAGTATGGTGGAAGTTATCTTCAGATTTAGTGGCATACACATTCTTGTCTGTTGCCACAACCCTAAAAGAACAACCGGAAGGAAGACCGTAGACTGCTACTTCTATAGGACGTCACAATGCAAGTTTGGATCTCTATGCAAATATCGCCATGGAGCTGAGGACCATTTTCGGGACGAAAATGTTTTAAGACGGGGGCAATGTAGCGAGTACCGCTCTGGATATCGGAGTGATGACTCATCGCCGGTTAGTCATCGCCGATGAGTCATCGCCGGTGACTCAGCGCTCGAACAATCGAGAGTTTGGAGCTCGCTGGAATGTTCCAGAAGACCTTGGCGCTGAATATATAAGAAACGGAGCAGCACACGGCAGTCAGTTGAGATTTGATACGCGCGAAGAAATAAATAAATATAAGTGCAAATAAATAGACTCTTGAACAATAGTGATATATAAATAATTAGTAGTTAAGTGTTTAGTTAGTTTTATAGTGTTTTAAGTGTAGTTAAGTTATTAAATAAATAGTTTAGTTCGTTAATTAACCAGTGCGTGTTTTTATTCACACTACGAACAGTTAAAAACGTAACATTATTATTGCATAATAAACAAATAAAGAATGTATGGAATTCTAGAGTGAACACCTTATACAATTTTAAAAACAAATATTTGAAATTTAATCTTCTATTTTGTAAAGCTTAAAAATAAATTAAGAAATGTTAAAAATTAACTGCTCCATATATCGTGCCCATTACAGCGCTCTTAATTAAAACTAAAAAAAGATTTTAACTTTGTTTATTAAGTGTTTTATCACAAACCCTATTAGGAGGAACAATAGATCTTAATTGACAAAAAATGAACAGTGTCAGCCACCTTGTCTAATAAATAAACGCCTTGCCTCGGCTTCCGACGTTTTCTTTTAATTATCGCAATCAGGTTTTCATCGTAAATCTTTCGACTGGATGAAAATTAATTATGAGGTAAAACCGTTTTATCTGCTTATGTCACCGCCGCCGTGTAAACTTTGTCTGGAACAGGTGAATTTATTACGGCGTAATTAAATTAAGCAAGACCCCGATCCCAAATTGGGTCGAACTTACTTATACTCGTTATCGAATATTAATCGACGACATATTTCCGTAATGAATCGATTTGTGATTTGCTAATGATTTTCAGAGGAATTTTGGTTAAACATTTAAATTTTTCTATTTGTATACTATAATAAGCACAGTACGATACGCAAATATAATTTTTCTACCAGTCAAAATTTAGATCGTACTTTGACCTACAAACACTGATTTAAAACCTGTTCAGCCTGTTAACACCAATTTAGCACTAGAACATAAATCTTTATTTGAACCGATTTAAACCTCCAATAAAATTTTTGGTGGGATTATAAACCAAGTAAATCATTTTATTTTAAAAAATCATTAATGTAAAGAATTCGTCCATTTATTATAGAAATTTAAATTTTTTGTATACCAATTTATTCAAGTTCGGTTTGATTTACAGGTATTCCATATTCGCATTTTAACAAATTTTGCCGAAAAAAATCATTTCACTACCATATAAAACTTTTATGAAAGTACGCATTCCTTAATACTATTTCAATATTTAATAATACTTAAAAATATTAGAAAATACTTTCATCCAAGTTCGAATTTTTCTTAAAATGTTGCCGAATAAAAAAAAGATAATGAACTCATGTCTTAAGACATTTTCTCGCTTGTTGCTCGTTTTGTAAATTGTCATCATGCGAAAAAATGACGTCTTATAAGATTATTTCTTTAATATACTATTTTACAAGATAATTAATAGATAATTAATAGAATAACAATATATTCTGTAAAATTACACAGTAAAAAAAATTCAACTGTAAGCAACACGTTTTATAACACTACAATTAGAGTTAATTTGTAGTGTAATTTTCCCCAAGTAAGCAAGTATGATTTAACACTATAGCACTGCAGTACTGAGGATAAAGTAATTTTACACTGTATTAAAAAGTGTTAATTTACCTAAAATCGTGTACTTCTACACTTCCTGGGAAAAATCCCACTTTTGTTCAGTGTAAATTAACACTACTTTGGAAAAGTTCTAATTTTAGAAAGGTACTTTTACTCTTTTGTTGCAAACTTCTAGTGTAAATTAACACTATTATTTGAGTAAAACCTATTGGTGGTAGTGAATAAAACGAAAAGGTAAATAAAGAGAAACATTTATTTGGAACAAAAATCTATGACAATTATCAAAATCGGTGCCTTTTAAAATATAATTTTATATTTAAATCGTATGGCTGGCTTAAGCAAAATGGTTCCTTAAAACGTAATAGTTTTAGATCAATGCAATGTTTTACTGGCTGTCAACTTGTAAGTAATGAATTATCTTGAGAATTCATCAGTAATCCATTTTTCTGTTATAAAAAATGGGTGATCCCATTATAAAAAATGGGTGATCCCATTGGTAGGCGGCTTTATGTCGGGGATTTACCACACGTGTACAAATTTTCCATAATATTAATAAAAATGTAGGTATAGGTTATACAGGGTGTCCTGAAATTAATGCACCATACTTTAACAGCAGATTGTACGTGCAAAAATACGAAAAAAGTCCCTATAAACATAGGTCAAGAAATGCCTCTTAAGGAAGCTACAGCCCCCAAAAGGAAAGCCCCTGAAGATGGTTTTTATTTAATATCTCCAAAACCGCTAAAAATATAAAAATGAAATTTGGGGAATTAATTAAACTTTTTATGACCAATAAGACGTAATAATAACAATTTAAAAATTTTTATGTGGTTTGGGTCAGATTGATAGGAAGTAGGGTTAAAACCACCTTAACTTTTTTGTACGTATCTTGTACCAGAATTTGGTGTCAGATTATAAAATTTTAGAGTTTTGCACATAAAAAAGGTCATCTTGTTGAACTTCGATAACATACACCGTTTTCGCATAAAATCGATTTGAAAATTATTTTACATGGCATAAAAATTCACAATTAAATCACAACCATAGAAATAGACTCGCGTGGTCCTTGGAATACGGCTGCCATGTTTAGGAAAAAATAGAATAATTTAAGACAGGTGACAGTTTCATGTAGTAAGTGACAGGGTGTTTTTACTTTTTTAATTATATTAGATAAAAACCATCTTCAGGGGCTCCCTTTTCGGGGGCTGTAGCTCCCTTAGGAGGCATTTCTCGACCTATATTTATAGGGACTTTTTTCTTATTTTTGCACGTAGAATCTGCTGTTAAAGTATGGTGCACTAATTTCAGGACACCCTGTATGTATTTATATTATTAATGTTACAAGTACCCGACCTACTGCCGTAAATTATTGATATTTAATATAGGTCGGGTATGGACATCCTTTTAACATTATTTATTAAGTATTAAGGCTTAAAGAAAAAGGAAGTATAATACTTACCAAAAAATAAGAATGTCCCCTTATGGATTCACCGTAATTAAAATCTAACTGAACAAAAATGCCACACTTCCACAACGCGGTATCTCCGGATATGCAATGCGTAGGAAGATAGGTACCAACCAAACATTTGAAAAGGCATTTCGGTTATTACCAGTTTTTCCAGTCTATTTTGCCACTATTGGTGTAATTTAACTTTAATTGTGATACAATGTGCACTAGTAGTGTAAAGAAAAAAGAGCTCTTAGTAACATCAAAACAGAAATTGGCATGCACTGTAGTGTACATTTTGTCACTATTTAACTCATTAAGGGGTGATAAACACTCGCATTAAGTTTTTCTACTATTTTGATTTATTTTAATAATAAATAGTGTGAATGCTACCTAGTGTAACTTTTACACTAACAAATCAACTCTAATATTTTTACCCCTACACTAAAAAAATTATACGGGCAAAATTTTTTACTGTTTAAAGTAAATAATGTTAAAAAAAATTCTTATATGATGAGCATTCCGATTTTGTCCAGTCTTAATTTTTCCTCAATTTAAATAAAATTATAATATTCTTAAAACATTTTTTTTATAAATCCTGCAGGCAATAATCTTTATTCCTGCTGAAGAAGCAGGAACGTTGAGAGCTTCTTGATAGTTTTTCAGGCGCCGTAAGTATATTTTCTTGTACACAAATGTTTTATCACTCCTGCTCGAAAGCTTCCTGCAACAACGAAGTTTTCTGTTCCTGTTGCTGTTGCTGCTACATCAGCAAGACTACATACATTACTAATATTAACACCTATACTTAACAATGTCCGCTTTGTACTACTTATAGGCGACGGGGTTTTTTTGTATGGCGCACAGTGGGCCAGCGTACCCTTATTTTATTGAAAAATTATTTTTCTTGTAGAAATTGGTATAAATAAGTTAAAAAAGCTAATTTTGATTAAAATATATAAAATAAATAAATTGGATGAGTAGAAACTTAATTATAAAGGGTGTTTTAAAAAATGAGCATATTATAGTGGCATTAAATTATTTATTTTTGTTATGTAAAATTAAACTATTATAAAAGAATGTAGGTTATTTAATACTGCTCATTTTTACTGAAAATGTATGCACTTTCAAAGTTATTTACCAAAAATTTAAGACTATTTTTTTTAAGTAAACAAACTAACCTTTTAACAAATGTTCCTTCGAGAGATTTTGTAGCAAAAGATTTAATTACAAATTTAAAGGAAACAAAATACACTTTATTATAAACTAATAAATGCATCAAATCGTCGACTTAAGATGAAAATGGCCTAACTCACAATTTTTTTTTAGGGAAGAGACCAAAACCGACAAAATAGACCTTTAGCTACCGGATAAGCAATAAAATAAATTTTCGAAAAAACCTGGAGTTAGGCCATTTGCATCTTAAGCCGACGAAATACAATAAATACAAGAACATTTTAAGCGCGTTTCTTAACCGATTTTTGTAATATTGTTATATCCAATTAAAAATATTACATAATATATTATATTATAATGAATATCTATAGGCTTTCACGGCATTATTATTATTATTATAAGATATACCTATTAACACGAAAACAACTGACAATACTACTTTTTTTTTCTGTGCACTGGATTATACCATTATATCTATACTTTTTTGAGGTGGCTGAATCCGAATCCGGTCCGTTTGACCTCATCAGGTCAGGATCAAGGTTATTTCAAGGTCAAACTGAAGAAAAAATCCGCCAAAACCAAAACAACTAAACGTTTTTGGGTCGCCGAGTACCATGTTTATTATATATTTATGAGGTCGCCGAGTATGAGTCCGGATTCTGTTTGGCCCTATCAGATTAGAATAAAGGTCACTTCAAGGACAAAACAAAAAAAAACACAAGGAAACAACAATGTCAAAATTTGTTTTTACACATCCTAAAAATACGTTTTTGGGGTCGCAAATTCTGGGGTTTGACCCTATAAGTTTAAGATCAAGATCGTTGATTGACTCTACTTTGGTGTTTTTTTCTTCTCATGTTGACCTTAAAAGACCTTGACCCTGACATTATGGGGTCAAACAGACCCCAGATTCGTACTCGGTGACCCGAAAAACGTATAGTGATAATAGTTGTCTCCGCTTAAGTGTTTTTTCTCATTTTGACCTTGAAATGACCTTTCCCTGACCTGTTCGGGTCAAACGGACCCCGGATTCGGATTTAGCGACCTCAAAAACGTAAAAATATGATAGTCTAGTCTGGTGCCCAGAAAACATTTTTTTTTGTGGGACTGTATTAATTGACCTTTACGGAGATTGCATCGCAAATAAAAACGCTCATTCTTCATTGAGGGGCAGATTGGGGCAGAATTTTTTTTTATCAAAATAAAGTATAACTATTATATATTCCAAAAATATAAGTAAGAAAAATATGATAGTTTGACATTTAAAAAAAAAGCCTGTGGCAAATTTGAACCTTTTGATTCAATAGATATTTTTATTAAATAGAAAGTTTTCATTTAAGGTGTCTTTTGGTGGAAAATTTACTAACAAAAAATATGATAAAGTAGACTAAACATACCTCTTTTAGATTCATCCATCACAGATATTATATATCTTAATATATCCCACCGAAAAAATTTATAAATTTAACCTTTTTCAATTCACAAACCGTTAGTTAAATGCGAAATACAAACTTGCTGCAAACTGACGCGGTATTTGACGTCTCCATGACAATCAATCGAAATATTTTTTTGTTTTCATATGAATCAAAGCCTACTTAGTTTATGTAAGTATTAAATTATCAGTTATATTAATAAAAATATTTTTGACTCCAATATTAAATGTTATTTCTGGCCCGCTGTGTGGCGGTAATTTTTTTTCTGAATAAATCTAGATTTATTCATCTAGGTCAAATATATATTTTGAATTTATTAGTAGCCAGTGGCGGCCCGTCAGGGGATTACATGAATTGTGAAATAGGCAATAAAATTGATTGATTTTATTCGTGGAATACCCAGCAACATTTAAATTATTTGAATTTGAAACGACCGCAATTTAAACTAATATTTATAGCTAGATGATTGGCTCAGAAGCATGCCTGAACTTATTTAGACTCACGATTGGCGTTAGCCTTGTTGTCTCGTTCTATTACAATGCGATATCATAGTTGTTTCCTTCTCTCGTATTAGCATACGCGAGGCAGGCACGCCTACATCCAAGGGAATAAGCAGGTGTTGTGGCAACACTGTTGCGGAATTTTAGATAAATTATACTTCACACGTTTTTTCAAAATTCAATAATAAATGGTATTATTTTTCTTATAATAAATCGATTTAATCGAAATTATATTTCTATTCTAAAATAAACATATTTTAACACTATCGCCATCACAGTAACCAATAAAATAAATACAGATTTCTTCTTTAGGTTTGTTTTGGTTATAAAATTCTGAACTGTTTAAAGAACAAATCTGTCGTTATTTACGCAATATTTTGTATATTCTTTTTCTATGAGTTTGTCTATTTTATAATTCTTTTGTAAGTGGTTTATTCTGTGGGTTTAGTTAATTGAACTTGGTGATTTATCTGAATTTAGTCATTATGGATATTACGGTAAGAAATTGTATCAATATTGTTGATGGTGTACTATTATTAATTTAATGATTAGGGCTTTAACCTAATGGTTATATTAATAATGCTGCACTTTACCTCTACACCTTCACGTGGTTCTTGTTGAACAATGAAATATTAATTAAGCAAAAATGATATATATTTCATTGACAAAGTAGAGGATTCCTTCCCCACCACAGTCTAAGTATTTTACTTAGTTTTAAGTATAGGTTGTAAACTGCGACGTCAGTTTTTTTAAGTTGGGTTTAAAAAAATTACTTTGCCTTTAAATGAGGGCGAAACCCCACCTCTGCCTCACCAAAATGAAATGTCACGGGCCGCCACTGTTAGTAGCATATACTAAAAAATATATACGGGATTTGATAGGTATTAATATTTAAATAAAGGTAAACAAAAACCATTTTTTAAAAAGGTTTTATTGTATGTATAGTAAATACTGGTGTGGTACAAAAAATAGTTTTAAAATTTTTGTCTACACAAGTTTTTTTACCTGTACGTTAGTGTTTTTCCTAATAAAATTAATTAAAAAAAAAAGTTTGTAACAAAAATTATCTTGTTGTTTTTCACCGATTTTAAATTAAAAATATTTTTCATACATTTCACCATTATCATCTCAACTATAATTTTGTAATTCAAGTAAAAATCAGTACCCGGAAAAAAATCGATAGATATTCTTGAGGAAAATCAAATGCTCTACAAAAAAGCCTCTTAACATTTTTAGCTAAATTAACTCCATCAAAAGTTATTCAAGGTTAAATTTGAAGTCAAAATGAAATTCTTGGTTTTTCCGCTCTAGATTTTTTTTTGGGTCAGTTAAAAACTTGAATTCTTTTATCGATGATAGTCTTTATGTTATTAATAAAATTACTAAGAAGCTATTTTCTTTAGAAAACATTATTTTCACTCTTACCTATTTATTAAATAGTATTTAATCGTTTAAATAATAACTATCATGTTGTTTTTTATTAGAAATTTTTAATTAGTTATATAATACACATTTATAAAGAAGAACCTTGAATAACTTTTGATTGAGTGAATTAAGCTAAAAATGTTAGGAGACTTTTTTTGTAAAGCATTTGATTTCCCATAAGAATATTCATCGGATTTTTTTCTGGGTACTGATTTTTACATGAATTACAAAATTCCAAAGTTAAAAAATCAAAATGTAAATTTTTAAGGCATGATTTTAAGAAAACGGTTCATCTGGCGGAAAATTTAATTTTTTTGTAGAGCATTTCCTTAAAAAAATATATCTGAGTCAATTTTGTTAAACTCAATGGTTAGGGAGTTCTGAGACAAAAACTCGCTCAGGAAAAAAAAATTAAAATTGCGATGATAGACCTCTTAATATCAATATTATTGAATCAAACTTTCACAGTGTTTTTTTTTGTCACCCTAAACCATATTTTCGATATACTTTAAAAAAAAATAGTTATTTTTTTTGGCACAGTCTAATAAATACTACACAAAAAAAACATCCTTTGATTACCCAGTCCATGTGAATTAGTAAGTAATTAACAGCTAATGTTTATTCTACATATATATTTTAGTAACTCATTGAAACTGTTAATGGATTACATTTCATAATTTTATGCTTTTTGATACGCTTCTGCATTAAGTAATATTTGTACCCTGCTTTAATAAAGTTCATTTCAGGTGTAACATAATTTTATGGATTAAAATCATCTCTGTAAATGAAAAATTCGTACATAAACAACACTCGAAAGCTTTTTGAATTAATTAAAAATTTAAATCAAATTTTTTGACGAAGACGGAAAATTTGTTTATACTTAAGTTGGGTATTTTGTGCACTTTAGCAAGATTTTCTCGAGGTAGATCTATTTTTAGAACTTTCCTACGCACCCTTTTACCTCTATTTTATATTATGCATTTCTTTTTATGAATAAAACGTTTCTCCTGCCCGGGTTGCAATAAATTTCCATAACTTTATTTACTACATTCTATAGAAATGAATAATTCCTTCTATATTCCCTTTTCACTTTCACTCAAAATAACGACAAGTGTTTTAATGTTGGTGCCAAAAACTGGGTCATTTCGGGATTTGTTGCCCCGCTGTGTCAGGTGGGTGTACTCCTGAGAGGCCGAATTAAATTCTAGTGTATAATTCGCAATTAAGGTTTGCAGGAATCCTGTCACGTCAAACATAAAATGCTGCTAGCTTTTCCGGCTTGCTACTCCAAATGTTTCCAGGCACGCTATCACATTCTCATTAAGAAAATGCTCGGTAAAAAGTTTCTTTAATTGCTTCATTTTTTAATACAGTGCGCACGAAAAAAAGGTATCGATATCCTACAAAAAATATTTTCAAAGATACTACTTTTTGATGTCAAATTGGTAGGTGCCTATTTCAAATGAAAAGGGGACGTTGTGATACTTCAGTTGAAGGGTATTTTGATTCTCTATTCGATGCTATTTAATTTTTTTAAATCCGTTTAGCAGCTGCTAAGTAATTGAGCATTTGATTTTTTTTAGACCAATAAATTTAAAAAATATTTATTTGGATAAAGCAACAACAATAACCGTAACCCAAACGACATTTAACTTATTCTCTGAAAGAAAGGGACATCCTACAAACCCTTAAAACCACACAATATCTCCATACTGCGATTACAACCAACATATAATGTAAATAAATAAATATATAAATACCTATAGATAAATAATACATTATACTCGAGCTCACATGTCGTATGTTGTTAGTTTGTTTCTTTGTTTGTTTGATTATTTGTTGGATAAAAGTAGATTGAGTCTTAGTCTCTATTTTTGTATTTTAATGTAACTTTAGACGTCAAGTATTCTATCTGCATTTGGTATCCATCCTCCAAATAAAGTTTTTATAATTATTTACTGTTGAATTGAAGTTTACTTTTAAATACTTTTTCATGTAATATTTATTACTATTAGAATAAGGAGTAAATAATAATCGGCTTAGAGGTCATTCCAATTGAGGGTCCGCAACTCCCCTTATGTCGGCAAACTTTAATAACTTAATATTAGGTAATAATTTGACCAAATCACAAAAGGCAATGTCTGCGTTGCGCATTCAGATAAATTCAGGCCTTTACGCACCTCTTAAAATGTACATGATAGTAATTCAAAATGGGCTTTTTATATCAGGAATCCACGGACAGTGGCGATAAATTAAATGTCGCTATCGCACAATTACTGTTGCTACTCACTTCAATCGTAAATAATTATAATTAAATATAACTGGTAAAAATCTCTTAACTAATTACGGGACATAAATCTGAATCGGCGAGTACAATTTAATAAATCCCGTATTCAAGAAAATCGATATCAATTACACTTAACTTACACAAGTACAACCCTGACATTTGGATAGATAAAATCCAGTACAACCCTGGAATAGAGAATCGAAATACCTTTCAAATGAGGTAAAATTTCATTTGAAATTTTTTAGTTGAAATTACCCTCTTGGCACACTTTAAATAGGCACATATCAATTTGACGTCAAAAAGTAGTATATTTAATATCCTTGGCAATGATTTTGTCTTAAGTCGATAACTTTTCTTGTACTTTAGATATAAGAATACCTTTTTCCATAAAAAGTTTTTGTATCTTAGTTAAAATAGATTATTTTATTTAATCAGTGTTACTTTAATTGAAAAACTTTTTATCGCAGACCTAACGCAACATATGTCGTAAAAAGACCCTCATTTCTTAAATTTTTTTACTAAACTCTCTGATAGCGATACCATCTCATTATATTATATCAATTCGTTTGATATAATCTCTGCATTATTCTTATCAAAAAGAATTTTTACTATAGTATAACAAAGCCTGTACAAAAAAAACGCAATTTCCTTTCAACTTTTATTCAGTTCATTTGGTTTAGTATATCGCTTCTTTATATTCAATTTAGCACGATAACGACGGTCAAATCATTTGCAGTAAATTTTGTTTACTAGTTGACTACACAAAAAGACTAACTTAATAAACATATAAGCAACAAAGGGACTTTTAAAAATATTATAATATTAAAATATTCCTTCATAAAATCAAGAAGTTTCTAGTGCTGAAAACATTGTGGCTGTACAGGAGATTTAAAAGGAAAACCAAAATTTGTCTATATTAAGTTTTGGGCATCTATAGATATGCAGTTTTAACAAGATGGCGCTACCTACCACATATTAGTCAAACAATCGATAATATTGAAGATGGTGATTGAAGTTCGGTAAACGTATTATTTCAATTTAACAAATCAATCGATCAATTGGCCACCTCGTACGTGTGATTTAAAGAATTTAGACTTTTTTTAGACGTATCTTATGTCATCTCAAGACCAATATTAAACCCAAAACACAAGTTGTTTAATCTGAATAAAACAAATGCATCTATATTAATAAAATGAGAATCTGCTAAGTTGTTTTTTAACTTATTGACTGACATTTTAATTGAAAAAAATAGTTTTGAACTTTATCCGATAAGCTTAAAATACGTACGTAGGAGGAAAATTATTTTTATTTGTGTTGTTTGTATTGTTTAAAAATAGCCTGACATCCAATTATATAAATTTATAGAGGGGTATTTTTAGCAGTAAAAACATCACTTGGTAAGAATTGAGTGCGACGAGGAAAAACATAATATTATTATCTTCAGCAAATGTCCCAAAGTTTCATTTTTAATTGCTTTAAGAAAACAAGGAGCATTTTAATTTTTTTTCGGATTAAAAAAAGAATATGTAGATTAAACAGACAATATTAGACTGGTATAGTGGTATGGGTGGACGTCATCAACGGCATATGACGTCTGCGTTAAGGTCTATTCATACGTTCCCAGGCACAATCTAACGCTTGTTTATAGCGATGGGGGCTGTTTCTTAAGATGTTATTATAACCACAATCCACACAACAAGGTCTGTTCTATCTCGTACTAAAAATACTAAAAATCACTGCAACACTGCACACTGTTTAACGGCGGCCATTTTTGTTGTTTACAATGTTTGTGTTTTGGGTTTTTGCTATGTTTATACAAAATAATAATCGTTTTAAACGTTGTGTTTCTTACAGACGCTCTAGTAAGCCTTAAAAGACGCATTAAAGTGCTAAGAACAACCATTTTACTCCTCTTTTGTAAAATATAAACCTTTTATCAGGGCTGCCATCAAACTGTTAAATGTCAATTTAAAGGTTAATTTATAACCTACAAATTAACCTTCAAATTGACATTTGTCAGCCCTGATAGAATAAGGTTTATTTTTTATAAAAGAGGTTGTCCTTAGCACTTAAAGGCCTTATTTGAGGCTTACATGTGACTCTGTAAGAAACACAACGTTTAAATCAATTATTAAACAGTACAAACCCAAAGCACTAGAATTGTAAACAACACAAATGGCCGCCGTTAAACTCTGTGCAGGGTTGCAGTGATTTTTAGTATTTTTAGCATTAGAACAGACCCTGTTGTGTGGATTGTGATTATAACAACATTGTTATAATTTTCTACACTAATTAGGAATTTGTTACCAGCAAATTTTGATTAAATGTGTTTAGAAAGGAAACAAACGGAGTTTATTACATTTTTATTACATATGACATAACAAAAAAATACTAAATTACCACAAACACAAAAATATTACATTACAAGTCGTCTTTGTCGCCAGAGCACCGCCAAAAGTATGTTTTTAGCCATTTTTTAAGACCTTTTCAGCTATAAAACCCAGAAATTTTGCCATCTTAAGTTGGCAACAAATGCAATGTTGTCATGTAGGTTATAAAACTCTGACTTTTGACATTTTGGTATTCTAAGGTCCCAAATCTAGGGACCCTATGGTATTATTCATGTAAACGCCATCTATCGCAATGATTTTAGCATCACATTGACAACCGTGCCCGATCAGCTGATTGATGACGTGTACGTCGTTTCCTTTTAAATTTACTGTAGTAGTACTGCTAAGCCTCTAAAAAAATATGTTTTTAAATTTTGCGATTACCATTGGCATTTTCGATTCTTAAATACTTGATTTTTAAGTTGCTTTACTTTTGTCCGATAGTGTAAATACCAACCCTCGTAAAGTAATGCTTTTATTTATTTCGCGCAAATCTAACAAAACATATCAAGATTATTCAAAGAAAAGTTTGCGCGCCTTCTCTGATCCAGCTTGACACACTCGACATACATCTCAAACCTTTTCTTGAGGGAAGCACGATGACACTCGACTCGATTGTTTCGTTGCGGCCACATCTCAACTCCTTGCAAGGCCTGCCATACTCTTCTCCTACTATAGAAGCAGACAAAAGTTTCCTTTTGTTGCAAATTGGACTAATTAGGTGGTTGTAACACGTGTCCACGAAAAGGAATTGGGTTAGGAAATCAGGGAAAAATCCCAGCGTTAAAATAAGATTTTTTATGGAAAGGTTAAATTACAAGGAAATGTTTTCGTCCTAGAGAGAAGCTTAAGGCGAATGCTACGATTATTATGATGTTTCTCTAAGATTTAAATCAGTGTTTTTTAAACAAAAAATGTTTTAGTTTACAAATACTTATTGACCTTTAGATTTAATTTAATGTCAGGGTATTTTTATTTTATTCAAATACAACTTCGCCCACTTATTTAATCCTTTTTAAACTTTTTTTTTTATTGAAATCAAATTTTAAACATTGCCAATTCTGTTTGAGCTAAATTTTTATTTTTATGCATGAATAAAATGACAAATATTTTTCATATTTGTGATGCAAAATTATAAAATGTATATACAAATATGTTTAAAAAAAATAATTTAATATTTAATTACATTTATTGCCATTTGTTGTTGTAATGACTTTTGAACAATTTTTATTTTTAAATATAACTAAACAATTTAATATTTATTTGTCAACTTTCTCAAGTAAATGTTAAATGGTCTATCGACAGACATAATATTCACTTAAAGCTGCCATAAAACTGCCAAAAATATTTTTTTTAATTGTGTGTTCAATGAGTAAATCTGAAGGAGATATTATATACTATCATTGATCGGTGAATATATTGAGATGTCCCCCAAGTGAAAATGATTATTTTTTATTTTTGGTTGGGTTACTGTTAGTCTAGAATAAGGTTTTTGGGAAGCCACCAGGTCTAGTAATAACATAACATAAGTGGTTCTGCACTAATGTAAGAATTTTAAGAAATCATACATTTTGAATATTAGAGATTCACGGAAGATAGCTTCACGGAGGTTAGGATTTCGTATGTTTTTTTTAACATCCCTTTTAATATTTGAAATAAGTTATTGTATCTTTTGACACCTCAATATTTTAAAAATACAATTGTACATACATAAAATATTTATAAAAAAAAATCTATTTACTGAGATATTACACTTCACGGTGGATAGGTTTTAAAATAGCAAATTAATGAACTTTAACTTTTGAATTATAAAACAGCAACACTCTCATCTTCATATAAATTCTAACTGATCTTCAGGAATCACATGCATCTATCTATAATGTTGTAAACAGAGGTTTTTGCTTATTTAGAATGATTAAATCGCCATCCGTTGCATAAAATGTAAAGCTAAAACAGATTCACAGAGGATAGAATCAATTTTTGTAACACCTACATAAATTTTTATAAAAATTATTTCTTTTAATTTTTAATAATATTTTATATTTGATTCGATTGCTTTGGATGTGTTTAATTTACTTAGTGAACCGATATTTTTAGTATGCTTTTACTACCTCAGATATTTGAAAACATATAGGTTAACCCAGAAAGAGTACCATTCACGGAGGATAGGATTTAGACTTTTAAAACATTGTAAATAATAATTAATTGCTTTTAAAAATCTATTATTATTGTTATTATTATTATTATTATTATTATTATTATTATTATTATTATTATTATTATTATTAATATTTTATTAATATTATTATTATCGGAATAAACACTGGTGGTGCCATCTCTGTGTTTATTATCTAACAACTTTTAGACCGATCCAACCTCACTCTCTCTCAATTAAATTATTTTTTTATGGTATTTTTTGAAAACGTAAAAAAGTATAGTCTGAAACACATTTGGAATTGCATATTCTGATATTGTGAAACCGTCAAACTTGCCTTCGGCTCTTCTGTCAAACTTTTCACTCGAGCGGAATATGCCGTATACCAAAATTATTAAAAAAAATAACAGTTACTGACAATAGTCTATAGTTACTGACTAGTTACTAATTAGTTAGTTATAACTATAGTTAGTAATTTTAGAAATTCTATAAAACTCTCTTAAAAAAACATATACATTTCAAATAGTCTCCTGTATAATATTCAAATATAATATAATTTATATTTAATTATATAATTTATATTTTATATTTTATTATGGATGTAATTAAAAAATCTTAAAAATATTATATTATAATAGTTATAACTTTAACACCCTATATATCTTCGAGTATATTTTATTTGTCCTATATATTCTAACGTTAACATTTTGTGTAAAATATAAAAATATTAGAAATCGTTAATTTTAAAAAAAA
Organism: Brassicogethes aeneus; assembly: GCA_921294245.1. Lineage (NCBI taxonomy): Eukaryota > Metazoa > Arthropoda > Insecta > Coleoptera > Nitidulidae > Brassicogethes > Brassicogethes aeneus. The sequence continues at coordinate 4,880,414 of OV121135.1, read as the reverse complement.
TTTATTCGTTCAATTAACTATTAAAATTAATATTTCTGTGATCGGTTATACATATATAGTATTTCACGAGTTTGAGGCTTTTATATAGAACGGTATGTGGGTAGTAAATGGGTAAATATTTTTTCCAGGAATCAGAGTTTGAATATGACAATATCGCATGTAAATCGGAATAAATTGAATGCCTGATAAAATGCAAGAGAAATTCAATTTATTGCGGGATATGGCAGCCATTATAAGTGGGTATACCGGTATAAACTGCTTTCTAATAGGCAAATGTAATTTACAAATTTATTTAGTTTAGGGCCGTTAATAAATTTAATGCACTTTTTGCCATATTTTATAATATTTAAATATTATAGAAGTTAAACCTAAAACTAAAAATGTGAAATAAACCTATTTCGCAAGTCAACGAACATACAACGTAGGTAGCAAACAGGGGAGAAAATAGGGTGAAAATCAGCGACTTTCCGAGCGTTTAAACACATCGCATGATCCATGTTTCATGCCATCTTCGTTTTCAAGAAAACCTTTGACTCTCGAATTTGCATAATTTTTGTAGGATATATAGTCAGACTGATGCCGGCGTAAATTCAAAAAAATAATTCTAATCCTCTTACGAAAGCAAAGGGAATTAATTAACAAGGATTAAGAAGTTTAACAAGTTTAAAAATTTGCGTTCGTTATGTAAAACAGGTAGTTTTAAGGATTGCGAATGGTTTTAATTAGGTTTTTTTATGCATTTTAACTCTATTAATGCACAAAGGATAGTTAAGAATCTTGACATTTAAAATAAAAATAACGATTGATAACCTTGTATCTAAAGATTTCAGTCGCCCACTCACTTTCGCTGTGCATTTAACTAAAAGGTGTTTTATTTTCTTATAAAAACGTTTAATTAGAAAACAATTTTCCTAAACTCCCAAAAATAATTTGCTGTGGAGACCACCTGGGTGACTCTAAGCCTATACGTAAATAACATAGGAAATAGATTCCACCATAAATTGATGTATTTATTTCACATCAAAAATCTATCAATATTTAATAGAAATGCTGCCAATTTACGTAAGAAACTGGAATCAATACTTGACCTATTTTAAATAAAAACTTGTGAAAAGAGTTTTTAAAATATTTAATCATTATTATGTAAAATATACGAAAAATCGTTAATGATGGAAAGAAAAAGCAGGGACCCAGCACAGTTCCTTGGGGAACACCCCCTGTTTCAAAAAAATCTGTTTTTAAATAAACGACATTAAGTTTACAACCAACTGCAATCTGTTAACTAATTGAATAATTAGTTTGTAATTATAACAAACATTTTGTAGATTTAATAATAAAATCCTATATCAATAATTCAACCAAAATTCTTGTAATTTTCAAAAAGGATCTTATTTTTACAAACCTTTTTGTAGACCCAGTAAAAAAAGTATTTGTTGGAAATTGGGAAAAAAATTGATAAAAAATGTTGCTTTATTAGTCAATGTCCTAAACAAAAAAATAACACATACCTATGTACATAAATGAACACAAAAATCAATTGCAATGATGTGTATACACTATAGTGTCCTTTAAATTGTTCTTTTATTTGAAGTAAGGTTGGTAGGTTTAGGACATAAAAAAGAAAAATTGCCGACGTTTCGAAAATATTTATTTATTTCTTAAGGCTAAATATTAGTTAAATAGTCGAATTAATCTATGGACATTCTCAATAGATTACATAACAAAAACATAAAGTTATAGTAAATATAATACTGTATATGAGAAGGTCCATGCCAAAACTGGGCTTATCCACTTTTTAATAAAAATGAGTTAGTGGTGTCTATACGTTTAACATGTATCCCTCTACAGTATAGAGTCTATACCCTGAAAAAATCATAATATTCAAAAACTCACCTTATTACATTTAAAATTCATTTACAAATTGACTGTCGTTCCAAAACCTTATAAATTGGTTATATCATCCAGAACTCGGCATACGAGGTGTGTTCAGAAAATATCGGGAATTTTCGTTTTTTTGAAACAAATATTTATTTATTTGTCTACATTAATGTTGTCGCCTTCAAAATAGTCCCCATTGGATATTATGCACATGTGCCAGCTCTTCTTCCAATGCTCGAAACACTTCTAAAACTCGATCTTTGGGATAGCATTTAGTTCTTTCAGCGATGCGCTTTTAATGTCATCTATGCTTGCAAAACGAAGGCCCTTTAAGGTTCTCTTTATTTTTGGGAATAGGAAAAAGTCAGACAGAGGCATGTCTCGCGAATATGGAGGCTGAGGCATCATTACAGTATTGTTTTTGGCCAAAAATTTTGTTCAAAATTTAACAATTTTAGAACAAATTTTGCTGCCAAGCGTTTCATACCAAAATCATTCGAAAAAATTTGATGAGCCAATCAATATACCAACATCATCAGCGACTTCTCTGATGGTTTATAACCATTTCTTCCACTTTTTCCATGTTTTTATCGGTTGTTAATGTGCTTGTGCCTTCGGGACGTTCGTCATCTTCAACGTCTTCACGGCCAACTTGGAAACTCTTATACCACTTGTAAACTCTTGTTTTACTTATAGCAGACTCACTATAGGCCTTTGTTAACATTTCACAGAATTTATTTCATTTTTTAAGCAAAATTGGATACAAATTCTTTGATCCATTTCTTTTAACGAACGAAAAATCGCCGAGCTCATAAAACACGTCTAACTTTAGCGGCTGCCACAGACAAAGTTAACAATGAAAACAGCTTAAGTTTTTATCATACTTCGGGGGCATGTATACCAATATAATAAAGAAAATTTTATGACAACCGGACCCACCGAACCCGCGTAATTTAACAATTCCCGTTATTTTCTGAACACACCTTCTATAGTCTGTTTTTTAAATATTGTTTTGTCATCCCTTTGTAACATTTATCAGTCTGCACATGGTATTTTATATATTAAATTTGATTGTAATAAGGGAGGTGTCTTTTAATTTTGTAAATAAACTGTTTGTTAATTTGTTGATATAGAAGGCTAACCGGCATTGATTGTTTTGTGATTTTATATTTTGTTGTATTTTTTCTGATAGTTCCGTAATTTTTTCCTCTGATTTTTTATCTTTATTGTGTAATTTATTATTATTGTTGTTGATTAATCTATTTATTAAGGATTTAGGATAATTGTTGTTAATTAAAACGTTTTTAATTGTATTTGTTATATTATTATTATTATTATTATTATTTTATTTTCTTCATGAAATTGGGGGCTGCAAATAAACTTAGAATCTATTATCTAATTTCCTAATTTTTTTGCAGGAGCAAAGTGGCCGCAGCTTTATTGAATAAGCATCTGCAGATCAACGGGATATCTGCCGGTATAACTTCGTTAAGACAGTCGGTGGATGGGAGTCTTGAGAGTGAGAAAGAGCAGCAACAGCAGGACCAGGGCACTAGCAGCAAAATGAAGAGGGAGAGAAAGGCTGCACGAACGTTGGGAATCATTGTGTCAGCTTTTTTGGCCTGCTGGTTACCGTTTTTTCTGTGGTGAGTTTTAATGAAGAAACTAGATTAATGGTTTTGTCTTAATTTAGATAATTTTATCAGATTGTTTTAATGAAATAATGATGCAAAAAAATACTATAATAATAATAATCATATTAATAATAATAATAATAATAATAATAATAATAATAATAATACAAATAATCAGTCAAGACCGATAGCAACTCGACCTGCTGGAGTTAGATCAAAGGAAATTATGACAACTTTAAACCTGGATTGGCCCGCCTATTTTTCCTTTTCCTTTAATAATGTTCCTCCGTCAAAAATATTACCTTTTAAATCCCTGTTAACATTGTCACGCTTTAAAAAAGCTGAAGTTAGCCTTACCCTGTTAAAACAAGAATTTTACCGTATTGTTGATACTTACCCAACATATACACAAATATTTACTGATGGCTCCAAAACTCCAAATGGAGTTAGCAGGGCATTTTATGCTTTTGGCAATTCATATTCTTGGCGTCTTCCTAATTCAGCCAGCATCTTTTCTGCAGAGATGTTTGCAATCTGGCAGGCTTGTCTCTTTTGCTGCTTTTCTAAGCTAGAAAAGTTTCTTATTTGCACTGATTCCTTAAGTTGCATAATGGCCTTGGCAGATACGTTCAGCTCAGATCCACTCACTCAAAACGTTCTAGAGCTAAATTATCCCCTAAAAACCATAAATAAATTTGTCATCTTAGTATGGACTCCTGGACATGTTGGTATTTGTGGCAACGAGGCTGCTGATCTTGCAGCTCGAAGTGCAATTGATGGTAAACAGGATGGAGTACCTATAAGAAAAAAAGACTTTGCCTTAACATTTTCAAAAGAAATATTAGGCCTCTGGCTATCCGATTGGCTTTTCACAGGTAGTAAGCTGGTCAAACTAAAAAACACAAATGAAAAATGGATTCTTCCCATTAAGTTAAGTAGAAGACAACAATCCATAGAACATATTTTTTAACGATTGTCCGTTATACGAAGACACGCGCGAACTGATAGAACTAAATCCCTTTAACTCGGTCTGTTGGGAGGATCCAAGAGAAATTCTTAAAATATTGTTCTTCCTAAAAAAAACAAATCTAATGTTAAGATTTTTTTTGTAAAGCCTTACCTACCTGTGATATCTATTTCAACTCCACCCTATTATAAGATCACTTAATATACCTACCTACAGTTTTTTGATCTGAACATGAAGAATGCCCAGATAATTTGACAAGTTGTGATTAGCCGGGCTAATGACCATTAGTTGTCGATGCCCATTAATAATAAATAATAATAATAATAATAATAATGCGAAAAGCAGCCATTCTAGTCAACAGCAATTTGTATCTCACATTTAGCTGTCAATTTCTATGCAAAATTATCCACTGAATCCGAAAATGTCAAAAGTTATAAAAGGAGAACATTTTTTGAAATAGTCAATTTTTCATATAATATAGAATTGACTATATCTTAAAAAACTGCTCTACTTTTCTAACTTTTTATGATATTTTCGGATTCAGCGGACAATTTTACATAGGAATTTACTGTTAAAAATCCGGGATACAAATTAATGTGGACTCTACTTAGTGGCTGCTTTCTCACTATGACAATTAGTCATTTTCGACTATTTTAAGAGAGTAGATTTAGCATTTTCTGTAAATTTATAGTATTTTTATTTCCAAAATATGTTTTTACAAATCCCTTATTTGTACTTTTATGATGTTTAACTTATAACTTGGATTGACTTGACAAAAAAAATATTAATACGGTTTTAATTCTCTGCAGTCTCGCCCTGCTAGACCAAAAATAAATTTATACCAAATTAAAGTTCAAGAGGAATCTTAGTCGTTGTCCCATCCCACAGTGGTTCCAAAAATCTGGCCAAAAGTAAAAATGTGAGCGAAAATTCTTGAAAATCTGTGGTTTTAGGTTTTTGGGGTCAAGAAATCGAAATTTTAAATCAAACTTTAAGAAAACAAAATGGCTGACTTAAAATGGTCGTTAAAATTGACAATAATTTAACTAAAATTACCCAGGTAGCTGACGTTTATATGACGTCTTCTGACGTTTAAATGACGTTAGAAACGTCATTTCAACGTCATATAAACATCAGCACACGTCAGTGTGCTACCTGGGTAGTGCTTGTAGGTTTTCTAAGTAGAGAAATTTACATTTCACAACGAAATTTACAAAAACAAGATGGCCGTATTAAAATGGCCGACCGTATCAGTCAAAATAGACAACAAATTATCAAAAATGAGTTTTTGCTTGTTTGATTTTAAAGCATTTCATTGGGTTTAAAAACAAGCCTTCTTGAATTAAATGTTTTGGTAATTTTTTTATGTAATCAAACGGTACTCTCTAAAAATGAATTTAATAGTTATTAGTGGGTGATTTTTCACTTGTACCATGGAATAGCATGGTATCCCAATTTTTAATCCATTCCTATTATTTTAACATACAGAATCTGATATTTAATTCTCTATTTTTTATAAATTATTTTTTTTCTTCAAATATTGTATTTTTAGCATAATACATTTAAAATTATACTTAAAAATAATAATAATTTTAGTTTTTTAATAAAAAAGAATAATCTCTATTTTAATTTTTTTTAATAAAACAACAAATTTGTATTTAAAGTAGAAACCACGAATATATGAACGTGACTCATCCGACACATTCGTACGAAGCAATCTATCGAAGGTCACGGTCCAGTGCAGTCCAGTTTGTAAAAAATCTTGAGTGTAATGTTGGTTGCTATACTTATGATATATTTGCTTTTAAAGTTAAATTTTAATAATTAACATCTACGATAATGAAATAAAATGTAATTTTCTTAGAAACTAATTAATAAATAAACTTTTCTTTTAACTTTAATGAAATATTCTATCATCTGATGACAGAACGTACACTCGTGGCGACATCTCTGTTTTTAATATCTAACAAATTTTTAGACCGATCCAAACTTTCTTCCAATTAAATTCTTTGTCTATGGTATTTTTTGGAAACGTAGAAAAAGTATAGTCTGAAACACGTTTGGAATTGCATATTCCCCTCTCGTGAAACCGTCAAACTTGTTACAGAATATACTATTCTTTTAACTGTAAACGCAAATATTTCAGAATTGGTGACAAAAAACAAAAATGTTTACGCAGGTCAGGTACAAAGTGAAAGATATTTAAATTGTGTGGATATAAAAACAACTTGCGTTAGTTTCACGAAATTTATTAAATATTGACAATTGTTTCGTTACACAGTAGCTTCTTCAGAATGTATTAAACTAATACTAGTACAAAATTTATATAATAAAAATATTTTTGTATTCTGGCCTAGAATTTCTGGGTAAGGATTTTTATACGACATCTACCTGTGTTACATAATATAAACGATTATTAATCCGTAAACACACACCGTTTATTTAAAGTCCAAAAAACGTACAATAACAATTGCCAGTCCAATAAACATGCAATAACAATTGCAATAAAAACCACTAGCACTACAACGTTTAAATCGATTATTAATCCGTAAACACACACCAGAAACACGATATGTAAAAACAAAGATCATATGACATATAAAAACAAATGGCCGACGGTAAAGTTGTAATAAAATAAAATAAATGCCTAAATCACGAACTCTACTGAATATAAGTAACAAGCTAGGACACGCGTCATATGTCCATCTTTGTCGAACACCTAGGCAGTTTTACATCACAGATGGCGCATTTTAGACCGGATGCTTAAAAACCTACGTGTGAGTACATTTACCGCTGCATCGAATGTACAAGACAAGTAAAACATTACTGCTAGCATGTGTGAGATATGTTCGGCACCCGATGAGTCACGTTCATATATTGGTGGTTTCTACTGTATATTATATTCAATAGGTATATGTTAAAAAAAATCTTTTAGTTTAACGATTATACTTTGCTTTAGAATCTATTATACAGGGTGTCTCATTTGGTTTTTCACTTTTTGAATTTAAAATTAAAATAAACCAATCGATCAATTTTGACAAATTTTTTATTAAATTAAAGAAAAAACTTGGGAAATTTATTTTTTTTAAATTATATTGTCCAAATGTTGCCCATTTTTTTTCCTGGCACTCTTGAAGTCGAGCTCTAAAATTTGAAATCACGCTCCGAAAAGTTTGCTCACTTATGGCTTTCATTTCTGCCCGAATATTGTGCTTCAAGTCCTCCAAATTAGCAGGGTGGTTACGATAAACTCGACTTTTAAGATATCCCCATAAAAAGAAGTCGCATGGAGTCAAATCCGGGCTTCTGGGGGGCCAATTTATGTCACCTCTTCGGGAAATCAGTTTTTCAGGAAAAAACGCCTGAACAACGGGCAAAGACCGATTTGAAGTGTGACTTGTGGCTCCGTCTTGTTAAAACCAGCTTTCTTGGTCAAATCCTTCAAATTCTTCAAGAGCAGGTGTCAAAAAATCACGTATCGTGTCGACATAACGCCTGCGAACCGACAAGTTTGGTTCCTGCCGCACAGACGCTCTCACCATCTCAATGTTTTCAGAGCTTCTTATTGTTCTTAAACGGTTGGTTATGCGTTTATTTGTCGTTAAACCAGTCTCTTCAAACTTACGAAACCATGCCCTAATTTAATTAATGCCTGGGCATTGTTAAATGTCGTGTAAATTATAATGGCGTCTAAACAAACGTCGAACGAGAGTGCAAAAATTGTTATTTTTATAAAACTCGCCATACAAAAAGCGCGTTGTTCTCCTGTGTAACGCTGCATGTTGACTAAATTTCCCAATACCAAGCGTTTGTTTACGACTAACCCCACTCTTCCAACCCACCTAACAACTTTTTTACAGGGCCACAAAAAGTGAAAAACCAACTGAGACACCCTGTATAGTTGTATCACAACCTAAAAAACACAACTTGATATATTTCGTAAATGTGCAACACCGTGTATAAAATTTAAATAATTTTAAATTCTAGCTTTAATGGTTGTCCATTTAATCAGTAAATAAAAATTTTAAACTTAACTATTCAGTCTAGCTGATATCGAACCTGTTATATTATGTGCCTAATACCGTGGATAATATTTTATTTGATCTTACTAAAAAAACTCCGATACACAAGTTTCATTTTTTAAGTCTACTTTTAAAATATGTAGGAAAAAAAATCAAATTTTGTCGTACGTTTTTTATAATTAAATAGGTTAATTTAAAAAAGTTTTACGTTTTTGAAAGTTAATTTTTATAAGCATTTTAGACAGGGTGTTAAAAACTGCGCAGTGTTGCCGCATCGTCTTCGTCCAATCTTTTTAAATTTTTAATTCATTTGGGGATACACTGTATATAAGTCTAATTTCATCAAATTTCTACTAAATTTATTAAACAAAAAGTGTCACATTTAACTATTACTTGACCAGTCGTATTTGAATTAGTTGGCAAAGTTTTACCTTTATTTTTTAATCTTAGTCACAAATGTGGCATTTCAATATAAATCCAACAAAAACTCCCGCTTTAAATTTCACTTTGTAAGGTAAATACTGACCGGGAAACGAAGGAAAAAACCAATAGGGATCATCCCAAGGGCTCTTTTTATCATTTTATTTACCGAAAGCAGAATTTCGCTAAAAGTTATTTTATTAGTACAAACTCGATAATTTCGCGTGCTTTTTTCGGTTGTTTTAAGTTTCCACCTCGAACTCGTTAAAAGTTTATTGGAACGTCGATAGCAGATGTTCCTGAGTATGTAATTCAACTTTTTAACCTCAAATTGAATGTAATAATTAGGTTCACTTTGATACAATGTTTTGTTCAATTTAAGTTTCAAAATGTTATTTTTTACTAAATGCCCACTTTCTAAAACCAATTAATTAACCAAAATCAAGCACCAGATGCAAATTACTTATGTACCATGTATGTAGTTTTTGTTGACAAAGCAAACTTGAGCAAATGTGTTAACTGCACTGAGGTATGCACAATTGAAAACTAGCCAACAACGTTAATAGTAGTGTGCGGTGGCCAGAAACACTAAAATCCATTTAAGTGGGTAGACGAGGAGTAGGCGATGTCCTTGGCAAGGCCTTCTTGCCAATTATCACGTGTGCAGCATAATTAACAATTGGGGACTAATTAGTGTTTGTTTGCGCTGCAGATTGTTTATTTTTTAAGTGCTGGGTGATACCGGCGCATTCGCCATTTTTGACAATATTTTTTTTAAGTATATTTTAATTTATTATTTATTATTTATTTTTAATCTTCTAAGTTTTTAATAATAATAATTTTCCTAACATTAAAATCATCTTACATGCCTACTTACTACACTCTTCTAAAAAATTTAACATAATTTTTTGGTAGAAAACCATGGTTTGTAATTACGAGGTGTGTTCAGAAAATAACGGGAATTGTTAAATTTCGCGGGTTCGGAGGGTCCGGTTGTCATAAAATTTTCTTTATTAGGTTGTCAAACATGCCCCCGAAGTATGATAAAAACTTTAGCTGTTTTCATTGTTTACTTTTTCTGTGGCAGCCGCTAAGGTTAGACGTGTTTTATGAGCTCGGCGATTTTCGTTCGTTAAAAGAAATGGATCAAAGAATTTGGTATCCTATTTTGCTTAAAAAATTAAATAAATACTGTGAAATGTTAACAAAGGACTATAGTGAGTCTGCTATAAGTAAAACAAGAGTTTACAAGTGGCATAAGAGTTTCCAAGATGGCCGTGAAGACGTTGAAGAGGACGAACGCCCCGAACGCACAAGCACATTAACAACCAATAAAAACATGGAAAAAGTGGAAGAAATTGTTATAAACCATCAGAGAAGTCGCTGATGATATTGGTATATCGATTGGCTCATCCCATGAAATTTTTTCTAATGTTTTGGGTATGAAACGCGTGGCAGCAAAATTTGTTATAAAATTGTTAAATTTTGAACAAAATTTTTGGCCAAAAACAATACTGTAATGATGCCCCAGCCTCCATATTCGCCAGACATGCCCCTGTCTGACTTTTTCCTATTCCCAAAAATAAAGAGAACCTTAAAGGGCCGTCGTTTTGCAAGCATAGATGACATTAAAAGCGCATCGCTGAAAGAACTAAAGGCTATCCCAAAGATCAAGTTTTAGAAGTGTTTCGAGTATTGGAAGAAGAGCTGGCACATGTGCATAATATCCAATGGGGACTATTTTAAAGGCGACAACATTAATGTAGACGAATAAATAAATATTTGTTTCAAAAAACAAAAATTCCCGATATTTTCTAAACACACCTCGTACTTTTGTTACTGGGTTTGTAAAAATAAGGTCCTTTTTGAAAATTACAATAATTTTGGTTGAATTATTGACAGTTAGTTGTAAACCTAACATGAAGTTATGTGGACCTAGATTAACATAAAATCTGGTTAATGTTTGCTTAAAATTAAAAAATATTTTTTACTGTGTAATAATACTAAATCTGTAAGGGTTATATAAATAACTGAAATTACTTATTAAACAATTTTATTTTTCATTACTTCCAATATAAATTATAATGATCATTTCATTAAAAACTTTATGCAAAATTAATTCAAAAATGATTTAATTCGAAGTTAAATCCCCATTTATAATTTAAATTGTTTGTGTAAATTGATTTTATAATTTACACCAAAATCGATTAACAATGTTAACCCTAATAAGTAAAGACCGGATTCTAGGCAAAAAGCCTGTCAATTTAAATAGGCCGTTAAAAATTCTCAATGCAAAATGTGTTTTTGACACTTTGTCTTATTTATATTTTATTTAATTAAACAACCTATTTTTAATCAAATTTACGAAATTGTGTGGCTTTATTTACCTACTTTGTAGTAATACAATTTTAAGGCAATCAAAATGGCTCCTAAAATGACCGCGCGTATCAAAATTGAAATTTAAGATGAAAATGTTTTGACAAATAAAAAACGGAATAGAAACGCAAAACAACAATGAAACAAAAAATAGAGAATTCAAAAAATTATCTTCAATTTTTGGTACGATTAGTAGGGGTGACAAAAATCTAATTGTAGAGAATTTTTGTAATTCTCTATTTTTTTGTTTCATTGTTGTTTTAAGTTTTATTGCATTTTTTATTTGTCAAAACTAAGCATAGGAATATTTATACCATGTTACTATCAGTTTAATTTTATTTCAATGTTTTTTCATGGATAACTTGACTGAATAAATTTTTGTAAATAGTTTACTGTAATACTAAAAATAAACCTGAGCATAAGGGGTAAAACAAAATATGTGAATTTTCGTAATAATTACCTACCAGAGTTCGTGTGGCATGGCTGTTTTGTTTACACTTTTTTTAAGAATTCCTATAAATTAAGTTGTACAAGCTAAAATTACCGTAAATATAAATTTTGACAATCGAGGTTGATTTGAGTGCCATTTTGGAAATTTTTATTTAACTACGTTGAATTATTAATAAACTAGATAAATTAGGCTTTAAAATCCCTGTTTCCTAGTGTTATTTGCTACTTTATTGGAAAATAAACCAAGAAAATAATCAAAAATACATTAATTTTTGTTAAATTAGTTTTTTATTCATTTAAATTATTTATGTTGTGTTAAAACAATTTTTGCATATAATATATTATGTGCTTATTTTACCCACTTAACCTATAGGTATATTGGTAATTTTAAAAGCTTAAAAGTCCGGTCTCCACTAACAACACATTTTTCTTTCAGCTCAGCGTACAAAATCTTGTCTTGCCCGCTGTTTTACAAAGTCTACGTCGTAGTTGTCGCAATTCAACAGCAAAATTTATCTGGATGAAAAAGCTCGCAGCAAAAGTTCGTGTTTAACTTGCACAGCGCTTTTTGTTGCAAAACATATTCATTTGCGAGAAATAAAAACTGTTTTTCTCCTCTGCACAACGCGTGTATTTGTTTTGTTTCAGCGATGCAAATTAACTGAAGGACTTTGTGGAGTTGGTCATTTGCGAAATTTAAATTTTGTATTTATTTAAATGGAAAAGTGATGTCTGTTTTAAAATTTAACAACGTGTTTTGACATAATATACCTACATTTACTTTTAGTTTAATTACTTTGTTATCTATTTCATTATGAGCTTTTGTACCTAAATAAATGTTTAAAATGACTTCAAATAATGGCATCAAATTATTCAATAAGAGTTTCCGGATATTGTATTTAAATAATTAAACAATTGATTGATACTATTTTTCTTATTACATTTATATACATAGATAACTGTTTTATAAATGTTTACTAAAAATCATATTTTAGAAGTGAGGGCTTTTGTGTTTAGTAATGAAAGTAGTGATTACAAAACTAACTAAAAAAAACCAAAAACGTTGTAGATGTAGAATGTAGATGTAGAATTTAGAAATGCAAACGTTCAAACTTAAAATTACTTGAAAAATATGACAGATTAAAACAACAACAAAAACAAAGAGTGATATGAATAATTAGATTAAAGGTAAAATTCATTTTGCCTATAGAAAGAGTTTATTTAATTTTTTCTACTCCCAAACGCCCTTTATCGTACATGTTTCCATGACACTAAGTGACCTTTTAAATATATATTGACAAGTTGTGGCTTTATGGTGCTTTAGTCACGGGCTGAAGTTAGCAACAGGTTTTTAGTCACGGGCTGAAGTTAGTTTTAAGTTAGTTGACAGTTGTCAAATGTCATACAATCGTTTAAATAAAGTGCCTTTTTTGTAAAATAATACTAAATGTGAAAATTATTTTATTATCTCAATACAAAGGTTTATATGAAAATTGTACTGACCTTTTAATTTCGCCGGCAGTAAACAATAACTTAAATTCGGGCACGGACTCCACTGTAAAGTCCTCATAAAACATTTTCTTTACTTTCACTGTGAAAAACTGTCAATTTTCAAGAAATACATTTCGATTTATGACCTTTATAATCTGTGTTTATAAAATGTAAAAATGTGACATTTGACGGTGATACACAGATTCCCCTATTGTTTCATAGATGGCGCTCTATACAAATTTTTGATTTAAATCATTTTAAGATAATAATAAGTATTTGTCGTAGAAAAAGTATAGTATGCATCTCGTTTATAAACTTTTCTATACACTCATTAAATTAAACTCGTGTATAAAATGGCGTTTATCAAACTTGATACATAATATACTATTAAGTGTTCATAGTAAATTATTATGTTTTTAATTATAAATGAAATTCTGGAACTAAAGTTTTACCAAAGAATTCATTTGCTACGTATATTTGTTGGTCTAATACACAATAATAGTTATACAAACATAACCTTAAAATAAAACAATTTTATATTTGTGTCTAAATTAAAACGCCGACAACTGCATATTAAAATAGTAAAAAATCTATATCTACAAATTCATGGAAACATAATATTATATATAATACATAATATAATACCCGTTTTTGGTATTTTACCGATGAGAGAAGACTTTCTTAATCAAAGCTTTTACTAATTCATAATGCAGTTGTCGCTGTTTGCATTTAGACGAATTTAATTTAATTTATAATTGTTATCGAATTTAAATGTTTCCAACTTTAACTTAAATAATTAATAAAGTGTGTATTAATTGCATCTAATCTACCATTGATATTTTGCAGGAACTGTATGAAATTTATTTCTTTATTTGGATTTTCGCGTATAATGCAACAAATTTGATAAACGGCATTTTAGACATAAGTTTTGATTGGGCACGAGTTTAATAAAAGAGTGTCCAGAGATTATTAAACAAATTACATATTTTACTTTTTTTACAACGAACACAAAAGTTAAAAATTTTTTATCATTAACCTCATTTTTTATTTTGATAACTGCAACTTCAGCTTGTGACTAAAACTCCATAAAGTCGCAGCTTGTCAATGTTTATTTAAAATATTACTCAGTGTTATGGAAACATGTACGATAATGGATGTTTTAAAGATGGGACAATTATTAGTTATTTATAAATATATACACTGTTATATATATATATATATATATATATATTTATATATATATATATATATATATATATATATATATATATATATATATATATATATATATACATATATATATACAGTGTGACCCATTTGTTTGCGACTCACCCCTATAATTCCTTTATTTATTGTGCGATTTTAACCGCATTTGTTTTAAAGTCTAGATCTTAATAAACTGTATTTTTGAAGCAAAAATGCCATATTTTTACAAAATACAAGGCCTACTATGTCAGTTTTTAAGAGTAAATTTTTAAAAATTTATATTAGCGATTTTTTTAAACAAAATCTAAGCACGGCACTGGATTCACCACCCCTCAAAACGACCCTATACTAAATTTTATTGAAAAATTTTAAGTAGAAAAATACACAATAATAACTACAAAAATTTATTTTGTCAAGTTATCCATGAAAAAAACATTGAAATAAAATTAAACTAATAGTAAGATGGTACTATTACTATAATTTTAATTTTATTTCAATGTTTTTTTCATGGATAACTTAACGGAATACATTTTTGTATTTATTATTGTGCATTTTTCTACTTAAAATTTTTTAATAAAATTTAGTAAAGGGTAATTTTAAGGGTTGGTAAATTCAGTGCCGTCCTTGGATTTTGTTTAAAAAAATCGCTAATATGAATTCTTAAAAATTTGCTTTTAAAAACTGACATAGTAGGCCTCGTATTTTGCTCCAAAAATACAGTTTATCAAGATCTATACTTTAAAACAAATCCGGTTAAAATCGCACAATAAATAAAGATTTTATAGGTCGCAAACAAATGGGTCACACTGTATATACAGTGTGTCCGTAAAGTCCCGGAACATGTGATTATTTTGAAAACGGTAATTTTTTTTAAAAAACGCTGAAACACGCCAACTTTGATATTTTTCTAGCAATATTTTAGCATATGTAGTTGTTCCAAATTCTGCCGCCACAATTGATGTGCCACATCTGGGGGGTTACATAAGAAAATTTTTGAGAAAATCAGGTTTTTGCTGCCGAATGAGATTTTGGTATTTTGTCAAACTTACACAATCTATGCGTTGCTTAATGTTTTTTGGAAAGCCAATCAGAGCAGTTGCTCAAAGTGTCCACCGTAAACTATTTGGAAATGGAACAGCCTGTCTACAAACGAGCGTTGTACGTTTGCCAGTACCGCTGGAGTGATCATCTGGATCTCGGCTTGAATGCGGTGTCTTAGGTCGTCCAAATTTTAAGGCCTGTTTACATAGACGCGGTTTTTAAGAGGTCCCCATAAAAAGAAGTCTAAAGGGTTCAAATCAGGCGATCGCGCTGGCCACTCAATTTGACCCCTTTGACCTATCCAGCGATTGGGAAAGACCTGATTTAAATAATCCCTTACTAGCAATGCATAGTGCCCCGTAACAGCGAATAAGTTCGTCAAAACCAAAATCTTAATCAGCGGCAAAAACCTACTTTTCTCAAAAAATTTCTTATGTAACCCTCTACATGTAGCATATCAATGTACTCAGGACGACGGTAGCTATCCAAAAATGCAACAAAAATTAAGGGTTGTAATTTAAAAAAACCTTACTTCGATTGGGGCGCCGCTACGCGGCAGATTTTGGAACAACTACATATGCTAAAATATTGCTAGAAAAATACCAAAGTTGACGTGTTTCAGCGTTTTTTTAAAAAAAATACCGTTTTCAAAATAATCACATGTTCCGGGACTTTACGGACACACTGTATATTAAATTATTTGCCGAGGAGATAGCGTAGGCAAATAACCACGTGAGTGATAAAAAATGTCTTTAATGCCTAGGTGCATTTTAATTTTATCCGAAATCACATTTATTTACTAATAATTAATATTGATAATTAAATCAAATGTCATTTGATGATCAAATTAAATGTTATTTGATTTTTTAATCTAATTAATAAAATTAACTTATTATTTTTATTAAACAACATCCGCGACTGTGCTTTTTTTAATATTATTAAGTTGCTGCTAAGGAACAGTAGACACATCTTAAAATGTATAATGGGTTCTACTTTACTGCCGATTTCTTTTACTTTACTGCCGTTTTCCGATAAAAGACTTTTTTAGACCAGTTTCTTGAAAACAAATCCATTTTTCTTTATAAATTATTTATTTTTCTATTAATAAAGTTCCTTTTTAATTAAATCCATTAACACCAATGTTTTAATTATTTTAGTATAATATTCTAAATATATTTGCAGTTTTGAAAAAAAACATAGAATAGATAAAATTGTTGGTTAGGCAAACATCAAAATGACTTTAGTAAAATAAAAAACACATAAAAAAATCAAAAGTAAAAAATGTATAAGAATGTCCGTAAGCTGTTTGGATAAAGCCTACAGAAAATTACTGCTATCAAAATACTTTACAAAAGGATGGGGCAAACCTAACGACATATTAAAGCTATTCGAGTTTAGAAAAATAATATCCCACAGAGAATCATGCCATAAGCTTGTAGACGCTGATCATCCTATAACAATTCTAACCAAAACCTCTTTGAAAGATTGCAGTGTATATGATGGTACATTTCTTAGCCCCATGGCGAAATATCTGCCCAGTATGATGTCCAATAAGGTGAAGCAAGCCTATTTTCAGTTGGTACTCCCTAAAGTGTGGCTGGATGATTTTAAGCCTGTTTGCATACACCTGGCTGGAACTGGTGATCATTTTTTCTGGAGGCGTAGGAATTTAATGGCTAAACCTTTATTAAAACAAGGTATAGCTTCTGTGATACTAGAAAATCCTTTCTATGGGTTACGCAAACCCACTAATCAAGTTAGATCTTCTTTGCATTATGTAAGCGATATTTTTATCATGGGCGGATGTTGCATATTGGAGAGTATAGCTTTAATGCATTGGTTGGAGGGACAAGGTTTTGGACCACTGGGTTTAACAGGGATTTCTATGGGGGGTCATATGGCCTCTCTAGCAGCCACAAACTGGCCAAAACCTATTGTGCTCGTGCCGTGTTTGTCGTGGTCCACAGCGTCATCAGTTTTCACAGAGGGTGTGATGAGTGAGAGCATCAATTGGGATATGTTGCAAAGACAATACGTTTCTAATGATAAGTACTATGACGCTCTAGCTAAGCGATGTAATATAGTCGACAAACCGTTCTGCCACCGGTTAATGAAAGAATTTAACGTAGACGAGATTTGGGAAGACAAAGACATCAAAACACCTTTTGACTTTCTGAACTTAATGAACTCTTCCATGACCAATATGCAAAAACACAAAGTGAGCAAACGCGAGGCGAAAAAGCGCGACAAAGAGGCGGTGTGGTTTATGAGGGGCATGATGGACGAGTGCACTCACTTGAAGAACTTTTCTACGCCGGTGGACACCTCACTTATAATAGCTGTATGTGCTAAAATCGACGGTTACGTGCCCAGGGGCGGACTCTCGGATTTGACGTCCTTGTGGCCCGGAGCTACGGTCAGATATATCAAAGGGGGCCATGTCGGGGCGTGCATATGGCACAGGAAAATGTTCATTAAATGTATCGAGGAGGCTTTCGAGAGGGCTAAGGTAAAGCTCGGGCCTCCGGTTGAGCATTCTCCGTCTTTAAATATTTAGCTTATTGAAAATAAAGTATTCTGTAGGATTATGATGGATTTTTATTGATGCATGTTGAATATTTTAATGTTTTTGTTCCGGGAGATTCAGAGCTTTATATTTTATTGCATATAAAGGATAACTTTTACATTTTATAGGGTTTTAAAAACTATTTTGTATTTTATATATTTTGTATTCTTAGACAAAAAGCCTTTGTTGTTATCGTTTATTTATTTATTCATTGTACCACAGGGTCCTGTCTTATTCTTAATTTATATTAATGATGTAAAAAAAATCACAAATAATGCTTCTTTCACATTGTATGATGATGATACATCATTAAAAATATCAGCGAAAAATGATAATTTATTAGAAAAAACATGTAATGGGGTGCTCAAGAAGCTTAATAACTTGTATGGTAAAAATTTATGATATTTTAATCCTGAAAAAACAAATTATGTCAGATTTCACAATAGACAGAAAATGATCAATAAGGTTAATCTAAATATTGAAACTTTTACCAAAATTTTTGGGAGTGACAATTGACGAATGCCTTACCTGAAAAAAACACTGCCATTATTTGGTCTCTAAGTTACATCATACATGTTTAGATCATTAAAGGACATATTAAATCAGCATAAATTAGTTAATCTGTATTATGCGCAAGTAGACTCGAAGTTGCGATATAGCATATGCTTTTGGGGGAGGTCTACGAACTCACAAAGTGTATTTATTGCACAAAAATTAGTGTTAAGATGCCTAATTGGTGTCAAATCGACCTATTCATGCAGAAATATTTTTAAACAATATAATTTATTAACTTTGCCCTCTCTTTTTATTTTTGAGGTATCTGTGTATGTACATGTGAATAAGAATGGATTTAGGTTAAAGTCTTCCATACATGAACATAATCTTAGAAATAAAAATCATTATCAAATACATTTTGGTAGGTGTTATATCACGTCAAACGCTCCATCCCGACTTGGTCTTAAAATTTATAACGCACTTCCACCAGATATAAGAAATTTTAAGAAAATACAATTTTTATAAAAAGGTATTAAAATAATTTCTTGTTGACAAATGTTTTTACAGTATTGGCAATTTGTTAACTAAGTAAAGGAAGTTTGCCTTATATGTCTTCAGATATATTGTTATTATTGTTAGGATAGGCTTTATTTTTTTTTTGTATTTTACCATATATTTTGTAATATGAATGTATTTATATTGACTTGTTCTATATCCATTGCGATCCTGAGAATAAATAAATATTATTATTATTATAATAATATTATTATTATTATATTGAAATTATCGTTTAGGACCATATACAGTATACACCCTATTTTTTATTGCAGATTCGGATCATTCGACTAAAAATAGGTAGATTTTGTCTAAAACATTTTTTCATATTTGTAATAGATGGCGCTGTAATAAAAAAAATCAATTTTGTTCGATTTCTCTTCTGTATACGATTCTCCAATAATTTTTGAATAAAATACTTGGTTTTATTTTTTAAATTTATTTATTTTTTCGACTTCAAGGCATTTATTAATTCGCATTTCGTTTTAAAATTCTGCTGCTCTGGGATATTCCCAAATCTCTAGATAATTCTAGTGTGCTTGCATGAGGATTAGTGGCCGTTGCTGCTAATACATTAATTTCATTATTTCCATCTGTGACTGTTGCTTGACAAACTCTGTTTTTCGATTGAACACTCCCGTTTGTAGTAAACTGCTTGACTGTACGGTGAAATGAAGTACGTGATCGAATTTTAACCGGAAAACGCTGAGCGTAGATATTAACAGCATCATCAAGATTCCTGCCTGCTTCTCCATAAATCAAAACCATTTCTATTTTTTCTTCCACTGTTAAAAAATCCATTATGAATAACTGCTTAACGAATGGAGGTATTTTTGTTTGCAATTAATCTTCGAACTAAATTGATTAAATAATGCTGAACTATGTATAAATAGTTTCTTTATACCACAGACTGTGCTTTATACCTCAATAATAATTATTATTTATAACTAAATACCATTTTATTATACCTCAATTAGGATTAAATTAATTAATTGACAAAATAATGTTTTTTTACCTTAAATGAGGTATTTAGCGATTCCACTTGACAAAAATGTATAGTGTTTAACACAGACCACCAAAACAAATGGACGGATTTGTTTACGTTTAAAAAGCGAGTAAAGCATAGTTTCACATTCTAAACACCGTCGAAAAAAATACGGCTTCCAACGTTGTCAGAAGTATAGATTTCACGCCTTTTTGGACGTTCATCATAACATAATGAACATTAATAATTACCAGTAATTCGTTTGAATAATAAAAAAATTGTAAAAAGGATTTGTTCATCATTTTCTTTAGATATTTTTCTCTATTTAAAGAAAGTAAATCATTTAATAATTATTAAAATTAAATATTAACAACGTTGGTAAATTCGTCATATTTGACAGCATAGAAAAAGGTTATGTTCTGTGGGTTGACAGCTTGTTGTTTTGTGTTTTCGTTTGTGTATTTCTATCGTGTTTAAGTTAATTATGGAGTTTAAATACATTATTTTTTACTAAAAATAACAAAACATGGAAATATCGTTTGTAAGTACCTACCTACTTATTTTTTTAATCCCAATACGTCACTGGAAGAAAACATAAAATTCTATCGCCAATTTAACGCTTATACTGTGACCGTTTGATGACATCACTGGAAGAAAACATAAAATTCTATCTCCAATTTGACGCTTAGACTGTGACCGTTTGTTGACCGCAAACAAATCGTTGTTATTGAATGGCAATGCGCCGTCCATTTGTTTTGGTGGTCTGTGGTGTTTAATAATTTCTATGATTCTACGCTCGGTAAAAATATACTATTTTTTCCGTAATAATGATAAACATTTTAAATTCCATGCTTAGCAACGGGAATAATGAACTCATTATTCACGTTGTCAGGCATCAGTGATTGGTCGATTTCAATATTCACTGTGATTTGAACCAATCAGGTTTTAAATTGGGAGAGGGCGGCTATAATAATCTTTAAAATTGGTAAAAAGTGAGGTTAACCATTTGACAGATGTCATATTTTATTTATTTATTTTTGAAAATTATTTAAATATCTACTGATTGGAGTAGATTATATATAGCATTGTCTCTCGTATTATTATTTAATTATTATTATATCATATTCAAAAGTGCGTTGTGTTTAAAACTACTTTTCATTTATAAACTCAACTTTAAGTTTCGATTTTAATTGCTGCTATTTTAGCTCAAAATGACCATTGAAGTATTGAGACTGTTTCAGCATTATTAGTTTTAAAACAAACATGCCCGCAGAGAAGAGAAATAAAAGATCTTCTAGTTTGCCCACATTTATTGCACATTTACACACCACTTCAAAATTAAAGTAGAAATAACAAAATAACATCCCACAACGTAAAACATATTTCTGAAACATTTTGTTGAACGAAAATCCTGTTTTTTTTTCACTTGCTATTTTCACCCTTAATCTACAAAGACAAAATAATCCCACGTTATTTTGATAATTAAATTACTCGGTGCTTATCTGTTGCTTTTTTACGAAAACAATTTTGTTGTTAATGAGAGGTTTCAGCTATTCCTTTGAATACAAAATCCTTGTGTTATTTTTTAAAATAAGCAAAATTTAAAATAATATTTTCTCAGTTTGTTAATAGTTTAGTTTGTCAGTCAATTAAAGATTTTATGTCGTAAAATATCATTCCACTACACAAAACATGGTATTATATATTTATAACCACCTTAAATTTGGTATACCTATAATTTCAAAATGTATTTATATTTCAGTTTATCCATTAATTATTAAAGTGAATCGATGTAAAAGTAAGGTTAGGGATTGGAAATTAAATCGACCTATATTTACGGAGAGTTCCCATGTTATTCCATTTAAAAAATAAAAACACATTAGTTGTCCAATCTTTCGACTTCAATAAAAATAAGCCATATGATTGGCCAGTTTGGTCGAACGCTGTCTGCTAATTTATTTGTGCTATTTTTGGTACTTTATTTATCGGATATTTCGTAGAAATATCCGAAAAATAAATATAATTTTTTAAGTATAATTATACTGTGTGTTTCTGTAATTATGCCACAGATTTTCAGGTTCAAAACTATCATAAATCTTTTTTGTTTTTTATATTAAATTAAAAACTATTTAAAATATTTTCATGAAATCACGAAATTAAAAGGACAGTATTTATTTATTTTAATGATTGTATGACATTTGACAACTGTCAACTAACTTCAGCCCGTGACTAAAGTGCCTTAAAGCCATAGCTTTTATTGAAAACGTCATGGAAACATGTACGATAATGTGCGTTTTAAAGGTGGGAAAAAAAATTAAAAATAAAAGTTTATACTCGATAAAAATTAAAGGTGGGTACTTTAATTTCATAAAATCTCTGATAACCACTTAAACCTTTTATCTTTTTAAACATATTAATTACTAAAAGCGTATTTGATACGCCAGCTATCATATTCTTTTCTAAGCAATTTGACCAATTATACGTCAAATTAATGAAAAAGCTTTTTCGTCAAAGCTAAAATAAAGAACACAACGGTGAAATTTAATTAAATCTATAATTTGAAAAAAACATTATTAGAAAAGTTAAGTTATCATCTAATTATGAAGTTATTTTTTAAGAGTTTCAATATCCTTTACACGTGTTAAAGAAAATGTAAAACAGTTTTCTTTATGTTAAAAAGTAATGAGATATAAACAAGGTTTCTGTACTTTTCATTAGATTGTTAATTTTTATTTACGTAATTTTTTTAAACAATAAAAATTAATCATGTTATTATAATTGGGAGTTAGCATATACAAAAACTAATGTTTAATGTGTGAGCTGAGATTAACTAAGATTTCAATCAAAAATAACGAATTTATTATCGAACTTTTTTTTGGTATACCTATAGGTATACTTAATTTTATCTGTTACTTTGTTCAACATTTATTAATAAGTATTTTGTATAGTATTTCCTGTAATTGAGTGTAATCCCATTGATAATTGAGTGTTTATTTATTTATTTATAAGTCATTTTTTCGTACGAGGACAATTTACAAAACGAGCGACAAAGGTTGTCATGTAGCGTACTGTCGCTATGGACACAATACTAATGGAGCTAATGTGCTTATTATGTTATTTAAATAGAAAAATATTTTTGCCACTCCCACCTTTAATATCATACATCATTCTATGACACTGAGTAATTTTTTAAATAAACATGCTATGCCTTTATGGCACTTTAGTCACGGGCTGAAGTTAGCAACAGGTTTTTAATCACAGGCTGAAGTAAGTATTTGTTGTAGAAAAAATAAAGTATGCAACTCGTTTATAAACTTTTCTAGACAACAATCATTTAATTAAGAACGACAAGCTTGCGTATTAAATGTCGTTTATCAAACTTGATAAATAATATACTATAAAATAAAAAATGTGGAAAGCCGAAGCATTTTTTAATCTAATTAATAAAATTAACTTATTATTTTGATTAAACAACATTTTATGACCTCCGCGACGGTGCGTTTTAAAATATTATTTAGTTGCTGCTTAGGACCAGTAGACACATCTTAAAATGTATAATGGGTTGCATACAATAATCATATTAAATCGCCAGTAAAGTTCTACTTTACCGCCGATTTCTTTTACTTTATTTAATTATATTTATTTGCGTCGAAAATTTACAATAGAAATAGGAATTTTAAAATGTGCTAATATACAGGGTGATTCAAATAACTTCATTCATTAGAAATTTATGGAGAACGGAAAAAGATATCGATTTGAAATTTGTATAGCAATTATACTATTTCACCTTTGCTTTTTCAAATGGAACCATAAAAATGTTATTGTATTTTTAAATTCTACGTAAAATTCTAGAAATACTAAAATTTTATTTTTTTTAACTTTTTTGAGATATTACATTTTTTTAAAAACGTTAACAGGTGGATTGTCTGACTAATATGTCTGTATTACCACTAATTGTAATGTTAAAAAGTTAATTTTTAGTGTACCTGTTAACTAAGGAGCAATCTATCAGAAGCCATTAATAGTATTTAAAATTTTTACAGGGGGCCTGGTATTTATGTTGACTTTCTTATCACTTTAAATACCAATACCTTTCTTATTTTAAGCAAAACTCCCATACAATTTTCACATCATTCGACATAAAATAATTTTTTCTATTGAAATGCTACTGCATTCTCTATACCTTAAATAAATATTTACAGAGATATTACAAAAAATGCTCATATTTTTATTTGTAATATAAGTATTGTGCGTTGGATAGTTTTTATTTCTAATAAAACAATGTTAAAAAATTATATTAAAAAAATAAAAAAACAAATAAAACAAATCTAAAGTAATTGTTTAATAGTATGCAATAGTATATTCTGTAACAAGTTTGGAATACATCATATTCCGCTCGAGTGAAAAATTTGTCACACGAGCCGAATGCGAGTTTGACGGTTTCACGAGAGCGGAATATGCAATTCCAAACGTGTTTCAGACTATACTTTTTCTACGTTTCCAAAAAATACCATTGAAAAATAATATAAAATTTGTTAGTTGTTAACAACAGAGATGTCGCCACCAGTGTCATTCTGTAACACTTTACGGAATATATGTCATTCCATATATTCTCTAAAAAGTACCCAAAATCATTCAATATCTTAAACCTTAATTGTATTTGTCCATTTTTTACACATTTTATATATTTGCAACGTTGTCGTATGTGTATATTTTCTTATTTTCAGGTACGTCATAACAGCTCTGTGTGGCGCCAAATACTGCTACAGTCCCCCGTGGGTGGTAACCCTGGTTTTTTGGGTGGGCTACTTTAACAGCGCCCTAAACCCGCTCATCTACGCCTACTTCAACAGGGAGTTCAGAGTGGCGTTCAAGAAAACGCTGCAGAGCTGTTGCCAGATCACCTCCAAATTGGTTTGCTGGAAATGGAGGTCGCGCAGGGATCAACCTGTCAACTACAGCACCGCTTCCAGCGAGATGCATGGCAACAACTATTTGAGGCCGGATTTGAGGGCTGAGGCCATCGCACAGAGGTTTAGTCATAATATTTCCGAAAATGAGGTTATCAACTTGCAGAGTGAGGTTGTCATTTAAAAGGTGAGGATTTTTGAAATTTGGCAACACAGTAACATTTAATCCCCACTGAACACGGTATTAAAATAAATTGTGCATTACAGAACATCTAACCTTAAAATCTTAAGAATAACAATAAGAATGTACTCTCTTAAAATAATTTAGTCAAATTCTACTGAATGAAATAGTCAAATTAGTAGATTTAAATTTAAAAAAGTTTTGACCCAGCCAGGGATTGAACTCAGGTCTGTCGCTTGTCAAGCTGTTGTCATAACCCATTTGGCTATTAGTCGCTCTTATAAATATTGTGCATAATATTTTTAAGTTGAATATATTATTTGTGTTGCTGTTTTAAGCTAAACTTTTTGCATCTTTGTTTGTTTTTATGGGCCATTTAACCATGGAGCCTAGGTATATGCATTTAATTCAAATAATATGTACTTTGTTGTTGGCCGCAAACGATTAAAGAAATTGGTTACTTTTAAGTCTCAGAAATAGTCAAAGATGGTGACTAATCTTAAATTAGTCAAACTTTAACTATTTACGTAGTAAAAAATAACTATTTAAAAGTGAAAACGACTATTTTATTACATCGACGGCATATGACGTCAGCGTTAAGGTCTATTCATACGGGCCCAGGCTCGGGTATTGTTAACTGTTTATGGTGTTGGTTGTATACAACTTTTATACATTAAAATATTTCATTTAAATATTATTCAGAGGTACTATTTCATATTTCCTTCCTTATATATTTAATTTAAAAATACACAGGGTGTCTTATAATGTGCTGCTGTTGTAAACCTAAATAAAAATTATATTTGAAGTATGAACTTAAAATTTGCAACAAATTTGATTTCTATTGATTAAAAGGTCTACCTTACAAAATCTATTTTTATATTGAATAATTACTTAAACGGATAACCCTTACACAAATTAAATATAAAAGTGTTCTTGTTTTGCCAAAATAAACCCTTATCTTTCATTAAAACTTTTAATCAACATCTATTGAAGATAAAATTAGTTTTCAACAATCTTAGTTTTAGAACAATATAGGTACTTGTGAAACTGAATAAACCCAATTTTCCAACTAATTATACTCTGAGTGAAATTTTACGCAAATAGGTAATTATTAAGTTAAGAACACAAAATAGTAAACCAAGTTACCTATATTTAGTTTTGAATTACATTAAAACAGTATACTAATAGTATGCACAAAGCCTAGCCAATGTTTTTGGGACCTACTACTAATAATAAAAGTCTATGTTCCAAGCCATCAAAATTTTTTATATCGTCCAAAAGGCAGAAATGAATCGTCTTGAGGCCAATAAGACCAAAAAATAACCAAATACAAAAAGAATTAAAAGTAATCTTGATTTTTAGAGTGGATAAAGACGAAGCAGCTGACTCGGTAATATGTGGTTTTCAGAAGACATATCCAGTAAAATCATCAATTATTAAAGGCAAGGCCTTGTCTGTCTGACGCCACTCTTTTCAATGAAGAACAAGACTTTACCTTTACCAAAGATTCTGGGTATGAAGTTGTGGTATCGGCTCTCTTTTTTCTTGAACTCGCTCATTGCTTTTCCTAACTATCAATCCTGTCTTTGTCATTCTCCTCCACATCCACATCTCTACTGCTTCCAGATTCTCTCTGTCTTTCTTTTCCATTGTCCATATTTTACTGCCCACAAACTCTAAAGAAATGTCTTAATAAATCTCTTACGTAGGTATCATTTTATCTATGGTAGGTATGTCAATGCTAAGGTTATTAGTAATTATTAGTAAGTTTATTCTTGTTTTGGAATGACACCTTTGCTAATGCTATTCTTCTTCTGGTTAGACCTTTTCTTCTGAGCGTATCTTATGCTAACAATTCATGAAGCTATTAGCCATATTAGTTAAATAAAATTTATTACACTATATTATATGCTCATTTATATCTACATGGCAATAAAAAAATATCGTATACTGCTGTGAAGTGCGTGCAAAAGTCGAAATAAATTTGGCTTTATGGCCCTTTTTATGAATACATTTGGACTGATTGAAGACAAAATTGGGGTTTTGGAGCAATAACATTTTTTATTTATGGATTTATTTTTTGATTAAATACGCCCATAGAATACAATTTATTTTATCAATACAGTTCAGTTTTTAGTAGTAGGCGTTATTGGTAATGATATATGGCCTTCTTGTAAAACAATTTGTAATTTTATTATACAAGCTCTTATTTATTATATAGGCTGAGTTTAAGGTTGACGTTTTTTAATAGGCAATCAAATATTTGCTATAATTACAATAAAAGTTGATTAAACTACCATGGTAGTTTAATCACTGATATTTTAGCACATTTTTGGAACCATTTGGAGCTATGTTGCCAAATGTAAAATATTCATATTCTTTAGGAAAATTAATTAAACTCATTATACGTATATTAAAATAATTAATTTAAATTTTATTCATCTTTCATTTATGTTTGCAAAGAGCTTAAACAACAAAGAGTTCAATTTTTATAAATATCAAATACAAATTTATCCAAAAAGGTATAAACCTAAATCATTAACAGATATATGTTTGATGTGTAGCTGTATAACAGGCTCTTTGTTATACGCAAAATGGCCGTAGTGGCATACTGAACATTGTTATCCGATATCACAATGGATTCGGCCATTCGAACGTATTTAAATTGTTCTCAATGCAATGTACACAGTAAACTTAAATTAAATTGTTTCGTACAATAATTAATAATTAGTAAAAGCATATAGTTTGTTATGGAAAACATTTTGGTAATTTTAGGATATTAATCAGAAAGGGAACAAAAAATGTTATATGCATTTTGGTCAACTCTGAATTTTTAATTTAATCAAATATTACCGATATTGAAATAAAATGTAAATACAACAACATTGCATCAATTCACTAGCATCAATAAGAAAAAATCGTAGAATTGAGGTTAGGCATCTGTCACTTTCAGTAAAATTGAGGTTAGGTATCATGCACTACGCTTTCATCATGACATCAAATAGCTTTCAAATTGTTATAATTACTATTGTTTTTAAGTTACAAAAATAGTATATTATGTATCAAGGTTTATAGCTTATTAGGCACGATTTTATAGGTTTTGTAGGTTTTAAGTTTTGTTGTACCATTTTGTAAAATATAAATTAAAAAAACAAAGAAACTGTTAGTAATTATAGCGTTATTTTTACGTAAATTTGTGGTATTTATATTGTTTTTATTACGTTATTCTCTTAGTAGATCAAAAAGGTTATTATGTAGGTAAAATAACGAAATAAACCATTTCCCAAATTTGGTAATTGTTCGTATCTATAACGTTATAAAACCGTTTTGGTTAACCGTAAAAAATACTTTAAAGTTGACTTGGTAGTAAGTTTGTAGTTATTTCAACTTAAAATGCTGCTTGGGTTGTCAGTAAAAGCCCGTATCTACAAAATTTCCAAGGAAAGGCAAAGGTGCTATTTTTTTATTAAAAAATAAGAGTGAAATGAAAGATTGGAGTAAAACAATTTATTTATATTGCTTAGTAGTAGTAGTAGTAGTAGTACGGTTGGGTAGGCTCGAAGCCTGACAATTAGACTCCATGGTCCTTTTTATCTGCCCCTCCTAAACCAACCAGACTACTCCTCATCTTCCTCTTCGCCCATACCAGCCCTTTCGAATCTTCCAGACCTTCTTATAAAGGTCAGGATATCCTGCCAGGCAAGAGAGGCCAACTCTTCCCTTTGGAGTGTCATCACTCCAAAGATTTTATACCTTAGTCTGCCGAGGGCCTCACATTGTCCCAGGAAGTGAAAGGAGGTTTCATCCTCCCTTCCGCACTGGGTACAGGAGGGGCTGGTTTCAGCCCCTATTCTTGTGAGGTGTTTCCTTAGGCCATGACCTGTGAGTATATTCACAAGTGGGCCCAAGGAGGTTCGGCTTCTACCTAGAAGCCAGATGGATTTGGGTTTGCTTAGGGTGACCAGAAAATCCCTGGTCTGCCTACAGCCACCGCTTCTTCTCCAGCTTTCATTCGCTCTTTTATCAGCCCAATTATTTAGGGCTGATTTGACCTGCTTTCTCGTGATTCCAAAAATTGGTTCGGGTCCTACACAGGGGGTTTCAGATCCCAATCTGGCCAACTCATCAGCCCGTTCGTTACCCTCAACCCCACTATGACCTGGTACCCATACGAGATGCACTCTTTTTGTACTTGCTAGCTTTTCCAGCGCTTCCTCACACTCTTGAACCAACTTCGATGTGGTTCTCGCTGCCCAAAGCGCTTTCAGAGCTGCTTGGCTATCTGAGCAGATGTATATATCTGTCTCACTCCCTGTTCTTATATCCTCACAGTTTGCAACCTCAAGTATGGCAAACACTTCCGCTTGAAAGACAGTGGTATATCCTCCGAGCGGGTAGCTCCTTTGGATATCCCTGTCCTCCACGCAGAAACCTGCCCCTGAAGACAGTGTACTCGCCATACGAGAGCCATCAGTGTAGCACACTAGTGCATTTTGTGCAAAGTGTACATCCTTTTTCTCCCACTGCTCTCTTGTTGGTATCGTGAGGGAAAACTTCTTTTTTAAACTTAGGCGGTCTTTTGCTGGCATCGTTCTAATACTGCTAATTGGGACCTCCCTCTCAGCCATATCCGCGATGCCCTCATGACCATAAGTTATTCCTTTTCCTAACCAATTGTTGGCATCCCTCATCCTTAAATGGCTCGCCATTGCTTCTCTCTTTATCCAGAGGGAAAGATTAGGCAAGCTCAGCAAGGCCTCTAATGCCGTCGTTGGAGTAGTCCTCATTGCGCCTGTGATACCGAGACATGCCAGTCTCTGTATCTTGCTCAATTTTTGAGCGATGGTGGTTTTGCTCACACTGCGCCACCAGACCACTGATCCATAATGTATCCGCGGTCTGATGACAGCAGTATAAATCCAGTGAAGGACTTTGGGATTTACTCCCCAGCGTTTTCCCACCACCCGGCGCAGCTGCCAGAAAGTTGCAATCGATTTGTCAACAACTCTGTCAACGTGTGATTTCCAACTTAACTTCCTATCTAGGGTAACACCTAGGTACTTGACCTCTTCAGTAATCTCAAGAGGTCTTCCATACATGGCTGGTGCCCTGAAGTCCTGTATCTTCCTTCGTTTGGTAAAAAGAATCATGTCAGTTTTTGTTGGGTTAACCGACAGACCGTTTTCTTTGGACCAATTTTCTATTATTCTGCATGCTGTCTGCATTCTGTCGCAGACTACACCTAGAATGCCTCCTCTGATTAGGACTGTACCATCATCTGCATATGCTTGTGCATACAGCCCTTCGGCCGTCAGTCTCTCCAGAAGTCCATCCATTATTAAACACCATAGGTGGGGTGATAGGCAGCCGCCTTGCGGGCAGCCGCCCCTCACACCGATGTCCAAATGGCAGTCTCCCAGAGATGCACTGACCTGCCTCTCCTCCAGTGAAGATTTAACCCAACTAACCAGGACTGGGGGAGTGCCTCTGGCTTGTAGCGCTTCACAGATTGTAGATGTCCTCGCCTTATCAAAAGCCCCCTCTACATCAAAGAAAACAGCTAGTGCCATTTCCTTGTAGTGCAGTGCCTTTTCGACTCTATGCACTATAGAATGAAGAGCCGTTTCGGTCGACCTTCCATTTCTATAGGCATGTTGATTCTTATGGAATGGGTACCTTTTCAGCACCCCTTCTTGCAGGTACCGGTCCACGATCCTTTCTAATGTTTTAAAAAGAAAGGATGTTAGGCTTATTGGCCTGAAGGACTTTGCAGCCGAGTAGTCTTTTTTCCCTGCTTTGGGTATAAAGACCACTTTAGCTGCCCTCCAGGCTCTTGGGACATATCCCAGTGCCAGACTGGCTCGGAATATTCGTTCTATTCTTGGGAGAAGAATCTCCAAGCCTCTCTGTAGCAATGCTGGGAATATTCCATCCGGTCCTGCTGCCTTGTATGGATCGAACGCATTTACTGCCCATTCCACCGATCCCTCCTTCACGACGTCTTTGGCAAGGCCTAAGTCCCAGGTAAGGGTCTCTGGCCCCTCCGTTGTTGACGTGTGGGAAGGAGTTTCGCCGGGGAAGTGCGTTTCCAGGAGATGTCTTAGGGACTCTTCACTGGTGTTCGTCCACGATCCATCCAACCTTCTTAGGATTCCTACATTCCTTTTTGACTCACAGCTAAGGATCTTCATCAGCCTGGTTGACTCCTGAAGTGACTCTACAGTTCCACAGTATGTCTTCCAGCTGATATCCTTGCTGCGCCTTAACTCTTTTTTGTAAGACTTTCTGGCCTCCCTGTACGTATCCCACGTGGATTGCAGCCCATCCTTGATAGCCCGGTTGAATGCGCGCCTTGCCTTCTTTCGAAGGTCGTCAAGCACGTCACTCCACCACGGGACCTTTCGGCCCTTAGCCACCTTGGCCGGACAAGCAGTCTCGTAGGCTGTGGCAATCGTACTATTTAGGTGGTTAACTTCCTTCTCTAACTGTTCTTTGGTGGTAATGTCCACAGGAGGTTCCCAAGTTTGACTTTTTAGATTGGTGAGATATTTCTCCCAATCTGTAGCCCTTGGATTCCTCCTTGGGTTAGGAGTGACCTTGTCGACATTTAACTCAAATCTGATCATCCTGTGATCAGACATCGTTATATCGTTGGTCACTCTCCAGTTAGAAACATCTTCATATACTGACCTTGATGCCAACGTTATGTCTATTACTTCCTTCCGGTTGCAAATAACAAACGTTGGTTCTTTGCCTCTGTTTATTACCTCCAAGTCTGTTGATGCCAAATACCCTAGCAGAGATTCTCCCCTACTATTGGTGTTGGTACTGCCCCACACGTAGTGGTGGGCGTTGGAATCACATCCTAGCACGAGGGGTATGCACTTGTCACTCGCGAACTTGATTAATCGAGTTAGCTCCGGAGTAGGGCACGGTCCCTCGTACGGTAAATAGACGCTTCCTAATATAATCCTATTTCTAATGCCTCTTACCTTATATTCCAGCAGAACCGCCGTGACATCCCTAGCCCCCAATTGTGGAAGTGGTAGCACATTGAGTTCCTTGGACGTCAGTATGCATGTTCTGCTGCTCTCCTCCTCAGTGCCAACCATGATGTTTAGGCCAGTGGCACCCATTCCTCTAACCCCTTTCCTGTAAACATACGGTTCCTGTACCAGGACAATCTCGCCCTCCCTCCCTGCCAAGACGCTTGCCAGTTCCCCAGCAGCGTCCTTGCAGTGATGTAGGTTGATTTGGCTTACCCGTATGGTGTCCATGACGGAGTGTATCATGGTACGGCCTCAGCACCTAGTTTTCTTCAGTCTGCTTCGAGGTTCCAGCACCAGACGAGCCCTGGCGCACCACGCTACTCCAAGCCGAGACCCTCTTTACAGAGAGGGTCACCAACTCGAAGTAGAGGGCCCACCCAGACTCCTCCAGGCGCTTCACAACCTCTTGGCTAACCAAGAAGACTAGATGCCATGCTCCTGGTCCCCCTGTGGTCTCCAGATGTTTCCAATTCCCCACGTTAAGGGAGTGGTTCTGGAGATCAAGCATCCTTGTGACCTCTGCCAGGTCCACCTTTTCCTGCCTAAGCCAGAAACCAATCTTCACTGGCCATGGAGCTTCGGCGGCCTTCACCGAAGTGAAAACCACCCCCTCAACAGTCAGAGAAGACCAGCTCTCCAGCAGCCAACGCATCGAGGTGTCGTCCCTAGCCGATACCAAGTACCAGCCCGGGTCGACAAGGCCCGACTTGATGAATTTGAGTTCCAAGCGGGAGGATCCCTTAGTGGAATCCTCCATAGCTCGCCTCATTTCACTGATCAGGCTTGCCCTGATGCGTTCGCTTTCATTTGGCAGAACAGTACCTCCAATTCTGTTCGACAAGATGACCACTTGAAGACTTTTGTCGATTGTTGGTCGACTAGTAGCCTCCTGTCGAGCTTCTACCTTTTCTCTACTTTTCGGTCCCCTCTCCGACGCCTCGGCAATGTCTCTCTTTAAGGGGGAGACATACCGCCTAGCATCAGAAAAGGGCCTCGCCCTCTTTTTATTATATTCCGGAGGTGTCCCCTTATCCGCCCTCTGCCTTTTGCTGGAAGCTGGACCAGGGGCTCTTGTTTGAGCCCCCGTTTCCTGCCTCCTTGCATTAGCCGGCGCCGATGGTAATGGGGGGACGTTTTTACCCTTTCTCAGGTATTCCCTCCTTTTCGGACCTCTTGGAAGCTTGCCAGGTTCCCCAATTCGATTTGGCTTTACCCTTACCTGGCTTGAGCAGCTTGGTTGGGGGTCAGCCATCTCGGATCCGGTTGCCTGTTGAGGGACGTCAGATACTACTAGAGAACGTTGGTCCTCCTGTAGCCTCTTCAGTTCCTTTTTAGCCTCCTTTTCCTTAATTCTCTTTCTCTTATTTTTCTCTCTAGTCCTCTCCTTCCTCCTTTGGGCTTTGATCTCCAGAGCAGTGGCTTTGGCCGGCTCTGGTGATCCAGCAGGAGAGTTGAGAAGATCTACCTCTTCTACTGTCAGTGGTGACGACTCGCTTGTCACCACTGTGGAGCTGAGGGGCTCCGGTGTGCGTTCTTTTTGCACGTTACTAACTTCTGTTTCTTTGTACTCTTCCATAGTTGGTTTTTTTGTTTTGTTTACCTGACCAACACACACGCGCACACACTTATTTGGGCAGATATCTTTGGACTTTGGGCCTCCCAAAACTTCTCCTAGGGCCAACATAACACAACGTGGATCCCGGTGAGGAAGGTTGTCGGCCGCTTTCAAAAAGTGAAGCCCCCCGGAACATGCAGCAGGCCCTCACCCAGGCGCTACCTGGAACTACTACATGTAACGAGATTATACACCGATTGATAGGGCAGCCCCCTGGTACTAGCTAGGTAAGGGTGGGCCCCTGTACTACTCGGCGGCACGGGTGTGCGGTCCCGCTTTATTTCACCGCTACCGAACCAACTCGACCTCGATACGGGGTCGCGTAGCGTTAGCCCCAGGAGAGAGGGGAAGCCTTCCGTCCATGCCAGGTATTGGTGTAGAGCGTGTGTGAGCGCATGCGTCAATCAGGTTGGCTACCTGCAGGAACAAGTTCCTGGGCGATGGGGTCGCCATATCCCGACGCCAGGGGTTACCTTTTAGTCGCCTTTTACGACAAGCAGGTATTACTGTGGGCCAATTCTACTTTAGTGTCCCCGGTGCCACAGGGGGATTTATATTGCTTAAAAAATTCTTATTAGTATTAGTATATGGTAATAACAGTATTGACATTTCCTTGATTATTTTGAAAAACAAATGTGCTAATTGTAAACATAGGACATACTTTTTTTAATTAAAACTTTATACTTGACTATAAATGACTAATTACAACAGTTATTAGTGGTTAACCATTGTCAATTCTATAATATTTGTAAAATTAACTATATCTCACAAACTGTTTTACTTTTATAACTTTTGACGACATTTTCGGATTCATGGATCAATTTTACATAAGAATTGACTGCCAAATGTTCGGTGTACAAATTGCTATTGACGAGAGTTATTAAAATACACTATAGTGGCTGTTTTTTCGCTATGACAATTGGTCATTTTTTACTAATTTATTTTTAGAATGTACTGTTTTACAAATTCCGATATCAAATTAATTATTTCAATACATTGATTAATAAAATTAAATATGGTTTCAATGAAATATAAATTAAAATTATTTTACCTTGTGCTCAAAATTCAAATATATAGTTATTTTATTTAAATTAAATATTAAATATTAATCATTAAAATTTTGTCGGTTTAATTATAATTAAATAATTAAACAAACATTTTAAACCCTATTATATATTTTTTTATTTAAATAATTTAGATCCCTATGTTTTTATAAAGGTATGGATTATTTTGTTTTATATGTATCACCAGAATATGTAAGTTAAGGAAATATATTTAAGGATTAACATTTTTCATTGTCACAGTCCTAAACAAGGCCTATTTATAACTGTCTTAAAATTACAAATTATATTCTAAATAATAAGCGGCCAAAAATCGATTTTTGAATTATGTCGCAAAGGTACAGAATTATTAATTTCTGCACACGCATTCTGGATTATTTGTAGAAGCTCTTTCCTTGTGGGCACAGGTGTGAAGGGCTTTATGTCTTTTCTGAGGAAGTTTTGAAGAAAATAAAACAATGCATGTCGAGTTATTTTTCAGTGAAATCCTGGGCGGAAAAAGTGAAACAACCCCTGTATGTACGCCAATGGACAATTTTGACAAAAGTTACTTGGGTCAAGTAACGAGTATCTACTTCATAAGTACTTGTATCAAAGTTGGTAAAAAACGCTTTAGCGATCTTAGATTTAGAGTTATGACAAAAAAAAGATATTTAAAACTGAACTTTGCAGGACTGTATGTTTTTTTAAACTCAATTATCTCGTAAACAAAGCCTTAAATCAAAATTTGACAAGAGTGGCTTTTTTTTTCAAAATTGAACAAGGAATTAGAAAAATAGGTCAATTTAAACCAATATCCAGTGGCGTAAAAAATGGGGTGGAAAAAGTGAAACAACCCCCCTGTATCTACGTCACTGGACAATTTTGACAAAAGTTACTTACGTCAGGTAACGAGTACCTATTTCATAAATACTTGTACCAAATTTGGTCAAAAACGCTTTTATTTCCTGAGAGTTATGACAAAAAAAAGATTTTTAAAACTCAACTTTGAAGGGCTGTATCTCCCTTAGGAGGGGTTTTGGAGAAAAAAATTACCATTCATGTCGACTTATTTTCGATGGACTATCGAATGGTGAATTATTGCTACTATAACCTGGACCACCCTGTATATCTAATATTTTTTCGGGTGGTATGTTAAAAGTATTTTTCGATTTTTTTAATTTTGTTGCCATTAGTTTTTAATGTTCTCTATCATACACTGTATTTAAATCACTAAATTACTTACTCTCTAAAAATGAATTAGTTAAAAATATCATAGCAAAAACGCAGCCACTAATAATTATTAGTGGCTGCGTTATAGAATTATAATTCTCGTCAATAGCAATTTGTATCCAGGACATTTAGCAGTCAATTCCTATTCAATTCGCTGAATTCGAAAATGTCGTCAAAACTTATAAAAGTATAACAGTTTTTGAAATATAATCAAAATTACATATAATATGAAATTGACTATATCTCAAAAACTGCTTAACTTTTATAGTTTTTGACAGTATTTTCGGGTTCAGGGGACAATTTTACAAAAGAATTGGCTGGTAAATGTCCGGGATACAAATAGAGTATGATATTCGACATATGTCCAATAATAGAAATTTACATTTTTTACCAATCAGTAATTGGACACTGGCCATTTTACTGTTTGTTTTTAGAATTAAAATTAAAACGCAATAATGTGACAATGTTTAAACCATGAGGAACACATTTATACCACACACTGATTTTTACACTTTTTAAAAATATTTTTTATTATATTTTAAACACAACCCTGCTCTTAACAAAAAAACAAAAATCTTACCACTAAAGTAACGTGCGAACTTTTTTGTCCTATATTGGACCTAAAATAAAGTAGTTCTATATTATTACCGACTGAGATAGTTATAATTGTATACAGTGTCATCTAATGATTTGACTTTAAGGTAACTGTTTATAGAACTCTTGTTTTTACAGTAATAATTGTCCAATAACTATAAGTGTCCTATTTTACCCTATATAATGTAAAAATAAATTTGATCTAAAATTCTTCAGCAAGAAAAATAAATAAATACAAGTATTAAAGAAATTAACATTTCTTAACTTGCCATTTTTCATTATTTCTTATCTATAATATATTATTGTTATAACAATCAATAATTAAAATAAAAATCTAATTTGTTAAAACAAATACTTAAAGCAAAATTTGTTTGTTATAAGGCCATGTATACCAATCCGTTATTTTTTATTTCGTATGCGTAAAACCTATTAATTATATTTTTATGGTCAGTTTCATATTAGGGGGGAACCTTTACCGTTTGGTTGTTTGGTCACGCATACATGTAAGGGTTAAAGGTGACAGGTCCAAACATGCGAGCATCAATGTACAAGGCGCCATGATTTAGAGGGGTTAGAACCTTTTTATAGCCTTACGTTTTTTTAGTTAAATGTTTAACTATGTACGAGTATGTTTCTTAACAAGACCAGTTATTTATGATATTAGTTCTAAATGTCACATTTATTTCGAACAAAACAAAATTACTTTTACCTAATGTATCATACACTATTTTTTATAAAAACACCATTAAAAGTATAAATCTACGCATATTTCTCGCTAATGAATTTTTAAAATATTTATTTATTTTGCTAAGGTTTGTTGACAAGTAACAATTCTCGTGACATGGAAAGTGATTAAGAAAATGAATTTCTCACAGCGAAACATATCTTATGCAGAAGGTTATTTTGTTTCAATTTTTTCACCAGTACCTTAAAATGACATTTTAGACACTACCATTCCATTTAACACATTTTTTATATATACCTACATACATAGGGTAAAGTGGACAGTTATCGGACACTTTATAGTTATTGTACAATTAACATTAATACTTAAAGTCAAATCATTAGATGACACTGTATACAATTATAACTATCTCAGTCGGTAATAATATAGAAATACTTTATTTTGGGTCCAATATAGGACAAAAAAGTTCGCACGTTACTTTGGTGGTAAGATTTTTTTTTGTTTTTAAAGAAGGGCTGTGTTTAAATTACAATAAAAAATATTT
The DNA here is from genome assembly GCA_921294245.1 of Brassicogethes aeneus. Taxonomy (NCBI): domain Eukaryota; kingdom Metazoa; phylum Arthropoda; class Insecta; order Coleoptera; family Nitidulidae; genus Brassicogethes; species Brassicogethes aeneus. Next base: position 4,842,477 of record OV121135.1, on the reverse strand, counting down.
CTAAAAAGTGTAAAGTTCAGTTTGTGGTATAAATGTGTTCCTCATGGTTTAAACATTGTCACTTTAATGCGTTTTAATTTTATTTCTGAAAACAAAGAGTAAAATGGCCAGTGTCCAATTATTGGTTGGTAAAAAATGTAAATTTCTATTATTGGACATATGTCCAATATCATACTTTATTTGTATCCCGGACATTTACCAGCCAATTCTTATATAATATTGTCCCCTGAATCCGAAAACACCGTCAAAAACTATAAGCAGTTTTTGAGATATAGTCAATTGCATATTATATGTAAAATTGATTATATTTCAAAAACTTTTACTTTTATAACTTTTGAGGACATTTTCAGATTCAGCGAATAATATTTCACAGGAATTGACTTCTAAATGTCCTGGATACAAATTGCTTCTAACGAGAATTATGAGTGGCTGCTTTTTCGCTATGACATTTTTGACTAATTCATTTTTGGAGAGTAAGTAATATAGTGACTTCTTCGTCACAGGACATCTTGCAGAGTAACAGTGATTTAAATACAGTGCATAATAGAGAACATAAAAAACTAATGGCAACAAAATTAATAAATTCGGAAAATACTTTTAATATACCTCCCGAAAAAATATAAGATATATATAAATCATCCTGTTCCGGTCTAAACATTATAAATGCTTCACAAACTAGAGATACCACACTTAATGATATTTGCAAAAAACAATTTCAGTCACACCAAGAAATTATTAACCTTCAGAATCCAGAAAAGGGATGAGGAATCCGAAAAAGAAATATATAAATTATATGATATTTACAAAAACGAAATAAAAAAATTTACCTAAAACAGCAATTTATCTTTAAAAAATATTTAACAATTTATGTTATTTGATGTTAAGTTTTTGTGTTTATTGAGTAAAGACTTTCTCAATCAACGCGTTTAATAATACTAAATGCTCTTTGCATTTAGACGACATATTTTTTTTATTATTTTTACTGAATTGAAATGTTTACAACTTTCACGTAAATCTTTACTAAAATGTGTATTTAATGTATTAAACAGGTACAATTTATATTTACAGGAACTGTATGCAACTTATTTTATTATTCAGATTTCCACTGTTTATTGGGAAACTTCTCGAAAAAAACACTTTTTTTTATATTTTTAACATTTTCCGGTATAATCGATTTTAGACTTAAAAATATTTCTGAAAAAAAACAACTTGTTTTATATTTTTAAACATGTTATTTTTTACAATCTCCTTAAAAATATCCATATAAATAATTTAATGTACTTTATATTTTAAGTTAATTATTTAATGCTTACTTACTTAGAACCCAGAAATTGATATTGATTTATTTTCTATTAATCCCTGTGCATTCGCCATTTTTAATCAATTGTATTGTACATAACTTTTTATTTATTTATTTTATAAACGTGCACTTAAAGTTTGTGAATAATTAGTGGGTTGTTAACTATAGATGTATAAAAGCTCGCAGAGTTGTAACTAAGGGCTTTGGATTTTGGTATGCCAGTCACGTTTAGTATCCAGGCATTTCATTAGACCAAACATTAATGAAGACTTTGCAAAATGGACATTTAATGAAGATAAGTTTAATAGAACGTTATTATCACCGCTAATATTATCCTTTGCATAACACAAATTCGCTAATAAAAGTGGCTTAATGGGAATGCAAATGGATACAACGGCAATTTTACAGTTTTATGTACAATTTAATCCTCCGATAGGTGATAAGGCCCGTAGGAAACTTTTACAACTTTTTTGAGTAAATTATTTTTTGTTATTTAGCGCTAGAAATGTTTGCCACATGTATTCTTTAAAAACTACTTAGTTCAAAAACTATATTTTTTTATGTGTTTTCAACAATCGTGTCAAGACCATAAGTGTTGTAATATATACCGATTATGTACACTCACAGGCAAAATAATCGATCCACAAAAATTTGAATTTCAATCGCAAATAACTTTTTTATTTGATGTCGGATTTAAAGGAATATTAAAGAATATTTTAGATAAATTAATGGACAATCGCTAGCATTTTAAAAAATTACTAATAAATAGTCGTATGTTTATAATATACAGGTTTAAACAAAAATATGTTTTTTACCATAAGTTTAAGACACTCTGTAGAGTGGCAAAACCGTATATTGTTCTAAATTATTTATTTATCAAGTTACATCTATTCTTAACAGTTTTGTTTTTGGTTCACCTCGATATATTTATTTTTGTGGAAAATATGGATTTTTTTAAAAAAATATTGCGATTTCGAAATATTTTTCTGTATGAAGAACTAAGGTTGCTATGGTCCATCCATAGGCTATGGAAAATGACAGTGACAGTTTTGTTGAATCATCCCATACTTAGACATGTCATGCACGGCTTTTAAAAGCTATCAAATTGTTTTTTGCAAAGTAATGTTTAAATTTTGAGGTGCGTTTCTTACTTTAAAAAATGGATATGTCTCCGACTGATGTTGCCAGAGCCATTAATTTAATCCAGGATGGACGGTCACAGTATTACGTGGCAAGTGTTTTAAACGTCACAAGAAGTAAAGTACAAAGGGCAACATCAGTCGGAGACATTTTTAAAAGTAAGAAGACACCTTAAAATTTAAAAATTAATGTACAAAAAACCATTTGATAGCTTTTGAAAGCTGTATATGACATGTCCAAGTATGGGATGATTCAACAAAACTGTCACTGTCATCCTCCATAGGCTATGGATGGACCATAACTTTTGGTAAAAAAACATATTTTTGTTTAAACCTGTATATTATAAACGTACGTTTATTTTTTAGAAATTTTTAAAATGTAAGCGATTCTCCATTAATTTATCTACAATATTCTTTAATATTTGTATAAATCCAAAATATATATATATATATATATATATATATATATATATATATATATATATATATATATATATATATATATATATATATATATATATATATATATAGATGTATGTATTTTATTTTTTATTTTATTATTACTACAATAAATATATTTTAGCTTCTTGCCGCTAACGCTACCCAGATAGCACAAAGACATCTTAAAGATATCTTAAAGATGTCGGACTTGGACGTTTATGCCACTTTACGACGTAAGTCATCTTTAAGGCATCTTTAAGATATATAATGTTACAAAACACAGCGTCTTTAAGATGTCCTTTTAACGGCATTATTAAGTCGTTGCTAAGTGTCGTTAAGACGTCTTTAAGATGTTAAAGACTATCTATTTAAAACGTCTTGGTTATGCATTGCTGCATCGCCAAAACCTTTTTAAGGTATTAAGTAATTAATATGTAGCTAATAATGCTTTTAAACTTTTAAAAATAACGTATACTTCTATTAAAAATAAAAAAAAATTAAATTGTTACATATTTATTTCTGCCTATTAATTCAAATCACAGAAGTCAAAAGTTTTTGGCAAGTACTTAAAACCCTTCTGTCTAAAGCCCTTGTATTATAGTTGGGTATCAAGGACAGAGACCAGGGTATCAATTATTTTTACAAAAAACACCAAAAGAACGACACCAATTTCACAAAAAAAATCTAAAACCAAAACTGCACACTACTTTGACTTGTCACTTAAGTTTGTTTAGTATGTTTTTATTAAAAATGGATATTATAAATTGTAGGAAAAATAACCAATCTACAAGAATGTCGGATATATCTATATATATATTTATTTAGTTACCCTACACATAATCGTTGTCAAAACTCAAAATCCTACATTAATGTTGTTTCTATTACACCAAAATAAGATGGTAGGTACCTAATTATATTTTTTTTTATTGATGTACGTAAACCTAAAGAACCCATTGTGGGTTATAACAGGTACATTTTGTTTGTTTGTATATAAATATATAAATAAATGTAATGTGTAAAACAATGTGTATATATAACTGTATAAATAGATAGAATATAAATATAAATATGTAAATAAATGTCTCGTTTATATCACAGATCTTTCCTAGTACTAATTATATGCTGGACTATCATTTTTTTGAATTGGCTGTCAGTCATGTTTTTGTAGCTCTCGGGCAAATTGTTGTACAAACTAACTCCTCCTGAAGCCAGTCTTCTCTCCCCCATTTTGGTTTTGGACTTTAGCAGTCTGTAAGTGTCCCTTCCCCTTGTATTATAGCTGTGGAGCTCACTATTCATTTTGGCATTCAAGCCCCGTGTTTGGTGGACTATTTTTAAGGTCTCAGTCTGCCTCAGTTCCTCTATGTTTAACAATTTTGTGCTTTGGTAGACATATGCAGTTGACATGTCTTTTTTTAGATTGTACAAGATTTTTATGACCTTGTTTTGTTGTCTTTGTAGGTAGTTTAGGTTAGATTTGTCTCCTGTTGCCCAAAAGGTTATGAGGTAGGTTAGTTTTGGCTTTATGTACGCGTGGTAGACTATGTTTTTTTGTTGTGTAGGTAATGCATTTTTTAGTTTGTGAGCTAAGCATGTATATGATGCTAGAGTTGTGGCTAGTTGTTGTATGTGGTTCTTCCAGGTGAGACGTCTATCTATGGTAAGTCCTAGATATTTTATTTGCTGTACTTCTTTCAAAGTTTTGCCCTTTAATTTTAATTTGTTGTTGTGTGTCTTTGGCCTTTTTTCTATATGGATTATGTAACATTTGTCTTCGTTTAGTGTTAAGAGATTGTCGTTTGTCCATTTTTCCAGTTTTTCCAGGTCTTGCTCCATATTTTGTTGAGTGGCTTTATCATTATTGTTTACATAGAAGATTGCGAGGTCGTCTGCATACATCATATGCTTTCCGTTTAGATTTAATTTGTATAAGTCATTAATGTAGATGATATATAGAAATGGACCAAGTATCGATCCTTGAGGCACTCCAAAGTCGACATTTTGGACATCACTATGCGTTGATCCTATTGTTGTGTACATTTTCCTTCCCTTTGAGTATGATGTAAGCAAGGCCAGGGCATTTTGGTGTATTCCAGCTTCCTCCAATTTTTTGCCGAGAGTGACCAAGTCCACTGTGTCGAACGCCTTTTTGTAGTCAAATATTAGACCAGTTACGCATTTTCCGTTGTCCAGTTGTGTCTGTGTAAATTCTAGCAGGTCGATCAAGGCCGTTGTTGTCCCTCTATTTTTTCTGAAACCGTGTTGAGATTGTGTCAGAAAATTTATGTTTTGTATGTGATCATATAATCTATTGTGTATAACCTTTTCAAACACCTTATTTAAAGTAGTTAGGTTTGCTATTGGTCTGTAGTTGCTCGGATCTTGTCTATTTTCACCTTTCCAAATGGGTGTGATTCTTGCTATTTTGAGCTCTTCTGGATAAGTTCCCTTTTTGATGTGTTCGTTAATTAGTTTTACTATTGTAGGTCCTATTATGCTTACCAGATTTTTTAGTAATAGTGGTTTGATGTTGTCGTATCCTGGTGACTTGTTGTTGTTCATGTTTTTTATTATGGTTTCTATTTCCTTAAGGGTGGTGGGTCTAAGGTACATTGATGCAGTGGGTTTTTGTTCGGTAGGATGTGCCAGTTTGGTCTGTCTTATTTGAGAAGCAAGTTTTTTCCCTATTGTTGCAAAAAAATTATTTATGCTGTTTGCTATCTCTTTAGAGTCTTTTGTTGTTGTTCCTTTTTCTGTGATAATTTCTTTGATTTCAACTTTGTGGTTGTTTTTTGTATGCTCGGTTTCTTTGATTATTTCCCATATTTTTTTGCCATTTCCATCAGCAGCTTCTATTTTTTGTTTATAATACATTCTTTTTTCATGTTTGACCATGTTTTTAACTCTGTTTTTTAATTTTTTAAACTTACTTTTTAGATGGTTACAGTCCCTGTTTTTTACCATGTTTTTGTAGGCTTTGTTCCTTAGTTTAATTTCTTTATAAAGGTTTTTTGTCATCCATCCTTGTTTGTTTGAAATTGTGTAGTAATTGGTTGTGATTTTGGTGCATTTTTCTGTTTCAGCCTTTATTAGATTCTGCAAATCGTTAAAGGTTTCAATTTGCTGTGTGAGCAGCAATTGTGTTATGTTATTTTTTAGCTGGTTGTAATTTATTTTTGTGTTCACATATTTTTCCTTGTATGGTTTTGCTGTATGTGTGAGTTTTAGGTTGAAATCGATTTGTTTGTGATCACTATTGGGAGTGTCTGTTATGTTTAATTTTATTTGTTTATTCATGTTTGTCAAGACATGGTCAATTATAGAATTTTGGCCATGCGGGTTATATCTTGTGTATTTTTCTTGTTTAATCTTGTTTTTTATGATGAATGAGTGAGAGGCCACTAAATTTAAGTATTCCTTTGTAGTTTTGCTTTCTTCTTACTATGAAGTCGCTAATTATGGGATATAATTTTACTTGTCAAAATTTACTGTTTTATCAAAAAATTAAAAAAAAACGGCGGTATCAGGCATTTATAAGATGTCTTTAGAACATTAAATGAAGATATCTTTAAGACGTCTACCAAAAGACGTTTTATCGAATTTTACAAATGAACAACCGTTAGCAATAGCTACCAAAGCCTTGATAAAAGCATTGGTTTTGCTAGCTTGACGTTTTTTAAATTTGACACTGTCAAATTCTCACTGTTTTTTTATAGGTATACATATTATATTTTTTTATATGTATACAATGTATAATGTCATATTATAAAAAGTATTGAACAACTCACGGCCGATATTGCATATAACGAACTCGGATTATTGTTACGCCTCGTTTGTTTTATGCCTAATATCGGCCTTAAATCGTGATATATTATATATCAAGTCCAAATATTTAACTGTCAACGAAATTGGTTTTGTACGGAATTTTTATTTTTTCATATACCCCATTCGTAATATAAGGCATATTAATATATTTGCATCAAAATTTTTATTCATTAGGTACTGAATTTAAATTTAAATTTTTTATTAATCAAGTTTTTAAAACCCTCTAAGACTAAGAGAGAAAATTAATTAAAAATATGAAACCTCTCTTGAAATCATTAAGATGCAAACCTTACTTTTTCATTTTGATTTTTTTGCATCTTAAAGATGTTTGATTTAGTTAAATTAATTATTAAAAATTCGCAATTAACTGCTCCCACGCTTAAAATTAAGCAAAGGATTTTTAAAATGTTTAATTAAGCTTGGCTAATACGGTAATACTCAACGCCGGGAGTTATGAATTTATTCAAATCTTTGTGTTGTTTTTTGTAAATACCTATGTTGTATACATAAGATTTATAATTCATAGACCTTGTGTTGGTTCCGCTAAAATAAGAATTTTTATTTATATATAAAGTTAAAGTTTTATTGAACAGAGTAAAACAATATATTAAAAAAGAATGCCCTTCAAGTTTTTTTTATCTAAATTTTATTATACCATGGAGTCTACACAAGGAGTCCAATCTCCATCTATGTATACAAATGATTTCTGAAAATAAAGGGGCGCTAGTGTTCTCTTTGTTCTTTGGTTTGTACTGAAACCAGTGTTGCCAGGCAGCTTTTTAATAAAGCGGAAGATGTTGTTACGAAAAAGCGGGAGATTTTAAATACTTAAATACACAGAAAACAAAAAATTAAAAATATGATGAACAAAACAAAATAAATATTCTTTATTTAGCCAATAATATTCAAAAATTATAATATGATTTATATTAAGTTAACCTATTCAGTCAAATGGACGTCAGGGACATGCGCAACAGTTAAATCGTGTTGCGCATGCGATTTTGGTATTGCGTCGGAACAAGACTATTAACTTCATTTCGCAATAAGCAATTTATGTCAAAATTATAACAATGTTTGTTTCTACAAAACTGTCAAATAATGCATTTTGCATTAGGCTCGATCTATAGTTGTCGCATTATTTGGCTTACGTCTTACGTCAAACCAACCAACAGCTATCAGAAAACTTTAAAATCGGATATTTTTAAAATCATTTTAACTCAGCGATGTTTTTATTTTTCGTTGACAAGACACTTCTTAAATTCTTATCTGAAGTGGCAGTATCATTGATAAATACAATTTCTTGAAGGTAAAATTTATACGGTCGAGCCCGAAGCAATTTTCAGCCACTATGGAAAAATCCTTTCAAACGCCTTTTTCTCTGGTCGAGCACGTTTTTAAGAAGAAAATCACATTCGCTCCGGGGTCTCTTTTTCACCGTTTGTGCCCAAAATAATATTACGTGACTTTTAATTAAAATGTCTTCATATTAGTGGTTTTATACAATAACATAATATAGTAATTATGGACATTTTATAGAGCTTACGAAAGTTAAAAGGCAGTTCTAAACCAATTAGTTTTAAGACATTTTTATAAACTTTTATATTATTTTTAAACACTTTTAAGATGTCTATCAATAAGGGTGTGATTCATTGTAGGCAGCTACCTGCTACAAGTGTCTTATGGATTATGTAGTGTAGTCGCTGTTTTTATTTTAGTTTCCCATTTAATTAACATGGGAAAAAATAATTTTATGTTTGGAATTTTATACCTCTGTATCAAAGTAACTTATGGCAATGATCATTGCAGTTTCATATATAAAATGTAACGCTGTACAAAAAAGGCGTCCTATTATTTTTCGATAAATTGATTTCTTCTAGACTTATTCGAGGTCAAAGTTTGATTAACATCAAATTTTCTGTTTTTTATATATTAGGGTCATTTTCAAGAAACACCCGCTTTCGGGAAAATAAAGATCAAAATTTTTTTTTGCTTAAATTGACTTTTGGTTGGATTTTTATAAATGTTTACAGTTTTGTTTACTTACAATTAAGACAGGCAGTGCACTTTTTAATTTTTTTTACGTTTTTTTTTCAGAAAAATGTGTTTAGCTAGCTTTATATGTCTCCACTGTGTTACCAATTTAAAATCCAAAATTTAATTAAATAAAAAAAGTTGTTATAAAAATAATTTGAAATAAAATGTACTTAGTTCACAAACTTTTGACTCCAATTTTATTTTTTATTAAAAATTGTATGCCTTTTTTAAATATTTATGTTAGTTAAGTTACTTTTTAAAAGAAACCATTCCGATTCTTTGTTAAAAAACAATACCATTAATATTTTCTTTTAGTTACTGTATTAGTGAATTAAACTCTAATTTATAAACACGTATTACCAAGTGATAGTGTATAAAAATTATTTTAAGTATTTTTTTTAACAAAAACTATAAAAAGTAACGAAATAGACATTGGTATCACAACGGACTGGGGTACCCAAATGACTTAATCAGATAACGTAAAAAAGAAACTATATAGAGTGGTAAGATTTTAGAGCAATGCATAAACAAAATCCCTTGTAGTGGTGCTCACTTGCAGAATAACAATTTTTTCTTTGACTATAAGCTGGTGTCTTTTAGTACTTGTATATTGCATGGAATTTTCCATTGGATGTAATCTATATCATGAGTTGTAATCACAAATAATTTTAAATTGATTTATCATAAACTACTTTTAATAAAAGCGACGGTAAATATCTACTTTGTTGTCGAAAAATTATATTGCGTTACCCTAAATTCCATTGCGTTACCATAAGGTAACGTAATGGACTCGGTAACGCAGTGGACAAAGTTTTGTGAAACCATATTTAAAAAATAATAATAAAACATTACAGTCATTAATTACTCTCAATGAGCTTTACTGCCCCAAAATAAACATAAACATGAAAAATAGTATTTTTTCTTACCTTATTTTTATTATTTTTTTTGAGTAACTTAGCGGACAAACAATTATTACATTCGCGTTACCCGCAACTGTTTCTTCCTGATTAAATAAATAAATTCAGCTGGGTAATGTGTACGTCCGAACATCATTTGTTAATCACGTGAGTGCCAAAAAAGTTGCCATATATATGTTTTTTTAAATATTCTATCGGTAACGCGACGGACGTAACGCAACGGAAAAAATGTCTGGAACATAAGTCAAATTTAAAAAAAGTAGATTAAAATTAATTAATTTATATATAAATTGTTTACTTTATTAACTAAGGATGTTATGGATTGCTATAAAGCAACACAAAGTTCTGGTTATTCAATATTAAAAAAAAAAACATGTATGTAAGTTTTATAAAACGCTAATGGGACATGCGAAAATGTGTGTTTCACAAGTTTCAAAATAAAAAAAAATTATTCTGAAATAACTAAACAAACATTTTCTGAAAGGGCTTGTTAGGCTTTTACTTGGTTTTTAAATCAATAAGATCCGATAATTTTTAACAAAGTTATTGGAATTCAAACTTACGGACAGTGGAAGGCGGGTGTTTTTTGAAAACGATTCATTAACAGTATTAATGTTCATTAATATTCAAATCTCGCATACATTATTATAATTTAAAAAAGTTATTAATTAGATGAATAAACCTTAATAGTGTGATTTTTTATATCAAATCAATGAAATCTGTTTATTGGAACAATGAATGTATTCGTTAAGGCAACGAAATTGTATTTATTAAATTAATGTTAAAAGTTCATTAAAACAAAGAAGGCAACCGTTAAAGCAACAAATACATTAACATTATGTCAATGCAATTATTCTTAAATTCAATTAACAGTGTTCATCAATATGATGAAATTTGATTAATACTTTAAATGTGTGACTTTCATTATATTGATGAACTTGTTTATCGACTCAAAATTAATATTGATGAAATAAACATGTTCATTGTATTTATGTCCACTTTTGGTTCAGTGTTAATTTAACGTCAAAAAGTAGTATACTTAATATCCTTAACAATGGTTTTCTTCCGATGTCGATACCTTTTTTAGTTCAAAACATAAAAGGGGGGACTTTTAACGTGGGCTCTGTATATAAATATATTTTCAAATGCTATTTTAACAGAATTGTAATCACGCCAATTTTCTCTAAGTTTCTTAAAGCACTTTCTGAACTCTAAATAGCTTAATAAATCTGTAAAAAAATAATTTAAAAAGGGCCTAGTGAACATAAAAAGATAATTACATGGCCACCCACGCGATGGATTTTTTATTGGAGCAAATTAAAATTTCGGTCGTAAATTTCGCATCTGTACGGTAAAGTTCATCGCTTGGGGGTAGATTTTTAACGAATTAATCTATGACAGGGGTTTATTGGTATTATGTTGCAAAATTTATGTTAGTTTTCGAACTTATTTAATAACCAGGTAATCTAGAACTATGTCGGAAAATTCGATATTCCTGCGCACAAAAAACGAAATAAGTAGGGTTAATTGAATTTTAAAACTTTCAAGTTTTAAATATTCAACGGCGACCTGTGCAATTTAGATTAAATTTAAAACTTTATACAGTAACATCAATCTTATTATTATTTAATTAATGATATGCCTTTTCAAATTTAATTTTAAATTTGCTAAAAGTGGTATAGATATAGTCGACGCGGGGAATGTTTATAATTGCGTCATCAATGTATAATGCCAAAACCTGATTTCTCGACATACGTCTAAATGTTAGGTTATGTAATCAGTGGCGTATCATTTTCAAGGGGTCACAATAACAATTAAATTAACAACGAATCTTGTCTAAGCTACGCATTAATTTTATATTAATACCCCTGATTTTGATTTACCTGTATTAATATTGTACAATAATTAAGTGACTTCTCGACCCAGGAGAGGCGAAAAGATGACATGGTTCTATAAAAATTGATAAATAATTAAGAATATATAAATGATGCAAGGGATGAGTTAATCTCAGATTCTTTTAAATAAGACCCTTGATCATAATAAAGAAAATTTTAATAAAATAATGTGCTGGCCAAATAGCTTTTAAAAGGTCATTCCTCTGAACATAGAATTGTGTTCAGAATTAAGAAGAAAAAGAAGAAGAACACAACAATTGTAATGTCTGTGCTTGGTTCAGAATTTGATGACGCAATTATAAACATTCCCCGCGACGAATATATCTGTCTCTCCTGCAGTATTATATTATTCAATTCAGCATATTGCATTGTGTATTACACAATGTGTAAGTATTTGTCGTAATACCAAGTTTGTTAACACACATGGGCCATAATTAAGTTTATTGAATATTGGTCTCACTTGAGAGTTATTACAGACAATAATCATCTAAATTATACCACAAATACATATATAGTTAGGTAATAAATACTCCTATAATTTGCTATACAAATGCTAATTAAGCATAAAGTGTAATTCCAAATAATAACTATGGGGTAATTAGGTGAAATTTAGCATATTATAATATACAGGGTGCGATTCTAAAATAATTTGAAAAAACTAAAAACCTGTCAAAATTAAAAATCGTAAGTTTTATTTATTTATTTATTTGCCCAACAGAGCATATTCCAATTACGGGACAAAATACATACAGATAGAAAACAATTTTTTTAAGTATAACATATGGATATTATTTTTTATAAATATTGCATTGCGGACTCCATACAATACAGCAGTATTCCAGCTTAGATCCAACAAATGCGTAATAACGAGACTGATATGTTCTAATATCTCTAAAACCACCAGTATTGTGAATTATAAATCCCAAGCTTTTCATATACCCGGAAGCAATGTTCTCAAGATGATTAGAAAACGTGAATTTATTATCAATCGATGTCATCAGCTAAGTCATTCATAAATAGTAAAAATAGGAGTGGACCCAGGTTGGACCCTTGGGGTACATCTAAACATACACCATAATTTACATAGTCGCTCAATTTTTTAATATTTTTGCCTACTTGATTTTGCCTTGGCCACCATATTAAAATAATTAAAGAATCCAACGATGTATCAAACTATTTAAGTTATCGCTGCCATTTTAAAAACAAAAGATGGTGATGGTAACTTAAAATATAGTAGCGAAGAAATTGGATGAAAATATATACAGGGTGTCCCACAATTAGTGCGACAAAATGAAGGTGTATTATCTAAAGACCCCCAGGAATTCCAGAAAATTATTTAAAAAATTCTTTCTTTATTATTTAATAAGATACAGGGAGTCATATTTTCTTTATAAGGCAACATAACAAAGTAATAGTTTAATTCTTAATCATCATAACAACAAACAACAATGTTAGAAAATGCCAAATTTAAGTTATAGGTTATTTATTTTACGTCAGACTGGATAGAAAAAAATACAGGGAGTCACTGTCTGACGTAAAATAAATAACCTATAACTTAAAGTAACAAATTTTGACATTTAAATTTGTCATTTTCTAACATTGTTGTTTGTTGTCATGATGATTAGGAATTAAACAATTACTTTGTTATGAGGCAATGTTGCCATATAAAGAAAATATGACTCCCCTGTATCTTATTAAATAATGAAGAAAGAATTTTTTAAACAATTTTCTGGAATTCCTGGGGGTCTTTAGATAATACACCTTTATTTTGTCGCACTAATTGTGGGACACCCTGTATAAATGTGTATCTTTACAAATAGTCTTGTAATTACGTAACTTTTCTCTAATTTAACCGACCTACTCTCTAAAAATGAATTAGTTAAAAAATGACTAATTTAATAGTTATGAGTGGTTGCTTTTTCACTTGTACCATGGTTAACCATGGAATACCATGGTATCCCAAAATTTAACAGCCAATTCTTATGTAAAATTGTCCCCTGAATCCGAAAATACCGTCAAAACTTTAAAAAAATAGTACAGTTTTTATGATATAGTCAATTTTCCATTTAACGGTATTTTCTGATTCAGGGGACAATTTTACATAAGAATTGGTTGTTAAATTTTGGGATACCATGGAATTCCAAGGTTAACCATGGTACAAGTAAAAAAGCAGTCACTAATAACTATTAAATTAGTCATTTTTGACTGATTCCTTTTTAGAGCTATAGATCTAAAAAAATACTTGTTGAAGTTTACATAATAGGTATACTATATAATATAGTATAAATAAGGACTGGAAACACATGATGTCGAAAATTAGTTTCCTATTATACAGATGGTCAACAAAAACAATCATACCGTTGAAAAAATCAATTTTTACTATAAATTTTTATTTAAAAATGACTTTTTCCGAATTGTAAACTATATTATAGAATATTATAGAACACAAACGACGTCTATAATAGTACAGTATATTGGGTAACAGGCATGTCAAGACTTACTAATGACGTATATTCCAAGCCAAACTGACCACTTTTGAACTTTACCTGTTTTGATTTGGCTAAAATTTTTATATGGTATACATACAACCCCACTAAAAACTTTTTTCTAATTTTTTTCTAATTTTTTAATCCAACCGAAAAAAATATTAATTATAAAAAATTGTGCTGTTTTTTTTAATTCTTTTGTTTTTAAACGTGCTTTTGAGATATTATTGAAATATTTATTCATATTATATGAAATTTTCTAAAAATTTTTATTGAATATGACTGAATATTTTTTGAATATTTTTTAAGTTTAAAAACAACCAAATTGAAAAAATGACATGTTGCAATTGTATTTTTATAAATATATACAAAATAATAAATATATGTTGCATTAATAATACTAAAAGCTTTCAATAATAATAATAATTTGACTAAACTAAACAATAAAAGCAATAACGAGTTTTCTGTTATTATTGTTGTAGTAATATGTTATGATTTTTATTTAGGTATTTATAATTATTTGTATTTTTCCAGGTTTTATTAAAGGGACGAAAGGTAAGCTCAATGTTTAAAATTTTAGTCAGGAATTTTTTTATTTGATTTTATTCGTTTTAATAAGATTACGTCAATTTTAAAGCTTCATATCAGTAGAATTAATAGTATTAAAATTACCAAGTACACTGAGATACACAACAAGAGGCATCAATTCAAAAATAGTACTGCTTCGTTATTTATTTCTAATGTCTGTTTTAAAACTACAAAACCAAGTATTTCAAATTTGTTGGATGTTGCATTGCTACCTTAAAATTTACCATGACGCCTTTTTTTGTCTTACTCAGTGTTATTGTCTTAATGTGTATTTTTACATATCTATAAAATAAAAATGTGTTTTAAACATATCCTTTCACTGACTAAAGCAGTGTTACCAACTTTAATTGCTATATGTAAATAAAATATTTACTTTCAAATGTATGTATACTTGTAAATAATAAAAAAATATATTTACTATAAAATGTATACTAAGAAGTAGTATGAAAACTAGATTAAAAATTTAAATAAGAACACCTCAAAAAGTATTTTTATTTGATATATAAACAGGGTAACAAAACATTGGATTTGGTTAAAATTACACTGACCATATACGACAAAGTAAGTTTATATATATAATATAAAATTATGTATATAATAAAAAATAAAATATATAGAAACTGTATAGCAAAAATTGACCAATTGAAAACAATCCAATAGACATATAAATAACCAATGTTTCATTGAAATATATATAATTGTATTTATATAATTATGTAGGTAAACATAAAAGATCTAGATGTAAATTTTAGCAATCTAAAATTAAAACTGTAACAATCAACGTGTCATGTGCAAGCTAAAGATAGAATGTATAGAAACACCTGTTATTTTTAAAATATTTATCAGCAAAATTATTCATTTATAAAGTTACCGCATCAAGCTGTAGGTTTTTTGATACATCATGTAGATTATAAAAACGTCCAAATTAAAAAAATTAAAACAATGTTAAAATATTTTTTAACGTACCTATATGTTTGTAATTTTATATATGAAGATTTATTTGATATACATTCGTGATATTTATTAAGCAATGTACCATTTAATTTGAAATTTTTTAAGGGTTTTATTATTATTAGAAAGTTTATGTATTATATGAAATGCCAAATGTACATTATTTTAAAATAAACGTTTAAATAAAGAATTCAAGTTTTTTATTTAAAAAAAATCAAAAATTATAGTGTCGAATTATCCAACTATTCAGTTTATGTATTTTTATTTTGGCCAGTGGGTCCCATAATAATTTCATATTATTTTTTTTGTATACAATTTAATTGTATGACAATTTAAATGACTTTAAAAAAAATCTGTGGACTTTTGGCTGGATTTGCAGGTTACGAATACGAATTAAGGTAGGTAAATTAGCTAATAAATTTTGTTATTATAATTTAACAGGGCTTTCAATTAAAAACTAGCCACCCTTAATAACTTTTCAGTTATAGTAATTACCATCTTTAGCAAAAACAGGTACAAATCCAGTATTAAACATGTATTTTATGTTGCACCCTCTAACCTTCAGCTACCCTTACTAAAATATTTTAAATGACACCCTATACCTTGCGACATATCATTTTTAAGAAAATTCAATTTCTGATCCATTGAAGTTAAAAAAATAAAATCCGGTAACGAATTTGCGACTTTGAATTTTTCTTAATATAGTATTTTGGCATTAAAATTGTTAAATATACTAGGTGTGTTCAGAAAATAACGGGAATTGTTAAATTCCGCGGGTTCGGAGGGTCCGGTTGTCATAAAAAAATTTTCATTATGTTGGTATACATGCCCCCAAAGTATGATAAAATCTTTAGTTGGTTTCATGGTTTACTTTGTCTGTGGCAGCCGCTAAGGTTAGACGTGTTTTATGAGCTCGGCGATTTTTCGTGAAATGGATCAAAGAATTTGTATCCAATTTTGCTTAAAAAATGAAATAAATTCTGTGAAATGTTAACAAAGGCATTTAGTGAGTCTGCTATAAGTAAAACAAGAGTTTCCAAGATGGCCGTGAAGACGTTGAAGATGACGAACGCACATTAACAACCGATAAAAACATGGAAAAAGTGGAAGAAATGGTTATTTATAAACCATCAGAGAAGTCTCTGATGATGTTGGTATATCGATTGTCTCATCCCATGAAATTTTTTCTAATGTTTTGGGTATGAAACGCGTGGCAGCAAAATTTGTTCTAAAATTGTTAAATTTTGAATACAATTTTTGGCCTCCATATTCGCCAGACATGCCTCTGTCTGACTTTTTCCTATTCCCATAAATAAAGAGAACCTTAAAGGGCCGTCGTTTTGCAAGCATAGATGACATTAAAAGCGCATCGCTGAAAGAACTAAAGGCTATCTCAAAGATCGAGTTTTAGAAGTGTTTCGAGTATTGGAAGAAGAGCTGGCACATGTGCATAATATCCAATCGGGACTATTTTGAAGGCGACAACATTATTGTAGACGAATAAATAAATATTTGTTTCAAAAAACGAAAATTCCCGATATTTTCTGAACACACCTCGTATTCTTCTTTTATCAGCCTATACATAAAATAAAAGAAACCTAAGCAATATTTTTATAAAAGTAGAGATAATTTTAATAATTGTTAGTTGGGGACGGGACAAGTTAATTTTTTTTCTGCTGAATAAAAAAGGGGTTGGCAAAACTGGCAAAGAGGCAAAAAATCTCAGGCCAGCTCTGACAATCGATAATTCATATGAAACTGTCTTGCATTATAGCTATAATACATTAATTTTCCTGTTGCCTGTTAGGATCGCAACATTGGTATTTTTGATTTATTTATAATGTTATAAAAGCAGCAAAATAATGCAATATTTAAATAATTTATATGAAACTGTCTTATGATTATATATTAATTTTCTATTGCAGTCGGCCTCCTGACGTCACGCCTCCCACTACCACACTCCAAACGCCTTGTATAGAGAGGCTTTTAAATGTTAAACCTTTGTGAATTAAATTTTAAAGTAAATATCATTTATAATTGTATACAAACACATTTAACAACATTCGTTTAATTCAACGTAAATAAGTAAACATTTATACATTCAACTTGGTAAGTTTTGTAAATTAAAATACATAGATAGTGCTCTGCAAAGTACACGTGTTTAAATTTAACAAATATTAACTTTAACGTTAAAAATGATGAATGCAAAAAGAAACACATATCTATAATAATTTTTGTAAATTAATTCATGTATACATAGCTCTCGTGTTTAGGATCGATTGTACTCCCATAACCTAAAGTGGGAAATTTCTCATTCACTGATTTCAGGTGTTATTACAAACCCATTAGACCCTCACGCAATAAATAACGACTTTTTCAGCACCAGAAAAAACAAGCCAACAATTGAAAACATCCGCATTTCCCTCCTTGATATATGAGACTACTTTAAGTGCAACGTACGGTATGATGTCCAAAAGTAACTAGTATTTTGATGAAATTTATTATTAATTAATAAATCTAATATTTTTTAATTGTCTTTCTATAATCTATGGAAATTCAACACAGGTGGTAAAAACAGTTTTTTTACATTAATCGAGAATTTAGGTTCTAAAACTTTTCCCCACAAGATTATACTAAAGTTATTAAGTTATATTATTTTAGATTTTTTGTGATATTCTAAGCTGATAATTTTTCCATAAAATTGCATACAATTTAATTTATATTTTTGCTAGGAAATGATAAAAACTTTATTTCTAACTTTAATTAAATTATGTATTTCGATTATTTAAACGTTCAACATTGTATGTAGCATACTATAGATTAATATTTATCTGCAATAATTTTTTTGAGTGTAAACCAACCCCAATTTTTATACTAATTTGTAAAAATTACAATTTTCTGCTTTTTGTGCTGAACTCCTATTCATTGTAGAAAAAAATAAAAATTTTAATAAAAAATATAGGGTAAACCACATATTTATTGGAATATTATTTATTTAAAATTTATTTATGCCTTTGTTTTAAAGATTTTAGGTTTTTTTTCTATAAATATATAAAAGTTTATTTACGATTACTTAAAAATAAGAATATTTGAATTTTTAATAATAGTTTTATAAATACATGCAAAAAAGTACAGTAATTGGGCATTTTATATAGTAATAATGGACCATAGTTATTGGACATACAATTTTTATATAAACATAACAATTTTACATCAAATAACATAAATTGTTAAATATTTTTTAAAGATAAATTGCTGTTTTAGATAATTTTTTTTATTTCGTTTTTGTAAATATCATATAACTCATATATTTCTTGTTCTGACTTCTGAAATAGTTTGTTGCAAATAAGTATGGTATCTCTAGTTTGTGAAGCATTTATAATGTTTAGGCCGGAACAGGATGATTTATACATATATATCTAATATTTTTTCGGGTGTTATGTTAAAAGTATTTTCCGAATTTATTAATTTTGTTGCCATTAGTTTTTTATGTTCTCCATTTAAATCAATGTTATTCTGCACGATATCCTGTGACGAAGAAATCACTATATTACTTACTCTTTAAAACTGAGTTAGTCAAAAATGTCCTAGTGAAAAAGCAGCCAGTAATAATTCTCGTCAACAGCAATTTGTATCTAGGCATTTAGCAGTCATTTCCTATGAAATATTAATCGCTGAATCCGAAAATGTCGTCAAAAGTTATAAAAGTAAAACAGTTTTTGAAATATAATTAATTGAAATTGACTTTATCTCAAAAACTGCTTAACATTTATTGTTTTTGAGGTTTTTTTTTTGGATTCAGGGGACAATTTTACATAAGAATTGGCTGGTAAATGTCCGGGTTACAAATAGAGTATGATATTGGACATATGTCCAATAATAGAAATTTACATTTTTATTGGACACTGGCCCTTTTAGGGCTTGTTTTTAGAATTTAAATTAAAAGGCATTAAAGTGACAATGTTTAAACCATGAGAAACACATTTATACCACACACTGATCTGTACACTTTTTAAAAATATTTTTTATTGTTATTTAAACACAGCCCTGCTCTTAAAAAAAATCTTACCACCAAAGTAACGTGCGAACTTTTTTGTCCTATATTGGACCCAAAATAAAGTAGTTCTATATTATTACCGACTGAGATAGTTATAATTGTATATAGCCTCATCTAATGATTTGACTTTAAGGTAACTATTTATAGAACTCTTGTTTTTACAGTATTAATGTTAATTGTCCAATAACTATAAAGTGTCCGATAACTATCTACTTGCATTTTTAATTATTTTAATTTTGTATTTTTGTATATTAAAATTTAGTCATTTAGTCCAAAATTTAATTATTAAAAAATATGTAACAAAATAAAATTAGCCTAAAGTTCAAGTATAAAATAAACAGTGTCTTATAATTGTATCCTTATATTGCATATACAAATCTTTTACTCAAAAAAGAACTTTGGTGATATGTTAAACAAATAATAGAAATATTCCCCAACATCAAAATAAAAGCACTTTGTGTTTTGTTTTGGTGTTGGGGAATATTTTTAATATTTGAATAAAAATCTTTATTGAATTTTTTTGTATTATTGTTTTTTATAATTTTTCTTTTAATGGTTGTTAAAATTATTTGTTTTTAAAAACCAATTATAAAATTTTAATAAAATAAACCGGAAAATAAATTTAAATCTCCGCAAAATCTATTGTTAACAGATTTCATTATTTTCTATGCAAAATCATTTATGTTCTTCCATGGCAATAAAAAAACAATAATTTACATGAACAAATAAACATTAAATTAAAAATTTTATAAATGAGCAGTAAAATAATTAGACGTCAAAGTACCCAAAAAAGCGTTTTATTGCTTTTTATCTCGACAATTATTTTTTAACGTAGAACTGTAATTAAAAAAGTTGTTTGTGTTGAAACAACCTATAAAATTCAAATCAACGTTGTAATGATTAGGATTTTCTTATGAGCCCTAAACGATTCATGCAAAAAAGACAGATTGACTGCATAAAAACAAATAGCCCAGTTTCTCATTATCTCATTTCCTTGCGCCTCATTTCCATTTAAAATAAATCAGCATTTCCAGTAAACTCAGTTTATCCTTTTTTCGATTATTGCAGATTTAAATTCCCTGAATGAAATACCATTATTTAAAATATCTTCACTAATCGAGAAGAATATTTTTGCTGAATTCTCGTATTTTAAATAAAACATAGGACGAAAATAAAAAGCAATTTTCCTGACAGAAAGCCGCCATTAATGAATTTTTTATAAATTTTCTTTACTGCCCTGTCAGATGGTCATGCCTGACCTTTTTAACGTTTAAGCGTACAAAAGAAAATAACGCAGAAAAACAATAAAGTCAAATTATTTAGGCTCGCTTTTTCACATATATACATATATATATACAATACAGGGTGTCGCATACCTTTAACAGCTGATAAAACTAAAATTACTAAAATTAAACACTCTGTACATTGAAAAATAAGCGTTTGACAACATATTATGATTATGTAAACTTTTTGCATTAATTATAAGGGGTTAAAGTTATGCGACAAAAAACACTCTGTACATAAAACTAACATGTTTTTTTATTTTTAGTTTACCTCAGAACCATACAGGGTGTCCAAAGTTATCTGCTCACCATTTGTTATTGTGGTGGTATTTTTTCTTCTGATTAAAATAGTGTAAGCAGAAAAACAATTGACCTTCGGGTTACCGAATGAGGAGAAAATAACTTCGAATATGTATATGTATATGTACTAAATATACTAAAAAATCCAATTATCATTTATTGTCCCTCTTAGTAGCTACCATTAATTAATTATTAAAATATAACATTAATAATAATTTATGATTCCCAATAGGATTAAGTGATTAATAATTGGTGAACAAAAAACGCTGAAGCTTTTGCCGCCATGTGTGCAGCTTATTATCAAACAGTCGTTGAACCCAAATCAATAAAAAAGGCTTCGTAAGCCCAATTTAATGATTATTAATGAGTAATAATAATAATAATAATATTTATTTATTTCAAAATAATTTGTACATTTAAAGTAAATTACAAAAATATTGGAAATATTGTCACAGGAGAAAAGTATACAGCTAATATGTTAAAAATTCATTGAAATCATATGGCTCCATTTCAACTAAATAATTAAAAACATTTGATTTAAAACTATTAAAATTTTGAACAGACTTACCAGACCAGACTTATTGACTGCGGTCTTGTTCATTCTTTTAGCATCTTTCTTACGATTATAGTAAAGGAGAATAATATAACGCAGTTGTATGAATTAGTCAAAAATGACATTGCGAAAAAGCAGCCACTAATAATTCTCATCGACAGCAATTTGTATTGCGGAGATTTAGCAGTCAATTCCTACGTAAAATTGTCCGCTGAACCCAAAAATGTCATGAAAAGTTATTAAAGTAGAACACTGCTCCACTTTTATGATTTTTGACGGTACTTTCGTATTCAGCGGACAATTTTACATAAGAATTGTCCGTTAAATTTCCGGAATACAAATTTTTGTGGACTACAGTGGCTGCTGTGTCACTTTGAAAACTAGTCATTTTTGACTAATTCATTTTTATAGAGTACACAGAAAAAACGGTTTAGTTAGCCCAACTATAATTTGTTTCATTTAACTAAATCTGTTGTTTTAATAGAGCCAAGCAAACATTTCCTTGACGCATTACTAGTATAATACCAGTGGTATTATTCCAGAAAATTGAACCTTCACCTCGCTAGAGAAAATGTTTTTAGTGCGTTCCACCAACATAATAAAATACTTAACAGCTGTGTCACATCAAAGCAAAGGACTACCTGAGCTTATATACTCTTCATGTAAGTCAACAGAGGCGAGATTTAAGAACATCACGTGATCCACACCGCCTTTGCCGCAATCGGTACATACTATGCAACCAGGAATGCACGGCAAATTGTTTTAATCGATTTAACAAAGTGCTTAAGGTTGAAGTAACTCTTATTTTACAAACAACATATTTAGTAAACTGAACCATACAGCGGGTTGGTTTCACTAAAGTTTTCTGGGTTAATTTAACCAATTTAAAAAAATAAAATAACTATCTGGTTTAGTATACTACGGTATACCGTCAAACTAATCTTTGTTTATATTAACCTTTAATTCAACCAAATTAATATGGTTAAATTAACCATTCCTTCTTTTCTGTGTAGTTTACAAAAATATAACGTCTGTATTAACAACTTAGGGCAATTGAAAAAAAATTTACAAAGAGTTATTATAATAGGTATAGTTTTTTTTAATGTTTTAAGATATATTAAATTACAAGGTTTTTTTTTACAAAACTTGCCTGATTTTTACAAGTTGGTTTAATTTTGTGGAGTTATGTGGTGCCGATAATAGGGACATTTACTTCCCAACTATAATTTAGTAATTTCCAGGGAGCCAGGGAAACTAAACGCTGTAACTCGTGTTAGTTTTAGTAGAGCCCGTGTCAAGAGCTGACCGAAAAGTTAAATAATTAAGTGGCATCCAAATGACCCGTCACTAATTACTACACAACGACATTAGATACGCTTTTACGATTTCTATAAATAGTTGAGCTTGATTAAATATTAAATAAGGTTTGACGTTACACATTTTATGGACTGCGGTAATTAAGTGCAAACTTTCTATAAGTGCCAAATTAGTATGCTTTAAAAAAATTTATTATTTAAACCTGTCAAATTTCTATTTAAATTTTTTACATATTTTTGCAATCTTTAAGTCATAAGTAGTTCTTTTTAGGATGTCTTTCCAAAAGCAGGATTTATTTCAAAATAAATTTGTAATTGTAAAGCAATTTGTAAATCGCATTATGTCCTTATAACTAAATTTTCGGAAAAAAGACAAAACCTATTTCTGTCAATTATAGGAACACGTTTTTGGCTTTTTCCAAAACATTATTTTTAAGGACCTGAAGTTGCTCCTAATTTATTCTAGTCCTTGCATTATACTGTGACCCTTTTACACCAATTCTATTTAAACTAAATTCAAGTGAAATTGTCGCGTATGTAGTTGCAGCAGCAGCAGCAGCAACTTATTTTGTTGGCAAAGTGCAAGACGGTTTCATTTGCAAATTTACTTCAAAGCCCTTTAATATTTACTCAGTTACTTGTTACACACTAATTACTAACTTGCTCATTTCCGTTTTTAATATCTTCTTTCGAACTTCACGAC
The DNA here is from genome assembly GCA_921294245.1 of Brassicogethes aeneus. Lineage (NCBI taxonomy): Eukaryota > Metazoa > Arthropoda > Insecta > Coleoptera > Nitidulidae > Brassicogethes > Brassicogethes aeneus. The sequence continues at coordinate 4,818,689 of OV121135.1, read as the reverse complement.
TTGCACACAGTATTTTATTCAACTATCGCAAGAAATTTAAAGCCAATTTTATTTTATATTGTATCTTACATCTGATAGCTGTCAATTAGTTTAACCTCACTTTTTTCCAATTTTAACTTAAAGCTAAGTTCAGCTCAAAGATAAAGTATTTCTATATGGCCCAAGATAAAATTGGAATTTCTTCTAAGGTTAAAACTGCTTGACAGGTGTCAGATGTCAAAAAGAATAAAAAATAAAATTTTAGAGGTGTTTTCTTATAATTTGCTTTGAAATTCAATTCACTTCACAAAATAAATTTGTAAAACGTATTAAAGTACTGATCCAGTACACTATAGACATGAAAGCAGTATTCTGGATTGGATGGATTATCCAAAGGTGGAAAATTTTAAGAAACACCCCCAGAATCTCCTAGAGCCGGCCCTGCAAATGACCACCGCAAACTTCATTGATTTCTTTGGCTTAATTTATGGTTTATCCAGTTTAAGGCGAATATATCTCTTAATAATTTAGTCAGGTGAAGTGTAGATTTATTGTTTGGCCTGATCACTTACTCTCTGGAATTTTGGCGTAACGTATAAATTTTCCATGGGTCAGACAGCCACGGGAATTTCGGATTTCGAATATATTAATCTTATACAGCCAGGTCTTGCCACTACCCGCATGAAAAAGACCCCAGAATGCGACATATCTCAATGTATTCCAGACCTGTTGATGTTTGGATATATTATGTAGGAAAGAGTGACTAAATATTAGTATCATTGATTTTTGTCCGAATTAAATTTAAAAGCAATTTAAATATAAAACGAATTTTGTCGACATTCTCATATAATATCGAATTTACAGTATAAAATTGAGTTATATAGAAAGGTTTTTATTTTTATGTGTTCTATTTTAGTTTCACGAAAGGTAAAGGCATATGCAAAGAATGTTTCCCAAATATTTATATTGCCTGATATTAAATAAAATGTACATACCTACTGAGTCATTCCAAATAAAAACATCAAAAAAGTGTGCTACATAGTTTTAGATTTTAATAAGAAAGTTAAGGATAGTCAAAAACAAAAAACCGCTATTTAATTTTTTAGATTTTTTACTTTCGAGAGATAAACACCTGAAATCTGAAATTTCCATTGTCATGTCCCCTTTTATTATGCTACAGGGCGATAGATGGCGTTTACATGAATAGGGTCCCTAGATTTGGGACCTTAGAATACCAAAAGTCAGAGTTTTATAACCTATATGATGCACCAACAAAGGTATGTTTTTAGCCATTTTTAAAGACATTTTCAGCTTTAACACCCAGAAATTTTGCCATCTAAAGTCAGTCTGTTATATATATTTTTATTTTATGTATATATAATTAATAATAATCCTATTTACCTCTCTAACAGGTGTTAAAGGTAACAAAGGTTCATTATTATCCCGTTCTGCCTCAAAATAGCGTATTGAGGATGATGCCAACTCTTGACTCCAAATATTTAAATACTTCGGCATTTTAAATATAAGAAAAACAAAAAAAAAACATATGTAAATCCTGAATTATAGATTGCCTTCCTTCCTTCCTCCTGTAGTCGTTTCCGTACGATTTGTGCGTCTTGTAAAAAGTGAATTTATAGATTTCCGTGTAAAATTCCGTAACCATGCGCGATGACACCTAAAATGGTTGACATAATGTCAATGACATTTGTTTTTGTTTATATTCTGCGTTTTACCCATTGTGTGTAAATATGAAAGATAATCATTTATATATTAGTGCAGTGCTCACAATTTTAATTGCCCAGGCAGCTTGTTGTATACTGCCCAACTATGGAGAAAGGCAGTAACTGCTAAACAAGAAATTTGTGGAAAATTAGCATAAACTACATTTTTATAAAAAGCAGTAGGTATTTAACTGATTTATTTAACTTAAAAGATACTTTACTGCATTTCTTTGTTGAATTAAGATACAAAATGTCCATAGCTTTATCATAGCACAAGAAAACGCATTTGTATACATAACTATAGTTACTGCCTTTCTCCATAGTAGGGCAGTATAATGAAAAAAACATCGAACAAGACGTTTTAAATATTTTGTGCCTACGCGCTGTCACCCTACAGCGCGTGTCTATAACAAGCACTGCGATTGGTCATGTCAAAGACCTTTACGGTGAAAGATAAAAGAAAAAATTTCTACGGGAGGAAGGAATGCCGTCCTTACGGTACGGGAATCTATAACTGGACTACGATTTAAATAAACATTTTTGACGTAATTGTCCGTTATTAATTTTAATTAAACTTAACAATTATTGATTCTTTAATATATTAAAATAACTTCAAAATATGATTTTTTTTAAGAAAATATTTTATTCTTTGATTCTTTTTATTACTATAATTGCAAAATATTACCACAAAGTATTAAAAATTCTTACACGGGAAATGTTAATGGTGACAATTACGTAATGTTCATCTCCTACGGGAGGAAGGAAGGAAGGCAATCTATAATTTATGCTTAATAAACACAAAAACGGCAATGAAAACTTAAACGATATAAAATAATACAAAAAACCAACAAAATAAACGTAATTTTTTTTTCTATGCGTCATTTTATGAAGCAAAATTTTAATCTAAACATGACAACATTGCAATTGCTTCCAAGTAAAGTTGTTTAAAATGCATTAAAATATTCAATTACAGACTTCGTTTTATACATTTAGTATTGGTACCAGTGCGCAAAATTATGACGTCATCGATTGCTATATAGACTAAATTTTAGTTTTTTATCATATTATCGTACAAGGAAAACAAAAACCGTAAAACTGTTTGAGTTTGTTCTACCCTGAGGTGGTTTTAAGCAAGGGAGACTTTAATTTGTTGACATTTGTCCGGCGTGTTGCTCAACCTATAGGTTGTTGGAAGCATTTGCCCGGTTCAATTCCATCGGATCTTTTATTAAATTCCAATGAAAATTACGATACCCAGTCGATGTCCATAAAAAACGAGTTTTCGCCAAGTCGTTTGCCGTTTTATTAAAAGACGTGATGAAATGGTTTTCAAATCAATTTAATATTTCTTTTTATATCAATACTTTTTTAGAAATTTAATTGCTGGGGCAAATACTCGAGTTTAATTACATTTTTTCTCGGCCATTAAGTCAAAATAATTATTTGAAAATATGGATTAATTAAGATTTAAAAGTACGGACAGATTATAAAATTATTATTTTTAATTAAATTTTTTTGTTTGAAGTGAGAATTTAAATATAATAATGATAGTTATTATACGATAAAATTTTGAAATTTTATCTTTAATTTCTCTATAATTTAAACCAGAGTATTTTGATTATTAATGATTATTTATGTAATCAATAATCATGATACTATACTTGAATAATAATCATATATTATATCACGAGAACTATGAATTTAATCGGTTAAACTAGGCTCAGTAGTTTTGCTTTTTCTTGAAAAATGTTGAATGCAAAATAATTTAATAAAATCACGAGACCGCGTAGCGTAGAGGTTTTATTTTTAATTATTTTGCATGAAACTATTTTCCAAAAAGAAAAATCAAATAAAAAACTTACTGAGCATAGTTTAACAGATTAAATTTATAGGTTGAGTGATATACGTCTAGATTATTTCTCGAATTAAAGGAAACTATTTGACAATTCATAAAATCTGACGTATGTTTCAAAATTTATAAATATTTTTTTAAAGAAAATTCCATTAATTTAAGGTATTTAATAAGTAATAATTGATATTTCGTAAACTAGATAACTTATTTTTTATTGTTTTTTAAAAAAATTTTGTTAAAACTTGTAAATAACACCATAAAATCGTAAACAAAAATCCAATATGGACTCCATATTATGGAGGCTAAAATTTAATCGCTGTTAAATAGCTCTAGTGATTTAATCGCCTATTTAAACGAAATTTATTCGAAAATTCAAGGCTTTTGATTGGTTCATATTATAATGAGGGAAATAATCATAAGAAAACATACAAATTATGAATAGCCTTATTTATGCAAGTATGATTATAAATAATATTCATAATGAGAATTAAAGAATAAATTTTGTAATCATAATCATTTGGTACTTTAGTGAAACTGGATGTACGAGGTGTGTTCAGAAAATAACGGGAATTGTTAAATTTTGCGGGTTCGGAGGGTCCGGTTGTCATAAAATTTTCTTTATTATGTTGGTATACATGCCCCCAAAGTATGATAAAAACTTTAGCTGTTTTCATTGTTTACTTTGTCTGTGGCAGCCGCTAAGGTTAGACGTGTTTTAGGAGCTCGGCGATTTTTCGTTCGTTAAAAGAAATGGATCAAAGAATTTGTATCCAGTTTTGCTTAAAAAATTAAATAAATTCTGTGAAATGTTAACAAAGGAGTGAGTCTGCTATAAATAAAACAAGAGTTTACAAGTGGTATAAGAGTTTCCAAGATGGCCGTGAAGACGTTGAAGATGACGAACGCTCCGAACGCACAAGCACATTAACAACCGATAAAAACATGAAAAAAGTGGAAGAAATGGTTATAAACCAACAGAGAAGTCGCTGATGATGTTGTTATATCGATTGGCTCATCCCATGAAATTTTTTCGAATGTTTTGGGTATGAAACGCGTGGCAGCAAAATTTGTTCTAAAACTGTTAAATTTTGAACAAAATTTTTGGCCAAAAACAATACTGTAATGATGCCCCAGCCTCCATATTCGCCAGACATGCCTCTGTCTGACTTTTTCCTATTCCCAAAAATAAAGAGAACCTTAAAGGGCCGTCGTTTTGTAAGCATAGATGACATTAAAAGTGAAAGAACTAAAGGCTATCCCAAAGATCGAGTTTTAGAAGTGTTTCGAGTATTGGAAGAAGAGCTGGCACATGTGCATCTCGGAAGGTATTAAAAACATACAACAGCAATAAATAGTTCAAAACGTTTATTTATAAACAAAGTAAAATTATAAAATTATAATTATAATAAAATTATAAAATTATAATTATAATTATAAAATTATAAAATTATAATTATAATTATAAAATTATGTGGACCTGAATTAACATAATTTCTGGTTAATATTTGGATACTGTGTAGTCGTAAAATACCTACTTTGTCGCCTTCATGAAGACGGTTAAATTTTACTTCACCATATTGTAAAAAAATAAGTAGGTGTTTAAAAAAAATATCGCGGAACATTCGCCATTTTTATAAAAATAGATATCACTTTATATTTTGTCAAAAATGGCGAAGGCGCCGGGATATATACATACATACAGTATGTCCCGGATTATAAACTTAATAAGAGAACATTTTTTTATTTTTGAAAAAATATCATTCATTAAATTAAAATAAATAATTTAAAAAAGTAGTTTTATAAAAATCAACTAAATGAAAATGAAATATTATGGTACTTAAAGTCAAGGTTTGTAGCGCGCATTGTATGAATCAAATTGCTAAATAAATTTAATTACATAATTAAAAAATGTTAGTAAAATGTTTGAAAATAACTTAAATTTAATTGACTTATTTGTAAAAAATCGATAGTTACACACTACACATTAAAAAATAATATTAAAAAAATTCATGATCAAACTAATAGGTTTCCAGAACCTTTTAAGTGCTCAATTTAGATTGTGGCCTAAATATCAAATATAATTAATGGGGATGCTCGAGGAGTTTCGGCTAATAGGCTAAATCAATAGTTATTTGGAAATGGTCACGTTTATTCACAGGAATTCAACCCCCGCTTTGTGGATTTAGCAAATTGATTTGATCATTTAAAAATTGCTTTCAAATTAATCCTAAAATTTCCCAGAATGTTTTGCGAATAAAAAAATTTAAAAAAAATTAACGGTCATGAAAAACTTTAAACTTTAAGCCCCTGTAACTAGGCAAGACGTAATACTTGCCTTTTACACACAACACATAATATATTATATAGAAATTCTAGGTTATAGTAAAGTCTTCTCAAAGACATTTAAAAGTTTTAGAAAGATTGAATTAAACAGTGTTCTAAATGTTAACAAAAATTTATATACCACTTCTACAGGTATAAGTGTATACAAGAAAGAATAAAATTGATTTCTTATTGTCATGTTATAAGTTTTGCGTTAATTAAATAAATGGGTTATTTTCAAGAAACACCCGCTTTCAGGAAAATGAAGATCAAAATATTTTTTTGCTTAAATTGACTTTTGGTTGGATTTTTATAAATGTTTAGAGTGTTGTTTACTTACATTTAAGACAGGCAGTGCACTTTTTAATTTTTTTTTACGTTTTTTACAGAAAAATGTGTTTAGCTAGCTATATATATCTCCACTGTGTTACCAATTTAAAATCCAAAATTTAATTCAATAAAAAAAGTTGTTATAAAAATAATTTGAAATAAAATGTACTTAGTTCACAAACTTTTGACTCCAATTTTTTATTTTATTTTTTATTAAAAATTGTATGTTTTTTTTAAATATTTACAGGGTGATCCCCTATAATATCGCCCCCCTTTAACTTTTTTATTTTAAGTGTCCCAAAAAAATTAAAAGTGTGGTTATGTAGGTACTAAAAAATACTTTTTTCTACGTATTAAAAAATGGCATTTTGATCAATATACAGGAAAAAACAAAAAGTTTATTTTTTTCAATGAGAATCGAAAAATAAATAAATATATAGGGTGATCCATTGAAAAAAAGTAAAATTTTTGTTTTTTCCTGAATACTGATTAATTTTCCAATTTTCTTTATACGTAGAAAAAAAAAATTTTTTAGTACCTACATAACCACACTTTTAAATTTTTTTGGACACTTAAAATAAAAAAGTTAAAGGGGGGCGACATTATAGGGGTTCACCCTGTATGTTCGTTAAGCTACTTTTTAAAAGAAACCATTCCGATTCTTGTGATAGTGTATAAAAATCATTTTAAGTATTTTTTTTAACAAAATCTAAAAAAAGTAGGTAACGAAATAGACATTGGTATCACAACGGACAGGGGTACACAAAGGACTTAATCAGATAACGTAAAAAAGAAACTATATAGGGTGGTACGATTTTAGAGTAATGTATAAACAAAATACCTTGTAGTGGTGCTCACTTGCAGAATAACAACTTAGATTTCTAAATTGTAGACACCCTTTTTCTTTGACTATAAGCTGGTGAAGGTCCCTTTTAGTACTTTTATATTGCGTGGAATTTTTCCTTGGATGTAATCTATATCATAAGTTGTAATTACAAATAATTTTAAATTGGTTAATCATAAACTACTTTTAATAAAAGCGACGGTAAATAAAATTCTATTGCGTTACCCTAAATTCCATTGCGTTACCATAAGGTAACATAGTGGACACGGTAACGCAGTGGACAAAGTTTTGTAAAACCATATTTAAAAAATAATAATAAGACATTACAGTCATTAATTACTCTCTATGAGCTTTAGTGCCCTAAAATAAACATAAACCTGTTTCAACCGATATCTTCTTCCTGATTGAATAAATAAATTCAGCTGGGTAATGTGTACGTCCGAACATCATTTGTTGATCACGTGAGTACCAAAAAAGTTGCCATATATATGTTTTTTTTAATATTCTATCGGTAACGCGACGGACGTAACGCAACGGAAAAAATGTCTGGGACATGAGTCAAATTTAAAAAAAGTAGATTAAAATTAATTATTTTATATAAGTATAAATTGTTTACTGTATTAACTTATGGAATCCTATAAAGCAAAACAAAGTTCTGGTTATTCAATATTTAAAAAAAAATGTATGTAAATTTTATAAAACGCTAATGGGACATGCGAATATGTTTGTTTCACAAGTTTCAAAATTAAAAAAAAAAATATTCTGAAAGAGTTTACTAAGGGCTTGTTAGGCTTTCACTTGGTTTTTAAATCAATAAGATCCGATAATTTTTAACAAAGTTATTGGAATTCAAACTTACGGACAGCAGAAGGCGGGTGTTTTTTGAAAACGACCCAAATCTCCTATATAGCCCATTGAAAAATTAAAGAATTTTTTTGTAGTAGTGCCATATTAATTTTTGTTAACCTTCACCTCACAGTTTTGAAATAATAAACGATAATGTTGACTGTGTCCAAAAAAAATTATCAATCTGTCATTCTCGTCTAGAAGAACACTGTATTACGTACATGCTTACATGTAAGTATCTAGGGATATATGGTTTGATTTATTTGTACTAGCAAAATTTAGTTTTTAAAGTAAATTATTAAAAAAAAACACAATGGTATTGTTATTTATTATAAGTTATTTATTTTTTAAAATAATTAGACAATTCTTCTACCTACTATAATGTTTTTTTATCTTTGTGTTCTCCTCTTCTCTTGAGATTTTTGGTACATTTAACATACTGAATGTTTTCTGTGGTTTATTTTTCGTTACCATACCTTTTTTATTATTTTTTTCTTTTCACAGAAAATATTAATTCGTTTTTACAACTCATTTTAAGATTTTAAATATCACTGCATATAGAACTGCCACTACCACTGTCAAAAGCGTTATCATAGAAACGAACAAATCGCAATATTGTCACGTTTTAATCATATTTATTAGTTAAGGAGATCCTTAAATGAATAAGGCACTTCCCTGCTTGTATAATTTTTTTTTTTTAATTATACAAGCAGGGAAGTGCCTTATTCATTTAGAAGAATCTCCTTAATATATAAACATACCACTGCTAAAATGGATTACATAATAAAACATATTTATTAGGTTTTTTAATTCAGGTTCTTGTATTACATTATATATTTATGTATTGTATTAAACTAAAAAATAATTATTAAATTAGTTAAAATAGTATATTATGTATCAAGTTTGATAAACGCCATTTTATACACGAGCGAGCGAGTGCTTAAGTTAATGAGTGTATATAAACGAATTGCATACTATACTTTTTCTACGACAAATACTTATTATTATTTTAAAATGATTTAAATCAAAAATTTGTATAGAGCGCCATCTATGAAACAATAGGGGAAACTGTCAAATGTCACATTTTTACATTTTATAAACACAATTATAAAGGTTATAAATCAAAATGTATATTGAAAATTGACAGTTTTTCACAGTGAAAGTAAAGGAAATGTTTTATGAGGACTTTACAGTAGAGTCCGTGCCCGAATTTAAGTTATAGTTTACTGCCGGCGAAATTAAATGGTCAGTACAATGTTCATATAAACTTTTCAAATATTGGCGTTGAGAAACTATTAAATATTTTTGTATTTTTGTATTGAGATAATAAAATAATTTTTACATTTAGTATTATTTTACAAGAAAGGCACTTTATTTTAACGATTGTATGACATTTGACAACTGTCAACTAACTTAAAACTAACTTCAGCCCGTGACTAAAAACCTGTTGCTAACTTCAGCCAGTGACTACACCGCCGTAAAGCCACAACTTGTTAATGCGTATTTAAAAGGTCACTTAGGGCCGGTTTTTCAATCATAGTTTAAACTTCGTTCAGCATTTGAACTTGGTTCAAACAAAATATGCCGTTTTTCAATCAAAGTTCAAGCTTGAATTTGGTTTAAACTAAATCAAAAGATAAACTGTCACTGTTGGCCGTTTAAACGAAGTTCAACTTGACATAACTTAATTTTTCTCTGCTTCATTGTGTATTACGTTGTTTATTTCTTGTTTTGTAATCTGCTGTTATAATAAACCAATGGATATGTTTGAGGATAGTTAGTGAGGATGATGAGGAAATTGGCGAATTCCTAAATAATATTCAACTTCGTGTGCACAGGCCACGGGTAAGACCGAATCATTTTGAAAGGTCGATTAATGATGATTTTTTTGCCATATTTCGGTTTTCCAAACCTTTTGTACGTAGGATAGTGGATTTAATTAGACCAGTTATTGCAAATCCGACCAAAAGGTTAGTTATAAAAATAATTACTGAATAGGTAATAGATTTTAGTAAAATTCATCACATGTATCAAAAAACGACAAATTCATTTTATAATATAAAACGAAATACATAGGTACAAATAATTCCTCCTTAAAAGAGGTAAAGTTGGCAGCACGATTTTTATCCATGATAAATAATAATTATTGTTCTTTAACAATAGTAAATTGTTTTAAAGCACCCTATCGCACAGATTATAACTTTTTAAAACAGCACAGATAAACAAAACTCCAAAAGTAAACACAAAATCGTTTTGTCAATATGACAGTTTTAACTACTATTAATGTAGGAGTAAACTAAATTCGGTTGTACCAACTTAACGTTGACACCGCTGATCTAAGTTCAACAGAACTGCTGTTGAGTCGACATTGAAAAACTCATTTGACTGTGAACTGAGTTCATTAACTGATCTAAGTTCCCCTGAACCAAGGTTTAAACCCTAATTGAAAAACCGGACCTTAGTGTCATGGAAACATGTACGATAAAGGGCGTTTTAAAGGTGGGAGTAAAAAAAGGTTTTTAATCAAATGTAACAAAATGACAAAAAAAAATTTGGTACCTATCGCTATTTATTCATTAAGTCCCCTTAAATAGTTATCAAAAAAACGCATTTTACTTTATCAGGGCATTTTAATTAAAAAATAAATGAATAAATTTAAATTACCGATTTTTAAAGAATGGTATATTAAATAAATAATTGAATTTTGATAAAAAATAAATTTATTTTTATTACAAATTTCCACTTTGTATATATATAGGTATATAATAAATATAGCATACCATTTCAAATGACAATAGTAAAGTTATTCACATAAAACTATGAAAATCGTAGTTCTCTGTGTAGTGGTCATATTGGGATGTGCTGAAAGCACAGGAAAAGTGTTGGGTAATGAACTTGGGCAAACTCTAAACGGTCTTTTGGTTACTTATTTGAGCGAAGATGCAAAAAGCAAGATTTGTAAATTAAATAATTTCTGTCCACTTTTTGAGCCGTGTATGTTTTTGAGATGTAAAGACGATTATGTGTTGAATGAAGGATTCTGTGGTTGTTGTGCTGTATGCGTAGAGCCACCAGATGTGATATGGTAGATTAATGTCAGTTATCAAAATAAATAATACAAAACCAACATCATAATATAATATGTGTACCAATATTTAAAATAAATAAATCGGTAAATATCTAAAATGTATTTATTTTATTATTTATATTTATTTCACTGTTAATTTTGTTAAATTACATTTAATAAAGAGTGATAATTTTAGAGCGAGGAATTGAGTATGAGACAAAATTCTTTATTCCTTATAAAGAATGGTCCATGGCATTATATCTTTCGTTCAAAAGAAAAAGAGTGGCATTTTAAACGAAAAATCTAACTATATTAAAGGGCCGCGCTTAAGTGAATCCTCTATGTGTTGTTTGTTCGGGAGTTTTCACAGAAAAGAACGTTAAGTATATATAGTCCGTGTGTCTTTCGACTAGAGCAAAAAATAATTGTAATTTTTTTTTTATTTGATTTTATGAGTGGCTTACTTGTGTAATACACAATGTGTATCATTTAAAGTATTTGTTTGCAGTCTAAAAACAGTTTTGTCTAGTGTCATTTAACCCTGTCTTAATGATGATACTTTTTATTTTTATTTATTTTATATATTTCAAAATTTGACCTCCGATACTTTTTATGTTAATCTAGGTCCACATAACTTTATGTTTAGTTTACAACTAGGTGTAATCTACTAATTAAATAAGTAGTTTGTAATTATAACAAACATTTTGTATACAATCTATCTATAGATTTAATAAAAAAATCTGTCAACAATTCAACAATAATTCTTGTAATTTTTCTTATTTTTACAAACCCAGTGACAAAAGTATGAAAATTATGTTTATTAAAAATGTTGCATTATTAATCAATTTACTAAACAAAATACTAACACATACCTACATAAATAAAAAAAATTACATACACACAATTAAATAACACCATTCTGAAATCATCAAATTATAGACAAATTTGGTACAATATAATTATCAGTACTACTACAAACTTACTGATGTATTTCGTAACTTTAACCCACTTTACTGAATCCCTTAATTTTAGTTTGAAAACCACAGATGGTATCTTTTTTTGTATACTTCGCACTTCGCACACTCGTTAAATAGGTATGTATATTAGACTGGGCCAAAAAATTCAACTATTTTTTTTTGAAAAGTATATCGAAAATATGGTTTGGGATGACAAAAAAAATTATTGTGAAAGTTTGAGTCCATAATATTAATATTAAGAGGTCTATCATCGCAATTTTAATTTTTTTTCCTCAGCAAGTTTTTGTCTCAGAACTCCCAAACCATTGAGTTAAACAAAATTGACTTAAAAATATTTGTCTAAGAAAATCAAATGCTCTACAAAAAAGGTTAAAGTGAAATTTTCCGTCAGATGAACGGTTTCCTTAAAATCATGCCTTAAATATTGGTGTAGTTTTACATTTTGATCTTTTAAATTGGAATTTTGTAATTCATGTAAAAATCAGTACCCATAAAAAACCGATAAATATTCTTACGGGAAATCAAATGCTTTACAAAAAAAGCCTCCCAACATTTTTGGCTAAATTCACTCAATCAAAAGTTATTCAATGTTAAAATTTCGTTTTGACTTCAAATTTAACCTTGAATAACTTTTGATGGAGTGAATTTAGCCAAAAATAATTTAAAAAATTTTTTGTAGAGCATTTGATTTCCCATAAGAATTTTTTTTCAGGGTACTGATTTTTACATGAATTACAAAATTCCAAAGTTAAAAGATCAAATTGTAAAACTATACCAATTTTTAAGGCATGATTGTAAGAAAACGGTTCATCTGACGGGAAATTCCAATAAAACCCTTTTTGTAGAGCATTCAATTTTCTTCAAAAAATATTTTTAAGTCAATTTTGTCAATGATTTGGGAGTTCTGATAAAAAAACTCGCTCAGGAAAAAAAATCTAAAATTGCGATGATAGACCTATTAATATTATGGACTTAAACTTTCACTATAATTTTTTTGTCACCTCAAACAATATTTTTGATATACTTTACAAAAAAAAAGACGATTTTTTTGGCCCAGTCTAATGTATATAATATACAGGGTGTCCCAGAACTCGCGCCACAGAGAAAAAGGGGGCGTGCCGATAGCAATGGAGATGCCAAATTTAAAAATAAAAAATTTCTAGGTAATAGTGTAATCGAATGAGAGCAAAAAAGCGGCAGCCAATACCGAGAGCTCTCGCCTAGGTTAAACGTAAGAGCTTTAAAAATTGCTAGGAGACGATAGAACATTGTTGTATTAAAAACATTTAAAAATCATTTGGCCAACTGTATTTACTAAGTTGTCAAAAGCTTTCAAAAATGAGGTTATTAATCTATGACTTGTATATAAGTATACTTCAGAACGCCAATGTTTTAAAATAACGATTAGGAAAGGGCTGGGAAAAAACTCGCGTTGTCTCCCTGGCGTTGCGCCCACACTAAATAAAAACATTATTTATAATAACTTAATTTATAACCTAATATAATATTAATGACAGGAGTTTCACAGCAGTGTCACAATGAATTGGATTCCAGTGGACCAAATATTTTACATATTTTTTATTATCAACAATGCAACCTAAGTATCCTAACAATTTAAAGAATTCCCTATGACCATCTATTGGGATTGGCTATCGTTTTTTATTCTTATCTCGCTTATCCTTTGCGTTGGACAATTTTAATTTTCAAATATGTGTTTCACGTTACTTTCGGCACGTTCCGGTTTTCTATGTGGCGCGAGTTCTGGGACACCCTGTATACATACCTAAGGAATCCACTTCTACAAAAAATTATGTTAATATTTTACAAAATAAAATTAAAATTTAATTTTTATTAATAGTATTAATGCTGCACAAAAATTGCATACCTTTTGTAGGTATTTAAAGAATTTAAAATTTTTCAATAAAATTTCCATTTTCCTTAGCTATTGTCAAAATAACAATGAATTCAGAAATTTTAACTTCACAATACTCTTCCATTGTTGCTTTGATGCTACTCGCTTTTAAGAATTCTAATATGTATTGTAAAAAAATAGAGATATATACGAAATGTTATTAAATATTTATTATTAAATAAAAGTAAAAAAAATGCACAGTATTATTGTAATATAAACTTTTATTTGGGTACACGCTAAAAAGCATCGATAGCATTATGGGAATTCAAGAATTTTCAACAATACATTTAAATCATACGACCTGCATATCATTCAATTGCACAAATAAACTGCAAAACTTTAGTTTAGTACTCGATTTCGATTTAATATTCCTTATTTCATTGATTAAAAAACTCAACGCTTATATGCTTGTACAGGGTGTTTCACTTTCGTGGTCCATTAGAAGTTTCTGGGGAAGGAAAAAAGATATCGAATTGAAATTTTTAAAGCGTTTATAATTTATGTCTATTTTTCTTAAAAATATTAAACAAAAAGCCACTTCCGAGTTAACCGGAAGTGACATTAACTTTGTTAGTTTCAATGGAACACTACATTTATTTTTTGATTTTTAAAAGCTACATAAAATTTTGAGTAAAATTACTATACCATGTCCTGTACCTAAAGGGAATCGAGTTATTAATGTTTTTCGTTAATAATTTAAGAAATGCGTATCAATAAAAAATTGCCTATAACTTTTTTGTTACCAGATTTGCGAATATGGGGGTAAAATTTTTGAAATCTTAAAACATTATTTTAAAGATTCCATGTAAATACTTTAATATTTTCTAACAAATTACCTTTTTACCATTTTTATTTTAAATGTAACACCGGTTGTTTTTACACTGTTTAAAATATCTGTGGTGTGAAGAGTAATCTTAAAATGGTGTCAAAATCCAACACCAAGTGGTGTTAATATAACACCATGAATTATGGTTGAAAATGTTTTATACGGCAAACACCAAAACGGTGTTTATCTAAAAATATTTTAGAAGTGCACCTACACAGAAAAAAAGGAATAGTTCATTTAACTATATTAATTTAGTTGACCCATAAGTATTTATTTAAATCAATGGAAGGAAAATATACACAAAGATTAGTTTGACGGTACTTAACCAGATAGTTATTTTATTTTTTTTAAATTGGTTAAATTAATCCAGAAAACTTTAGTTAAACCAACCCAACTGTATGGTTCAGTTTACTAAATATGTTGTTTGTAAAATAAGAGTTACTTCAACCTAAAGCACTCTGTTAAAACGATTAAAACAATTTGCCGTGCATTCCTTGTTGCATAATGTGTACCGATCGCGGCAAAGGCGGTGTGGATCACGTGATGTTCTTAAATCTCGCCTCTGTTGACTTACATGAAGAGTATATAAGCTCAGGTAGTCCTTTGCTTTGGTGTAACAAATACAAATTGTTCGATACTAAAGAGACCTTAAATAGGTGGAAATAGCTGTCAATATTTGAAGTATTTTAAGTTGGTGGAACGCACTAAAAATGAAATTTTGAACAGTGTACATCGTGAAATAGTAAATAGTAACTATTCCCAATACTTAGAGTTACTAATTTAAGAGATATTTCTAAAATTTTAAATATTATTTTGTATCAAGAAACCTGTGACGGGTGAGTTGACGGTATCTATGGTTACCACGTAATCTGTCATTGTTAAAAATTTAATGGCGTAAATAACGTTTGACATCTTGGTATTAAAAGTTGTAGTTTTGTTACGATGATTACGGCCACGTGGTAGCGCTACTAGTGATGCTTCTTTAGCGTATTTTTGTAAATTGTCGTTTAAACCTCAATTAAAAGCAAGAATGTCATAAAAGCACCCTGTCTTTTAAGAGCCATAAATGGGTATTTGTACGAAAGCGTTTATTGGCATTTAATTTTATTAAAGCTAGTAAATTTTTTTACAGGCATTACTCAGAGTTAAAAGAATTTTTTTTTCGTCTTTTTAAGGGTATACGTGGGATAATAAACAAAAATAAAACTTTTGAGATCCCCGCTTCATTTTAAAGTTAATAACAAAGTTAATGTTGACGGTCTATTAATAATGTTTCCCTTTGCATGAAAATCATTTACACTTAATTAGGTAATTATTGATTTAGTGCAGTGTAAAATTAATTTTCCGGAAATTCAACTTGATTGGAAACACTCAAAGATTCAATCTAAGAAAATAAGCAAAGCTTTTCGCTAATTGATGTTAAAAATAAGGGCCTCGTGCTTTAACATTATGTATTTCCTTTCTTAATTTATTAAGTTTTTGTATATTGTAGTACCCCTCTGGATCACGGAACGATGACTCATCGCCGGTGAGTCAGCGCTCGAGCGATCGAGAGCAGACCGGAGCTCGCTGGAATGTTCGGGAATGCGCTTGCGTGACGTGTGTCACGTGCGCACTGAATATATAAGGCACGGCGAAGCGTCGCAGAGTCAGTCAAGCTTTGGTACTCGCGACGAAATAAATAAATATACGTGCAAATAAATAGACTCGTGCACAGTAGTGATACATAAATAATTAGTAGTTAAGTTTTAGTTAGTTTTATAGTTTATTAGTGTTTTAAGTGTAATTAAGTTATAAAATAAATCGTTTAGTTTCGTTAATAAACCAGTGCGTGTTTTATTCACACTGCGAACCGTAAAAAGGTTACAATATGTTTTTTTAAGAGAATGAGTTTAATGCTTGTTTATGCCAACAGGAAACGTTTTTATTAAAACCAAGCAAAATATGTTATAATTTTTAAAGCCTTTTTGGTGCTTGAACAAAATGTATCAAATGTTACATTTAATTTTGAATAATAAAATATAAGGAATTGCAAACTTAAAAAAACATTAGTGCGTTAACGGAAATGTTTTATTCAAAACTTGTCATATATACATGGCACTTTATTATTTTTTTAGATTTCTGTTGTAAGAAAAAAATTGCAAACATTTTTGTGGCTTTTTGAATGCGTAAACAATTTTTTTTATTAAATATGTGTTAAATGGTATAAGAATGTCTCCAACAGACAGCCAGTTTCGGTCTTATTAGACCTCATCAGTGCCGGATAGCACGCTGAAAACACGCTAAGAATATAAAAGATACTAGGTTTAGTAACTTTTTATTTACAAATAAGTAATTTTTTTCATAAAATAATTTTGAACACCTATTTTAGTATCTGGGCACATAGTGTGCAGAGCAATATTGCTCCATATGGATTTTGAAAGTTTAGCTCAATTTTAAGTAATGGCCGATCGAATGTATGAACCATTACGTACTTATACTTATATTTTTAATATGTTTTTTTAAGAATAAGTTTAATGCTTGTTTATGCCAACAGGAAACATTTTTATCAAAACCAAGCAAAATATGATATAATTTTTAAAGCCTTTTTGGTGGTTTACCAAAATGTATCAAATGTTACATTTAATTTTGAATAAAAAAATATAAGGAATTGCAAATTTAAAAAAGCATTAGTGTGTTAACGGAAATGTTTTATTCAAAACTTGTCAAAAGGTATATATACATATATGTTAAAAATGGCACTATTATTTTTTTTAGATTTCTGAAAAAAATTGCAAACATTTTTGTGGCTTTTTGACGCTGGAAACATGCTAAGAATATAAAAGATACTAGGTTTAGTAACTTTTTATTTACAAATAAGTAATTTTTTTTCATAAAATAATTTTGAACACCTATTTTAGTATCTGGGCACAATGTGTGCAGAGCAATATTGCTCCATATGGATTTTGAAAGTTTAGCTCAATTTTAAGTAATGGCCGATCGAATGTATAACCCATTACGTACTTATACTTATACTTATATTAAGTAAGTGCACTATTTGCCAATTGTTGAGATACATTTTTTAAATCCATTGGTCTTTAATACTACTTATACGTATACTATCGACCCATCCAAACCTAGTTAAAAATACATTATGGTTTGGTATATTTATTGTTTAATTGCTTAGAGTACAATGATTTTAAGCTGCCTTAGTTGTTGTGGTTGTTGGACCTGCTGTTGCAGTTTCTGGTGGTATTATGCATGTGGCACAGCATTCACAAAAGCCCATACTTATCACATGTCCCCTTTCGCACCTCTCTAATGGTGGGCACGGCTCAAAAAGGGGGCAGAAATCGTAGTGGCGACAAATATTATCCTGGGTCTTTTCGTCCAAAAAGGAAGACAAACGAACGTTTAATTCTTGCAACATTTTATTATTTTTACCACCACTACTATTACCACTACTATTACCACTATTTTTTCCCCTGGATTCAGCCAATCCAAATATGGTCAAAGCCACTACACAAAGAACTAAGACTTTCATATCTAGTTACTTGTAAATAACTTTACTGTAGTCATTTAAAAATGATATGCTTTATATAGGGTGAATTATTATTGAATTTTTAATAAAAAAATTAATTTATTTTTTATCAAAATTCAATTTTTTATTTAATTCCTTTAAAAATTGGTTTGATATTATTTTAATTTATTTTTAAAATTAAAATGTTTATGATATGTAAAATATTTTGTTTAACTTTTCTACACCAATTATTTAATTTAAAATAACTAGCCATCTTTGAAATTAATTTAAGTGCAAATAAATAATAAATTTAACGATATTCTGGGCACTTATTTAATTAAACACTTTATGTCATCAGTCAGTAGAGTAGGTATTTTAATATTTTTTGTTAATATTTTAGTACATTACAAAAGATCCAGGTTTTTTTAACTTGTCCACCAAATTTTGATGTATTTTTTCAAAAGCACGTTTGTAGAAAAACATAATAAATATTCAAAACATCAGTACCTTGGCGTGTCAAAACTCCTGAATCAAATATTTGAGTGATTTTATTTTAAAATATATTCAATTTATCTTAAATTTTTCAATTTCACTACAAACTATAAAACATTAATTAATGTATTTTTCATATTTTGTCATAGATTCGAATAATAGCAATTTTTTAAAAAATAATAATCTTTGTACTTACTTTTACCCGTCAGTTCTGTGTCCAATGTTAAAATTCAAAATTCCTGCGAAATATTGAAGTTTGAACGTCAAGTCCTCGTTTTAACTCAAGTGTTGGTAAAAATTACCTACAGAACCCGCCCTTTGCACAACAGTCATCTTGAAAACAATGCAAGCGGCGAAGTTGTGGTGAATGCAAGTATAGTTTCATTCAAAATTTCAGTACTGTGGTGAGCAGTTATTTTCTTACGTAAATATATTTCATTGTAATTTATATAAGGCTATATGTGATTTGTTGATAAGTAGCTTCCACTAATAAAAAATATCAGTGAAATACTTAATTCCGAATTATAATCTCAAATTTGTTTTCCATTCATCAGTACCGTGTCGTCAGTTCCATGTTCGATGTTTCGGTTATCTTTTTTTCGAAACCTTCAATTTAAATTCTGCTTGCGCAGAACTTGTTTATTTAATGTCTTTATAAACTCATAAAAATTTGGCGTGGGTCTCATATCTAATAATTGAGATATCGGTATACCCAAAATCCACCAGCCGCCACTGATGTGTGGTATTATTTGATTTTAAGATATTTAATGTATAATATGCTCAAAGTTGCAATAAATCTTATATTTTCCAATAAATTATGTATTTATGTATTTGTACCCTGGTATACTCGTCACTTTCCTTGCAAATTTAGAAAACACAGATTTATCAGAAACTGTTTGAAATGTGACTGGCCCGGTCTGTAATAGTATATTTATTATATTATCTATGTTCTTATAACAAAATACTGTTTAATTTTCTCCGAAAACTAAATATATAAACAAAATAAGGTTAAAAGTTGCCCAACTTTTGTAGAATCACCCAAACATTTATAAATTTTTTGTGCACTTTTAAGCAGAATTTTTTTTGAGTAACTAGTAAATTGTATTTATATGCCTGACAAAAATTTGTTCTTAAATTAACCAATGTGTCTTTAAAATGTTAGAAATTTTAATTTAAATTTAATTAAGGCTTAAAATAATGCGTTTTGGTAAAAAAATCAAACTTCTTTTATTTAAATTATTGACTTAAACGACCTTAAAAATATATTTTTGTTTCAATATGTTTAAAATAACTCTTTATCTGTTATAGAATGGCCATTTTATTAGTAAATTAAATATACTTAAACTTTAAGATAATTTTAACAAATTAACGCCGATACTATTTTTGCAGAGCAATGGATTTTTTGATAAACTTTAAAAGTTATAGCCGTTCGAATTTTGTCTCTTCACGTACTTGATTTAACTGAAATCCATCGGTCTTCAATAATAGTACCAGAGTGCATCCTGGTAATTTTTGACGAGCCTAAAATTGTTTCACAGTGTAACCTATAGGTACCCAGTTAAAAAAATTATGTGTCTTGTTATATTTATTTTTTAATTGTGAGTACAGTACAATTATTTTGTTGAATTATTTGAAGATGGCGTTGTAGTTACAGGTGGCATTATGCAGGTGGCACAGCATTCACAAAAGCCCATACTTATCACATGTCCCCTTTCGCACCTCTCTAATGGCGGGCACGGCTCAAAAAGGGGGCAGAAATCGTAGTGGCGACAAATATCATCCTGGGTCTTTTCGTCCAAAAAGGAAGACAAACGAGCGTTTAATTCGTGCCAAATTTTATTATTTTTACCACCACTACTATTACGACTATTTCTTCTCTTGGATTCAGCCAATCCAAATATGGTCAAAGCCACTACACAAAGAACTAAGACTTTCATATCGAGTTACTTGTAAATAACTTTACTGTAGTCATTTAAAAATGATATCATTGATTAAGGTGTTCACTCAACGATGATATGCTTTATATATTTTATTAAATTTTTATTAAAAAAATTAATTTATTTTTTATCAATATTTCATTTTTTATTTAATTACTTAAAAAATTGGTTTGATGTTGTTTTTATTTAATATTTAATTTTAAAATTAAAAGGTTTTTGATATGTAAAATATTTTGTTTTACTTTTCAAAGTGCTTTATTTAATTTAAGTTAATTAGTTTAATAGAAGTAGTAGGTACCTATTGTAATTTAAAGAAATTATCAGTAAAACATTATGGCAAATTTCATGGTTCAATTTCAAAGCAATTTTCAAATGATTAACTAAATTGCTAAAATACACAAATCTGGGTTTGAATTCCTTTAAATAAACCTGACCATTTCCGAATAACTATCGATTCAGCTTATTAGCCGCCTCCCCATTATAATTATATTTGGTATTCAGGACTTAATCTACGAAATTGAGCAGTTAAAAAGTTCTGGAAACTTATTAGCGTGGATCATGTGACCTTTAAAATCGAGAAGCTGAAAGTATATTGGCCATGACGATGTAGAGCAAGAAGGACGCATCTTTTTCCAAGTTTTAGTTAGGTTCTCCCACCGTTTAATGGCAGCTGCGAAACTTAAAATCTAAGAGACCGAAGTAATTAGAAACCAGTGCCGTAACGATAGTAACAGAGTTTAATATATAATTTTTACCAAGTTATTTTTAAACAGTTTTAGAATATTTTTTTAGTCCCAAGGCAGTTTTGAGACATTTTAGACAGTTAATTATATTTTTGGGCAGTTTCAAGTCGAATAGTTATAAAACACAGTTCTAATATGCTTTAAGGGTAATGATAGTTCTACTTTTAACTCAAGTTTTTTCATGGCCTTATTAAACAATAATAATAGGGGCAAGTTGTGGCTTTATTGCCTTTTAGTCACAGGCTAAAGTTAGCAACAGGTTTTTAGTCAGGGGCTAAATTTAATTGTAACACAGATAACACAGAGACATCTTAAAGATATTTTAAAGATGTCCGACTCGTACGTTTATGACATCTTTAAGATGTCCAGTTTATGACGTAAGTCATCTTTAAGACGTCTTTAAGATATCTAATGTTATAAAACCCATCGTCCTCAAGATGTCGTTTTAACGGCATTATTAAGTCGTTAATACGTCTTTAAGATGTTAAAGACTACATATTTAAAACATCTTGGTTATGCATTGCTACATCGCCAAAAAGTATTAAGTAATTAAAATGTATCTAATAATGCTTTTAAACATTTAAAAATATCGTATTCTTCTATTTAAAAATAAAAAAAATTAAATTGTTACATATTTATTTCTGCCTATTAATTCAAATCAATAGAGTCAACCCCTTTTTCCGGTGGAGAACTTTTTCTTTACTTTTATGGTCCATTTCAATACACATAAAAATTTGACATTCTCACCGGTAATACAGATTCACAAGTTGGTTCTATTGTTTTATAAATGTCGCTCTATACAAATATTTAATTTAAATCATTTTTAGATAATAAAACTATTTTTGGTATAAAAAGTATAGTATGCAACTCGTTTATAAACTTTTCCAGACACTTATTTAATTAAGCACCCGCTCTTAAGCTCGCTCGTACCCAAATTAAATTCGTGTCTAAAATAGCGTGTATCAAACTTGATACATAATATACTATAATATAATTTAATTACAGGTAGTATTTAAAGCTGGATATAGGTTAACCAAAGTAAACTATGGCATAATTTCCGGTTATAAATACTCGTCCAGACAGTGCACAGGATGCACGAGGTGTAATTGAAAGTTTTCACCCCGATTGAATCTCTATTCACCTGTTTTCCCCATCTGCACGACCGTTAAATCAATAGACAATCAGGTCGGGTCAACTTATTATTAATACTTTAGTTAAAATGCACCCGACTAACAAAATACATTTTACGTAATAAATATTAATGTAATTATTATTATAAAATATTTGATCAATTACTTTTAATACTATTTTAATGCTTATTTAAATTCCTAATTAACTTTGATTATCTTCTACATAAGTTTAACTAAACCGTAAGTTCCAATTTAACCAAAATATGACCCCCCACTAATAAAAATATCCAAGGGATTTTACCAAACAATTGTAAACAGTTTTTACCACCACGATATAAATAGTAAATATAAATACCTTTATCCGAAATAGGCAGTAAAAAATACGACTTTACTGCCTTGATACATAAAGAACTGGACAAGTGTAATACAAAACAGCAAAAAAGTCCCTGATACATTATTATCTGGTCTATTTGAGAGTGTATTTTTCCTATGTATACAAGGCAGATGAAGATACGATATAGTCCAGTACTGCAATTTGTCCACTTAATTTGAAGCAATTACAAAAATATCGTGGGATTTAAATTGCAAGTTCTGATTTGTAATTTTATTACAGAATGATAGATTTATTGACATTTATGCGAAAAAATAGTATACTCTGTAAGAAGTTTGGAATACGGCATATTCCGCTAGAGTGATAAGTTTGTCACACGAGCCGAAGGCGAGTTTGACGGTTTCACGAGAGGGGAATATGCAATTCCAAACGTGTTTCAGACTATAATTTTTGTACGTTTCCAAAAAATACCATAGACAAATAATTTAATTGGAAGAAAGTGAGGTTGGATCGGTCTAAAATTTGTTAGATATTAAAAACAGTGATGTCGCCACGAGTGTTTAATCTGTCATCAGATGATAGAATATTTTATTCTGTAACACTTTACGGAATATATGTCATTCCAGAGATAAAAGTGATAAAAGTGATATCACTTTTTATGACCGTTCTAATATATATTAGAACGGTCATATTCCATAATAGGAGTAGAAAAAATATATTATGTGAGGGCATCTTGAAATGATTTGCATAAATAATAAAGAAAAAAACACTCTAAATAACGACCATAAAGTTTTATAAAAGCATTTCTTATTTTCTTTTAATTTTGAATAGGATTATACATTCTTTTATTGTTTTTCTTTTTACAACACCGCAATCTCTGTTTTTATTTGTGACCCCACGCATTTTTCCTTTTAAATGTCCCGACCTAAAATAACTTTCCAAGTATTTTTTCTACCGTCCATTAGCTTCTTTAAAACCATTAATCTTTATATAAAACATTAAATGTTGAGTTGAATTAATAGATTCTAGATGTAAGTATCATTTTATAAATTACTCAAATTACTAAAACTAAAAGATTTTAATTAAATTATTTAATTTTTTGACGATTTTTAATTAAAAGATTGATAATAATTAAAACATTTTTTAATTCAAAATTTTTAACTAACGAAGCTACCCATATAAAGTAAAACTCATTTAAAGCATTTTAGGTTGGCGAAATGATTTGTTTTATTTTTAGTATCATATCTTTCTTCAAGATTAAAACTTGAAAGCCATTGAAATGTTTACTATCTTTATACAAAACAATAGTAGCAAAAGAGAAGTTTTAAAAAGGCAATATTTTGCTTTCCTTAGTATTTTGAGTAATGTTCCTGGAATTAAAAAGCTTTTACACCAAATTAAACTGTTTGATTAATGTCGACAATTTTAAAACTACACTATAGTGGGATAAATTTAAAAAATGGTAGCACGAAATTTCAAGCTTTTCCAAAAATTTATAAATTTTTTTAGTTTTTTTAATTTTCACAATTTTTTAATTTTCTCAAATATTCAAAATACCGAAATTTTTAGTTTTTTATATTTTTAATATTTCCAAAAAAATTAACAAAAACTTAATTTAATTTAATTTTAGTAGTTTAGTACTTTTTGTAAAAATTAGGTTTTAAAATGCAGTTTTGGCATATTTTTTGAGAATAACTTTTAGATTTAAAAGCAATGTTGCCAGATGTAAAATTGCTATACGCTCTTTAGGGAAACTTGATACCATTAAATAATCAATATAAGGGTGAATCTCACGAAATGGTGTTACCCCGTGATATTTAATAAAACTAAATGAGTTTGACCTACACTTTTATTGTGTTTTGATCCTTCATAATTAAGTAGAAATTACAGCTCAGGTTCCAGATTTTTAACCGCAATTAATTATTTTTTACAATCTTTTAAAAGTCTAAAACCTATCCTCCGTGACTGTTACTCTTTCTAGGTTAACCTATATGTTTTCAAATATCTGAGGTAGTAAAAGCATTCTAAAAAAATCAGTTCACTAAATAAATTAAATACATCCAAAGCAATCGAATCAAATAAATTAAAAGAAATAATGTTTTAACCATTTATGTATCTGTTTTTGCTTGAAATTTTATGCAACGGATGTCGCTTTAACCATTTTAAATAAGCAAAAACCTCTGTTTACGACATTATAGATGCATGTGATTCCTGAAGGTCAGTTAGAATTTATATGCAGATGAGAATGTTGCTGTTTTATAATTCAAAAGTTTAAGTTTATTAATTTGCTATTTAAAAACCTATTCACCGTGAAGTGTAATATCTCAGTAAGTAGATTTTTTTTATAAATATTTTATAAATGTACAATTATTGTATTGAAAAAAATATTAAGGTGTCAAAAGATACAATAACTTATTTTAAATATACAAAGGGATGTTTTAAAAAAACATTCGAAATCCTAACCTCCGTGAAGCTATCTTCCGTGAATCTATCTTCCGTGAAGCTCTAATATTAAAAATGTATGATTTCTTAAAATTATTGCAGAACAACATGTTATGTTATTACTAGACCTGGTGGCTTCCCAAAAAACCCATTCTAGACTAACAGTGAAACAACCAAAAATAAAAAATAATCATTTTCTAAAATATTGCCATTCTCAAAAAACCTGAAACCACCAAATGTGGTTGGTTGGGCCAACAAAACTTAACTATGCTTTGTGCATATGGTTTTTAGAGACTCAAATGGTTTAAATATGACATCACTAAACTGGATTGTTAGCTGCAACATGTTTATGATATAACCTGGATTAATGAATGTGGATTGAACTATGAATTTAAATTAGATATTGTTTAATTGCTTCTCTTTAATAATAATAAATTTGCTGAAATGCTTTGGAATATATGCAAAATTACCTTTAACTAGATGATTATAAAGTTGATTATAAAAAAATCTACTAAATTTCGGAAAAAATTCAAACAAACTGTGATCTTGTTTTTTAATGTTAGTTGATATATTATGTGTTTTAGGCCTAAAATTGAGGGCTAATAATAATAACTGGTAAAAAAACTGTCACCAAAAAACTAGGCATAAAAAAACTAATAATTTCTTTGAAACAAGACTGGGTATTTTCTTAGATGATATATGCTACTTCGACGACCTTTTACCTACATTTTTTCACAGTCTATAAAGCCACTTTATACTAAATGATATTACACCACACCACGCTGTTTGAACTTTGTTATTCTGCGTTCAACCTTCAAGTCTGAATTTAAATAACACAATTTCACACTTTAAATTTAATTAAAAACATAATCCACACCACTGCTAGACTTAAAATTAAATTTTTTTCGCTGTCTAAATAAAATATTGTTTTATAAACGGAAACATAAGCCAAACAACCCTTTATCACGTTTTTTATTGGTCGATTTAATTAACACTGTGTTTAATTAATTTCTTGTGGTAAATCAAAATAGGCTTGCGAAAAAACATATTTTCCATTGAAGGTGGGTTTAGCAGACATAATTAAATCGATAAGACGCACTTTGTTAGGGTCAAATAGTGTGTAAAGTGTAATGTGAGAGATAATTGATAAATAATCACACATGTATGTGTAGATAAATATAGCCTAATCAATTAAGAATAAATCGTGTATAATTTAAAGTTTACATATCACAAAACAGTAGTTTACAAAATATAGTCATTGTTAAATTGATAATGTATTGTAGGCCATTTATTTTTCAAAAAAACATTAACTTTTATATTTTAACATCTTTGTTCTAAAAACTTAACCCCATAATTAAATTATGAAATAAACACTTAATTACTCATTCCTACAACTAAAATGGCAAACAAAGAACACCTGAGCTTATATACTGGGTTGGTAAGCCAACAAAGGCGAGATGTAAGAACATCACGTGATCCACACCGTCTAACGACTTGGCCTTTGTCGCAATCGGTACATACTATGCAACCAAGACTGCACACGGCAAATTGTATCACAGATACTAATATGGCCTAAAGGAATTATTCTTAAATGTCTAAATGCAAACTTCGTACACGGTTTTTTAAAACCTGTTTAAAATTTAACTGAGGTAAACCTAAAAAACCAAGTATCTCATTCAAAAATGAATTAGTCAAAAATGACTAATTCAGTAGTTATTAGTGGGTGCTTTTTCACTTGTACCATGGTTAACCATGGAATACCATGGTATCCCAAAATTTAACACCCAATTCTTATGTAAAATTATCCCCTGAATCCGAAAATACCGTGAAAAATTATTAAAGTGGAGCAATTTTTGAGATATAGTCAATTCCATATTAAATGAAAAATTGACTATATCAGAAAAACTGTTCTACTTTTTTAACTTTTGATTTTCGGATTCAGAGGACAATTTTACATAAGAATTAGCTGTTAAATTTTGGAATACCATGGTATTACATGGTTAACCATGCTACAAGTGAAAAAAGCAGCCACTAATAACTATTAAATTAGTAATTTTTGACTAATTTATTTTTAGAGAGTAGGTGCAGTGTATTCAAAGCATCCTTTAAACTTGCTAGTACTGCTGTGGAATTGTATAGTTATTTTTTCGAATATTAATATCATTAATCGTTAACCGTAACTTCATCAAGTTGAAAAGATAATCTGGACTCTTAAATTTTACTAATTTGAACAAGAACAACCCATAATTATTAACACACATTTGAAAAATATTTAGCTTTTGTGTGATATTTAAATAGGGCGAGACATGCTCTCTAAAATCAGCACAAGCGCTGAAGTTTTAAACGATTATAATTTGGCAAGAGAAAATAATATACAGAGCTGCAGTAGTTTATTTTCGGATGAATTAGTGATCTTACCAGCATTAACTTTTTTTTTCGTTCAAAATGTATTTTAGTTTGTTTATTGAGGTGTAATTTTAAAAGAAGCAATAATAAAACCTAATGTGTTACTTGGGTATCTAGATGCGAATGGTCTAAGAATGAACCCAAGACCATACGCTTTTAGATTTTCCCGTCATCCTTTGAAATATACTCTTATAATTCTACCCATTAGACATCCAGGTGGAAAGCGTCTTTTGTGCGGCCGTATACGTGTTCCTGTCGTTAAATCGGCATTATAATGTCGATTTAACGACAGGAACACCTTCCGTCGTCTAAACAGGTGAATGCCTAATGATCTTTAAATTTCCTTTAATGAATCCATTTCATCCGCTCTATCGTTCGAACAAAATCGGCCTTTAGTTAAATGGGGAAACAGACGTTTAACATAATTGACAAAAAAGTAATATTGTTGGCTCTTTAGAATAAACTCTCAAAGACGTCAATTGGATTATACGAGGTCATATTGATAAGTCCTTAGTCCTTTCAGTTCTGCGAAATCTTGGGAATACGGAGGATGCAGTAGCAATTCCTAACCTAATTCTTTGCCAAATGAAGTTCCATTTAAGATGTCTACGGTCTTATCAATCTCACACATTTACCCTTAGATTGTGACTCATTTGGCAGTCCAGAACTTTCAGCATCGATGTTAGACGAAATTCTGCAAACCAGTTTTTTATGGTGAAAAGGTGGAGACCTTCCATAATGACTTTAAGGCACTATTTTGCTTAACAAACTTACTTTTTCTACGACTAATAAAACTAAAATAATTTGTCTTTGAAGCAAAGAATTTATCTAATTCAATGTTATGGGACTGGAGACCTCTGCTACCATGTGGTATTAGAAATTAGAGTTTTTCATGTTGCTTTTAGAAAATGGGTGAAGAAATTTAAAAAAACATATTGAAATAATTAGGTATTCCGTTTAAAACACACTTTGGACAAACTCTTGAAGAAGGTAATGAACGATCTAGCGGTACAGACAATTATTATTAATATTATATTCCAATGTTCCTGGTTAAAAATTATTATTTTGATAATTAAACCACTAACATATTTAGGAAATTTAAAATTTATCGTTTTAATCGGGGAAATTTCCCGACATCTTAAAAACTGAAAAAGTTATACCTATCTATAAAAAAATGATTTTAATGAAGTAGAGAACTATAGACCTATTACATTGACATCAGTTTTTTCCAAAACAATCTAATATCGCTTTTTAGTCAAACAATTGATAAACCACCATTAAAAACCAATATAACTTTATTGTATTATTCTTTAATTTTTTCAGATTCCTTCAGACGAGAATACTCCTCAGATTTCTGCCAGACCATCTTACAAATGTTTTTATTATTTGCTTTCGGCGGCAGAAATGGAAAAACTTTGCAGTCCCAAAAGTGTTTTCCAGTTATTTTTTCCACGTCATTGGACGCCGTTAAATGTATTGAAGTTTGAGCACCTTCCCAGGCATTCTAAAAAAAGAAAGTTTGGTTTGATAAATTATAAGAGTTTTTCTATTTCATGTTTTCAATGTATTATATTTATAAAAAAATTTTACTTTAGGGAATAAAAATTTTCTAAAACAATTTTAACTAAGTAGAAATTTTCCACATGAGCCTGACGTTTAAAGTAAAATTAGAACCAAAGGTATTGTGTAGTAATTGATTAGATTTAATAGCCTGGGATATTATTTATTTAGAATCAAGAGTATATTTTAAATTAAAAAAAATATTATTTAACATTGAAGTTACATACTTTTGATTCTAAATAAGATCCCAGAGTATTAAATTAATCAATTTCCTACCTGTTGTTTGTGCTATACCTGTATACATATACCTATAGGTTAAACCAGTATATTTTTGCAGCTAATGATTTAATTAAATCACATACTTAATCATACAATTTTTGTTATAATTTTATAAAGATAGATAGATAATTGTTCAACTAATTTTTTGCTTTACAAAATTTGTAAATAAGCGGGTTTTGATGGGTCACTATACACTAAAGTACCAAGTTAAACCCCTTACACATTTACATTTAAATGGACAAAAACTAAAGAGATATGTATATATACATACATCTTAAAAGAACCGTTTGTCTGACGACGTTTCGGTACAATCTCATGTACCATCTTCAGGTATTATCTGCTGGGCTGCTGTTGCTGCTCTGCTGCTCCACGTCTAACTCGCAGCAGAGCAGCAACAGCAGCTCAGCAGATAAGACCTGAAGATGGTACATGATATTGATCAGACATACGGTTCTTTTAAGAACCAAAAATCGACAACAAGGTGCAGATCCCGGAAAACCATTAATATATGTAACGCCCGTGGAAACCTAAAGCAGAACATTACATATTATGCACTTGTGCCAGCGCTTCTTCTAATCCTCTAAACTTTTCTCCCGATCTTTGGGATAGTCTTTAGTTCTTTCAGCGATGCGCTTTTAATGTCATTTATGCTTGCAAAACGACGGAGCCATGTCTGGCGAATATGTAGGCTGGGGCATCATTACAGTATTGTTTTTGGCAAAAAATTCTATTTAAAATTCAACAATTTTTGAACAAATTTTGCCGCCACGCGTTTCATACCCAAAACATTCGAAAACATTTCATCGATATGCCAACATCATCAGCGACTTATCTGATTGTGATTCGGTGATCGTTCATAACCATTTCTTCCACTTTTTCCATGTTTTATCGGTTGTTAATGTGCTTGGACGTCCGGAGCGTTCGTCATCTTCAACGTCTTTACGGCCATATTGGAAACTCATATGTCACTTATAAACTTTTGTTTTACTCATAGCAGACACCATAGGCCTTTCTTAACATTTCACACAGTTTATGTCATTTTTTACGGAAAATTTTATACAAATTCTGTGATCCCATTTCTTTTAACGAACGAAAATCGCCGACCTCATAAAAACACGTCTAACCTTAGCGGCTGCCACAGACAAAGTTAACAATGAAAACATTTAAAATTTTATCATTCTTTAGGAGTATGTATACCAACATAATAAAGACAATTTTATGACAACTGGACTCTTCAAACCCGCGAAATTTAAAAATTCCCGTTATTTTCTGAACACACCTCGTATGTATATGTGTATATATACTCGTATGTATAGACCTATAGGTATTATAGTGACTATAGTACCTATAGGTCTATACATCCGAGTATATAAACACATGTACATTAGGGTGATTCATTTCCGCAAAGTTTTTGTTTTCTTCGGTGCTCAAGCAAAATATTAATCTGCATATAGAAAAAAAAATTCTCAACAAATTTGAGCTCTTAATATCAATTTTAAGTACTTGCAGTTTAAATTTAAAGTTTTCCCATTTAAAATGCATGTAAAAAAATGTATTTTTTTTCAAATTTCTAATGCTTACCCACATTTGACAATATTGCAAATCGGTTTAATACACCTTATGGGGAATTTCACGCTCTTTAAAATTGCTTTTGAGTTTTTTTTTGTAACTCGCATTGGTTCACCAGTAGGAGTCGTCAAAGGACAGTTTTTGAAAAAAATCGTTTTTTTTTGAAATTTTTTCTAACAAACCGCAAAAAGTAGGGAGAAAAGTTTTTGTTTTCTTCGGTGCTCAAGCAAAATATTAATCTGCATATAGAAAAAAAAATTCTCAACAAGTTTGAGCTCTTAATATAAATTTTAAGTACTTACTATTTAAATTTAAAGTTTTACCGTTTAAAATGCATGTAAAAAATATATATTTTTTTCAAATTTCTAATGCTTACCCACCTTTGACAATATTGCAAATCGGTTTAATACACCTTATGGGGAATTTCACGCTCTTTAAAATTGCTTTTGAGTTTTTTTTTGTAACTCGCATTGGTTCACCAGTAGGAGTCGTCAAAAGACAGTTTTTGAAAAAAATCGGTTTTTTTTTTAATTTTTTCTAACAAACCGCAAAAAGTAGGGAGAAAAAAGGGCTGAATCATAAAAAAAAGTTATCCAACCAATATTTAATGAATTTACAGCCATTTTTATAACTGAAAACGTAAGAAATTGATAATTACCAACTCATAATGTTATTTAGATTGATTTTTTCTATTTATTATCATTATTTCCCTACACTAAGAAGTTTTTTAAAATTATTAATTTCTCACTTATAATGAATATGAAAACAACAGATAAATTCATAAAAAAATAGCAAAAAAATATAAATGAAGATTAGGTGTAGGGAAATATAATGATAATAAATAGAAAAAATCAATCTAAATAACATTATAGGTTGGTATTTATCAATTTCTTACGTTTTGAGTTATAAAAATGGCAGTAAATTCATTAAATATTGGTTGGATAACTTTTTTTTTATGAATCAGCCCTTTTTTCTCACTACTTTTGGCAATTTGTTCGAAAAAAATAAAAAAAAACCGATTTTTTTCAAAAACTGTCCTTTGACGACTCCTACTGGTGAACCAATGCGAGTTACAAAAAAAAACTCAAAAGCAATTTTAAAGAGCGTGAAATTCCCCATAAGGTGTATTAAACCGATTTGCAATATTGTCAAAGGTGGGTAAGCATTAGAAATTTGAAAAAAAAAACCATTTTTTTACATGTATTTTAAATGGGAAAACTTTAAATTTAAACTGCAAGTACTTAAAATTGATATTAAGAGCTCTACCTTGGTGAAATTTTTTTTTTTCTATAGGTAGATTAATATTTTGCTTGAGCACCGAAAAAAAACAAAAACTTTGCGGAAATGAATCACCCTAATGTACATATGTAACAGCACTGTGCTGTCCAAAATAAGTACATGTAACAGTCATAAATGTCGCATAACTATTTAAAAAAAAACCTAACGTATTAACTGTACCTTTCCAGTGATATAGTTAAATATTCTTCCAATATATAACAATATCTCATCTTGTAAGCGGCCTCTCTTAATACTTCTGATAAAAATATTAGTCCTCACTGTTCCTGGATGCAGAGAATTGCACGTAACGCCGAATCTTTCCAGTCTTTTTGCAAACTCGTTTGCGACAACCAAGCAGCAAAACTTGGTGTTACTGTAAACATTCGTGCTCGCATACGTTGAAGTTGGGTTGTAGTTTATCGGGTTCATATTTTCTTCTGTCAAGTTGTGTTGAAATGCTAGTATCGAGCTGGTGAACACTATTCTGCTTGGTGCAGATTTTTTGAGAAGATCTGAAACAATGGCTTATTTTTAATAGATCAAAAACTGGCATTTTTTTCTTACCGACTAACAAATGGGTCAACAAGAACCCGCCGTAATGATTGACCTGGAAAACAGCATTAACCCCGTCTTCCGTGTGCAGTTCGGGAAGGGCACCCACTCCGGCATTGTTCAAAAGTATGTGCAACGATTTCTCCGTTCTATTAATATCATCTGCAAACTCTCTGACGGACTTGTAAGAAGCAAGATCCAAGTGCTTTGCCACTACGTTCTTGTTGCCGGTCTCCTTGATTATCCGCTCTTTCGAGGCCTCGGCATCGTCTCGGTCGGCTATTATTACCCGACAGCCTCTTGTCGCCAGTGCCAGAGATACTTCATAGCCAATGCCTGAAGAATAGGGATTAAAATTAAGGAAGGATTTATTTTATGAAGTCTGAAATATCATTGTTTGTTTTAATGATTATACGGTTTTATGAATTATTTTCTGCCTTCTAAACTCTTACATGTCTAGAAAATGTCCTGAAACTGCGCTTGAATGGGGTAGTTAAATTTTTTCTGACCTATACTTTTTATGGTTTTATTCAACGCGTTTTGTAATTTTAAACATTTCTGTGAAATCGGAATTTCAATTGAGTTTACCGTTTTCGAGATATTTACAAAAAAAAATCTCCTAATTACGTCACTAGGCTATTGACAACGTTGCCAGCTTTTTCTATGGTTGCCAGTGTGTTTAGTTTAAGATTCTTACGATAGATGGCGCCACGTTAAAGTAAGTAAAGTAAGTACCTATAATTATAATCATATTTTGTCGTAAATGCATTTCATTAGTGTAATGCCTACTTCTTTATATTCTTTTAGATATATCTTGGACTCTAAAATATCAAACAGTAATATGATACCTCGTAATAAGGAAGATAGGTACTAAATGAATTTGGTGACCATCTTTCACTCAACTGACAGTGACAGTATTTGTACATAACCTCTTCGGGTATTTTCTGACATAACCGAATGAAATCATTAACAAGACAACTTGACAAAAGGGTAATTTTTAACCAATAGAAATCTTAGAATGTTGGTCACATGGCGAGGTTTGTGACGTCATAAAAATTTGTATTTTTTGTAAATATCTCGAAAACGGTAAACTCAATTGAAATTGTGATTTCACAGAAATGTTTAATATTACAAAACGCCTTGAATAAAACCATAAAAAGTATAGGTCAGAAAAAATATAACTACCCCATTGTTTAAATTATTGAAAAGTATATCGAAAATATGGTCATAATCATAGTCATAATATTAATATTATGAGGTCTTTCATCGCTATTTTAGATTTTTTTCCCTGAGCGAGTTTTTCTCTCAGAACTCCCAAACCATTGAGTATAACAAAATTGACTTGGAAATATTTTGAAGAAAATTGAATGCTCTACAAAAAGGTTTGATTGGAATTTTCCATCAGATGAACCGTTTTCTTACAATCATGCCTTAAAAATTGGTATAGTTTTACAATTTGATCTTTTAAATTTGGAATTTATTAATTCATGTAAAAATCAGTGCCCGAAAAAAAACCGATAGATATTCTTATGGGAAATCAAATGCTCTACAAAAAAGTCTCCTAACATTTTTGGCTAAATTCATTCCATCAAAAGTTATTCAAGGTTAAATTTGAAGTCAAAACTAAATTGTTGTTTTTTCCGCTCCAGATTTTTTTTTGCGTCAATTGAAAACTTGAATACTTTTATCGATGATAATCTTTATGTTATTGATAAAATTAATGAAAAATAAAAAACAAATATAACATTCGCTTTAAGAAATTATTTTCTTTAGAAAATATTATTTTCACTGTTACCTATTTAATCGTTTAAATAATAACAATCATGTTGTTTTTTATTGAAAATCGTTAATTATCATCCATAAAAAAATAAATCTACAGAGGAAAAAACAAGAATTTCGTTTTGACTTCAACTTAAACCTTAAATAACTTTTGATTGAGTGAATTTAGCCAAAAATGTTAAGAGGATTTTTTTGTAAAGCATTTGATTTTCCAAAAGAATATTCATCGTTTTTTTTGGGGTACTGATTTTTACATGAATTACAAAATTCCAAAGTTATAAGATCAAAATGTAAAACTGTACCAATTTTTAAGGCATGATTTTAAGCAAACGGTTCATCTGACGGAAAA
The DNA here is from genome assembly GCA_921294245.1 of Brassicogethes aeneus. Classification (NCBI taxonomy): domain Eukaryota; kingdom Metazoa; phylum Arthropoda; class Insecta; order Coleoptera; family Nitidulidae; genus Brassicogethes; species Brassicogethes aeneus. Next base: position 4,783,667 of record OV121135.1, on the reverse strand, counting down.
TTTCATTTTAAACTTTTTTGTAGATCATTTAATTTTCTTAAAAAAAATATATCTACGTCAATTTTGTTAAACTCAATGGTTTGGAAGTTCTGAGATAAAAACTTGCTGAGGACAAAATATTTAAAATTGCCATTTTTTGTCACCCCAAACCATATTTTCGATATACTTTTCAAAAAAAAAAATAGTTGATTTTTTTGATCCAGTCTAATGGTTCGGTATTTTTTTTTTTTTAATATATATTTTTTCCTTGGTTCGGGTTTCATACTAATAGTATAATAATAATAATAATAATAATAATAATAATATTTATTTGCCCAACAGATATACCAATAACAGGACAAAATTACAATAAAATATAACTTCAAATACATAATAGATTAATAGCTGTTGCTTTGTAAGTAGCTAAAACAGACATTTCGTAAATCTAATGACGAATCATATCATTTTATACCATTTCTATTTTTTTTTAATTTAGTAAAAGAAACAATAAAAATTTAAAATGGTATAAAACCTGTAATTCTTGAAATTTTTTAATAAAATTTAAAATTTGTCGATAAACCTTAGTGAATTAAATATTGTTCCAATTGAATTAAAATTATCTTAATTTAGGGGGGCAGGAGGCTGGGGGGTACACTTAAAAACTAACTTTTTTCCCAAACTTTAATTTAAATTCTGCTTGCGCAGAACTTGTCTATAATGTCAATGTAAACTCATATAAATTTGATGTGGGTCCCATGTCTAATAACTGAGATATGGGTGTGCCCAAAATCCACCAGCCGCCACTGGTATATACTAAAATTATTTATAATAAATGAATTATTAATAACAGATTTTGCAGTATCGCCACTGACATTTATTTCTTTATTTAGATAAATTGATATATTTTTATTTTGCTCTGATATTTAAGTTCAAGGTTCAAGTTGTAAATTTTATTTTTTTATTTAATTCTTTTAATATTAATATATATAAACATTTTATATCGTTGTACAATATTTTAATTATATTCACTTTGGTAAGTATGTTTAGTTTTCAATTTTAGTGGTCCTTTTTGGCCGATTATCAAATATTGTATGATAAACTAAAAAAATAGTTATATATCCATAAAAATAATTCGATTTATGTTTTTTACACAAACTTTTGCTAAGAAGATGATCAACTTGCAAACCCATGTCTCTCTACAAACAAGATTTGCTTTTTCTAAAAAAAGCAATTTTCCCTCTAAGGGTTGATTCCTCTTAAAGCTGATATAAATCTTGTGTATACACGAGATTTACTTATACATATATGTATGGATTTCAAAGAAAATTCAACCAATATTTTCTCTAGGAATGGTGACAATCTACTGTTATAGTCTTATGTTTATAAAATTCAGCAGGCTTTGCAGTAAGAAATATAACAGCAAAATGGTAAATTTTTGTGAAAAATAAATTTCTATTACCTTACTTTTTTTGTAATTTTAAAAAAGCTTTTTTGCAATACAAATAATAGTAAGAGACAGTAGTAATATATTTTTACCAGAATTTCCACCGGTCACAATAGCAGTCTTGCCAACCAAACAAGCTGAACCTTTGGTGTATCCAATAGTTAGACGAGTAACTACAAAACTCACTAAACAAACTATAACCAAGAAATAAAGTAGCGTCACTAGCATCTTTACAGTTAATATAATTTAAAACTGATCATCACTTATACTTAAAAAAATTTAGTGTCTCCCACTTAAATTGTTATATTTATAGTATGTGTGTTATATATTACAATAATTACATCCTAAAACCTTTTATAAAATATGTTTTGTTACACGAAAAGTACTAATCATAAAACATTATAGCAGTGCGAAGTCAAGTTATTATCTAAATTATATAATTAGCAAACAAATTAAAATTATTTGTTTTGAATTGTATTTCCATGGAATATTGCAATATTAGTAAAATTATTCAAATAAATAAGGTCGGTTAAATTAGAGAAAAGTTGGGTAATTACAAGTCTAATAATAGTATATTATTATAGAGATAATGCAGGCTATTCACAAGGATGAGGTTTGTAAATCATCCTAGTAAATAACGCAAATATTTCGAGTGTAATACTATGCTTTTTCTACTGCAATTTAGTAATTTTCATTAATAACAAAATTTATTTTATAACTATGTAACTATGTAACCAAGAACACATCAACGCATATTGTGTTGCCTACCACGACTGCACGACCTGTCCACTACAAGTGGCTCCCAACGTGGGAGGACTTTAAAGATCATTATAGTCGCCCCTCGTATATATAAACAAATCTGAGATCTATTAACTATTTTTTTTTCAATTTAAAACCCGATTGATTCAAATAACAGTAAATATTGAAATCAGCCAATCACTGATGCCTAAAAACGTGAATAATGAGTTCAATATTCCCGTTGTTAGGCTGGGGGGTTATATTGGTTACCATTATTTACGAAAAAAAAAACAAATAATGTCATTTTTTGACAATTTTTTGTTAAACTTTGTATATTACAAATGTTGTCTTAATAAATAAAGACTAAATAAGTATATAATTATATGTAGGTATCTACAATTTCTTTAGACTTTTTATCCTTAATTTTCTGAAAAATTTTATCACCACGTAGTTTGGAAAACCTAATTAATTTTAATCACACTTTCCCAAGAAAGGATTATTCTTTACATTAAATAAAAATATGTATATATATATATATAAAACAAAAAAAAATACTTAATTGTCTAAGTTTAACTAATGAAGCAAAATTTAATTTATGGTTTCAATTTTTCACTTTCTTTTAAACCAGTAAGTTCTTCAGATTTCTTCCATACCAATTCTGCTAGTTTGCTTTTATAGGCTTGATATGGTTTAATGGGAAAAACCATGCAGTCGGCAAAAAAATTCCCTGTTGTATTTTTCAAATCTTTTGAACATGCCAAGTGCACGGCATTTTGGGCTCCCTCCCATGCACTCTAAAAAAAAGAAAAAGCTTTTTATTAAAGGATTTTATTTAGCTTCAGTGCTGCTTGAAATTCAAATATTGCAATCAAATAATAACACACTTCCGATAATCCGATAATCGATAATAAGTTAATATTAATTACAAATTTGTATAAATTTAATGTTGTATGCCATTCGGCTCAGACGTGACTTTTTGTGCTTCGCTCAATTGTCCAAAGCCGAAAACTTTAAACTCTACCAATATAGAAAGATTTTTATTTTGGCAGCAATAAAGTATGTATACTAGGGTGCTTCAAAAAAAATTATTATTTTTTTTATCTTACCCTCTCAAATGTTTCTATTTAATTTCTAATTAATATTTAAGCTCAACTCTAAGAGGTCGCTGTTTTTGTTTTATTTTCCCATTTAATTAACATGGGAAAAATAATTTTATGTTTGGAATTTTATACCTCTGTATCAAAGTAACTTATGGCAATGATCGTTGCAGTTTCTTATATAAAATGTAACGCTCTACAAAAAGGTCTCTTATTATTTTTCTATAAATTGATTTCTTCTATAGTTATTTGAGGTCAAAGTTTGATTAACATCATATTTTCTGGTCCACAGAAAAACAAATTGGAACAAGAAAGTACTGACTATTGGGGGCCGAAGCTGTTTAATCATCTTCCAGAATCGATAAAAAAAATAATCCCAAAGCTTTTTCAAAATCTGTGAAAAGTATTTTAATTTATAATTATTCTTTAAATAAATACTTGAATGCCAAATTTAACTAACAATGTTAATAAATGTATTTTATTTTGTTTATAATATTTTATTTTGTTTATAATATTATTATATTTACATACCGCTTTTTAATACGTTTTTATACCTAGCTATGTTAATGTTATTTTTTAATTTTATACCCGACGTTTAATGAAATGTTTATTACTTAATAAATTTATTTATCGATCTATATATCTACCTATTAATACTATTTATTAAATATCGTACATAAATAAAGCCAAAATGTCATCATGTTAGTTGAACCTAACCTAAATATGATGACAGAGTCTTGATAAATTATTTAATTAAATGCTTAAAAAACTCATGGTCTATAAAGTACTAATAACACTAGTATACAGCCATTTTGCCGACCATGTCGCACTATGATTTTCTTGTGTAGTTTGGCTCCCTAAACGCCAAAATCACACTTAAAAATTGTTTTCGAGATATACATTTTTTTTTATTTATTTTATATTCTCTGAGGTGATTTGACGTTTTAGAGTATATTCTGAGGTCTAATTGATCGATTTGACCAAACAAGCACTTAAAAAGGTAATTGAGCCCTCTACAACTTTCTCTTGTATAGTTTTGGTATCGGCTCAGTAGTTCGATACTGGCGATTTTATGAAGTTGAAAAAGTCCTTTGTTTTACAAAAATCGAGGTAAAAAATTTACATATCTTTCTGGGAAAGATAGAAATCGAAAAGATAATTTCAGTTTGATTTATTTTACGTATAGATTATACTTAAAGGAAAAAAATAAGCTGCTGTTTATAAAAATCCATGGATAAATGGCGAAGTTATGAATTTTTCAGTGGAAGACCAAAATTCAGTTTTTTGAGAATTTTTACGTTTTTTCTTCATTTTATTTAATATTGAACATTGATTTTTATTTTAAACATTAAAAATTAAAATTAAATTATATATTAATATATATATTATATATTAATATAATAGGTCTATTTAACGAATGTGCGAAAGTATCCGAAAAAAGATGCCATCACTGGTTTTTAAACTGAAATTAGGGGATACAGTAGAGTGGGTTAAAGTTACGAAATACATCAGTAAGTGTTGTAGTAGTACTGATAATTATATTGTACCCCATTTTTTTTTATAATTTGATAATTTAAGAATGGTGTGCATTTTATTGTTTGTTTTATGATCTTTTATGTAGGTATGTGTTAATTTTTTTGTTTAGGAAATTGGTTAATAAAGCAACATTTCTTATCAAAATTTTTTTCAACAAATACTTTTGTTACTGGGTCTACAAAAAGTTTTGTAAAAATAAGGTCCTTTTCGAAAAATCAAGAATTATGGTTATTATTGTTATTAAATCTACAATAATAATTAATAAGTTAATAATTTTGGGTTTTTAATACATATAAATTGATTTTTTTGTATTTAAAAAAAAAGCATAATTTTAAATAGTCTGAAGTTTGAGGCTCGATATCTTTGAAACGGCTTGACTTATGCAAAATGTCAATCAGACCTTTTTTGTAGAGCATAAATTTCCTATAAGGGGTAATTTTGTCTTACTTATGAATTAGCTCGTAATCACGTCACAAAATTTCAAAGTTTAAAAAAAATTTCCATGTTATTTAAATAGGAAATAGAAAATTACAAAACGCCACCTCTAAATATTAATTTTAAGAGCTCATATTTTCACAGGATCGTTTTCTAGAGATATAGTCTGATGATTTTTCAATGTTCTTTGGAAAAAAAAAATAGTCGGTTTTTTTTTAGACACTCTATGTTATACATATTGGCAAAAATTGTTATTTTTTATATAATGTATACTTCCGACATCTCTTGACAAAGCTTTCCAATTATATTACAAGGCAATAAAGTACAAGGTAAACACTTATAGTTATAATTAATTATTTAAATAATAATTATAATTATCATTATAAATTATATTATTGTGTTAAACAAATTAAACAAAAGTCTAAAAACGTTTACCTTATAAAAAAACTTACTTTTCCACTAATATACATTAAAAAATTCCAAATATACAGAAAGGACTTGTTAATCCACATATTTTCCCCAAATGCCACAGCTTTTCCTATAGTCTTCGTCCTCACAATACCAGGATGAAGACAATTGACAGTCACTCCTGTACCTTTCAGCCTTTCAGCCATTTCTTTCGTTGTCATCATAATACAGGTTTTGGTGTTTCCATATTGAACACAAGCAGCAAAAGCGTTTAAAGTTTCCAAATCTGGATCAGTTGGATTCATCGTATCTTCGTTTAGGTTGTTTAAAAATGCTGCTAAAGAGGTGGTGAATATTATACGACTTGGACCCGATTTTTTTAAAAGATCTAAAAGTTATTTAATCGTAATTCTAAATTTCTTAAGTTTATATATTTTGCTCTTTAGTATATTTGGTAGTTAACTACTACACTAAAATATTACCTATCAGGAGATGGGTCAGCAAAAATGGCCCATAATGGTTTATCTGATACGTCCTATTAACTTCATCATCGGTAATCCATGGTTTAGCATATGCGACTCCAGCATTGTTGATTAAAATATGGACAGCTTTTTCGGTTCTATTGATATCTTCTGCGAAAGCTCTTATAGATTTAAATGATGCTAAATCTACCATTTTTGTCAATATGTTTGGGTTGTTAGTTTCTTCTATGATTTTTCGTTTGGATTCTTCTGAATTTGCCACGTCAGCTATGATGACCCTGCAGCCTCTCGAGGCTAGCATCAGGCAAATTTGAAAACCAATTCCTATAAAAAGAGATGGTTTTAATATTCACTACACTTTTTAGCTATAATTTTTGGGACAAATAATAAAATAAAATATATGAATACTGAGTTTTGAGTTGTGGTAGGGCACTTACCTTGATAAATAGCCTGATTTACAAACTATAAATTTTGGCATAGTTTCAAATTCTGGTGCCTATAGAGATGCCTATATACAGGGTGTTTCACGTTCGTGGTCCATTAGAAGTTTCTGGGGAACGGAAAAAGATATCGATTTGAAATTTTAAAAGCGTTTATAATTCATTTAAATCTATTTTTCTAAAATATTTTAAACAAAATTCCACTTCCGGTTTAAACGCAAGTGGCATCAACTTTATTATTTTAAATGGAACACCCCATATATTTTTACATTTTTAAGTCCTACATACCATGTCCTACACCTAAGGTGAATAGTTTTCGAGTTATTCATTTTTTTCTTTAAAATTTGTTATGAGCGTCAATCAAAAATAGCCTATAACTTTTTTGATATTAGGTTGGCGGATATGGGGGTTTTTGAATCTTAAAACATTGTTTAAAAGATTCCATGTTAATTTTTAATATTTATCAACAAATTACTTGAGAAAAAACATGACAAATTAGGCTAACTTGAAACGTTAATCGGCCATTTCAAGCGCGCGAAACGCACGAATTACAAAACTGATTTTATAAAAAAAATTGTAGATTATTTATTATATAATATTTTGGAATCAAAATTGTCAAAAATATTCTTCTTTTATTAGGTTATGCATTAAATAAAAAAAACGCAATAAATATTTTATGAAAGTAGATATAATTTTAATAATTGAAAGGTGTTGCCGGGACAAAAAAAAGATTTATCTTGTCCCGTCCACCCCTGTCAATTATTGAAATTATCTCTACTTTTATAAAATATTTCTTGCGATTTTTGTTATTTAATGTATAGCCTAATAATAGAGGAATATATTTGACAATTTTGATGCAAAAATAATATATAATACATTACCTACAATTTTTTTTATAAAAACAGTTTTGTGATTTGTCCTGTCCATCCGCTTGAAATGGCCGTAATGTTAAATATCTCTGAAATTATTAACTTTAGGTACCTATAGGGAATAGTTAAATTAATCGAAAGGATTTTTAATTTTCTATTTGGTTATGTAAAAACATACAGGGTGTTACTTTTAAAATAAAAAAGTTATAAACGTTTCAAATTAGCCTAATTGGCCTGGTTTTTCTCAAGTAATTTGTTAAGAAATATTAAAGAATTATTATGGAATCTTTTAAATACTGTTTTAAGATTTAAAAAAATTCTAGCCCCACATCCGCAAACCTAATAACAAAAAAGTTATGGCCCATTTTTGATTGACGAGCATTTGTCAAATTTTAACGTAAAAAATTAATAATTTAAAAACTATTTACTTTAGGTATAGCACATGGTATAGTAATTTTACTCAGAATTTTATTTTATAATTTTAAAATATATGGGGTGTTCCATTTGAAATAACAAAGTTGATGTACTAGGATAGATTATAAACGTTTTTAAAATTTTAAGTTGATAACTTTTTTAGAAACTTCTAATGGACCACGAACGTGAAAAAGCCTGTACCTATACATTAGTGTCTAAAAAAAACGACTATTTTTTTCAAAGAACATATTTTATATATATTTTCACAGGGTCGTTTTCTAGAGATACTCTGACGATTTTTCAATGTTCTTTGAAACAAAATAGACTTTGATCTTGAATATCTTTTAAAATGTTTACTAATGGCTTAAACACCTTTTTTGTAGAGCATTCAATTTCTTACAAAAATATATATAAATATTTGATAAAACGATTGATTAATATTGAAATATGGTCTTTTTTATAAGGGACTTATAGAAAAAAATGGAAAACTGTGATGGATCTTCCTAAAAATATTAAGAGCTAAAATTTGGTGAAAAATATTCGATTTTTTTAAATCACCCCAATATATATTTTAAATCAATTTTTAAATTGTTTTCGATTTCTTAAATATATGTTCTTCAAGTTTTTTTAAATTCTTATAATTTTAAATTTTTTAATTCAATAAAACCTTTGTGCCTAAATAGAGTTCACGCACAAAAATCACCAATTTTTGTAATTTTTTATCGAAATTCACATTGAAACGTCGATGCAATGCCTATAAAACGAAGAAATGCTGAGAATAGTGTGGCTGTAAACGAAAGTTAAAAGGAAGACCAAAATTCGTCCATTTAAGTATATGGGACCTTTTTAAGTGGCTGTAAAAAAATAGTTTTTACCTTCGTTTCCTCCGGTCACGATAGCCGTTTTTCCAACTAAGCATGTTGGACTTTTAGCAATTACACACGTTAGTCTGCTAATCAGAAAAACAAGCATAAGTAGCACAAAAATATACAGCACCAATAAGTTTAACATCGTTTTAAATTCAAACTTTTAATAAAACCTTTGATTCAATGTAACTAACCTTTATTAAATAATTTTAGATTACCGTAGTACTTAATAATTATAAAAAACTATTAATTCAACAATTATTTACAAAATATCATGTAAAAACATTAATAATTAATTTTAAATGCATTTGTAATTATTTTTTTAGAAAAATTGAGTAGTTTAGTAAAAATGTGACATTGAATGAAATTGTATATTAATGGACGAGTGCCACAGAAAGTCTTATGACATGAATTCTTTATGCTATTTTATCTATTTTGCAAAAATTCTATAAAAAAATTAATTTTATACCTTATATTTAATTTGGTCGAATTTTACTTTAGATAGTTGGTATTACAGTCATTGGTTTGAAGGGTTAATGTCAAAATCGATTCGCCATGGCGTCCTTAATTTACTTATTTACAATAAGCTGCTGTAAATGTTAAAGAAGAAAATTTTCTTTGGTGTTAAACAAAATTTATTGCCAAAAAAGTCTCGTAAGTACTACAAAAATCATAAAAATATTATAACCAATATGCAAAATATTATTTTACTAGTATCCTGCTTAAAGTAGCCAACCTATAAAATCAAAATTTTGGGTGGAGTAAACCACAATCCACACAACAAAGTCTGTTCTATCTCGTACTAAAAATACAAAAAATCACTGCAACACTGCACAGTTTATCGGCGGCCATTTTTGTTGTTTACAATTTTTGTGCTTTGGGTTTGAGCTCTGTTTATACAGATTAATAATCGTTTTAAACGTTGTGTTTCTCATAGTAAGCCTTAAAAGAGTCCTTAAAGTGCTAAGAACAACCATTTTACTCCTCTATTGTAAAAAATAAACTTTATTCTATCAGGGCTGTCATAAAACTGTCAAATGTCAATTTTTTAGGTTAAATTATAACCCACAAATTAACCTTCAAATTGTCATTTGACAGCCCTGATAGAATAAGGTATATTTATTATAAAAAAAAGAGTAAAATGGTTGTCCTTAGCACTTAAAGGCCTTATTTGAGGCTTACAAGTGCCTCTGTAAGAAAGACAACGTTTAAAACAATTATTAAACAGCACAAACCCAAAGCACAAGAATTGTAAACAGCAAAAATGGCAGCCGTTAAAGCTTTAACGGCTGCCAGACTAGTCTGTGCAGTGTTGCAGTGATTTTTAGTATTTTTAGCATGAAATAGAACAGACCTTGTTGTGTGGATTGTGGGGTAAACTACCTCATTACAGCACCCCAAAATGCGGGGAATTTAGCATTGTTGCGGGTAATTCGTGGGGAATTTAATAGTGTGGGGAATTTCGGAGAATTTATAGTTATCAATAATTTTAGCTTCAACTGTTACAGAAGTTTTTCTAATTCTGATGTTATTAAATGAGCGAAACTGCATCTGTTAAGCCGGGTCTACAATTGTCGCAGGGGTCCGATCGCAGAACATAAGCTTGCGCAAAGCACCCTGCGACGTGGCGATAAAGCAAGGTTCTTTTGTCAGCTGGGTGCTTTGCGCAAGCTTATGTACTGCGATCTGCGTCCTGCGACAATTGTAGACCCGGCTTTATGAAAGGTTTTAATGAATTTTAAACATCGCGCCAAAATTAGCAATTTTCTTTGGAATGAGTAGGTAATTATCACAATTGTGATAGGCAAAGATTTAAACATCATAATGACAACACTGACAAATCAAATGGGTTTTTTTCATAGGTCTATTGTTTTATTTTATACCACGTGTTTGTGTGTACTTTAAATAGGTATTCAAATTTCCAAGGTTCTGTTCTAAATAACTACACGATGGATAAATGGATAATTAAAGTTCCTCCTAATGACGAGGTAAAAGTAAAACTTTTAGTTTCAGTTTCAGTTATTTGTTTTTCAGCATATAAAAACTTTATCTTTGTTTTCCAGTACAAGGTGTGTTCAGAAAATATCGGGAATTTTCGTTTTTTGAAACAAATATTTATTTATTCGTCCACATTAATGTTGTCGCCTTCAAAATAGTCCCCATTGGATATTATGCACATGTGCCAGCTCTTCTTCCAATACTCGAACCACTTCTAAAACTCGATCTTTGGGATAGCCTTTAGTTCTTTCTGTGCTTGCAAAACGACTTTATTTTTGGGAATAGGAAAAAGTTAGACTGGCGAATATGGAGGCTGGCGCATCATTACAGTATTGTTTTTGGCCAAAAATTTTGTTCAAAATTTAACAATTTTAGAACAAATTTTGCTGCCACGCGTTTCATACCCAAAACATTCGAAAAAATTTCATGGGATGAGCCAATCGATATACCAACATCATCAGCGACTTCTCTGATGGTTTATAACCATTTCTTCCACTTTTTCCATGTTTTTATCGGTTGTTAATGTGCTTGTGCGTTCGGGGCGTTCGTCATCTTCAACGTCTTCACGGCCATCTTGGAAACTTGTAAACTCTTGTTTTACTTATAGCAGACTCACATAGGCCTTTGTTAACATTTCACAGAATTTATTTCATTTTTTAAACAAAATTGGATACAAATTCTTTGATCAATTTCTTTTAACGAACGAAAAATCGCCGAGCTCATAAAACACGTCTAACCTTAGCGGCTGCCACAAACAAAGTAAACAATGAAAACAGCTAAAGTTTTTATCATACTTCGGGGGCATGTATACCAACATAATAAAGAAAATTTTATGACAACCGGACCCTCTGAACCCGCGAAATTTAACAATTCCGTTATTTTATGAACACACCTCGTATGTGTGGGGAAGTTTAGGAAGCTGTAGGGAGTTTTACCACATGATGTGGGGAAAACCCGATACAAACCAAAATAGTGTTAAATATGGTTCGTTGGTCCGGTGTAAATTCAAATACTAAAATAGTGTTAATTTAACTTTCACACAGTAATAAAATAAATTTTACCTGGTATAAATTGAACTCCTTTTTAGTGTTAAATATTATGTGTTTTTGGTCAAATTAAATCATACTACACAGAAAAAGGGAAACAGAAAGTTCCTTGACGCATTACTAGTATATTACCAGTGGTATTATGCCAGAAAATTGAACCTTCAACTCGCTAGGGATAATGTTTTTAGTGCGTTCTTAGTGCGTTCCACTAACTTAAAATACATCAAGTATTGACAGCTGTTTCCACCTATTTAAGGTCTCTTTAGTAACGAACAACTGGTAGTGTCACACCAAAGCAAAGGACTACCTAAGCTTATATACTTTTCATGTAAGTCAACAAAAGCGAGATTTAAGAACATCACGTGATCCACACCGCCTTTGCAGCGGTACACACTATGCAACCCTGAATGCACGGCAAATTGTTTTAATCGTTTTAACAGAGTGCTTTAGGTTGAAGTAACTCTTATTTTAGAAACAACATATTTAGTAAACTGAACCATACAGCGCGCTGCAGCGGGTTGGTTTCACTAAAGTTTTCTGGGTTAATTTAACCAACTTAAAAAAAAAATAACTATCTGGTTTAGTACCGTCAGACTAATCTTTGTTTAAATTAACCTTCCCAGAATTGATAAAAATAAAAAAAAAACAAAAATAAATACTTATGGGTCAACTAAATTAATATAGTTAAATGAACTATTCCTTTTTTTTCTGTGTAGGTGCACTTCTAAAATATTTTTAGATAAACACCGTTTTGGTGTTTGCTGTATATAATATTTTCAACCATAATTCATGGTGTTATATTAACACCACTTGGTGTTGGATTTTGACACCATTTTAAGATTACTCTTTACACCACAGATATTTTAAACAGTGTAAGATTAAAACCAAAAAAAACACTCAAATGCTAATGTTACTTACCTACCTTTTACGTTCATTTTACTAAAATAAACTTTTTATTTATTAAAAATGCCATTTTTATTACTTTGATTGAAGTCATATTTTTTTAGAATTTTCAAAACTTCGAGATTAATGCGCCACCTCAAAATATTTAAAAAAAATTATAACTGTTTTTTTCACTCCACCCTAACGGACACCCAGCTGGGTCTCAAAAATGGCGAATGCACTAGTGCATTCGCCATTTTTGAGAATATGGTTTTTATTTATAAAAAAATTATTTTATATTAATTTTGCCATTTTACCATTTTAATAAACATGTTAGACTAAATTGTTCTATGACATCAAAAATTAATTGTAAATATTTTTATATGTAGGTATCATACATTTTATATTCATGTTATTCTTTACTATCAAAGGACAATGTATTTGTTTATAACAAATTTACATAATAAGTGCATTACTACAAAAAAGAGTGTTTAAGTGTAAATATGGCAATAAAAAGAAAAACACAGTCGCATATTTTATTATTTATTTTTATAAAATTTTTTCATCATCTTTTAAACCTGTTATTTCTTCAGACTTCCTCCATACGGCTTCAATTAACTTTTTATCATAACAACTAGAAGGTAAAAATTTAAATAACTTGCAATCTATAAAATGTTCTCCTGTCACATTTTCTAGTTCACTTGACACTGCCAAATGGACTGCCGTCTGGGCTCCCTCCCAAGAACTCTAAAAAAAGAATATATATATAATATATTATATAAAGTTCATTTTTTTAATCTGGACTGCGGCAACGTTGCAAATTTAGGGTTTTGGTTGGTAAATACAGTTGGTCGCATTGATTAAAACAAATTAAGCTAGTTTTAAATCTAATTGTGGTTATGAAAAAATATTGTAGTTTAAATTGTATAGTTGTCAAGTTGAGTTGTCGAAATTGGTAATTAAAAATGCAATTAATTTGGCTTTGGTGGTGCTTGGATGAGTAAAATCATATAAAAAAGTAGTTAAATATAGGTTGCTTTACGGCCCAGAAGAGAAAGTATTCCTAGCGGATAATAATCTTCGCTTTGAAAAGAATTTATATAAAATAAATTAAGTTATAAATTACTAGTACATATTTAATAAACGACGACATTGAAAAGCCAAGTCCGTAGTGGTTCCATTTAAAAAAGGAGGGATAGTATAATCTAATATAAGTTTGACAAAGACAGTTAATATAAAAGTAAAAACAAATAAATAAAAGTGATTATAACGCTCTAGCAACGATATTGAAACGTTCTAGTAACGTAGCAGCTACGTTCCAAATAGTAGCAGGGTTTATAGCTAGTGACATATTTGTTACCTTTTTGGAACTCAATAATTGTTCCCCTCTTTAGTCGTAACTTAGTAATGAAAGAGTAATATAAAGAGACCGGCGACTGTCACAAAACACTTTAAAGTTTCTTCAATAGTCCCATATACGTAACAAATACTAAAATTGTTGCTTGGGATTTTAGTATCAAAAAACATTTATTAAACTTACTTTTCCAGCAACATTGATAAGAATATTCCAACAAAGCAAATTTATCATTTGACACAATACATCCTTCCTTAAACCACTTAGCATATTTGTCCTAACACAACCTGGATGTAGGGAGTTACATGTAACTCCGTAACTTTTAAGCTTTCTTGCAAACTCATTTGCAGCAATAATATCACACAGTTTACTATTAGAGTAAACCTTATGCTGTGGTATGAAATCAGAAGCTTGTATATCTTTTGGGTTCAAATCTTCCAATTTTAGATTAAAAAGGTAGGCATAAAAAGAGCTTGTAAATATTACTCTACTTGGTGAGGATTTTTTTAATAAATCTAAAAAAATATTATGTACAAAATTAATGTTATAAAGCCTAAAGAAAACCTTATTTACCTAGTAGCAGATGCGTCAACAAGAAAGGCCCATAATAATTGATCTGGAAGGTTCCATTTATCCCATCCTCTGTAACAATGGGCCTATACATTGGCACTCCCGCATTATGTATTAAAATATCAATTCGTTTTTCTGTACTTCTGATGTCACTGGCAAAATCGCGTATTGATTTAAACGAAGCCAAATTAATGTGCTTGCAGAGAATGTTCGGATTTGTTGACTCCTTTATTATGCTCATCACCGAATCTGTTGCGTCATCTTTGTCAGCTATTATCACTCTACAACCTCTGGAAGCCAGGTTTAAAGCTATCTGATAACCAATACCTAAAATGGGATTTTCGTTAACACAAGATTTGAGTGCAGCTAAATAAAATCGTATAAAAAATATTAACTTTTACCTGCATTTCCTCCAGTAACAATAGCAGTTTTGCCAATTAAACAGACAGGACTTCTGGTGATGCCACATGTTAGTCGACTAGCCACAAAAAATATCAACAAAATTAATCCCAATAACAGCAGAGCATATAGTAGTAACATTTTGTATTCACTGAAATAATGCGTTAATAAAAAACTTATTTATAACTTTAACTTGTGAAGGCAAAAGGAAAAAATACGCCTATCATTAAACACTTGTATTAGCCAGACCGTTCTGAATACAAAAGAAACATTTTTTATGTTTAAATGTTTGTTGTTAACACATTTCTAGAAAACATTGCTACATCGATTAATATATATATGTACTTGCTAACCGTCATAACAAGTAATAGTAAAAAATTAACACAATCATTTAATTAAAATCATTTACATTTTAAGTTAGTTTAATTAACATTAATTAAAACCTTCTTAAAATTTAAGTTTCCAAAAGCACATGTTGACACGTTTACGCATCTGCTAAACCTGCTTGTGATGTGTGCCTTTAGGATTCATTTAATTTATTTAACAAAAAGTTGTCAGAAACACCACAACGTCTTCCATGCATGTCTTATACAGAATCACTCCCAAGTAAAATTTTAAATGCAAAATAGGCTCTAAAAAGGTTTTATTATGACGGAAATAATGAAAATTGTTTTAAAAAGGGTCCACATTAGAATCTTTGCCTTTCAAGGTTATTTACTACTAAAATTAACTTTATGTCGACTGAGGTAAAACCTTAATAATGCTAAATTGTTTTATTATTGTTTTATCAATGGTTTTATGATTGACAACTTTGATTTATGACATATCACAATTAAAACTATTAGTTTTACGAGTGTAGTAGCGTTGACATATATGATATATCCGATATGCTTTGACTAAAAAAAGTTTTATAAAAGTTTTATGAATGTATCTTTATGAAATTTAAATAAATCTTTTAAGTCCATTTAAGTACATTTGCTCTTACCGGGTAAAAAAAATAAAGTCTAATGGTTATATATTCAACGATATGTAAAATGGCGGAACTATGAAATAATAGTTATTTGTTTTACAGGTGTTGAAAAGCGACTTTTTCATGGAGTGTTTAAGTTGCTCACACGGCCGTCAGGCCGAGTGTGCATTAACACGAGCTTGAAGAAAGCTTTTCTTACAAGTAAAACACAATGTTTTTTCTACGACCCTTTTATTTTTTATTATATTCAAATACAAAACAAAATAACCTAAAAACGTGTTTGGCAGCTGTTAAAATTACTTCCATCTTATTCTTTTAATCTTTAAGGTATAAGTTACTTAAAATCAATAAACTTACCTTCTCAATTTAAATAAAGGCACTAAAAATTAGAATTTATTATACAAACACAAATAATTGTATTCCAAATGATATTTAAACATACATATACAAATACAATACAAATTTTGAAACCAATATCACGATGCCGTTATAGTTATTTACGATATAAGTGGGATAAGAGCTTTATTAACGTACGCATGCGAAATTTGCCCAACGAGTGCGTAGCACGAGTTGGGCAATCGCAAAAGTACGTTAATAAAGCGTTATCACACGTATATTGTACAAATTTTTATCTACGCCTCTAAATGAAAAAATAAACGGTAATTATTTTTGTCTAAGACTTAATTTAGGGTTATTTTGACATTTTGACTTTTTTATTTGATTGGTTAAAAGCAGAGAAAAACGCGTGCGTTAATGAACTTCTTATCTCACTCAAAATGAGTGGGATAAGAAGTTCTTATCTCACTGGCGTAGATAAATTTCTTTTCTTACTGACCTGTCACTTTTCACACAGAAATGTCACTTTACATTCGTGTTTTGCCTTGCCAATGAACAGATTTATTTTCTAAGCAACGATGCCAATACGAAATGTGACTTTTACATAGTGGTCGTAGAAAAAATAATTTTTATTCACCTTCATGAAAAATCAACAAAAGTTATTTTAAGTGTTGAAAGTTGGTGTTAAGTGAAAGTATAAGTTAATTAATTGTTATAATGATTATTATAATTTGACAAAATATAAAAACTAGACATGACCGGCGTCACCTATGTGAACTTGGCAGACCAAAATACAGCAGACCATTTACGAACATTCCCGAATAAGTAACGAATTTTATTAAAATAAAAAAATATTTAAAATGGTATAAAAACTTCAATTTAAATTCTGTTTGCGCCGAACTTGGTCTATTTAATGTCATTATAAACTATTATACATTTGGTGTGGGTCTCATGTCTAATAACTGAAATATTGGTATACCCAAAATCCACCCTAAAACCTAAAAAAATGTTTAATATAAGGGTATAAAAAATAAATAATAATGTAATACTTGGGGTTTTTATATTATTAAAAATGTATAACAATACATTACAGCTCTAAGCTGCGAGAAGCTTCAATGTACAACTTTACACAGTTATTTAAAACTTTGTTTTTGAGTTCTATCATAAATCAATAAATTAAAACATACATATACAATTTGTATAAATAAATTAAATAAAAAAGCTAATAATACATGATGTTTGAAAAACCATACTTCAACTCCTTATGCGGGCATCTGTAGATTGTGAATAACAGCATAAGTGAACTCCTGGGTGCTGGATTGGCCGCCAATATCTTTAGTACGCACTTTGCCGTCCTGCAAAACTTTGTCGACGGCGTTTCTAATCATCTGGCCGTACACGGGTAAATTTACGTGCCTCAGCATTTTGGCGGAACAAAGCAACATCGCAGTGGGATTGGCGACATTTTTGCCAACGGCTTCGGAGTAGGTGTGACGCGCACCCTAAGAAAACAAGTTTTATGTTTTTGTTATTATACAGGGCGCCCCTGTTGTGCTTTGAAAGAAAAAAGATATCGACATCGGACTAAAAGCATCGTCAAAGATATTAAGTATTAGGGTGGGCCGATCTTATATTTAACTTCTAAAATTTAAAAATACTAAATTCTGCATTTAAGAAAAAGTTGTGAAATAGGAAAGTTAACATTTTTTGCAAAATATTTTTTTTGATATCTATATGTTTTGAACTGCCGCAACGCCTCTAAAAATTTAAAAGTAATTTTTAAAAAAATTAAAATTATTCATAAGCGGGAAAGTTGTGAAATAGGAAAGTAAACTATTTTCCTATTTCTTTTTTAATGTTTTGAACTGTATGAAGTCAAACTGTAAATTTTAAATTTCGCAATAATTGCAATTATTGGAGAGACGGCGTAAAATGGAGAATAAATATTTTTTTAAGATTTTCGTGTTTGACGTAGGACAAATGACAGTTGGCTTCACTGTTTATATAAATTATAATATTTTGGCATTGTCAATTAGTTGAATAATAGAAATTTATAAAGTATCTGTTTGTGGTTTTTGGGTGTTTGTGAAAAATGGCAGGTAAAACAGGATTATAAATTGAATTAAATTTGTGTTGATGATAAATTAATTTTTATTTTTGTTTTTTTTAATAAATATTTATCATTCAAAACTTTTTTTAACCCTATTTTCTCTCAGATAATTTTTTCGTATTTATAACGATACTAAATTACATTAAGATGTTTCAAGGCCTTGCGGCAGTTTAAGAAATTAAAATTTAAAAAAAAAACTCTTATAATATTTTTCTGGCCTTATAAATGCACAACTTTTCCACCATTGCACAATTTGATATTTGAAAAATATTAAAATCGGCCCACCCTATTAAGTATACTACTTTTTGACGTCAAATTGATAGGTGCATATTTGTAATTACTTTGAATCATTCTGGAATTCCCCAAATTTTCTATAAGAAAGTATCTAAGTTACACTAAAAAGTATCTAACTTACTTTAAAAAGTATCTTAGTTACTTGAATGTATCTTAGATACTTTACCGAGTAACTAAGATACTTTTTTAGATACAAGTTACTTTTACAAAGTAACTTAGTTAAAGATACTTTCTATCCAATATAAAAAGTATCTAAGATAAAGTATCTTAGATCCCAAGCAGCACTTTTGGTTCCAAAAACCATTACCAAAGTGGTGATAACTTTAAAGTAGTTAAGTATACTAAACAGCTACTTTAATTTTTACTTAAAAGTAATTATAACTTTTAAATAGCAATATTTTGTAACAGAAACTTCATTATTTACTTACTATAAACTTTATAGTATAAAGTAATAAACATTTAAGTAAAACTTGGTTGCCCCCAAGAAGACTTTGCAACTTAAAAGTTACTAAAAAGTAAAAAAAACTTTTAAGTAAATTTAATTTGTAGCAATTACGTTCGGTTTCTACCTAAATATTACATTATAATTATTTTTACTTTGTAGTCCCTTTGTTAAAATCTCGAAACTGGAACATGAGTTAATAACTTAAAAGTTATTATTTTAGTATTTTGAACGTTTATGGTACTAACCAAAACTACCGCAAAGTAAAGTAAGGTGGAAAAAAACTTTAAAGTAGCGAAAACTACTTCAAAGGAAAATGCTTCTTATCGGCCATTTTTTACTGTACAGTAACACGTAGTAATGTAAATAATAAATTATTTTAATTGTTTGTAAATGGTTGTTTACTTTATAATTGTGACGTCAGAACCTGCGCTAAATATTAAGATTTTTTTATTTATAAACATTATTAAATAAATAATTTGTTTATACTTAAATATTGATGAAGCGCATTTATTTAACAAAAACTAAATTCATAAGTTAAACAGTAAAATTTAAAGGGTTTATAAATTTACCTGCCTAATTAAACATTATATTGTTATTCTGGAAGTTAACTTCCAGTATCTACATATTTAATAAACGACGACATTGAAAAGCCAAGTCCGTAGTGGTTCCATTTAAAAAAGGAGGGATAGTATAATCTAATATAAGTTTGACAAAGACAGTTAATATAGAAGTAAAAACAAATAAATAAAAGTAAACATTCAATTTTCTTAGTTTCTTTAAGAAACTTTCTTGACCCATTAATGGTAATATTCATAAGAAGTATAACGCTCTAGCAACGATATTGAAACGTTCTAGTAACGTAGCAGCTACGTTCCAAATAGTAGCAGGGTTTATTATATATAATAGGTAGTGGCATATTTGTTACCTTTTTGGAACTCAATAATTGTTTCCCACTTTAGTCGTAATATAGTAATACAAAGACCGGCGACTGTCGCAAAACACTTTTAAGTTTCTTCAATAGTCCCATATACGTAACAAAAACTTAAATTGTTGCTTGGGATACTTTAAGTATCTAAGTTACTTTCAAGTTTCTTTTTTTTCAAGATACTCCCAGCTCTGCACATAGCACATAATACAAAATCCCCTGTACCACGGCGTTCTCTAAGAGAACGCCGTGCCTGTACTTACAATCAATTTGTTTTAGTGGTTTACTGGTCAGATGTTAATCCACATTTTTTCGTGAAGGTCATACCAGGTACCAACAAAAAGTCAATGTATGCAACTGGGAAATCATATTGTATGACTCATATTTTCGTAAGAAAATTTAACAAGCATCTTGTACTTAAACCTGCTTCAAAGACGAGTCATCCAATAACTCAAGATATAGTTCAAGCTAATTCTGTCAAAATGTCCAAGAGGAGCATTTTGAACATTTAATTTGATGACCAATTGGAAATTTATTGTACTACTTAATAAATGAAAAAATTTAATCTGGTGATTTATTGATTTTAGATATGCGTTAAATAGACAGTCAAAATATCTTTCAAATGAGGTATCACAAGCCCCCCTATTCATTTAAAATTTTTAAGTTGATATTGCCCTCTTGGCACTCCTTAAATAGACACCTATTAATTTGACGTCAAAAAGTAGTATACTTAATATTCTTGACAATGATTTTTGTACGATGTCGATATTTCAGCGTATTTTTTAGATTTTTTTAATTTGTTGGACAAAAGTTTTTAGTTTTTTTTAATTTTTAATTTTTACTTATTCAAAATAAAAAAGAAATACTCCAAGGGTCTTCCAGAAATTATTTAGTTAGTTAAAAATACTAAAAACTACAAAAAATCCGAAAAATTGTACAAACATGCAAATTGCAAAAAACATTAGTTTTAAAATTTTGAAGAACATAATAATAAATGAACAATGACCATGACTTTGTTTTCTTTACCTTAATTGTTAAATTGTTTTAATTTATTTTTAGGTGCATGTTACTTTAATTTTACAGACAATAATTGTTATAATAACATCATAATAATTATTATTGTAATAAAAATTTTGTAAAAAAAATCCTATAAAAGAATAATTTTGTATATATATATGAACATAATAATATTATGTACCTTTTAAGGTGACCCATATACTTATTAAGGGACAAATATTCACAAAGTAAAAAATATTTTTAAAATATTATATTTTTACTTATACAGGATGGTCGGTTTTTCGTGGGACGATACCAACTTTATTATTTTCAATGGAACACCCTGTAACTATTTGCATTTTTAAATTCTGCACACTCTTTTAGGTATACTTTGTAAATATATTAATTAGGAAAATGTTAATACTTTTTGAGTAAAATAAAAAATTTATCAAAATTTCTCTAAATGTAGACATTCGCTAAAACCAACCAACTAAAACTTTGTATATTATGTAATATTCATATATTATATCACGAGAACTATGAATTTAATCGGTTAAACTAGGCTCAGTAGTTTTTTGTTTGGTTTTTCTTGGAAAATTTTGAATGCAAAATAATTTAATAAAATCACGAGACTGCGTAACGGTCGAGGGGTTTTATTTTTAATTATTTTGCATGAAACTATTTTCCAAAAAGAAAAATCAAATAAAAACTTACTAAGCATAGTTTGACAGATTAAATTTATAGGTTGAGTGATATACGTCTAGATTATTTCTCGAATTAAAGGAAACTATTTGACAATTCATAAAATCTGACGTATGTGTCAAAATTTATAAATATTTTTTTTTAAGAAAATCCCATTAATTTAAGGTATGTAATAAGTAATAATTGATATTTCGTAAACTAGATAACTTATTTTTTATTGTTTTTAAAAAAATGTTTGTTAAAACTTGTAAATAACACCATAAAATCGTAAACAAAAATCCAATATGGAGGCTAAAATTTAATCGCAGTTAAATAGTTCTAGTGATTTAATCGCTTATTTAAACGAAATTTATTCGAAAATTCAAGGCTTTTGATTGGTTCATATTATAATGAGGGAAATAATCAATAATAAATATTACTGTCAATTTGACATTTTTTAAATACTAAAAATACTAAATCAAACTGGCATGAGCTACCAACTTAACAAAAAAAACCCTAATCCAATAAAAAAAATGTTTATAAGTAAAATACGCATAATTTAAATGTTTATAAGTTAAATTGGCACATTAAAGTGTATGAATACAAAATTATTCTTTTATAGAACTTTTTTTTAATAAATTTTTAAAATATTAATCAGGGTTCCCAGCATTGTTTTGTACTTTTTTTTATGATTTTATGACAAATTTTTCAAATTTTATGACATTTTTTATGACAAGAATTTATTATTTCTAAAGTTATTTAATAAAATAAATGTAATTTTTTAACGGTTTATTATATAAAAATAAATATTTTTTCTCGCATCAAAATAAATATTTCTGCTATAATATTTTTAATATATGTTACTTTAGTATTTTATTATAATAGGTATTATAATCTCAAAATAAATAAAACCACAAAGGTATACAAATCTGAAATATTGGAGGCTCAAACAATGATAAACATGGGTTTCAAAAAAGCAAAAAAAAAATAGTATATAATAGTATATAATAGTATATAATATATATATTATACCTATAGGTACTATTTTTTTTGCTTTTTTAGACCCATGTTAATCATTGTTTGAGCCTCCAATATTAAAGATTTTTTAAGAGTAGTTATGTAGTTATTGTTAAGGTACTTCGATAATTTCTTATTTTCTTCAGAAATAATATTTCTTGTTATTTTTAACTCTGCTTCCTTACTTGCCAAAATAGTATCAATTTCTTCAAGTCCTTCTTTGTGCCTTCCTTAGTAAAGTAATATAGTATAAAAATAAATTTACCTTTCTCATTAATTATTTCAAATGTAAAATTCATTTCCTAACCTAACTTCTTTTTCCTTCATAGTATGAAGTTCATACGTCAACAACCAAGGCCATATTTAAAACATTTTATTGCGTTTTATTCTACAGGACTGGCTTTAAATTTTATTTAACAAAATTTCCATTTTATAAAAAAGATCAAAGGTGAGAAAATTGTTAAAAAATAATGAAATTTTATGATTTCTATGACAAAATGTGAATTTTATGACATTTTAGGACAATTTAACCAATTTTATGATATTTAAAAAATTTATGACAAACGGGAACCCTGAATAATATTATTATGTATTATGCAATAACAAGGGTGTACTCACCGGTTCGAAAACCACGCAGTCGGCCGAGTAGGAAGCACCGGCAACAACGCCAGCCCCTCCCACAAGCCCCGATGCCAAATTGTCGACGATGTTGCCGTACAAATTTGGGGTGACCATAACGTCAAATTGTTGCGGGTTCGATACCATCTGCATGGTACAGTTGTCGACGATCATGCGCTCAAATTCGATTCTTGGGTAAAGTTTTGCCATCTAAAACAGAGTTTTAGGGGGTTCCAAGATTTTTTAAAATAGTTTGGGTTATTTTTTTAAATAGTATACCACAAACACAAGTCTGATTATGTAATGGCCCATTCATAGTTTCATGGCTTAATAATGGCATTTTTAGCCTTTACATTGTCACAGATTGCAAAAACTCAATTTGTAATTGTTTAGGTTTATGCGATTGTGCTTTATGGGAAAAATTAAAGCTTTTATGGAGAAAAGTTAAATATAATACCTACATAGTTTTGGCAATTTTTGTATGTTGCAAAAACCCAAAGTGTTGTATTTACATTAAAAGATGTCACTAATAGTTTTGGATATTATATAAATAATTATTGAACACTTGAATGTTGAAAAAAATTAAACTTTACTTAAAATACAAGTATTGCATTGCAACATTGCACATCATTTAATAATAGAATAATAATCGTTTTAAACGTTGAGTTTCTTATAGAGAGACTTGCAAGCCTTAAAAGAGACCTCAAAGTGGTAAGAACAATCATTTTACTCCTCTTTTGTAAAAAATAAACCTTATTCTATCAAATGTCAATTTGAAGGTTAATTTAAGGTTATTTTATAACCCAAAAATTGACATTTGATAGAATAAGGTTTATTTTTTACAAAAGAGGAGTAAAATGATTGTTCTTACCACTTTGAGGTCTCTTTTATGGC
Organism: Brassicogethes aeneus; assembly: GCA_921294245.1. Classification (NCBI taxonomy): domain Eukaryota; kingdom Metazoa; phylum Arthropoda; class Insecta; order Coleoptera; family Nitidulidae; genus Brassicogethes; species Brassicogethes aeneus. Next base: position 4,759,424 of record OV121135.1, on the reverse strand, counting down.
TTGCATAACCAGTAAAAAAAATCCAACTCCTTTACCAATCTTTATAAAATTTTGGATAAAAATACTTTAACTTATATCTCAGTTTAAGTGTTCAAGGGTTTTTCGAGAAAATATCCTTAAAGCCCTTTTATTTAATAATAAAAAACGCTCGAAAAAAACTTTTACAGTGAAACTTTTTTTTAAGTAAATAAAAAAATATCCTGTGAAAGACAGTATTTTTGTTAGTAAACCCTGAAAATGTTGTACAAATCAAACGAACGGTAACGAAAATACAGCGCTTCAAAGTCGTCAAAAATGACCATTTTTCGGCAAAATAATCAAAAGGGGGTAATTTTTACCGACTTTGAAGCGCTGTATCTTTGTTACTGTTCGTTTGATTTGTACAAAATTTTTAGGGTATACTAACAAAAATACGGTCTTTAACACCATATTTTTAATTTACTTAAAAAAAATTCTTAAAAGTAAAAATCTCACCAAGTTTGAGCTCTTAATATCAATTTTAAGTACTATTTAAATTTCAAGTTTTACCGTTTAAAATGCATGTAAAAAATATATTTTTTTCAAATTTCTAATGCTTACCCACCTTTTACAATATTGCAAATCGGTTTGATGACCTTGTGGGGAATTTCGCGCACTTTTAAATTGCTCTGAAGTTTTTTTGTGTAACTCGGATTGGAAAAATATCTTTTTTTTTTTAATATTTAATGATGCCATTTTTATAACTGAAAAAGTAAGAAATTGATAATTACCAACTCATAATGTTATTTAGATTGATTTTTTCTATTTATTATCATTAAATTTCCCTACACTAAGAACTTTTTTAAAATTATTATGATTTCTCACTCATAATGAATATGAAAACGACACATTATAATTCATAAAAAAAAAACAAAACGAATTTTTTTCAAAAACTAGTGGTGAACCAATGCGAGTTACAAAAAAAACTCAAAAGCAATTTTGAAGAGCGTGAAATTTCCCACAAGTTCCATCAAACCGATTTGCAATATTGTCAAAGGTGGATAAGCATTAGAAATTGGAAAAAAAAATATTTTTCAGATGCATTTTAAACGGTAAAACCTAAATTTAAATAGTAAGTTAAAATTGATATTAAGAGCTCAAACTTGGTGAGAAGTTATTTTTCTATATGCAGATTAATCCGAAAAAAACAAAAACTTTGCGGAAATGAATCACCCTAATGTACAGTTCCAATAGAGTTAGCCTTTATAAGGCCTTTGGTTCATTAAAGGCACGTTTATAAAGGGCCATTATATAACCTTTAATGTTGTGTTTGCTGGGACATTTTTTGGCAATATCAAATTTTTACAATGGCAAAAAAGGGACTTGTTGAAAATGAAAACCCCTTAATTTTAGATATCTTTGAAAATATTTTTTATGCAGTGGCATCAGTAAATACAGCAAAAAAATCAAGATTTAATTTGTAAAAAAGTATATTTTTTTTAGTAGTGCTTATTAAGCAGTGATCTTATTCAACATGGAAACATAGTTTTTTCCACAATCCACACAACAAGGTCCGTTCTATCTCATGCTAAAAATACTAAAAATCACTGCAACACTGCACAGAGTTTAACTGCGGCCATTTTTGTTGTTTACAATTCTTGTGCTTTGGGTTTGTGCTGCCTAATAATTGTTTTAAACGTTGTGTTTCTTACAGAGGCACTTGTAAGCCTCAAATAAGGCCTTTAAGTGCCAAGGACAACCATTTTACTCCTCTTTTATAATAAATATGCCTTATTTTATCAGGGCTGTCAAATGACAATTTGAAGGTTAATTTGTGGGTTATAATTTAACCTTAAAATTGACATTTGGCAGTTTTATGACAGCCCTGATAGAATAAAGTTTATTTTTTACAATAGAGGAGTAAAATGGTTGTTCTTAGCACTTTAAGGACTCTTTTAAGGCTTACTATGAGAAACACAAAGTTTAAAACGATTATTAATCTGTATAAACAGAGCACAAACCCAAAGCACAAAAATTGCCGTTAAACTGTGCAGTGTTGCAGTGATTTTTTGTATTTTTAGTTCGAGATAAAACAAACCTTGTTGTGTGGATTGTGGGGATTTTTCAGTGGAGTAGAAAAAAAGTAAAAATCTCACCTGTTCGCAAGATTTCAAGAACAAACCGTCCCCAAGCTTCATAATATTGGCTTTATGCACCGCAGTGACCTTCTTCCTGCCGTTCTTGGTGGCGTAATCGAAGGCGAATTTCGCAATCCTTTGGGATTTTCTCGCAGTCACGATTTTCAAACATTCCACCACCCCTTTGACGCTCTCGTGTTCCAAGGCCGAGTACTCGCCTTCGGTTTGTTCGCGAATGATAACGCAGTCGATGTCCTTGTGTCTGGACTTGATGCCTGGAAGCGACTGGACGTGGACGACGTTCGCGTACAAGTCCAGGTTGTTTCTTAGTTTCATGTTTAAGGTTGCGAGTTCGCCTGTGTGGCTGTAGTCAGGCGATGCCAAGATACCTTTAAGGAAATGAGTAAACTTAAATCTGCATCGTTTCAAAAAAACTAGATAGGTAAGTCAAAAACTATCATAAAAACTCGAACATCCAAATGGTGCAAAAATGTTTTTGTACTTTTTTACAGTTTTAAGGTCTTTTTAAATGTAGCTAGTCCCATGGGACATGCATGTATTTTTTCCTTAAAAATCCTATATGATTACTAGAGTGATTCAAAAAATTGGTTGATGGGCATTTCAAAAGAAGCCTATCTACGTATGTCATACTTTTAGCTTTTACTATTAAAAATAAGATCCTCCTTATTACAATTTTTCATTTTCACATTAGTCTAATGAAAAACATATTGGATCTAGGTAAATTGAGGTACATTACAAAATAATTATAAATCCAATATTTTTTATTTAAAAAAAGTTTCAAATTTAATTTTATTATGTAATTTTAATGTTTTAGGACTATTTATTTATATAAAATGATAAAAAATAAATTTCTAAAGACGTTTTAAAAATTAAAAAATTTTTTTTAGCGCGCAGCAGATGTACTGTTTATTTTCTTTCCATAACAACCGTTTTTAGATGTGTGATAAATAAGGCCTGGATTTTTAGGTTATAAAAAAGTAAAAACAGGTTCCTAAATTAGGTAATTAGTTATAAAATTAGGTTATTATTTTTCTTGCCTAAATTTTAGGTACTTAAATAAAAAAATAAAATTAGATGATTTATTGAATTAAAATTGTTTCATTATAATGTCGATATTGTTGTAAAATATGTCTTATGTAGTTTAGTTACATACATTTTCGGCAATAAAGGATTTAATTTAAAAATGAAATAGTTAATAGTAAATAGTAAAATAGTAATTTATTATAACATTACTTAAAAAGGGACAAGTTTCGTGATATTTTAAACAAATATAAGAAATATTCCCCAACACCAAAACAAACTGCTTAAAGTACTTTGCGCCAACGATGTTGGCATCTTCAGAAGAGAAGTTTAACTGAGTTTTCTAATATTTGTTTGATTATTAACTGAACAAAAATGTTTTGTTGGAAAAATAGCAAATAAAATAAAAAATTCTTTAAAAAAGTGAACATATTAAATTAAAAATAATGTAAAATAGCACCATAATTATTTTTATTATTATTAGGTAGGTATATATTATTTATCGGCCATTTCAAGCGGATGGACGAGACAAATCACAAAACTGTTTTTATAAAAAAAATTTTGGTAATTCATTATATATTATTTTTGCATCAAAATTGTCAAATATATTCTTCTATTATTAGGCTATATATTAAATTAAAAAAATCGCAAGAAATATTTTATAAAAGAAGAGATAATTTCAATAATTGACAGGGGTGGACGGGACAAGATAGATCTTTTTTTTGTCCCATCCACCCCTTTCAATTATTAAAATTATATCTACTTTCATAAAATATTTCTTGCGTTTTTTTTTTTAATTTAATGTATAACCTAATAAAAGAAGAATATTTTTGACAATTTTGATGCCAAATATTATATAATAAATAATCTACAATTTTTTTTATAAAAACAGTTTTGTAATTCGTGCGTTTCGCGCGCTTGAAATGGCCGTAATGCATTATACATATTAAATTAAAAGCATAAAATGCAAAATTAGTACATTTTGGGTAAAAAAAGTTCGTTTTAGGTATAAAAAAACAATTTAGGTGCAAAAAAGTAAAATAGGTGGAAAAAGTAAGGTATTTTAGGTCAAATAAAACTTAGTCAGATGACTTCATTTTTTATCAAAAAATATCTTTAAAACCGAAAAACGAACAAAAGGTGTTTTACCTCGAATACGGGCCTTAGTGATAAAACACAGCGTTGCCGAGTTTTTTAAACTTTAATTAATTGAAGCATTAATCTCGAAAACTACTTGTCGCAAAAATGTTTTGATTTTTTTTTATACAGCGCTGCAGCGTGCCATTAGCGATAGTGCGATATTTTTCCTTTTATTATTAGCAAAATTATTTTAAATTATAAACAAAATATTAAAATAATAATGAATTGTATAAAAAATTAAATAATTCATTTTTTATACTACAGAAAAATCTTAAAAACGGTGAGAATATGTAAGAAAATCTTAAAACCATTAATAAACCATTTAATCAAAAGAAATAAGCTAATACTTAAAAAAGTACAACACACATATTAGAAATATTCCTCAACAACAAAACAAAACACAAAGTACTTAAAGCTTAAGCACTTTGGGGAATATTTCTAATATTTGTTTATAAGAAATAAGAATTATATAAAATACAAGATTTGAAAATTAATTAAGACAAATATATTTTTAGTCGACCTTAAGAAAAAAGTGGATTTTTATTACTCAAAAGCGGCGATAAATAACTTTTTCGGCCGCTTTATGTGGCGCCATCTATCGCTGATTAATAATTATTTTTTAAATTAGGATTACCTTAAAATATCATAAAAACAAAAAAAAAGTTCAAAAGTGTACACTGAAAAATCGAAAAATTGTATTAAATCAAAACAGAACATCATACACTTTTGAAGCTGAATACTATACCTTTAAGGCAGACTCGGTTTTTGGCGATCGAAGCTGCCACATCCTCCAAGGGAGCGCTAAGGGTTGGGTTAACTTCCGAAAAAAAGTACGATTCAAAGTCGACGGGGATACCGGCCGCTTTGAACACTTCTTGGACAGAATAAACGAGTTCGGGACCAACGCCATCTCCCGGAATCAACGTGCAACTCACTCTGGTGTCTGGACGTTCAGCTGGGTTAACCTAAAATGGGTTTTTTAATAGAGACATCCACATTTATCTACGGGTTTTTTTCGTGAATAATGATAAACATTATAAATTTCCTGTCTAACAACGTGAATAATGAATTCATTATTAAGTTAACCCTTGGTTACTCAGGCAGACTTCATGAGGCAGTGTACTTTATACACCACAAAAATTTACGTTTTTTTAATACCAACAATCATTAAATAACAAGTTGGTACAGGTTTGACATTATAAATGCTTTTTATTAATTCTTTGCAAACAAAGTTTTGCCATGGTGCATTATTTTTCATTGTAGTCAGTTTATACATAAATACTTATAAATTATTAAATAAAATAAGCAAATTGCTTTTAACATTGCAAACTTTAAGATGGCCAAATCATAAAAAATTAACAAATAAATCATGTCTCAAATAGACTAAACAATTAAAGTTTAAGTTAAGGTGTAGTTTTTTTTCGCAAGATAGTGCTGTACAATATACACCACTGTGAGTAAATAAGGGTTAATACTGTCATGATGAAATAGAAATAACTCTTAAGAATGTTAAATAAAGCTGGATGACAGTGTCATCCAACTCTATTTAACATTCTTAAGAGTTATTTCTATTGACAATTCATTTTTATTTTTAACAATTATTTTAAGTATTAAGACAGTTAGACAGTTAGCACTTCCGTAGAATCTGTGATTAGATATATATAAATTATTTATATTTTTATTGTTATACTGTACATATCTTGTATACATGTTATATTTATATTGTTATTTTTTGTATAGGTATGAGATAGCTTTCTTGCTAAATAAAGATTATTATTATTATTAGTTATACCTATTTAAAAATGACATTTTTAAAAGAATTAAATCTAGCCACAAAGACTAGAGATTCTAGTCAGTGTACCTATCTAGCTTAAGAGCTTAGATTTTTGTAATTTTTATAACCTTAAAATATCGCACTTTTGACGTTTATTTTTTAAAGTATCACCATGTGTATTGATGTTTAACTTACTGCGGTAGCATTCTGGTTAACAGTGGTATGAATATTTCTTGCCGAGGCCTACAAAATTTAAAAATAAAGTGTTGAAGTCATATGATAGCTTTAAGAAGGTATTATATCATCAGTCTAATTCAATTGTAAATGATTACTCACTTGAACCAATATTCTGGGTATGTTCCTCGTTAAAAACGACATATTTATTGCTTTTTGGACTAGAATGTGATTTACGTCGAAGAATTTAACCAAAAATTTACCCCAAAAAAGATTTTTTGGTTATAAAGACACTCTGTTAGGGTGACAGCTAGCGGAAAAAAAGATAAACTATTGATTTAGAGATCCATTGAAAGATGGCGCCAAAAAAATAAAGTAATCTGTTTTATGTTTTAACAAATTAAGGTATAAATTAGAGATAACCTAGATTAAATATGTAAATTTCAGAGATATATCTATATCTCTGGTAATTTGTACAATAACGACTACCCTGAATAATTGTTTTTAAAATGTTGAATTATTTTTCTTTTACTAATGCGCCATCTTATGTAATGTAATGGAAGTTGTTTGACAGTTGTTTAAATTATTTTGAATAAAACGACTTAAATAATAATTATTTGATTTTAATAATGTTTTTACTTAATTAAGTTTATTTTTAAAATACCAGACTGGAGATATTCCGGATATAATTAAAAATTGTGTTTTTTTAACAGGGGGTAGTGGCGCCATCTATTTTGGTTATGGCCAGGCTTTTTAAATTAAAGTGGTGCTTGGGGATATTGTGAAAGTGGCCGGGAGAGGTCGCATTGACAACGTGACGTCACAAACAACGATCATTCAAGAGAGAAATATGTCGGCGTGCAAGAGGAACAAGTGATAGTTATTGTGTAAAAATATTCGTGATTCGGTATTCCAAATTAGTAACTAATTATACATAAAGACTTATTTCAAATTAATAAACTATGGCACAAATAATCGGAATAGGAAAACCGGACTACATAGTTGGTGGAAAATATCGTTTAGTTCGCAAAATCGGTAGTGGATCATTTGGTGACATTTACTTGGGCATAAATATCACAAATGGAGAGGTAAATAACAGTGCATTATTAAGATTAACAACAAAATCAGTGAAATATCCGGGCGGAATTGGCTTTTTGGCCTTTCTTTGTGTGAAAATGTTAAACTCGTTTGACACGAGCAGACCGTAATGGCAGCCATATCAATCCCCAATCCGTTCTTTATTTACGTTATGCTTAAGCCTAAACAAGCCTTATTTTACCATATTTCTGTTTTCCATTGCGTTTTACGTGCCAAATTGTTTGTTTTAACGTTCTAAATTACGAACCCGCATTGTTTTGTAACCATTCAAAAGTAGGTTACATTACCAGGATATAAGGCTCTTACGACACATTTCACAAGTTTGTTATAAAATTGCCGTAGTTTTACACAAAATTAACCACACATTCTAAAAATTTGCAGTTATTTTGTTATTTTATCGTTAAAATAACCGATTTTAAATCAAACGTTTTAAACAAATATAAGACACAAAAATTAATTATCTATATTCAGGGTCTTATTTATGTAAATATATTAAAAATGTTAACTTAAGCTAGATATGGCTGTTTTAATAGGATTGTCAACTAGCTAGATATAATTGTCTTATAAATGTCAACTTAAGCTAGATACAAGGCTAGATATAACTGTTTTAAGAATATCAACTTAAGGTAGATATATTATAACTGTATTAAGATAAACTTCATATAACAGCCTTAAGAAACTACTTAAACTTTACATATATTTTTTTAAATATATAATAATATTATGTACCTACTTACTCACTTATATTTATATAGGTAACTCTCTTAAGAATGTTAACTAAAACTAGATATATCTGTATTAAGATAATCTTAAGCCAGATGTAACAGCCTTAAGAATCTCAACTTAAACTTTATAGATGACATTTTAAAGACTTATATCATAAGTCTTTAAAATGTCATCTTTAGCTAGATATTATATAATGGGTGTTATAGGAATATCAACTATAGTTTTTACTAAATCAAAAATAAACTGAAGGTATTGATGGTTAAAGGTGTGAGATACTACTTTAAATAAGAATTATACAAAAAATAAAACTGTTTTTAGCTAAAATAATTATCATTTTACATAATCACGAAAAATCTTGATTCAACCAAAGCAATTTCGCCCACCTAGGTTATTTCACTGGATCTAATTTTATTCAAGGATAAAAGTGCATTGAATTAAAATGATTTAAGTTTAATGGTTTTTTCTTTTTTGTATTAATAGGAAGTTGCCGTAAAAATTGAACAAATTAGAGCCAGACATCCCCAACTTTTATACGAAAGTAGACTGTACAAAATCCTCCATGGTGGAATAGGAATACCACATATTAGGTAAGTTAGTTTTTATTTAATCAATCTTGGAAATGGTCCAAGTAACAAGAAGAATCTTGTGCAGACTTGTTCGCAGAAAAAACACGTGTATTTTATCCCGATTCACCTTAATTTTACCTCATTTGCATAGGTTGGGATTTGTTGAGTCAACAAATGTTTGCAACATCTTGCAACACTGGTTATAAATATACTATAAAATCGTTTTCCAAGTAAATAATCTTCTTAGGTTAATATTATTTTATATTTCTTACAGTTTGTACACTTGTACACAAAAACATTACAGTGTTGCCAGGCAGCAAATCTTGACTATGCTGTATGCATAAGAAAATTTCAAGATTGTTAAATTTTAGCTAATAGAGTTCATGGGAGTTATTTTTTTTTAAATCTATTAATTTCTAATGTTTAAATGACAACAAAGCTGCAATGTTTACAAATAAATTACTACAATTTTTCTATTTATATCGTCGTTAAAGTAGAATGTAGAATAAACAAAGCTAACTAAATTATCGTTATTTAATGACATGTAAAACTATTCGAAGAAAAAAAATATAAAAACAACGCAATGATGTGGTCCATTGTCCAAAATTTCTTTTATCGAAATATCGCCTACACACAAAAACATTGTGTTTTCAAGTAATTGCCAGGTTTTGTGGCATAATCAATGGTAGAAAGTATGGCTTCGTAAAATTCTCTAAATAAGGACTGTTTACGAGATTTTACACTGCTTTAAATTGGCAATGTAACCTTGACGGAGTTGCATAATTTTATAAGCGATAGCGCAAAATGAAAAACAAATTTTCGCGAATTCTTAGCAATTTTGAGATCGAATCTAACCCCCAAATTGAGAGCTGTGAGGCAATATTACTTAATTTAAGTACCTAAATATTTTGTTAAATTAATCTTAATAATTTACTTTGAAGTAAAACTTTTTTTAAAGGTATTTAATAAGTTTTATTTATGTTATTTTTACCTATTTTAATAACCCTTAAGTTTCAACACTTTAAAGTATTATGAGGGACGTAATTTTTACGAAAGAAAATTACTTACACATAAGTGTATTTCACCTAGTGATAATTTTAACGTCAGAATTTTTACTTAATGGTAAATGTTACTCATAATTCATAATTTTACGATATTAAGACCACTTTATAACCGTAACTAATTCCTATTCGCCTGGTATTTTTAGGGTTATTAGTGGTAATAAATACTATTAATATTGACTAAACAAGGAAAAATAAGCTTAAAGTGAAAAATAAAACTTTAAGGGAAAATTTTTTTCAGATCGCCATAATGAGTTTTTTAAGATGGCATCCATTACTTATCTAAACATTTATATAATATTTTTTCATAAATATTTTTCTAAAATATAATAAGGAAAGTTTTAGTTATTAAAAAATGATTAAAACTAAATGATTTTTAAAAGATTTTATAAAATTTTGTAGGTTTTAAGTTTTGTTGAATTTTTACCCAAGCATTAATATTTCTTAAAACCGTAAAATATTTAGAGGGCATATAATTTTTAAGATGTATCGTGCCTATTTTTTATCAATAAAATAATGTGCATTTGAGTTTTAATGCAAAATATTATTACTTTGTAAGTACCATTTTGTAAAATATAAATTAAAAGAACACAGAAATTACGAATGTCATTGTTTTAGAAAGAGAGAGCAAAAAGTTAGTAATTATAGCGTTATTTTTACTTAAATGTGTGGTTTTTATATTGTTTTTATTACGGTATTCTCTTAGTGGATCAAAAATTTGTAGTTATTTGAACTTAAAATGCTGCTTGGGGTGGGTTATCCTTGCCGATACGTATTTTTTAAATACTTGTTTATATTTTGACATCCTTTATAATATTAAAGGTGATCCCGCATGTTTGTCGATCGGCAGTTGTTTTTGGAGGGCATGCGCCAACAATTAAATTCGCGACAGTAGTACTGTTATTCGTAAAATAAACGATTTGTACTGTACGACTTGGAAACGGTAAAATTCGAACTGCTTTTTGCGGCGATTCCATCGGACAAAATACGAATGCATCTACCGTTAAATGAATTTTAGTGTATTTGTTTGTATTTAAGACTTCCATTGAGTCCTGCGAACGAATTACGATATTATAGTGTATTGAAATAAAAAATAATTATAGAATCAGTTGTCTGCTTTTTAAACCGAATGTAATAAAATGAAAAAGTTGCTACTTGGTACCTATCGCTATTTATGCATTAAGCATAACATGATAATCAATACTATTTTATTACCCATATCATAACAGCTTTGCTAACAAAGTGAAAATCGTACAACCATTATTTTCGAGTGCACAATTTAAAAACGACTAAAGTTTCAAATTAAAGCGAATCTAGGTTACAATTGAGACCACTTTCCTTTGCTGTTTTTGTTAGTCATGCAACCAAACTAAATTTAATTGTTTTTTATTAACATTTGTGGCCAATTTCGACTGTACACAATACTCGAAACCGATTTAAATCGCAGATAAAATGTAATTCGGTAATTTTTTTGTTCACGAGGACCTTATAAAGAATGACCTTTACTGGATCAGACGCACAAAAAGTATGCTCAACCTAAATTAATTAAATCTGGAAAAAAAATTATCAATCTACATATTTCAAGATAATTTGGTTCAAGTACCTTAAACGTTTAACATTAACATAAAAAGGTTACAATCAATGAATATTTAATTTAAACGGTATAGTCCATAATATTCAGTCATCCCAGATGTTACTTGTAAGTATAATAAATCCTCAAAACATTTAAAATACCATAGTTTTAACATCATATCATTTCTGCATATGCTAATTTTTTAACCAATTATCCTGAATGATTCAGCACTGACTGTACCTGATATACAAACGTATTTTTATTATCTACGTTATTCACATGCCTTTTCCATTTTATCTAAAATTAAATCCACAATTTCAATTAATTAACCAAGCTTTTCAGCTTTTAAAATGTAAACCCAAAGAAAATAGATAATGACATAATGAAGACCCAACTTCTATTAATTAACATAGATACTGGCTTCATTTACCATAAGCCTGTTTCTTGTAAATAAATAAATACTCTCTACTGAATAAAAAAACTGTATAAGATGTTCTTTAACTGTTTAAATGTGTGACTATAAATTTAAGACGGTTTAAATGTCGCAAAACTGTGCCCTTACTGCCCAAATATGCCTGAATTGCCTTAAAACTGTCTTAAATGTTCTATATCTATAAAATCCTAAAACTGATAGAGGCACGTTTTTTTATTTTACATGTTTAAATAATTTAAATATTAAATCAATTATAACTGTACCTACTGTTTTTTATAAAATTATGGATGTTTTTATTATGCTTATACTTTCTAAGATTTAATTGATTCTCCATAAAAATATTTCCAATAAAATCGAAACAAGATACATTTAGGACGCAAAACATTTTCGTTGTGAATTTATAAATAAAACATTGTATCTGAATTTATAAATACGTATATGCATCTGACTCACTTACTTAGTAAAGTGTCGTTGTAAGTTTCATTAAATTAACTACTTATCATACATTATTTGTCATTATTAAATAAGTAGTTACAATGAATTTGGTGGAATTGCTTTTGTGGAATTTTAATTTGTTTTACACCACTAACTGTTTTGCAGTAATTAATGCTAAATAGGTGTTGGCCTGATTATATTAACATTTATACGATTTTAATAAAAACCAAGTGATATTACAGGGAGAAAATGTGGAAACAGTGGATTCCTTAGTAAAAAGTACGTCTAATAATTTTTTAAATAAATGCTACAAACAATTAAATAAAATAAACGAAGGCTGTGAAAAGTATCGATTTAGCATTAGTCACTAGTGCTGTGGTTAGGTACCTATAGTAATATTTTGAAAATTATAAATTACCCTTTATAACTGTCTTGAAAAATATGAAATATTACAAAATATCATTTCAATCATGTGGGTCACAGTTGATAAAACAAACTTGGAATAATATCTGATAAAATGTATCACAAATCTACACAAAATAATTTGTAATTAGTACCTTTATCAATATAAAGGTTAAAAAAAATCGACTATTTTTTTCTGAAATTTCGGAAATTTCGCACTGAAATATCTTCACGGTACCAAAAAAAGACACCTGTAAAAACCGGAGCTCTTAATTTTAATATTTTGAGGTCGCGCATCGAGAATTTCTATTGTCCATTTTAAATAACATGAGACATTTTTTTTTGTTTTTTTTATAATTTTCTAGCTCAGAAACTAATTACCAGATTTATATTCTTGTGGAAAATTGAACGCTTACAAAAAATGTTTCCTATACTTAATACTATAGTAATTTTGATTTTTTGAATGATTTTTTTTATATTTAATAATAACTAATAAATTTGCCTAAAATTGAAGTAAATAAATGCAATTATGACATAAATTTAACTTCAACTTTGAATAACTTTTAAACTTCTTGGTTTATCGAAAAATATATATCGCGCATAAAAATCTGTTAATGTTCAATAAGCCTTTTAAATTAATTCCACTGAAACAAATACTATTTCTGTAAACTAAATAATTTTGGTTTAGTACTCATTTCGATTTATTTTATTTCTTATATTTTTAATGTTTTTAATTGTAAATAAAATTCAAGAACTAAATCGTTGCATTTTCATGTTTTGCCAAAGGATCCAATTCGGTACGTATATTTGTTGGTGCAGAATTAATTAATGATAACTTTACCTAATAGGTATAATTTATATTTTAGTTGTGACATTTTAGAGAAATCTAATAAAAAATAATTGTTGTACAAACATAACCTTAAAATCAAATATTTTTATATTTTAGTCCTCTAAAAAACGCCGAAAACTGCATTTTAAACGACAAAATATACCTACCTGGAAACATAATATTATATATAATAAATATATATATATAATAAATAATATAATACCGGTTCTTGGTATTTTACTGTTGATGAATGTAGACTTTCTTAATCAACGCTTTTAATAATGCTAAATGCTTTTTAAATTTAGACGACTTATTTGTTTTATGATATGCTTCTTTAGCGTTTAGAGTGAACATTTATCATTATTTTATCTGTCCCATTTGATTTCATTCAAATTCGTTGCATTTATTGTTAGGTGGGTCGTTGAACTCATTCTCTAATCTTGCATATCTATTTTTCATGCTAAATATAGTAACAGTCTGTATGAAACATAAAGTAAATGAAAAAAATAATGTACATTTTAAAATTTCACACATTCTTTAAGTCTATAGACGTTGTATACAAATTATATCTTTTAAGTTTTCACTGGAAACTCAATATTTTACGTGTGCAATATAAATCTGCACATGCATATGTGAAGCGTCACAACCTAATTGGACCCATTCGTGATCTAATTAATGCAATTAACAGCTGATGCAACGAATTCGTTTCTTCTTTTCATCCTTCAAATTTAAATGACTAATTAGTTTTGCGTTTTTAATGATGAAATCGAGGATGAAATTATATTCACGAAAGCCGTTTTATTCATTCATGTACCAAGAGAACGAGAATCAAAGTTGGCGTTCGGCTTGACCCATTGGCCGAAGAAAATGTCGCAGGCCTTAATTTACGATTGTTAACCCTTTGGACCCGTTTCACTTGATTGTCTATTTTAAGATTTCATTTAATTTTGCTTGTTTTGATTTGATGGTGCTTTTTAATGGAACACTCGGTATAATTTTCCTTAAATCGTACACAATGGAAAAGAATCATCACTCATAAATATCAAATAGCAGTGTTCAGACTTTCTAAGAAGTCCCAAAAGCTAACTGAGCGGGTTAGGGGCATTCTAAAATGCCACAAACTGAAACATTTAAACCCTTAGTTACCATCCATAAAATTTCCAATTTCCAATTCTTTCTCATTTGACTCCTTCAAGATTCTCTTCTTGTTTATCTCTTCATCTAAAAATGCCCTTTAAACAACCTGGACGTACACAGGAAACGACCTGAAACCGCATTAAGTCGAGTCGAAGCCATCATCATCCTGTTTCTTCGTTTATTATGAAGAAATACCCATCGCGATATTAATAATCTCGATGTTCCCACAACCTCACTAAGTAAAAATCAAGCGTTAAATTATCAAAAAAACGTCATCAGGTTTATTAACTCGAGGAAATAGTTTTAAATACGTACAAACTAGTTTTTATGGTGTAAAGTTAAAGTTGCAAAATTATGATGCAGGAAAACTATAACATTACAAAATGTTCTGTGGATAATTTGTATGAGTAGGTTTGCTATAACGATGCTGAGGAACGAAAGGATATAAAAAATAAGTAACCCGACAGGTTATTTACTACTACTTAAAAGCATTGTGTGTAGAGAGGCTGTTAGTTCATTCTTCCTCTGAACCATTCATTTGTAGCTGTATTGAGCAATAGATTATTTTTATAACTAAATAAAACTGCCATTAAAAATTAGCAAACAAAATTTCCTTTACCATTTTTTTCGAATTCGCAAAATTGCAGGAGTTATTTAATTTTTAAGGCCACCAATGAGAGCGCAGTGTTTCTGCCCTTATATATCTTTTGTTTTTGCAAAAGACGTTGATGTCATTGGAAAAAGTAAACAAACGCCTATAAAACAGAAACACTGCGCTCTTATGGCGGCGTTAATGATTAAATAACTCCTGAAATTTTGCGAATTCGAAAAAAGGTAAAAGAAATTACCTACGTCTTAGATTTTCGCAAGGAATTTACATCTTTCGTTTGGTCCGCTGATTTTGGGACACCCTGTATATTGAAGTGAACTTTTGAAGAAGATGAGTTTTAGATTTTGTTGTTTATTTAAGTGAATAAATGTATCATTGATTTACATATTTAATTATTTTTTGTTACAAATTTATAAAAAATTTCACATACCTAATGGAATTTTAGGAGTATAAAATAGGTTCGACTATAGATTCTTAATAAAAAATGGAACAAAAAACCTTGATGAAAGACATCAAAAAGTATGTATGCATGTATATTTCTGGAGAAATTTCCTCTCTGTCTGGCAGATTCGTGTTGGAAAATAACGCCTAAAGTGAATAACAAGTGACGCGTTAACATGTCAATTTTGAGATAAGCTCCAGTTTAGAACGTAATTTAAGGAGACGCGTCTCTAAAAACTCCACTGGAACAGTTTCGACGTAATAATATTCGTCAAAATCATGTTTCAAATCTTTCGCGCTAAAATAAAGACTTTAGGATTTAAATTTCTCTACAAACGGCTAAAGCAAATTTCGAAACTTGTCCTTGAACATTGGAGTACACTTTCTTTAATCCATATAAATAAATTGCAAGTGAATAATATGTATATGTATATATATAAAGAAATAGGATATGCATACGAGCCATTTTTTACACGGTCAAGCACTACTGGCTTAATGCTGATAATAAATATAACTTTTATTACATATTAAAAAATATTATTAACTACAGACACTTTTGTAAGTAGGTTGTAGATTTCTTCCTAGAATTTAAACAGCACGAAACAAAATGCCACATTTCTCTATACATGCCGGCAACAATGCACGCATTTTTGTTTGTAGAGCCGGCAACGTTGCGCCGAACCGCAAGGTCATCAAACCTTGAGGACAGACCGGCTCTTCTTCATCGTCTATATCTTCGTCTTCTTCTTCTCCACTTGTGTACTCTTGTCTTCTGTTCTCTTGTAACAAACACAAACCAACAGACAGACGTGAAGGAAGAGGTTTTTTTTTCAAGCGTAAATTTTTTTTCATAATGCGACACCCATGTTTTTATTAGTTTAAAAGTTAAATAATTATAAACCTCAAAATGAAGCTAAAAGGTCATCATGTCGTGAGGTTGAACCTAACCTTAAAATTATGTGGCAGAATCTTATAAAATAATAATATTCAATGCTTGAAAAAAATATATATAAAATCCAGTGGTGAAAGCTTATTAATTTCCTTGCATACAATCTACTGCCTCGGCAGTAAAATGTATGATCGGCTATAATATAAGGTTTCTCCGCCTGCACTATTCTTTGGTCCACAGTAAAGCATTTTTAGATTCTATTGTGTGTCCAAAAATTTACTTCTTCTGTGGAAGCCTCATTAGTTCAGATGAACTGTCTTTATTCTCAGTTATTTATTACCCAATCGTTTTTGAAAAAATATAGTTAGATTAATATCATGTTTACCAAACCAACTATAGTTTCTTAAAAACGATTAAAAACAAACATGTTTACCAAACTATCATCTGACAAGGTAAAAACACTAGGGTTTATATAATACTCTCTCAGATTGAATGAGTCAAAAATGACCAATTATAAGTCATATTTGACAAACTGTCATAGCGAAAAGGCAAGTCACTAATAATTAGTCAAATTCTACCGAATGAAGTACCTAGTCAAATTGGTAGATTTTAATTTTTAAAAAAATTTGACTCAGGCGGGGTTTGAACTCTGGTCTGTCGCTTGTAAAGCGGATGTCTAATCACTGCACCACTGCTACTTTTTAAAAAATCAGTTATATTTTCTATAAATACTGTCAATATTTTAGTTGAATGGTTTTTTGTGTTGCTGTTTTGAGCTAAACTTTTTGCATCTTTGTTTGTTTTTAAATGGCTTTTAGGTAACCATTTGAAATAAATATTTAAAAATTCAAAATAGTTTTTGTGTGTGGTACATGTATAAAAATATTATGCATGTATGTATTATGTATAAATAAATGTAATATTAAACAGAGCATTAAATATGTAGCCGTACCGTTCCAATTTTTTTAATGCAATATCCTTCTACTCTACATTTTCCTGTAAGTAAAAAATTATATTTTACTTAAATAACAAAATGTACATTTCAGTATTCCAAATATAAAATCTTATGTTGTTTATATCAGATTCTTATGGTAACATTAATAAATAAAAAATACGAGCATTGCTGTTAAAACACGCGAATTCCTTTGTTTTCTAATTGAAACGCAATGCGTGTGCCTCGTAACAAATAAACAAAAGACCGCGTTTTACGCGCGTATTGTAACGTTTCCGCTACGCGCTACGTTGCCAAGTCTGTTGCAAGCCGCTGTAGCCAAATTTCTATTTCCGTTTTTTAACGAATTTTCTTTTTTTTTGCAGGTAAGCACAACAATGATTCATTCTATAGAATCCTAAAACTATGATTCATTACAAATGTGATTTAATCGTAAGTAGATTGTTTAATAATTATTAATGCGCTATTGTTATTGTTTTGGAAATTGCAACAAGGTTAAATATACTACTGTGTATGGTTAAAACAGTAAATATTTGTTTTGATTTTGCATTTTACTACACGTAGAGAACTGTTTTGGAAAGGTTACTAAAAAGTACAGTCAATTGGGGACAGATATTTTAAGTAATGATTCCCAAACTCATATATTTAGTAGTTAATATATTTTTTTGCGTTTGCTGTCAAAATGACAAGAATATATTCTTGTCATTTTGACTATAGTGATAAGTGATAATGATAAGTCTTTCGAAATTCCGTGTCCCCCCTTTGTACTGCTATAATTAACAATGGTTTATCAATTTTATAATTTAAAAAATTGGAATTAAAGACATTTTCACTATTATAAATTAAATATGACATGTCTATTTCTGCTAAAAGAAATTTTTCTTGAATTTTCAACAAACATTTCCTATTTAAAAATTATTAGTTTATTTTAGTTGAGCAAAACTTCTTTCGTAATTAAACGAAAACAGTTAACTTTAAGTCTGACCTTATGTTAACGCACACACACATTTTACAATGACAGCAGCAACTAGCTGAATATGTACAGTTTGAGTAGGTGGTTTGGTTAGAAATGGACATGGAACTATTATTATCTATATACTGCCATTTGCTGGCTAAGCCAGCCTGGCTTAGTACGATTACCCATAAGAATTTTAAACTATAGAAATAGCAAAAACTTTTATTTATCTACTTAGGTAATTGGAAAATTTTTGGGCGTATGAAAAAAATTATTTAATAACATTAAAAAAATAGCTTAATTAAAATTCTGTGGTGTATTTTATAGACCTATTACCCTTAGGAAAACGTCGTAAAATATTTCATCTTGAAAGTAAATACTGTTAAAACTTAATTAAATAATATCGATTTTGGGATTTATATGTACATATGTATACATGTATTTACTATTCAGAGCTTTGAATTTGGTAATTTTATACTACAGCCAATACTTTTTGTAAGGACCAAGTATCGACGTAATGAATATTAAACAGTAATTTAAAAAATTAAACCAATAAATATAAATTACATACCTTACGTCGGTCTAAAATTACGGGGTTTTAAGTGCAGATATAATAATAAAAATGAACCATAATGTACAATATTGTTTATGCAAATCAAAATTAATATAAATTGCTTAAACTAAACAATTCAAATTGTTATGTAGAGTTTTTATTAGGCTTGAAATAAAATTTCTTTGAATAAACTGCGTATCTAAATTCTAAATATAAAATGCGGCTTTCGAAGAGATTCTTTTCAAAACTTACACAAGTATTTTTAGAATTGTCGAGGGACAAAAGTGGATGTTTGAAAAGAATTTCTTGAAAAAAGATAACTGTATTAAGTTTCTAGGCTTAAAATATATTCAAAGAAAACATGTTTTGCCATTTTCATTTGGACAAATAAAAAGTGGCATTTTCCAATCGATCTAAAACCCAACCTCGAAAAACGTCTGGAATTTCCCGTTAGAAAATGTTGAAGAACGATAAATTAGTATACAAACTAATTTTGTTTTTATTTACTTTAAATTCTAGAAGGGAAAATCATATTTTGTTATTGACACTTTAAGAAAACCATGCCGACTTCAAAGAAGTAGTTAATAAAATTTAATTAGCTTCAATATCACATCATTGTTTTCTTTTTCGTTTAATCAGAACCATTCGATATTGTTAATACCGTTTTATTACAACTGACATTTCTATATACTGCCTTTAATTTGTCTGGTAATCGTGTTTCTATTCATGTCAATAATAATAATTATTATTATTATTAATAAATAATCTGCAATATAGTTTTGTTTGTGTCTAACTACTTAATTAATAATAATTATTACTGCACCTGTGTAAAAAGTACAAAAGTTTATAAGTATATTTTATCTATTTTGGTTTCATAATGACTTCATTATAACACCGCTTTTGGTTCTTTAATGAGGTACTTTATTCCACCCAAAATTTTGATTTTATAGGTTGGCTACTGGTAAAATACAATTTTGAATACCTATAGGTTATAATATTTTTATGATTTGTTTTATAGTACTTACGAGACTTTTCGTGCAATAAATTTTGTTTAACACCAAAGAAAATCCTTTTTTCTTCTTTAACAGCCGCTTATTGTAAATACTTATTGTAAATTAACGACGCCATAGCGAAAGAATGTGATAATGTTTGAAAGGTTAATGACCTTTCAAACTTCAAACTGTGATACCAACTATGTAAAGTAAAATTCCACCAAATTAAATATAAGGTATAAAATTAATTTGTTTTATGAAATGTTTGCAAAATAGATAAAATAGCATAAAGAACTCATGTCATAAGACCTTTTGTCGCACTTGTCCATTATAAAACTCGCTCCTTCGTCGCTCGTTTTATAAATTGTCCGCGTGCGACAAAATGACGTCTTATGACATTAGTTCTTTAATATACTATTTTTGTAAAAATAGACAACCTGGCAGCACAGTGATTTTCTTTGTGTGTTTGGACCACCCATGATAAAATTGATGTACTTAATATGTATTGTCTTTAAAGGCCATTAAAATCACTGTTATATAAGAATGACAATTTATAGTTTTCAATAATTGTTACAGTAAAGTAGGTATAGACAAACCTTGAACCGATTGTATAAATTCATAAATGCTCCAGTATAATTTAAAAATAAATTTCTTAAGGTCATTGAAATGCTCAGCTAAACCCACAGATTCACTATTACAAAATAATACAAAAAACTTTTATTTTTTAAATAATCTCAAATATCATTTGACGAGATTTCCCACACAAACCATTAGAAATAATTTTAAAATTGGAATTGCTAAAAAATCGCTTGGAAACAATAAATTAAAAAACAAGGTAATGTACCCTAATAGTACGCACCATTGATTATGCGCACTATTAGGCCATCGTACATTACTTTTTGTAATTTTCTTTACAACAGCTGCAATTCGGCGCTAACAGGTGTAAATTCTACACCGTCTAAAGGATATAACGTCGACCAAACTACATATAAATTCAAACTCGTTGTCATTTTACTGTTGTTTTTTTATTTTATTCTCACGAGGTCTCCTAAAAAAGATCGCGTTTCAAGGAAACAGCAGCAACTTTTCCCTCTAAATTACTCTACCGAAACCATTTTGTTACTTAAGTTTCATTATTTTTGTCAACAACAGTATATATTCTATAAAACGTTTTTCGTTATAAGCGGTACTAATTTATAACCTAAACATGGAAATGTTAACCTACAGTAACGTTATTAGGCCAAAAACTGATATTTCCTAATTTTCAATCGATTTACAATTAAAACAAAGACGCAACGAAGCGTCGTGACGTCACCGGGAGCGTCGGCTCCAATATTTCAGGCAAATCGAAGCAACAGAAACACTGGAAATACACATCTAAAAAATATGCAGCGAAAACACGTGATCTGCAAAAACACGTGCGTCACGTGTTTTTTAAGGCGCGCAGTTAGGATTTACACGTCGTGGAAAAGGATCCAAACAGAACTGTTAATCTAATTATTTTATTCATAAAGTAAGGTAATCTATGCATAATATGTGCACAAAATAAAGTTGCAACATGTTTAAACTTGTGTTGTCCAACATACATCTGGCAACACTGAATATTTAGAATGGGTATATTATAGGGGTATTGTATAATATTATACAAGGTACTCTTTTAGAACCTGACGTTTGAAAAAATATATACAGTGTGTTTTTTTGTGAAAAAAATCCAAAAACGTTTTTTGAGGCTTTTTAAAAATGACGGTTTGAGCGCTGTACTATGGTCAAAAAGCAGCGTTTTGGGAAAAAATGCAATAACTTTTTTATTACAAATAAATATTATTTTTTTATTACGTACGTATAAGTAACTATATTTTAATCGAAAATTTTAAAGGTAGGTATTTATTTTTTAAATGCGTTTTTAGATTATCACAAAGCATTTTTTTTCTTTTTTACTGTATTATATAAGGATTATTTCGCATAATTAACTATATTTCAATAAAAAAAAATAAAGGTTTTTAATTTTTAAATGCGTTTTTAGATGTTCATAGAGCGTCAATTGCGGAAATAATTTAAAAAAAAATATTAATTTTTTTATTTTTTACTTTGTTAAATAAGACTTATAATTAACTGTATTTTAATCGAAAAATATAATGGTTTTTATTTTTTAAATGCGTTTTAGATGGTCCTAGAGCATCAATTGAGGAAATAATCAAAAAACTTTTTTATTGCATGTAAATATCTATTTTTTTTATTTTTTACTGTGTTAAATAACACTTAGATATAACACTTAGGTATAATTAACTATATTTTTATAAAAAAAATTAAGTTCTTTATTTTTTAAATGCCTTTTTTAGATGTTGGCGGTGAAACGATTGCGATAATAAATCAATAACTTTTTATTGTAAATAAATACCTATGTATACATATTTTTTTTAACTATCTTAACTAAGCACACTTAATAGTAGTTAAGAGAGCGGGTTTCAGCGTCAAAGTCGATGGCATCTGTTACCTTTCAGGATTTCAGTGCCGAAAAAGTGTTTTTCAGGATGTCTTCGGCTGACATGGACCTTCTGGTTTTTTCAAGGTCATTTCAGGATGTCTTCGGCAGATGCAGACAATGACCAGAAGGTCCTTTTCAGGGACATTTCAGGATTTCAGGATGTCTTTGTCTGCTGACGAGGTCTTTTTCAGGGAAATTTTCCTAAAAGATAAGGATCTTTAGAGGTCCTTGTTTATCTCTTAGATCTTTAAGTTGGTACAATTGTCTAACTAGATTTATGTTGGTAGTAACTAAATTTTATAAAATGTGTACGCTAGCCTAGCCTAGCCTAGCCTGGGGTATAGTTGGTTAGGAAAATATACACACACAATTTATATTAAATTTTTTATTTAAAAATTATTTTACATTTTATTATTCGTATAATTTGTTTTTATATCGTTTCAACTCTTGTACACAAATAGATAAAAAAATGTCATTTAATTTGTATTTGTATTTTAATAATTATTTAAATAACAATATGTAAAATAATTTTTAAATAAAAAATTTAATATAAATTGTGTGTGTATATTTTCCTAACCAACTATACCCCAGGCTAGGCTGGGCTAGGCTACCGTACACTTTTTTATAAAATTTAGTTACTACCAACATAAATCTAGTTAGACAGTTGTACCAACTTAAAGATCTAAGAGATAAACAAGGACCTCTAAAGGTCCTTATCTTTCAGGAAAATTTCCCTGAAAAATACCTTTTGTTTATTGTCGTCAGCAGAAAAAGACATCCTGAAATTCTGAAATGTCTCTGAAAAGGACCTTCTGGTCATTATCTGCATCTGCTGAAGACATCCTGAAATGACCTTGAACAAAACAGAAGGTCCATGTCTTCGGCGCTGAAGACATCCTGAAAAACACTTCTTCGGCACTGAAATCCTGAAAGGTAACACATGCCATCGACTTTGACGCTGAAACCCGCTCTCTTAACTACTCTTAATAAATAAATAAATAAACATAATTTGAATTTTAACATTTATTTCATTAATAATTCCTTAACTTATTCATCAAGCACGTCTTTATTAATATTTAAAAATAGGTAGTTCTGTTAAAAACTGAAAAGAAATGCAGAAAGTACTCATTTTGAAAAATCACAAAATGCAATAGTTAAATTTGCTTTCGCTATATAGGTACATATGTCAAATATAATTACCTTATAAATGAGCAAATATTGTTTTACCCAATAGTTTTTACCTTTAAAGATGCAAAACAAGGGATTATTAATTAATTTATAAAATATTTTTTCTTTAAGATACCTACAAAGCAAAGGATTATCTATTAATCAATACCTAATAATTTGTTATGAATAGGTAATTATTTTAATAATTTATAGGATAAGTACAATTTGTATTTTTTTGTAATACCTAATATTAAAAAAAAATTAATACATCTTGAAATATTTATAATATTAATAAATTTAACTAAAACTTATGATCTGTGGGTACGAAAATCTTAAGTGCGTAGACAATGCCTTAGTTAAATACGAGCGCTCGCGATTTAGCCATGCATCGCGATAAATAAAGATTCATAACTTTTCCATATGTGCGTATATGCAGCTAATTTGTTGTGTACCTACTTATAAAGTAAAGTTTACTGAACAACCTCATGTAGATATCAACGTGGAAATCGGAGGCAATCGTGGTTAAATGCCTATATGATTTTTTTCTCTTAATTTTACGAATGTGTCTTTAAAACGGTATAACTTTGAATTTTTATTATTTTATTTAAATAGGAATTTTTATATATGTAGATTAAGGTGTACTTTAAACTTATTTAAAAAAATATTTTTTTTTTTTTCGATTAAAAGATATAGTTTATTAAATGTGTGCGTAATTTTTAGCCAATTTTACTGTTTTAAACACATTCTACTTTGAGGTGTCATAAAATCAAAACATAATTATTTACCAAAATCTATTGCTTTAAGATGTTTTTAACGAATTATCGTCATAAAAATGCATTTTTTTCCGCCGAAAAACCATAGTGCGCTGTGTGGAGACTTGCACGTATGTTTTTATTCACCCGGTTTTTGGTTAAAACTAGGTATATATAACTTATATTTTTATCACGTGGTTTGTAATGCGTTGTTCAATTTAACACATTGTTTATCTGCCTGTTTATTTCATTTGCAAGTTAATTTGCGATAACATCGAGTTGAATCGTGCATTAATTTGCCTATCTACTTACACATTATACGCTTCGAAAAAATATGATTGAATTTTTCGAAATAACTTGAAATCTCGAGGAAACCGTTTCGACATTTTTAAGTGGTTGGGAAACAATAATTTTGTATTATTATTATATTTAGCGAAAAGCATTGTTTAGAGAACCTTGACACGTTTAGGAAAAAACAAAAGGTAGGTATAAATTGGATTTGGTTTTATAATACTTTATAAAGTAGAAACGTCGAAATTGTACTGTTAAAACACAGACGATTATCGGGGATTAAAAAGAAAATTATAAAAGAAAGTTTTTATTTTCGGCTGGTTGCGTAATTTATTGTTCGTTTTTGTGTTACCGTTCTAACCAAAAGTGGAACAAGAAGCATTAATATTGACGGAGCTTTGCCTAACTGTATTTAAAATGCATTTTGGTATTATCTTAAACACAGTGTAGTTAGAAAAATCATGTGCATTTAGACAATTATGTATGTTATATTGTTGTGCAGTTTTCAATTACCCGAAACATGTCATTTTTGACACCTGTCATTTTTACCTTTTTGACAGGTGTAAAAAATAAGGTAGCAAATGTCTACAATTACAGATAAACAAGCTATATATACAGATGTTAGAAGTAATAATAATTAAAAAATGAAATAATAATAATATTAATAAATCAGTATTTCGTCGCCACTCCCTAAAATCGATTTCTGACGTCACTCATCATGTTACCCTGCCCAAGTAGGATTTTAAGTAAAATAGTCGAGCTTATACACTGTCATTAAAGTAAATAATCTTGCCAATTAATACATATAATAAGTTTAACTGATATTTTTTAACACAATTACATACAGTATTGGCCATAATAATAATAATTTTAGAGGTAGATTTTTTTACAGTGGTTCCAAGAATTATGGCCAATACTGTACATACCTATACTTAGGTTATTTTATTTTGCGGGATTTATTAAATATTTTACATATACATATTATATTATACACAGATTTGCTATAATAAAACCAAATTAAAACACGCAAAATGATGCTCTCTTTTGGTTCAAAAGAGGATTGTAAATTGAACTAAATTTGTCTTGATCATTTTTGTGTTCGTTTCTTTTGATAATAATTAAAACTCAAAACTTTTTTATTCTATTTTCTTCTCTAACGGTACTAAATTAAATTAAGAAGGAATTTCCAAGGCCTTGTGACAGTTTAAGAAATTAAAATTAAAAAAAAATCATATAATATTTTTCTGGCCTTATAAATGCACAACTTTTCCACCATTGCACAATTTGATAATTAAAAAATAGTAAAATCGGCCCACCCTATATATATGCATAATATTCCGTTCCTCGACACAAACAACATGTGTTCAAGTTAACGTTCAACAAAAACTTCCACAACTCGCTGAAAGATGTGACCGTGGTAACGGTTCCTTTAAAAATGTACTGTACAGCTAAAAAGTAGGCAATGTTCGATTTTCATTTTGTTGTTTCACTTTACAAAATAAACCTGACTTGTGTCAGGTTGTTACTTTCTAGCCAAGCGCGACGTTTTCAAGAAATTTTCAAATTAATTAATTAATATATGTAGTTACTTTACAATAATGAAGAAAAGCAAAAGTTATACTTAAATAGAAAATATTTAATTTAATACACCGACTAATTCATTTGAAAAAACAAGTTTACTATGGATACCTATTTAATTTTAAATTTTCATTTGAAATACTTATTACTCCTACGTACAAACCAAATTCAATGTACTCGTAAAAATACTCGTGGAATTCACGAGTAATATATACGAGTATTTCCGTTTATTATATCGATGACTTTTTGCCAAAATATCGTAAGCATCAAAACATTTTGTTTGGAAGTCTTAAATTATATAATATATAGTATAATATATTATAGCCTATAGAATTGTTATTATTTTATGTACATAATGTTTAAAATAAATAATTTTATAAATTTGTATTTGTATTTTTATAGCTCAGGACCAAAGTATGTATAATGTACACTGTAAAAATGAATTAGTCGAAAATGACTAATTTCCACAGTTATTAGTGCAAATTGGTGAAAATGCCTTTAAAAATTATGAAAGTGGGGCAGTTTTTGAGATATAGTCAATTCCATATTATATGGAAAATGGACTATATCTCAAAAAACTTTTGACGAAATTTTCGGATTCAGGGAACAATTTTACATGGAAATAGACTGCTAAATGTTAAAAATACAAATTGATATTGGCCAGAACGGGCCAGAATTATTAGTGGCTGCTTTTTCGCTATGCCAATTAGTCATTTTTGACTAATCCATTTTTAGAGAGTAAAGAATAATCATTTATATTAACTAACTTTTTTTTCTTCAAAAGTACCTGTATACCTACGAATATACTCTTTACTCGTGTTTTCACGATTACTACTCGTAACCGTAACCTCTCTTTACAAATGTACTTGCGAGTAAATATTTTAAGTATTCGTAGTTAAATTTTTACGAATATTTCTTTTAGTACTCGTGCCCAGCTCTGGTGGTGGCTAAAAGTTGTTGTGAGGCCCACAACGCGAGCAGAGTCGCCCGTGTCAGGTGAACAACGAAATCAGGTCAATTGCTGCCTTTGCTGTTACGTTAATACGTTTGCCCGCGTTCGGCAAGCTCACATCGATTTGCGGATTATACGCAGTGCCTTACAGTCGCCTCCCTCAAAACATGTTTATCATCGATAAAAGTCTATTTTTCCGGTATATTGTACAGAAAAAGTTTTCTCGTTCTCTTACGTAAATGTTTCCAAATCAATCAAAAGAAATAAATACCTCGAAAGTAGGATTGTTTTCAAAAAATATCTGTGCAGAACAAATGTCAACGAATGTACAAAAACAAGCTTTAGGGTTAAAGGAAAATGTAATGTTTACACCGCTTAAAAGCATTTTTATGTTCCCTTTTAAAGTACAAAAGGGTATACTGTAATAAACTCCATTAAGCTAATGCAGGATGGCATGGGACTGATAAACCAATTAGAATAGAACCTTTTTCAAATGGGAACGTCGAAATAAATATTAAAAAGATCAGTTTTTTGGTGTGGTCAAATATAATAAGTGCGAAAAATTATTTTTGAATGCACATAAGTAAAGCGTTTTGTTTTAAATAATTTCTGTAACAAAAAGAACATGTTAAATAGGAAGTTTCATTGTCAGTTATTCGATAAAATCTCGGGAGTAATGTAACAGATTTTATTAGGGAAGAAAGTCCCGAAACTTAACTGTTCTGTCGCATGAATTTGTAGAATGGGGTTTCCTTTTAACCGAAGTCGGTTTCAAGCATTAGTAACGTCCCTTGTTTCCATTTCTATAATTGTCATTTCACTGTTATTGAAAATATTTAAGTACACCTACCTATTTTTAAACAAATCTCAAAAACATTTTTTCATATTTGTAATAGATGCCGCTGTAATGAAAAAAAATCTATTTTGTTCGTTTTTCTTCTGTATACGATTCTGCAATAATTATTAATTAATTATAATTTTTCTATAAAAATATCACTTTTTTGGTAATAATGATCTTATTAAATTAAATCTGATTTTTTTAAGTGCCCACGATTTTTTAACTAATATTTAAGTTTCCTTTGGTTTAAGTTTGATACATTTTATCAATTAATTAATTTAATCCTAATTGAAGTATAAAAAAGTTATAAATAATATTTCGTATTGAGATATAAAGAAACTATTCATAGTTTAGCATTATTTCGCATTATTTAATCAGTTTAGTTCGAAGATTAATTTTCATAATGGATTTTTTAACAGTGAAAGAAAAAATAGAAATGATTTTGATTTATGGAGAAGCAGGCAGGAATCTTGATGATGCTGTTAATATCTACGCTCAGCGTTTTCCGGATAAAATTCGATCACGTACTTCATTTCACCGTACAGTGAAGCAGTTTACTACAAACGGGAGTGTTCAACCGAAAAAAGAGTTCGTCGAGCAACAGTCAAATGTGGAAATAATGAAATTAATGTATTAGCAGAGGCCGCTAATCCTCATGCAAGCACACGAGAATTATCTAGAGATTTGGGAATATCCCACAGCAGTGTTAGCATTAAAACGAAATGAGTAGCAATTACGTTAAAATAACTAAATCTAGAACGATACAGTTAAAATTCTTCATATTGTAATAGCATAATAGACGAGGTCTGTGGTTATAATCATGTGATTTGCACCAACAGAATATAGTTTTATAACTTTTTTATGTATGTCTGGTATCTGAAATGTTATGACCACTTATGACCACCTTAAAGTTGCCTAAACTTTAAAGTGGATTATAAATAGTAACGGCAACCAAACCACATCACTTAAGTATTACTTTGTGGTGGTAGTAGTAGTAAAGTGGGTATACCAGTATTGGCAACGGTTTCGGAACTTTTTTCAAACCTTGAATGTGGCAGCACTTGATTATATAATTGCGGTAAAGTAAAGAATAGTAGTTTTGCTTCAGTTTTGGCCACTATACATCCACGTTAAAGTAACGTAATCACAACGTAGTATAAACGTGTCTGTATACAATCCAAGAACGTTGTTAAAACGTAACTGGAACTAAAAAAGTGTTACTCATTTTAGTCACTTCCACGTTATAAAACCGTTTCTACCACGTGGCAGAGATTTTGGCAATACACAGGGTTCCCGTTTGTCATAAAATTTTTAAATATCATAAAATTGGTTAAATTGTCCTAAAATGTCATAAAATTCACATTTTGTCATAGAAATCATAAAATTTCATTATTTTTTAACAATTTTCTCACCTTTGATCTTTTTTATAAAATGGAAATTTTGTAAAATAAAATTTAAAGCCGGTCCTGTAGAATAAAACGCAATAAAATGTTTTAAATATGGCCTTCATACTATGAAGGAAAAATAAGTTAGGTTAGGAAATGAATTTTAAATAAATAATGAGAAAGGTAAATTTATTTTTATACTAATTATTTTACTAAGGAAGGCACAAAGAAGGACTTGAAGAAATTGATACTATTTTGGCAAGTAAGGAAGCAGAGTTAAAAATAACAAAAAATATTATTTCTGAAGGAAATAAGAAATTATTGAAGTACCTTAACAATAACTACATAACTACTCTTAAAAAATCTGTAATATTGGAGGCTCAAACAATGATTAACATGGGTCTAAAAAAGCAAAACAAATAGTACCTATAGGTATATATTATATACTATAGGTATATATATATATACTATTTTGTTTGCTTTTTTGAGACCCATGTTAATCATTGTTTGAGCCTCCAATATTTCAGATTTGTATACCTTTGTGGTTTTATTTATTTTGAGATTATAATACCTATTATAATAAAATACTAAAGTAACATATATTAAAAATATTATAGCAGAAATATTTATTTTGATGCAAGAAAAAATATTTATTTTTATATAATAAACCGTTAAAAAATTACATTTATTTTATTAAATAATTTAAGAAATAATAAATTCTTGTCATAAAAAATGTCATAAAATTTGAAAAATTTGTCATAAAATCATAAAAAAAAAGTACAAAACAATGCTGGGAACCCTGAATACACTTTACAGTTCCAAGTATAAGTGGCCTATACGTTTTATGCACTAAAAATGCTACTTTGGATATTGCTACCTTAAAAGTTACAAAACGGTTTCATTTTTTTACTATATTCCATGTCTTTTTATTTTAAAGACAATCGATGTAGGATGAAGCATTTCGTCTCCCACTGAACTAAATTATCTTATTACTTTAATTTGGAAAAGTAGTGCTGTATCGTAGTTTGATAGCAATCATTTTGGTATTAAATTGTAACGAACCTACGAAACTACGCTTGATGGGTCATTATCTAGAGAAATAGCAATAGATGGTCCGTTAGTTTTGTTATTGGGTAATCGGTTAATTTGAATTGCTGCTTCGTGATCTATGAGATCGTTTCAAGAAGTGCGTGTGTCGAAACTGGAACACCGCGCGCCACTTTAGTTTCCAAATTGTTCCAAAGTATCATTTTAGAAAGCACAATAATGATGAACAAGAACTGAATAAAATAAACATGCAGTGTAATTTTTCTACTGAAAAATGGCCGCCTAGATGACGAGATTTAACAATGCATGATTTTTATTTTATTTATTAGTTGCCAGGAATTTTATTTTTAAAACGTTTTGATGACTTGATCTAATTTAGATTGTAAACTTATTTATCTACTCTCCCATTGATAAGCTTTGACTTTATGGCGTTTTAGGCACGGGTTGAAGTTAGTAACAGTGGCTTTTGGCCATTTTAGTCACGGGCTGCTTTATTATAATTTTGGAAAACGTGAGGTTAAATCCGTTGAAAGTTGACAGATGTTTAACAAATAATATTGGCTTTAAATTCTCGCAAGCTTCGCTCATACCTAATAAAAGTCGTAACTAAAATGGCGTTTATAAAACTTGATACATAATATACTATTATATCTACAACTTGATAAATACGGCAAATTTAATTTCATTAATGCAAATTATATTTAAATGTTTTTTATAAAATCATTTAGTCTTATAGTCTTAAACTTACCGCTCTTTTTTTAGAAAACCGAATCGGCTTCCTGTTTTTATAAATAGGATGTGTGGTATATTAACCCCTGAGGAATTATTTTTAGGGGGTTGTATGTTTGTCGGTGGATGTATTGACGCTAGTTTTATTTACTTCCACAACCTATTTTTAGACCTAACGTTCGTGTGCTCACGGAACTGTTAGCATAAAAAATTGTAAAGTAAATAGAAAACGCGTCTAGAGAATGCACCTAATGTTTTCGGGTAAACATTGCGGAAAAAGTAACAAAATTTGCTTGTTAGACGATGAAAATAGCTATTTTTAATTGGTTGCAATATGAGTTTTTGTTTAATACTAACAATGTCATTTATTTATTGTAAAATTTATCAAGGCCTCGTAACTTAACCTTGCGGTACACCTTTAAAAACTAACATTTGCTGTGTTTTTATGACAATTTACAATAGTTTAAAGTTTAAAATATTGTTTAGTATTAAGCTGGGTTTCTTTGGATAGTTATATCTAGCTTAAGTTGACATTCTTAAGACAGTTAGGGGAAGGTGGGGGAATTCTGCGCATCTAAGCAAAATCTCTAGTATCTTTGTTAAGTTTAAATGTGAAATTTTGCAATTAATACCAGCGATAGTCTACTATGTTTACTATGTGTATATAATGCGCAATTTATAAAAAAAAATTGTTTAGTATGCAAAAATTACATTTTTTTAAATAATGCATTTGCGCAAAATTACCCACCTATCAGGGTAATTTTGCGCATCATAGGGGGAAAATTTGCGCTGTATAGAGAAAGATTTGTAGATATCTAAATAAACCGTTTATTTCTATAATATTATTATATTAAAACATAAAAATAAAACAAAACTATTTTCTCTATGAAACAAACAAAATCAAAAATTAATAACTAAAAATTAAATTTTTGTTCTTAGAAATAAGAGGAGGGTCTACATGCAGCAGTTGTCACATATGTAGTTTTAGGGGTTGGTTTTTTCGCTACACTCCGCGTGTGCCCAAATGGAACTGTTTATGCTGAACAATCTAAGCTCCTGTACCAAAGCTCCCATATTGGCCAAATTTTGCAGCTCAAAATTACCCCAATTTTTCAGCGTAAAATTACCCCCATTGCAAGAAAAATATTGTGATACTAAAAAACTTTCCAAAAGTTAACCTGAACAATTTAAACATACACCAGATTACGAGGAAAGATCATATAAAGTTGTGTTATAAACATTTAAGCGATTGGACAGAAATTTAAACTTAACTCGTAGCGGAAACGACATGGATTTCTTAGATCAACGTACATGTATCACAGTTAGCTAGTGACCATGGTCACTAGCTAAAAGCTACAAGCTTAATTGCGGTACAATTTAGTCCCCGTATACCCAAAGCAACGTTTCCAAGTTTGCAACATTCAAAAAATGTATTATTTACTTCATATCTGGAAGAATTGTTTATGCGTAAAATTACCCACCGCGCAAAATTCCCCCACCTTCCCCTAACTTTTTTCACAACAAAATCAACATTTAAGGGTCCCAAAACCCAACCTTGTGGCCCACAGTGCACAACAGCAATAATAAAATTTACTCCTTTTTCTACGTAATCATGAATTCCTTGTTTGAAAAAGGATAGCTTCGGTGGTATGTTAAACAAATATAAGAAATATTCCCCAACACCCAAACAAAACACAAAGTGCTTAAAGAGCCCACAAAAGTCAAGTTTATGGGTTTATTCCTTTCGAACCACGGTACGCCCGAGGTCTGAAAGGGATAATATTCGTTCCTTGTTCAATGTCTAAGGGTCCGAAAACCCAACCTTGCGGCACACCATGCGCAACTGAAAACTAACATTTTCACCTTTCAGGTACTATGGCCAAGAGAAAGAGCACAACGTCCTGGTGATGGACCTGCTGGGTCCGTCGCTCGAGGACCTGTTCAACTTTTGCTCGCGCCGCTTCACCATCAAAACGGTGCTCATGCTGGCCGACCAGATGATCGGGCGCATCGAGTACGTCCACTGCAAATCCTTCATACATCGCGACATCAAGCCCGACAATTTCCTCATGGGCATCGGTCGTCACTGCAACAAGCTGTTCCTGATCGATTTCGGCCTTGCCAAGAAGTACAGGTAAGAACCCGATCGATTTGCAGAGCTTTCTCAGCAGTTCGGGAATCGGAGGTGTGTCATTCACAAACGATACTTTAGAAAGGACAACTTTGCTGATATGTGAAACAAATAGTAGGAATATTTCTAATATTTGTTTCACAAACGATTTGTTTAAAACGAACGAATCACTTCATTAAATCCATATAAATAATTCATCGTTTTAAAAAGATTCGATTCTATCTTGATTCAGGAATAGTTTGAAGAAGTGTTGAATCGAAGTAGCATTTTCTCCACTTATAGTAATTCATTCTTTTGAATTTTGTTTTAATAAACAATGTAATTTTTGAAAAGGAAAAATAATATTTATACCTTTCTACACGATTTCAAATTTCTATAGCAATTATAAGGCAATGTAAACTATTCTTTAGAATTATTTTTCATGCGTTATCACTTCCGGTTAAACCGAAAGTGATATCAACTTTGGTATTTAAAGTGACAAAAAAGTCAGCGTAAATACCAGGCACCCTTTATACAATTTTTACATACTATTAATGGCTTTCGATAGAGTGCTCCTTAGTTAATAGGCACACCAAAAATTAACTTTTTAATATTACTATTAGTGGTAATACAGACATATTAGTAAGACCATTCATCTGACAAAACTTTTGAAAACAATTAAACATATCAAAAACTGTTAAAAATATTAAAATCAAATTTTAGTATTTCTAGAATTTCACGTAGAATTTAAAAATGCAATAATATTTATATGGTTCCATTTGAAAACCCAAAGTTGGTTTAAGAGGAAGTGATAACGCATTAAAAATAATTCTAAAAAATAGTTTACATTGCCTTATAACCAGTGGCGGCTGGTGGATTTTGGAACACCCATATCTCAGTTATTAGACATGGGACCCACATCAAATTTATATGAGTTTATAATGACATTATATAGACAAGTTCTGCGCAAGCAGAATTTAAATTAAAGTTTGCGAAAAAAAGTTAGTTTTTAAGTGCAACCCCCAGCATCCTGCCCCTCCAAATTAAGATAATTCAAATTAAAGTGGTACAATATTTAATTCACTGAAGTTTATCGACAAATTTCAAATTTTATTAAAAATATTCAAGTATTACAGATTTTAATACCATTTGAAATTTTTTTAAATTTAGTAAAAGAAATAATAAAAATTATAAATGGTATAAAACCTGTAATTCTTAAATTTTTTTAATAAAATTTGAAATTTTTTGATAAACTTCAGTGAATTAAATATTGTACCACTTTAAGTTGAATTATCCTAATTTGGAGGGGCAGGAGGCTGGGGGTTGCACTTAAAAACTAACTTTTTTTCGCAAACTTTAATTTAAATTCTGCTTGCGCAGAACTTGTCTATATAATGTCATTATAAACTCATATAAATTTGATGTGGGTCCCATGTCTAATAACTGAGATATGGGTGTGCCCAAAATCCACCAGCCACCACTGCTTATAACACTAGTTTACAAAATCGAAAAAAATGTCTGCCCACCATATCCCATTATAATTGTCCCATGTATTTTGACCTACTAAACACGAACATCACACTCAATTTTTTGTTTTATGAATTTTCAATTGTTTTTTTTCAATTTTTGAAGGTGTTTTGACGTTTTTGAGTATAGCTTGAAATCTAATTGATCGATTTGGCCAAACAAGCCCTTAAATTAAAGGTATTTGAGCCTTCTACAATCTTTTGATATCGTAAAATTATTTTGATGCTAGCGATTTTGATAACTTAAAAAATTCGTTTTTATGGCCGAAAATTTACATATCGAAAAGGTTTAAATCAAACATAACTCTAGTTTGATTTTTTTTCGTAAAGCTGACTTTTACCAAAAAAACAAGCTAATGTTGATAAAAATCCATGGATAAATGGCGAAGCCATACATTTTTAGTAAAAGACCAAAATTCAGCTTTTTGACTATTTTAAGTTTTTTTTATTTTATTTTGTAATACCTGTTTATTCTTTAATAAAAGCCCAATTAAAGTGCATGATTGGAATTTTTTGAGTTTTTTACGTAGTTTTTTTACCGAAAACATTCAAAATTCACTACGCTGTCACTACAAATTTTACCTCAGCTGCAAAACATTTGGCAAGGCTAATGGTTTTTTTTGCAGAGACACTCGCACCCGCATGCACATCCCTTATCGCGAGGACAAAAATTTGACCGGTACAGCGCGATACGCCTCCATCAATGCTCATCTCGGCATCGAGCAGTCGAGGCGAGACGACATGGAATCGTTGGGCTACGTGCTCATGTACTTCAACAGAGGCTGTTTGCCCTGGCAAGGTCTGAAAGCCGCCACCAAGAAGCAAAAGTACGAGAAAATTAGCGAAAAGAAGATGTCCACGCCCGTTGAGGTGCTCTGCAAGGTAACGTCTACATTTCAAATAGTTTTTTTAACCCTTTTTTAATTATTTTTACCATTATTTCATGGTTTAATGCAAGTTTTAAGTTAATTGCAAGATCGTCGATTTCCCTTGAGGTATAAAAAATATCAAATTTTATTTCAAGCATTTATTAATAGATTTTTTGAAAATTGGATAGAACAAGAAAAAATAACTTGTTCAATATTGGGCTTTCCATGCAGGCGAGAAATTTATTTATAAACTTGAATAAAAAGTTTATAAAAATTCTGCGTTTAAAAACTGTTATACAAAGTTTTATACGCTAAAGAAGTATCGCTCAATACGACAATTTTACATAAGAATTGGCTGGTAAATGTCCGGGATCCAAATAGAGTATGATATTGGACGTATGTCCAATAATAGAAATTTACATTTTTTATCAACCAGTAATTGGACACTGGTCATTTTACTGTTTGTTTTCAGAATTAAGTAAAACGCATTAAAGTGACAATGTTTAAACCATGAGGAACTCATTTATACCGCAAACTGCCCTGCTCTTAACAAAAAAACAAAAATGTCACCACCAAAGTAACGTGCGAACTTTTTTGTCCTATATTGGACCCAAAATAAAGTAGTACTATATTATTACCGACAGATATTTATAATTGTATACATCGTCATCTAATGATTTGACTTTAAGGTAACTATTTATAAAAGGGAGGGGGGATCATTAAAAATCTCACTTCAACTTTTGGGTTTAAAGAATATGTATTATAATTCAAATTTGTCAAAAAATAGTAATCAATTTTTATTTTTTGGGTTTATCATGTTCGCAAAAAAAGTTTAATGGCTAGAATCTCACGTGAGGGATAGGGGGGGTCTACCTAGTGATTGAAGTTTACCGGTAATTTTAATTTGATTTTTCTCAGTGGTAATTTACCGGTAATTTTGGAAATATTTCAAAAAACTAATAATTATACCATGTGAATGGAGATTATATAATGTATACGTTTCGGAATTATATATTTTTAGTATTTTTTACATATTTAAACCATTTATTATATTATTGTTTGTTATAAAAGGAAACCTACATAAAAATATAATGTTTAAACAAATAATATTTATTCAAAAATAAAAAAAATATATTGTTCTGATTTAGTGCTATACACTAAGTAATAAAGTAAGTACCTACTTGTAGAGAACAAAAAGTATATTTAAAAATTTAAATATTTTCTTCCTCCTCAGAATCTATATTTTAAAGTTAATACTTCCCTTGATTGGCCAAACACGTCTAAATCGCAATCGGGCAGTTACCACCCAGAAAACAATGCAACTAAGTGAAGAAAATGAATAAATCCAAGAGCGTTATAGATTCAGGGCTACATGGCGAAATCATTTCTGAAAATTACCGGTAAAGAAATTTGCCGGGTTAAATTACCAAACTTACCTTAGCAAAATTACCGTTACCGCACTTGAATCACTAGGTCTACCACATCTCACCAAGGGAGAGGGAGGGGTCCAAATTATGAGAAAAATGCCTCACGTAATTAATGGATGTCCCCTTAATTGTCCAATAACTATAAAGTGTCCGATATCTGTCTACTTTACCCTATTGCCTTTTGTATTAAAATAAAATGTTTTTGCAAGTTTGCTATTTATGCAAATGTATAAACCCCTTTTCCTGCAATGTACTGCCCAAACCAACAAATAAAAATCCTTTCAATTGTTAATAAAAAAATTTGCAGGGTTTCCCCGCCGAGTTCTCGATGTACCTGAACTACTGTCGCGGGCTGCGGTTCGAGGAAGCGCCCGACTACATGTACCTGCGACAGTTGTTCCGCATCCTGTTCCGCACGCTCAACCACCAGTACGACTACACCTTCGACTGGACGATGCTGAAGCAGAAGGCGGCGGCGTCGGGCGGCGCCGTCGGCACCTCGGCGCAGCCGCAGACCTCCCAAGCCCTCACCCAACAGCCAGGTAAACGAAAAAATAACGAAAACTCTCTCTCCAAGTAACCTCATCTAAAGTTTATTCGTAAGTAATATCATAAATGCATCTAATTTTTCCGAAAAAAATCGAAAAAACACGTTGCTAAGTAATATTTTAACAAAACGCATGAGTGCTGGTGGCAAAAAAAATACGAGTCGAAGACGAGCATTTTTGCACCTGCACGAATGCATTTTGATAAAAAAATATTACTTAGCAACGTGTTTTTTCGATTTTTTTCACAGGAAAAATTAGATGCCCGAATGGTATTTGACAAGACTATTTCATGAGTAACAGTTAACAATTAAAATATAAATTGTAATTTTTGTTGACAACAGCTGTCAAGTTTTGCCGCGGGTAAACTCGAATAAACTGCTGACAGGTGCTGTCATACAGTTTTTTCGTATATAATACCACTAGTGGTAAAATTTTACCGATAAAATTTTTGATTTTTATACGAATGTTTTTTTCTTGGAAATTTCGCAAGTGGCATTAATTTTTAAGACCACGAGCCGCTAGGCGAGAGGTTTGAAGTTAATGCCACGAGCGAAATTTCCAAGGAAAAATCTTGAGTAAATAAAAATCAAAAATTTTTTCAGGGAAAATTTTATCACGAGTGGTATTCGGCAAGACTATTTCACGAATATTTTTAACTGCTGATTCAATTTCTGTATGATTTTTTGGACCAAAACGCATACTTTTTAACATTTTAATTTTAAAATTAAAAACGTCAACAGTGACAATTATTTTTATCATAGCAACCAATTGGTTGTTATGCAACTCGTATAAACGAGTGGTTTTTTCACCTGAATAGTAGTTTTATCGCTGCAAAACTGAAAAAACCACTCGTTTTCTGAAATCTGATTGGTCCAAAAAGTAATGAGTGGAATAGTCACTTAGAAACCATTTGTAATTCAAAATTGCGCGTTTGTGATTGGTTGAAATTAAGACGAGGGAAATAGTCGTTAAAAGCAGTCGATTGTATTTATTTTGTTTACTCCGTCTGTAAAATGAATAGACTTTAGTAGATTGTTTTTGTTGTTTTTTTTTTCAGGTGACCTTACTATTTTTAACATTTTTTTTAAGTAAATAGTTCAGTTAATTTATCAGAAATATTGACCTAAAGCTTTTGTCATTTTCTCCTTTTTTACTCTTTTTGGTTTTTATACTATTAATTTTTGGCACTGAAAGAAACATTGTTTTAAAGATAAAAGTGGTTAAAATATCCCGAAAAATTGCATTTTTTATTAGGTATATAAAACCAATTTTCCGCACTACGGAAAAAGTCAGTTTTTCTGAAAATTTCCCAATTTTTTCGTTTAAAATTCTAGTGGTGTTTTGAAGGATTTTTTTCAAGGTGCGGAAAAAATAACTTTTCTGAAAAATATGATTTAAGAAAAGGTATTAACGTCATTTATAAATAACATAAAAATGCTCCTTTTATTAAAATGTGCTTATTTTTAATTTTTTTAAAATTTTTTTACAAAAAAAAAAAAATTTTTCAAGGTCCAGGGAAAAAAACGGAAGAAATAAAAAAAATTCATCAATTATTCCGTTTTTTAGCGTTTTAAAACGCTGGTTAAAAGAACATATTAAATAGTAGATTTAACATGTTTTCTGTGATGTTGATTAAAAATATATTAATTTTTTGAAAAATACATTGTTTTAAATATAAAAGATAAAATTGGTTAAAACTAGTGTTTCAAAATTTCTCGAAAAATTGGAAAAATTTGGAAAAATTGAATTTTTTATTATATTTACCGAATTTTAAGAAAAGTTGACTTTTGCGTATATTCTAGTATTTTTAGCACTACGGAAAAAATGCAAAATTCAGTATTTCTGCAAACCCAATTTTTTCGTTTAAAATTCTAGTGGTGTTTTGAAAGCTTTTTCTCAAAATGACTTTTCTGAAAAACTTGATTTAAGAAAAGGTATTAACGGCTTTACTAAGTAAAATTAAAGCTTTTATAAATAACATAAAAATGCTAATTTTATTAAAATGTGTTAAAAAAAATTTTCAAAATTTTTAACAAGAAAAGGCATTTTTTCAAGGCCCAGGGAAAAAACGGAAGAAATAAAAAAAAATCATAAATGTTTACGTTATTAGAGTTTTAAAACGCTGTTTAAAAGAACATTAAATAGTAGATGTTTTCTGTGATGTTGATTAAAAAATATATTAATTTTTTGAAAGAAATATAAAAGATAAAAGTTGTTAAAACTAGTGTTTTAAAATCTCTCGAAAAATTGGAAATGTTTAAAAAAATGCATTTTTTATTATATTAACCCAATTTTCAGAAAAATTGACTTGCGTTTGTTCTCATATTTTCA
The DNA here is from genome assembly GCA_921294245.1 of Brassicogethes aeneus. NCBI lineage: Eukaryota > Metazoa > Arthropoda > Insecta > Coleoptera > Nitidulidae > Brassicogethes > Brassicogethes aeneus. The sequence continues at coordinate 4,719,512 of OV121135.1, read as the reverse complement.
GCACTACGGAAAAATGCTAAATTAAGTTTTTCTGCAAATTTCCCAATTTTTTTGGAGGCTTTGAAAATTTCGTGTTTTTTAAGATGCTGAAAAAATGACTTTTCTGAAAACATTGATTTAAAAAAAGGTGTTAACGGCTTTACTAAGTAAAATTTATAAATAACATAAAAATTCTCCTTTTATTAAAATGCGTATATTTTTTTTTAATTTTTCACAAGAAAAAACTTTTTTTTCAAGGCCCAGTCAAAGTACGGAAAAAAAAATTTCTGGGTTTTTTTTCAACGTTTTAAAACGCTGGTTTTACAACATATTTAACATGGTTTCTGTGATTTTGAATAAAAACATTTAAAAATTTAGTTTTTTATAGAGAAGTGTGATCACTTTTAATAATGCTTACAAATGCTCAAGTGCTTTTAAAAATGCTCGAGCATTTAAAAAGTGTCGTTTTTTTTAAATTAATTTTCTCATTTTATTAAAGTTTATTATTTCCTGTGATGTTTCTTTAAAAATCCTATTATTCTTGAATGTTTTTTACTTTCTGTGTTTTTTTAACCTTATCTACAAATTGTTATGATCTGGACCATTTTTATCAATGATAAAAGAAAAAGGTAAAATTTTAAAAATTCTAAAATCAAAAAAGGTCTAAAAAAAGAATGATAATAATTATTTTTTTAAACCTTTTTTATTATTAAAGATCTTTTTTTGATTTTAGAATTTTTAAAATTTTACCTTTTTCTTTTCAAACCACTACTAATTTTATTGTTATTTAGAATATTTTTACAAACTTTTTTATTTGATTGACTTTTGCATTTTTATTGTATACTTATCAGAAAAATTGGCTTTTGCATTTATTTTAACAAACGTCTTCATTTAAAAAGGATGTTTTCTTTCAGTGTAACATTATAATTTAAGTAAAGCGTTTCTTTGGAGAGGGTTAAAAAATATTTATGCTAAGCTATTTTTTGCCGTTTGCATTTAATTCAAATTCATAAAAGTTCTTATGATGCCCTATTTTCAGCAAACCGTGACAAAAAAGACGATGATAAGAACAAGCAGAACTCTGCTAAAGGTACTGCTCAGTCAAAAGCCCACGCTTCTGCTACAGATATTAAAAACCTCAAAGGTTACTAAAAACAAATCCCCCCTATTATATAATGCTACACAATGCCTTTTCTATGAGCGAACCATTGTTATGATTATTGTCGTACTTTTGTATTAAAACCAAATCGTCTTCATATAAATTTATATCCCCCCAATGTTTGGTGTTTTATTTTTTATTAATCGGCTTAAGGCGGGTCTCCGCCTAACACGGAAACCCCCCTTAAGGCTCCCACAACGATAAAATGTACTAACAAAATTCGAAATCTAATTTTTTGAAACCTGTTCTAGGCTAGCTCCTTGAGGAACTACTCTACAACATGTTTTCATTTGAAAAAAAAATTGGTGGAGATAGTGCAAATTTTTTTAATTATTACACAAACACAACACATTTTTTTATGATTTAACCAAGTAAATGCAAGATTTGTAATTTATTTCAAGAAAACCTAATTTCTGTTTTATAAGAATGTAACCTTTTAATTATATTATCCTTATAAAAAATACTGAAGAGTTTTATTTCTGATTTTCTGCTTTCAATCGATAATCATAAACATCAGCGCATACTAAATTCTTTTTAATACTAGCAGAAGGTGTGGCAAATAATAATTCATTTTTTATCATCATTACAAAAAGCTTAACCCACCAAATATAATCCAAATATGTTTTGTACTGTAAGTATAAAATAATATAGTTTGAATAAATCAAAAAATATTTCAAGACACTTTTATCAAAACTTAAAAATAAGCCAGGGCCGGCTTAAAAATTTAACTGTTAAGTTGTAATAAAAAGTTTCTTGAAATATTTGTTTGTTCTGTTAAAAAAAGCGTCAACTTTAAATTACTTCTATTATTTTTTGTTAGAAGTAGGTCACTTTTTATTACTATTCTTATTAAGGGTATAGGTTTTACCAAATTTTTATAATATATTTTTTTAGTTTTATTTGCTTTTTCTAAGAATTTTTTAATATAAAAAAACCTGTTATATTTTGGGTTTAATTTTTTTATTTTTCATATTGGTTCTTTAGATTTTTTTTTTTAAATTCATTTGATCATTTTTTATACATTCTTTTATTATAATTATTTTTCTATATATTTTTTTTTGAATAAAATTATAATTTTATAGATTTAAATATTTTGATTTTACAGTGTGGCGAAAAATGACGACACATTTTAAGTTTTTGTAAATATTAAAAGTTTCAAACCCGTCGATTTTTCACGTCTAATTTAATTTCCCATTCATGTACTGTATTTTGAAACATACATTTCTATAATCTACTGAATCAAAAGTGACTTTTTAAATGGGTTATTAAAAATAAAACCATTGGTTAATTTAAAATGCATTGCCTATACAGGGTGGCCCTGAAATGCCTGTACAAAATAATAGCATAGAGATGGGATATAAATAACTAAATTTACCTTTATAAAAAAGTTGATTATAACCAATATACAGGGTGTCAAAGTTGCACTTTCAATTTTGCTTATTATCAACTTTTCGTTTTCATTTTGAACAGGTATTTCAGTGATACCAACATTGTTTTTACACACGCTTAATTATCAAAGGTGTTGGTTGTAATAAAATTAAAAATAAAGTTTGAGTTAATAATTTTATTCATGCATAAAAAATCATAAAAATCAATTTGCTTATACTAATGCTACTAGTCACAATATTGGCCTAAAATTTCTCCAAATAAAAAAATTAAGAGTGGTAGTAACTAAAAATTTGGTGTTTTTTTTGTTTCGTTTGGTTATGTTGGGCGTCTGTTAATTTTGTTGTTTTTTGTTTCTAGGCAACCGTTAACGCGTAATTAATACGTGCACCGACTGGGCTTGGGCCAACTCCGTAAAAATATTGGTTGGTTTAATCTTTTTTGAATTAACACAAGCAAAAATATAAATTTTGGTCCCCTTAGAGGGTGGTCCGACTCTTTTATATTTAAAATTAAAATTTTTATTATAAGTGAGCATATTTACGAATTATAATTTTACTTTTATCTAAACTATAAAAAAAAATAACCGTCGTCTAAGCGGAATACTGTATAAAAACCTATATAAGATTAAATAATAATTAAAAAATAAAACAAACAAAAAATTAAATGAGAGCCTGCGGCCACTTACAAATTAGGCCCCGCGCTCGAACAAAAGTGTATGTAAGTATAAAACAAAAAATTGTATGAAATGTGATCGAATGAGAGCAAGTCAGGCTGTATTATTTAAACTTTATTATTAAGCGTAGATTATGAAAAATATGATGAATTCAAGGAACAACAAGGAAACAAGCAATTCATCGTATCAATAAGGGAGTACACTAACGTAAACTTTAAAACTGCTACGTTGCAAAATTTGTACGTTGTTTTCTAATGTAGCCGGTAAAATGTGTGGTGTTTACGTATTTGTTTATTGATCACGAACTGATAATAATAAGAGACGCGAAAAATATAATAAAAACGTCGCAATTTTTCGATTTACAATTTCCATTATCGGTGTAGTAATTTGTAAAAAAAATAATTAGCTTCGTGTACGATTTTTCACGGAAACCTTCGTTCAATTTCCTATTAGTATAAGTCAACCAAATGCAATGCTTCCGACAAAAAGTTATATAATAAACACGTAAACCCTAAACACAATGGAATTTTTTTGCCAAATAAAATGTTGTCAAAAAAACTACATTCTATTTAGGACAATTTGTGATAGAATTAAACGTAAAAAACGAGTCCAGATTAGAGTAGGGGAAGGTTGCGTTTCATTGGCTGATGGTCGTTTTAAATTAAATAAAGGTTGCTGTGATTGGTTCATCAATTATATCTCACAATAATTTTTTCGTTTAAAATTAAGTGTAAATTCGCAGTATGTTAAATAAAAAAACTTATTCAGTAGCGGGCGTAATCAACACCTGCCATTATAGCAAAACATGTTTACATTATTAACATCCGTTTAATAAAAATTTAAATGTATAAAGTCAGTGTGTGTACTATTATTACTATTATTAATATGCCAATCTGTAAGTTTAGGTTTATTGTTATTTGTGTAATATGATTTCTTCTCTCATTTATATTTAGTAACACTATTATGATAGTTTTTTTGGGCTGATCGCCGTTATTTTTAAGTTCATAACAGTTCGACATTTGTAATGGTACTGTTACAAGGTATTGCGAAAATAAAAAGTCTAAAATACACCACATTTTTTATTTAATGCACCTTCACCATGCAATGTACCATTTATACTCAACTTTTGAAAGGGTAAGTAATTTTTATTTAGTTTTATATTTATAAAAATATATATACATACATATAAGTATATACACTTCGCGTCAAATTTAACGCACCACTAAAAATTTGCCACAATTTTAAAGTTGATTTTCTCGCGAACCGTCAAACCAAATTTGGTAGTTTTTGTTTTAAATTGTAGGTTTATTATTTGGTTATGACGCCTTTATTAAAATATGTTTTCAAATTTAAAAAAAATTTAAATTAAAATAGCCTTGTATATTCATAGTTTTTTTTATTAAAAAGATCACATAAATAGGTTGAATTAACCCAAAAACAAAAAATATCAAATTTTTGTTCGGAATTGGCAACATCTGGCAGCTAAAAATAATAAATATTATGTTTTCAAATCAAAAAAAAAAAATCTGTTTTATTTTGCTGATTTTCGATTTAAAAATGGGGTGACAAAATTTAAAAACACAAAAATTGATTTTGAATTGTTTTTTTATGTATAAAAATAAGTTCAAATAAAAAAATTATGGATTTTTGTTGTGAGACAAACTTACCTTTTACCTTTTATTGTCAGGTATTTATTTGGACTTTTTTTTAATAAAACACAAACTAGTAATAAAAGTATTAGAATATGTTGTAGAAAGCTTAAAATTATAAAATTTAACAAAAAACAAAACTAACAAACCCTAGGGAACGTTTTTTTAAACCATTTTATTATTTACAAAATTATGGCAAAAAAACTTGACCAAATCGATCAATTTTCAAAAATTGGTCATGGTCTCTGATTTTAATAAAGTATGTCTTACCCTATGACAAATTTTCCCCGAAATTTGAAAATCGATACCGCTGACTCGATAAATTACCGGCTTGTCCGCAATCTTAAAAAAACTGCTTTGAAAAATCAAAAAATGGCCGTAGCGCTTTTATGGAACGGTTTTTGATAAAACTGGTAGCAGTTTTGGAATCTACGACCTTGATTTAGTATATCTAGACACCCAACAGCCCCCTCAAAAGATCCTGAAAAATTGACGATATGCCTTTTTGGACGTTTTGACAGACGAAGATTTTGGTAAAAAAAAACAATTTTTGTTATTACCCGGATTAAGTTAACAAAAAGACTCAAACCCATGTGAAATTTTCCGTAGAGTTCGTTTTCGGCCCCAGATCGGCCCTATATCCCACGGTTTGGGCCCTATCGGCACAATATATTAATATAATTTTCAAAATTTAAAAATACAAAAACTAATTATTAATTGTTTATTTTTTGTTATGTACATATTAAATTGCCTTGCAATCCACTTACTCTTTATATGTATAAAATTTTATTGGTCTATTTTTATAAATAAAAAAGTTATGGATTTTTGATGTGAGACAAACTTACCTTTTACCTTTAATTGTCAGGTATTTATTTGGATTTTTTTTAAATAAAACACAAACTAGTAATAAAAGTTTATTAGAATAAGTTGTAGAAAGCTTAAAATTATAAAATTTAAACAAAAAACAAAACTAACAAACCAACAACCTGCAATAATACGACACAATTAAATTGTGCCACTTTATTGCAGGTAAATCTTTGGTCCACTTTTTTTAAATTAATATGTGATGAATTTTTATTCATTGTTCAAAAATTATGGCCACATAAACAAATTTCTTGATCACATATTATTCACAATAATAAAAGAAAGTATAGTTTAAGAAGGAAGCTTAAATTAATGTCTTTTTAAACTATAACTTTTATAAAATATCACTTTAAAAACTACAAAATAAATAAATTAACAATGGCTTGCTTGTGCGATTATAATTAATTAGTATGGTTTGATTTAAATTCTGTTAAGCCAAACATAGCACAAACTTTATATAATATTAATGTAACACAGTAGCAAAATATGTTTTAAATAAGCTCTATATTATTTACAATTGAAATGAATTTGATAATTTTGATTAATTATTATACAATATTTTGGATAATAAAATAATAAAATAAAAACCCTGTGGTACTATTTTCACTATTTTTTTATTTATTGCACTTGATATGAAATAAATTATATACAAAGGCAAGTTATGTCTTTAGGATACTGTTATGTAAAAACTAGACACCCAATATACAGTGACTTGTCTACAAATTTATTTTTTTAGGCTGAATTTTTTTTATAATTAGCAATAAATGTCTATTTTTTGGAGGCCGTATTGTTGACCAATGCTATTTAATATATTTATTAGTTTTAGTAAGTTTTACAAAAAAATATTGTGCCACAAATCCATAATTCAATTCCTTCAGTCTTTTTCAAAGGACATAATATTTTATTTTGTATGTTTTTTTATGTGGCAGTGTTAGCCTAGAGTTAATTAAAGGTAAAAATCCCTTAAATGTTAAATTAAATTATACCCTAAGTTGTATAAAAACATAATTATAATAAAGTTCATTTATGTATGTATGTAAATATAAATTAATAAAGTATTTCGTAACTTCATAAAATAAAATTAATTGTAAAAATTGCTAGTTAATATCTTTTAAAATGCTTCTTTAAGCAAAAGTATTGCGTAGTTTTTAACGCAAACCTTTGCCCAAGTGATGTTCAAGTTAAAAGCTCTCACCATAAAAACTGGTAACTCCCACCTAGATTTAAAATTTACGGAAGAAAAAAAACGTTTTTTCGCAGAAAAAATTGAAAAAAAGTTTTGGGAAAAATTAATCTTTTGTTATAGTTAAAAATATTTAAAATATTGTTTGCAAATTATTTTTATGAAACGCCGACGAATTGGGACAGCAACGTAATTTAACCGGCGATTTTCCTCCGCATTTCGGTAAATCCCCGAAAAAATAAATTTATTTTATTTCCAACCAACTGAATGCTATTGAAAAATATATTAATACAGTTTTGAAAATTTAAAAATACAAAAACTAATTATTAATTGTTTATTTTTTGTTATGTATTAAATTGCCTTGCAATCTACTTACTCTTTATATGTATACAATTTTATTGGTCTATTTTTATAAATAAAAAAGTTATGGATTTTTGATGTGAGACAAACTTACCTTTTACCTTTAATTGTCAGGTATTTATTTGGATTTTTTTTAAATAAAACATAAACTAGTAATAAAAGTTTATTAGAATAAGTTGTAGAAAGCTTAAAATTATAAAATTTAAACAAAAAACAAAACTAACAAACCAACAACCTGCAATAATAAGACACAATTAAATTGTGCCACTTTATTGCAGGTAAATCTTTGGTCCACTTTTTTTAAATTAATATGTGATGAATTTTTATTCATTGTTCAAAAATTATGGCCACATAAACAAATTTCTTGATCACATATTATTCACAATAATAAAAGAAAGTATAGTTTAAGAAGGAAGCTTAAATTAATGTCTTTTTAAACTATAACTTTTATAAAATATCACTTTAAAAACTACAAAATAAATAAATTAACAATGGCTTGCTTGTGCGATTATAATTAATTAGTATGGTTTGATTTAAATTCTGTTAAGCCAAACATAGCACAAACTTTATATAATATTAATGTAACACAGTAGCAAAATATGGTTTAAATAGGCTCTATATTATTTACAATTGAAATAAATTTGATAATTTTGATTAATTATTATACAATATTTTGGATAATAAAATAATAAAATAAAAACCCTGTGGTACTATTTTCACTATTTTTTTATTTATTGCACTTGATATGAAATAAATTCTATACAAAGGCAAGTTATGTCTTTAGGATACCATTATGTAAAAACTAGACACCCAATATACAGTGACTTGTCTACAAATTTATTTTTTTAAGCTGAAATTTTTTATAATTAGCAATAAATGTCTATTTTTTGGAGGCTGTATTGTTGATCAATGCTATTTAATATATTTATTAGTTTTAGTAAGTTTTACAAAAAAATATTGTGCCACAAATCCATAATTCAATTCCTTCAGTCTTTTTCAAAGGACATAATATTTTATTTTGTATGTTTTTTTTTATGTGGCAGTGTTAGCCTAGAGTTAATTAAAGGTAAAAACCCCTTAAATGTTAAATTAAATTAAATTATACCCTAAGTTGTATAAAAAACATAATTATAATAAAGTTCATTTATGTATGTATGTAAATATAAATTAATAAAGTATTTCGTAACTTAATAAAATAAAATTCATTGTAAAAATTGCTAGTTAATATCTTTTAAAATGCTTCTTTAGGCAAAAGTATTGCGTAGTTTTTTAACGCAAACCTTTGGCTAAGTGATGTTCAAGCTGAAAGCTCTCACCATAAAAACTGGTAACTCCCACCTAGATTTAAAATGTACGGAAGAAAAAAAACGGTTTTTTCGTAGAAAAAATTGAAAAAAGTTTTGGGAAAAATTAATATTTTGTTATAGTTAAAAATATTTAAAATATTGTTTGCAAATTATTTTTTATGAAACGCCTCTATTAGAGTAATTGCATCAAAAATGAAAATCCCTAAAAACCTGTTTAATGTAATCTAGAGGTAAAAACACATTGCGAAAATATTTTTTTATATTCCAAAAGTTCAACCCGGCCCCAAAATATCAAATTGAAAAAAAGGTACTTTTCAAACGTTCCCGAACTCCCGCCATATTGCATGACGTCATAAACCTTCACCAGTGTCAGAAATCAAGATGTCAACAAATAATAAACACCGATAAAGTTTATGTTTAACATTGAAAACGCGAAAACAAAAATTGGTTGTAAATATTGTTTTGTGCCTTGTTGTACAAATACAACCTGGAAAACTCCTGGGAAAAGGTTTATCACCGTGCCAAAAGGGAAAATAAGGATAAAGTGGATTAAAATAGCTCGGCGCGATATCAAAACATCGTCACCGCAGTCAACATTATATTGCTGCGAGGATCATTTTAATGTAAGTAAAATATAATGTCGTTTACTAGGTATGTGGTTGGAATAGGTATGTTAAATAATAGTAAACTCAAGAAAATACGGCTTAGCCGTAACGGCTCTCAGTGTAGGGTCATAAACTTTGCTTTTGATAATTGAAGGGACAACTTTCCCAGGAGTTTTCTAGGTTGTATTTGTACAACAAGGCACAAAACAATATTTACAACCAATTTTTTCGCGTTTTCCATGTTAAACATGTTAAACTTTATCGGTGTTTATTATTTGTTGACATCTTGATTTCTGACACTGGTGTAAGTTTATGACGTCATGCAATATGGCGGGAGTTCGGAAACGTTTGAAAAGTACCTTTTTTCAATTTGATATTTTGGGGCCGGGTTGAACTTTTGGAATATAAAAAAATATTTTCGCAATGTGTTTTTACCTCTAGGTTACATTAAAAAGGTTTTTAGGGATTTTCATTTTTGATGCAATTACTCTATTGGGACAGCAACGTTTTCCTCCGCATTTCGGTAAATCCCCGAAAAAAATAATTAATTTTTTTCTTACCAATGGTCAAAAAAAACTTTTTTCGATCATTCCCGTTTTCTCCGAACCGTTAAATCTCCACTCCCATCCCCCGCAAAAGCCTACTGCGCAAGCTCGGGCGGCGTCCCTACGCCGCCTCCGAGCTGAAAAACTTTGAGCGCCACCTCGGCGCCCAGCCGTTCGACGTCGGCGGCGCTCGCCGCCTCCGCGTACACGCGAACCACGTCTTCGGTGCCCGAAGGGCGCACGAAAGATCTGCCCTTGGGGTATTTCGACGTTAGAGCGTCGATTTGTTCTTGGAGGCCTTCGGGGGCGACCAGGCGGCGCTCGGCGTCGGTGGTGGCGAAGATGTTGCGGTCCTGGAAGTAAAAATTATAACATGTGTCCTAGGGTAATTAAAAAAAAGCGAATTGTTTTTTCAGTTATAACACTGATAGATGCTTACCAAATTAATTAAATGCAAGGGGACTGTTTTAAGAGATTTGTAGATAAATAATTGTTAACTTCTATAGTAAGTTCAAGCAGGGCTCCCACGGCTAAATTACAAATTTTATTTAGGAATTTAGGAGGTTTTTTGTAAAATTTTAGGAGAAATAAAGTATGGAAATGAATTTCTTTAATTAAATAAAAACATCTCTTTACTACTTAAAAAAAAGTTAATACTTCTTTTGTATCTAAGGTACATATACAGGGTGGTCCAGGTTATAGTAACAATAACTCACCATTCGATAGTCCATCGAAAAATAAGTCGACATGCATGGTAATTTTTTTCTCCAAAACCCCTCCTAAGGGAGATACAGCCCTTCAAAGTTGAGTTCTAAAAATCTTTTTTTTGCCATAACTTTCAGGAAATAAAAGCGTTTTTGACCAAATTTGGTACAAGTACTTATGAAATAGGTACTCGTTACCTGACGTAAGTAACTTTTGTCAAAATTGTCCAGTGACGTAGATACAGGGGGGTTGTTTCACTTTTTCCACCCCATTTTTTACGCCACTGGATATTGGTTTAAATTGACCCATTTTTCTAATTCCTTGTTCAATTTTGAGAAAAAAAGCCACTCTTGTCAAATTTTGATTTAAGGCTTTGTTTACGAGATAATTGAGTTTAAAAAAACATACAGTACCGTAAATACGGGTGACTTTGCACCCCGCGGGTGACTTTAACCCATTTATGAAAAATCTTTTCGCGCTCGATAAAATTAACATTTATAATTTGTTGGTCTAAACCTGTCAATTGAGCGATTCTATTGAGTTTATATTACAGGAAAATCAGTGTTTTAAAGAAAGAAATGGGATTTATTACACTTTAAAATTGTATATATCGTATCAGTGCAAAACTCTAGAAATACACGCGTTAAAATTTCTATATTATGCGCAATCCATTGGAATGATGATCCTTGGTTAACTACAGGTCGATTCTTTATTTTTTTTATTGGTAATCCCTTGCAATAGATATATGTCGCTGCTAACACGTGTCTAATAAAAATAAAATATAATATTACATTCATTTTATACTGAAAAAACACTGTGAGACAAAGTAACCCGCAACCAGGGGGTAACTTTGCACACCCAGTTTTTAATGTTTATTTTTGAAACTCAGCCCTATGTCATATTATAACATAGTTATTATGAAAGAGCAACTCAAGACTCAAATTTTGGTATACAAAATTTAATGTTTATGATTGTTAAAACCACAAAAATTTTAAGCTGAAGTTTGAAAGTGAGCCAAAGCCACCCGTGTTTACGGTACTGCAAAGTTCAGTTTTAAATATCTTTTTTTTGTCATAACTCTAACTCTAAGATCGCTAAAGCGTTTTTTACCAACTTTGATACATGTACTTAGTAAATAGATACTCGTTACTTGACCCAAGTAACTTTTGTAAAAATTGTCCATTGGCGTAGATACAGGGGTTGTTTCACTTTTTCCGCTCAGGATTAAAATTAAAAATCCTTTTGTTTGGTATATAACACGGTATATTTTTGACTAAAAAACGAAATATCGCTAAAAAAGAAAAATTTTAGTTGTGATATTATATCATTTTAAAAAGAATTTAATAAAATAGAACCTCTATATATATATATATATATATATATTTTTTTTTTTAAATTACTTTTTAAAAAAGAAATTTTTAAGTACGACAACTACCTTAATTAAACGCAGTCAGGTTGGCCTATTTAAATTTAATTTTTAGGAGTTTTAAGAGATTGAAGGCAATTTTAGGAGAATTTTAGGAGTTTTCAAGATTTAAGCAAAATTTTAGGAATTTTATGAGTTTTAGGAGGTGCGGGAGCCCTGTTCAAGAAAACCTATCCTCCGTGACTGTTACTCTTTCTAGGTTAACCTATGTTTTCAAATATCTGAGGTAGTAAAAACATACTAAAAATATCAGTTCACTAAGTAAATTAAACACATCCAAAGCAATCGAATCAAATATAAAATATTATTAAAAATTTTAAAAAATAATTTTTATAACCATTTATGTAGGCGTTACAAAAATTGATTCTATCCTCCGTGAGTCTGTTTTTGCTTTAAATTGTATGCAAAAAATGGCGCTTTAATCATTTTAAATAAGCAAAAACCTCTGTTTACGACATTATAGATGCATGTGATTCCTGAAGGTCAGTTAGAATTTATATGCAGATGAGAGTGCAATATCTCATTAAGTAGATTTTTTTAAAAATAGTAAATGTATTTACAATTGTATTTTTAAAAAAATATTAAGGTGTCAAAAGATACACTAACTTATTTCAAATATACAAAGGGATGTTTAAAAAAAACATGAAATCCTAACCTCCGTAAAGCTTTCGTCTGTGAAGCTCTAATATTTAAAATGTATGATTTCTTAAAATTCTTGCGTTAGTCCAGAACCACTTATGTTATGTTATTACTAGATCTGGTGGCTTCCCAAAAACCCCATTCTAGACTAACAGTGAAACAACCAAAAATAAAAAATAATCATTTTCACTTTGGGGACATCTCAATATAATATATTATTCACCCAATTTCAAAATAAACAAAACTAAATACTATTTTCACTTTTCAATTTAAAATTCATATCCGTTGAAATGCAATGCAATTTCGATAATAATCACATTTTTTTTACAACAGGCAAACGCGAGAAAACCTTCTTTTAGAATTTAACCAATTTTAGGACATTTAAAAATTGTATGGCAAACGAAAACCCTGAAAAAATATGTTTTGTACTTACCTCAACAACCACTTTAAGTAACTTATTAGGCAAGTCCTCGTAGGTTTTCTCCCACTCCTGTATATCCCAGCCTTTGGCGTGCAGGATGGTTTCGACCAATAGCATGTCGGATATGGCGTCGCCGACGGCTTCGTTGACGACATCGATGAGATCGAGTAGCTTCGCGATGGCCCGCTTCTCTTCCGCCGATTTCCTGTTGCTTTGCGCCTCGTTTTTGAGGGATTGCTTGGCGTTTTTGCTGAACACGACCGTACCGTGCCCGTTTGCCTCGAAGTACACTCCGATGTCGTAATCTAGGGCTTTGTGGTGGAGGTGTTTCACTCCTGTTGGTACGCAGCTTACAGGGACTTTCTATAATAATAATAATAATAATTATTAGTGCTATTACCAAAAGGTTTACAACGTCAGAAAAATACAAATATAAAAATAGCACAAGAAATGTAAATATAACTTAAACAAAGAATATAATAAAGGATACAATTAAAAGGTAAAGTTTAAAAACTCATCAATAGAATAAAATGAATGAGTAGTAAAAAAGGATTTTAAAAACAATTTGTATTCATTAAAAGCCATATTTTTTACATTATTTGGGAGTTTGTTAAAAAAATTAATTCCATAAAAATCAGGTCCACTCTGGCACCTTTTCAGTCTAGAGAATTGATTAATTAAGTTGCCTTTATTTCTGGTGTTATGGTTATGTACACAGTAATGACTTTTATATAAGTTTAAATTATTTTTTACGTATAGCAAATTATGAAAAATAAATAAGGCAGGAAAAGTCATAATTCCAAGTCTTCTAAATTCAGCCCTGCAATCGTCCCTATAACCAAGGGAGGCAATAATTCTTATAATTCTGCGTTGCAGACTAAATATTCTGTGTGACTCAGAGCAATGACCCCAAACAATTATGGCATACGAAATATGCGATTGAAATAAGGAAAAATAGGCACTAGCCAATACTTCACTGGACACTCTACCAACAAGATTACGAATAATAAATATATTGGTATTCAACCTCTTTGATAGTGAATCCATGTGACTGTTCCATCTCAATTTGCTGTCAAACATGATTCCAAGAAATTTAAGTTCTGACTTAGGTTCTGACTTGTTTAAGTCATTAAAATCTCTTAAGGAGAAAATATTGTTCTCTGTCTTGCCCTTGTTTAGGACTAATTGATTCTCGGTGAACCATTTTTCAGCCCGCGACATTGCTCTCTCACTCTTCACCTCCAAAAGTTCAAGATTTTTATCTTTTACTACAATTGTTGTATCATCAGCAAATAGTATTAGATCAGTCGAGTTACTAATGTTAGATAGGTCATTTATAAATATCAAAAATAGGATAGGTCCAAGAACAGAGCCTTGAGGTACCCCCACTTTCACAGTTTCCCTTTGACTCAATTCATTCCCAATTTTGCCAACTTGATGTCTATTTGATAAATATGATTGAATTAGTTTTACACTATTTTCAGAAAAATTGTAGGCTTGAAGCTATATTATATATTGCGGATGATTTCATCTTGAAATTCCAAAATTTACTTTAACATTTTTTTGAATTCGCAGAATTGCAGGAGTTGTTAAACTTTAAAACCGCCAATGAGAGCGCAGTATTGTCGATTTGTTATCTGGGTTGTCTACTTACATTCGTCCGATAAAGCAGAAATACTGTTGATTTAAAACTTAAATAACTTCTGCAATTTTGAAATATTTCTCATAAGCCGTAAAAGTTACATTCTGCGACAATTGTAGACCGGGGATTGTAGAAAAGAACTTACGTTTAAACGTTTTTGTGATGTCTACATATACGGAAATCATACAGTATGTCCAGGGCCCAACAGGACAAATTGAATAAAATTTTAATTTTTCGACCAAAAGTCATTCTTCATAAAAAGTTCTGCTTGTTTTGAAAACTCTATTGCCATACTTTAAATTTGAAAATATTGTACAGGGGTGTCGAAAAACAAGAAAACATGAAATACTATCAAGAGTAAACTACCTTTATTTTTCGTTATGGAGCCAAGACTTGACTTGACTTAGTGACAAATAAAAAAAAGATTTCAAATCCTATCCAAAGACTAATTGTAAAATTTCAACTCAGTATTCCAAATTTTATTTTTCTTTTAAAGTTTTAAAATTAAATTTCTCATTTATACTTATGTACCTCATTCACGTATGTATGTCAACAAAAACCCGGACATTTTGTGGAAATTTACAATAATTCCAAAAATGAACAATGTTACAATGCAATTTGACGTTACTGGATTATTTTTTATTGTGTCATTTTTGTAATAAAGGTAAATTTACACTAAATGTCCAGGATTTTTTTGACATAAGTTCGGAACCCTACCTATGTATGACAAAAATGTCACAGTGACACAGTTTATTAATTGTAAAATTTTGTTTTAAAAAATATTAAAAAAATGCTAACTATCAAACAAAATAAATAAAGATATAATATCGAATACTGAGTTGAAATTTTAGAATTAGTCTTTTTTTATTTGTCACTATGCTCCAAAACGAAAAATAAAGGTAGTTTACTCTTGATAGTATTCCATGTTTTCTTGTTTTTCGACTCCCCTGTATAATATTTTTAAATTTAAAATATGGAAATAGACTTTTCAAAACAAGCAGAACTTTTTATGAAGAATGACTTTTGGTCGAAAAATTAAAATTTTAGTCCATTTCGTCGTTTATCTGACAAAGAGGCGTAACTCAAAAAAATTCATTTTTGAGTTATACCAGAATGATCACCAAAATCGACTTTATAATCTCACAAACTGGCGTAGCTCTATAATAAATAGGTAAAAATAAAGTTTTAGCATAAAGTAGTTTCGGCGTAACTAATATTTTTGCATTTTGTGTGCCGTACAAACTGGCGTAATTTAATTCACACCGTTTTGTTTAAAAATGAGATACGCCTCTTTGTCAGATAAACGACGATTTGTCCTCTCAGGCCTTCTATCTGTGGACGTACTGTATAAAAAACAGAAAAAAGTGGGGTTAAAAAGAGATGAAACGCATTTTTCTTAAAGCCACTGGATGTTAACCCTTGTAGTGGTTTAATAATAATTACAATGTATATATTGTCCAGGACTATTAATGATCAAAACTTGAAATTGAAAGAAGAAAAAGTTTGGTGGTTATTGCTTATCTTTTTCAAACCAAATGGATGCTATTTTCAAAGACAGAAAAATTAACTACTAGATTTTTCACAAAAAGGTTGAACCTAACAGCACAATTTTTATTTTTTGTTTTTTATTTCCCCCTTATTTTTTAAAATTTAAAAAAAATTTGATCTGCTTAGCTGAAAATAATGCGTGATTTAATACTTGTAAACCTAAAAACATTACTTTTTGACTTTTGAGGTATTTGGCATAACTTCATTGAAATAAAGTTTTGCCCTTTTAAAGTTATTTTCAAGCTACCAACTTAATACAAAAAAAATTAACTGTATTTTGTTAACAATTTTTTTTAAAGGTTAAACCCTGGGTTACGTTTTTTTTTTAAATCTTTATGGTTATTTTTTTCCGAAAATTATTATGGAAATGTTCTTAAAAAACTATATATACTACTTACCAACTGTTTTGTAATATATTCTGTTGAAGCACCATTGGCATAAGCAGTTTGCACCAATCCCAAGTTCAAATCAATTCCAGTTTCTTGTAAAATTTCCTTTATGTATGAAGCTATCAATGTTGCTAATCTATCGCCGTCCATTAAGTGTAAAACATCTTTATCATCTTTATAATAATAAACTAGCCTGTCAGCATCACCGTCAACCGAACAACATCTCACGTTTGGTTTATTTGGAACGCCTGTGGGGAATTTTTGCTGAGATTTTACAAAATCTGCCCCACACTGTTAAATAATACATAAAAAATATATCATTTAAATGTAAAAACTAGGTAAGTAACTAGATTTTAAGTAAGGTTTTAAAGTGTCAAAAAAAAAAACAGAAAAATTGGGGAACAACCTGTTTTTTTAAGTCTTTGTTCAAAATCTGTAGAAATTTTTCATGGGAGTGAAAAAAAACAAATTTTGTGTAATCGGAGTAGAAAATTCACTTTTTTCTTGATACTATCTTGAAATATTCAGAAAAATTTACTTTTAATTTTTTCGTATTACCCTTGGAATAAAATAAAAAAAATTCAAAAGTAATTTTTCTGAAAATTTCATAATTTTTCCGTTTTTTTCCGGACGTGATCTGAGACACGGGTGTGATTTTTTTAGTCTATTTCCAAAATTTGTAGAAATTTTTCATGGGAGGAAAAAATTTTGTCGTATAATCAGAGTAGAAAAATTACTTTTTTCTTGATACGATCTTGAAATTTTCTGAAAAAGTGACTTTTTCATTTTTTTCGTATTACCCTTGTAACGGGTGCGACACTTGTAACAGGTGCGACACTAAAACTGCGTTTTTACATGATAATAAAGTGTTTGTATATCAAGATACTTTAATTTAAAAAATAGTATAAAAAATTAGGTATTTAACTCAAACAAAATGTCAATAAAAACTTGTATAGAAAACCTTTTATAACGTCATGAATAGCGTAACGGGCGCCTTAGAAAATCGGCAAATGCGACCAAGTTGGCTTCTAAAGTTGATACTGTAAAATTTTGGATGAGAGCATAGTAATATTTTTTTGTGTAAAACTTGAATAGTAACCTTAAAAACAAGCAAGTATTTTAAATGCACAAAAATTGCATACTTTATTTTCTAAAATTTTCTCAAAATGTAACGGGTGCGACATTTGAACATTTAATCGAGTATTGAAACTCTTCCGTATTTATTCTTAATGTTAGCTTCTTAGCATCACAATGTACGAATATTTTAAGGGTATAAATTACGTCGCAATTAAACTATTTGACTTTAGATATAGAAAATAGACTTTTAATTTTTTTCGTATTACCCTTTGAATAAAATGAAAAAAATGCAAAAAGTAATTTTTCTGAAAATTTCACAATTTTTCCGTTTTTTAGTATATTTTCAAACTTGTAGAAATTTTTCATGGGAAGGAAAAAAACAAATTTTGTCGTATAATCAGAGTAGAACATTGAAAATTGAAATTTTCTGAAAAAGTGACTTTATTTTTTTCGTATTCTGCCGTGCTTAATGAAAACGCCGTAACCAACAATTTTGCGATTTTTGTTTTACGGCATTTTCTACTAGAACAATTCATCCTGCGTCTATCCCCGGTACTCAAAAAACCTTATATATATATAGATACGGTTTTTTGAGTACCGGGGATAGACGCAGGATGAATTGTTCTAGTAGAAATTGCCGTAAAACAAAAATCGCAAAATTGTTGGTTACGGCGTTTTCATTAAGCACGGCAGTATTAACCTTTGAATAAAATGAAAAAAATTCAAAAGTAATTTTTCTGAAAATTTACCAACTTTTCCGTTTTTCTCCGGACGTGAACTGAAAAAATGCCAAGATTTGGGTATCATTTTTTTAAGTCATTTTTCTGAAAATTTCCCAAATTTCAGTTTTTTTCCGGACGTGATCAAAATCTGTAGAAATTTTTCATAGAAGGGAAATTTTTTTTTTTCATTTTTTTCGTATTACCCTTTAAATAAAATGAAAAAAAGCAAATATTTCTGAAAATTTCCCAATTTTTAAGTAAAAAACTTACCAAATGGTTCAACTTTCCAGACCCTATAATCTCATCGTTATACATCTCGATCTTCAAGGCATCGCCGAGCACCTCCTTCAAAAACTTGACCTTCTTGGCGCCCACGCCGTTCGCCCCGTCGTAAACGATCGTGTTCTCGTACTTGCCGTTGCTGTAACCGTCGCCGCGCAACTTTTTGAACGCCGTGCACAGCTTCGTGTAGTAGCCGACCTCGTTCGGCTGGCCGTACTCGTTCCTCGAGTTGCGGCAGCGCACGAAGTAGTGCAGCTGCGGCGTGGTCACGATGCCGAAGTCCATCGGCTTGCCGCCGATCGCGCGCACCCCGTGCGCCGCCGCCTCGGCCAGGCTCGGGCTGCTCGGCCTCGTGTCCTTGCCGATGTACACCTCGAAGCGCTCGTTCATGTTGTCGATCTTGAACTCCTTCACGATCTCGCTCACCACCGACTCCAGTTGGTCGTCGCTGAAAATTTATACAAAATATTTTCCTTACTCTCATCATGAGAGAGTCTCATGCTACAACCCACAGCGGACAGTAAGTTAAATTAATTATTTAGCTAGACAAAACCTAATTTAAAAACAACCTGAAATAAAGACAATTTTTTTAAATAAGCTTCTTCAGTTCTTCCTGTAAGATTTTCATTACTTATCAAATTTTGGACTGTGCAGCTAAGGATCTAGGTATATTAGGGTGATTCATTTCCGCAAAGTTTTTGGTTTTTTTTCGGTGCTCAAGCAAAATATTAATCTGCATATAGGAAAAAACATTCTCACCAAGTTTGAGCTCTTAATATAAATTAGGTAGGTACCTACTTACTATTTAAATTTAAAGTTTTACCGTTTAAAATGCATGTAAAAAATATATTTTTTTTTTCAAATTTCTAATGCTTACCCACCTCAAAAAATTTGCGGAAATGAATCACCCTAAGGTATATATTACTTATTTTTTATTATTATGGATTTATAATATCAGTAATCAACAGGCTATACCTAGATATAAATTTACTTGGTGTTGTTAAATATGGACAATATCGAGCAATATCGGGTGCACTATCAGTATTTGTTTTGTTTTATAACGTCTACAGATTACTTATGTGCCTTTATTTATTGCCCCAATTTGACTCTTCTAAAGGTTGTAACCAAAAACCGACTCACTCCTGAGTTGAAATTTGGGAGTAATAATAATGGATACAACAAAACTTCCGATTTCCCCGGAAATAATGCCAACTTTCGTTTTTTCAATGAAATACTCTAAATATTTTTTTATATTTCAAATCAGGAGAAAATTTTGGATTCGATACTTACACTTTCGTGGGATTTTTTTTTGTAATTTAAGTTTTCTATAAGTATAATTTTCGTGGAAAACATTAAACGAATTTTTATGACATGGGGAAAAAATGGATTTAACAAAACCTTTCATCAGCAACATTTACTATTTATGCATTTTACTACAAATTTGGATGGTAAAACTAATTGATTCTCCAAATTGCAGCCTTCTGGATTGAAAAAATAAACTGGACAAAAATTCAAGGTCAATTGCAAAATGGTAGCGAATGTGCATCTATCGGATTCAAAATTTTCTCCTGATTTCAAATATACAAACATATACAGGGTGTTTCTTTGGAAAAACAAAAGTTGACCAATTTCCTATGAATCGGAAAGTTTATTTTTTATTGCAAGGCGCCGGCCATTTTGTAATGAACGAATTTAATTTCTGCATTTTGGATGTCAGATTTGGATTCAGTGAACCCAAATACCCCGTTTACGAAGAAAATTTAAGATTTTTTATGTCATTTAGGTTTTATCTAGCTAGATAATTAGTTTAACACACTGTGCAGTGGACTGAAATAACAAAAATGTGACCAAAATCCATAAAAAAAACTAATAAAGATACCATTATGAAATTGATGACGCTGTATACAATTATAACTATCTCAGTCGGTAATAATATAGAACTACTTTATTTTGGGTCCAATAACTTTTGACGATATTTTCGGATTCAGCGAATATTATTTTAAGGAATTGACTGCTAAATGTCCTGGATACAACGAGAATTATTAGTGGCTGCTTTTTCGCTATGACATTTTTAACTAATTCATTTTTAGAGAGTAAGTAATATAGTGATTTCTTCGTCACAGAACATCTTGCAGAATAACAGTGATTTAAATACAGTGCTTGATAGAGAACATAAAAAACTAATGGCAAGAAAATTAATAAATTCGGAAAATACTTTTAACATACCACCCGAAAAAATATTATATATATATATAAATCATCCTGTCCGGCCTAAACATTATAAATGCTTCACAAACTAGATATACCACACTTAATTATATTTGCAACAAACTATTTCAGAAGTCAGACCAAGGAATTAGTAGTTACCTTCAGAATCCAAAAAGGGATGAGGAATCCCAGAAAGAAATATATGAATTATATGATATTTACAAAAACGAAATAATAAAAATTACCTAAAACAGCAATTTATCTTTAAAAAATATTTAACAATTTATGTTATTTGATGTAAGGTTGTTATGTTTATATAAAAAATGTATGTCCAATAACTATGGTCCATGTGTCCAATTACTATATAAAATTTCCAATTACTATACTTTTTTGCATGTTTTTAAAAAACTATTATTAAAAATTCAAATATTCTTATTTTTAAGTAAACGTAAATGAAGTTTAAACAAACAAACTATCCTTTTTATATATTTGAAAGAAAAATACTAAAATCTTTAAAACAGCATATATAAATTTTAAATAAAAAATATTCCTTAAGTGCCCAATAACTATGTGGTTTACCTTATTTGGGGTATAAATATTGATTGAAACTATTAAAAACATCCTTTTCAAATTTTAAGACTAGTTCCATATATCAATAATTATTGATATATGGAACTAGTTGGAACTAGATTATAATCTTAATCCTGTACAAATTTTAATCTTAATTATTGATATATGGAACCAGTTGGAACTAGATTATAATCTTAATCCTGTACAAATTTTAATCTTAATTTTTTATTTAAACACATATTTTTAATTTAATGGCATAAAAATTAAATCTAATTTTAAAATATCTGCTATGATATTATTAATTCACAGAATAAAAATTCTCATGTGAATAAAAAATAAAACTGCGCCCCATAGGGTACCTATTTTAAGAGTTTTTGGGGTTAAAATGTTAAAATGAAGTATAAAAAATAGACTTGTACAATGTACATACCTACATACATGTATTTAAGGCAATAAAAATAAATTATATTAAATCTTAAACTGTCAAGAATACCCGCATCTGTTTCTTCATCTTAAATATTATTATAATTTATTTTGTTGAACTAAAATTTAAAACCTATTTTTTTACATTTAAAAACTGAAAAAATAGCAAATGCATCAAATAAATAAAAATAAAAAAATCTCATTTGGAAATTACCTATGTATTTTAAAATTTAAATTAAGTACCTATAACATAATTTTAACATGACTTAAAAATAAAATACCTTTAAAACGAATTTAAATTATTATATATTAAAAACCTAACTTTTATTATCAATTAAAACCATATGACATTGAAAAAATGCTAATTATGTATCTAGAAAGTAAACAATTAAAACAAATTTCACAAAATCCTTTAAGTTAAGTTTTTAACTTAAATTGAATGCAATTTCAGGAAAAACAACAAAATAAACTAGATTTTTAAACATCAATTCACAAGATAACAGATTAATTAAATTAAATTAAAGTAAACAATAATCCATATAATCCATTTATATGAACCTACTAAAAGTTCATTTACATGAAGTTTAAAATCAATTCTAATTATAATAGTATTTTAGCATTTGGAAAATATGTATTCTTACAAATTGTAAGTAAAAATAGCAGTCATTAATTTTAACTGTTTTCCAGATGACTGGAACCAGTAAATAGGCAAGCATGAATAATTATTCACAAAAATAATTCCTTAGCATTATACTTGTTTTACTATTTAAGTATGTTCTAATGATGTCACTGAATTCCTAAATAAGTAATTGACTTCAAGTTGGAATTAGTTTCTTTGGTATATATTTATTATTATATTTTTTAAATAACTAAAACAGTTGACAACAATGCATTTATATAATTCATACTACATTCTCTCTTCTATGAAGAACCAAATATAATTGGTAGTAAGTAAAGCTGGATTTATTAATTTGCATTTCTTGGTCAGATTTTGAAGTATAATTATACTTCAAAATCTGACCAACACTTAAGTCTAAACACAGAATCAACTATTGTTTAAAATACAAAAGAATAAATTTGCAGTATTAAGATAAAATTAACATGGCATAAAATGCATATGTAATTTCCATGAACTTGAACAAACAAATACATGAAGATTATAAACTAAACTTGAACTTCAAATATTTGTTTTGGCAAGCCTGTTTCTTATCTAATTATTTAATCATTACATTGTTTGATCAAGGTTTATCTATTTTAATCTTGGGATTATATTTCACACCATTAATCAGGGTTTAAAAATGTAACAAAAGGTAGTAAACAGGGTAAATTAAAGTAAAAATTATATGAGAAGATGCCATTAAAAAAAATCTTGGGATTATATTTCACACCATTAATCATGGTTTAAAAATGTAACAAAAGGTAGTAAACAGGGTAAGTTAAAGTAAAAATTATATAAGAAGCTGCCATTAAAAAAAATTTGAAATCGACCTAATTTTTGAGATAAAGTGATAATTATTTTAATACTATTTTGGGCTTCAAAATCAATATTTTCTTCTTTTAAGAAATTGTGTCATTGTTACCAACTTATAGAAAAAAGACAATTATAAAGCCCACAGTAAGCAACTTAAACGTAAAATCTTGAACTAAAAAGTACTTACGGAACATTGGCTATTTTAGTTGCCCATTCTTCCCATGATTGTTCCAACATTTCCCCCATAGGGTCAACTAATTTAACCCCATTATCAGGTTCTGGGTTGTGGGAGGCAGTAATCATAACCCCAATGCAAGCTAAAATTTGTCGTATTACTAAAAAGGGGGTTATTTTAACGATGTTTACCTTTTTTGTACCGACCCCTGAGGACCGCCAGCAGCCCCATGCGGTACACGACGTAATCCAGCATCGTCGCCCTTAAAAAACACGAATTTAAGTCAAAAAACCTCGAAAATCCCTCATTTAGGTCATTAGTGCACTGCGGCACATAACCTCAATGATGACAGCTGAAACAAAAGCCACTCACTTGGTGCGAAATCCCGCCGTCCCATATTGGATTTGCGTTTTCGTGTTTCTCGGATACATCTCGCGTGCAAATGCGTATATTGTTCTCAACTGATTATTTACCATTTTAAAGGTTTTTTCGAACCACTTTCGAGGCGACGGTGATTGTTGTTTTCACGCAACGAGTGGGACGGAGACGGAGATCGATGCGACAAAGACGGAAAGCGCTGTGACTAATTTTGGAGGGCGGATGAGTATGCAGTTTTACGGGCGATTTTTATGAGTCAGCTGTCAACATGCGCGCTTCAAAATAATGGATAGGGTGTTTTTTGGATTGTTTTATTAATTTTGCAGGTTAACAAATAAATACAGTAAATTAAAAACAAATTAAGGTATAGATACAATATTAAACAATTAAGGTTTATCTATAAAAAAATCATAGGTATGATTAGAGTAATTAACCATTAGAACAATAAAAATTATAAATACATCTTTAAATAATAAAAAATCTAAAACATACACAGTTAATTTTTTTTATTTGGATTTTGTTTTTTTTTATTAAGTTGGTAGCTAGCTTATGCCAGTTTGATTTAATATTTTTTGTATTTAAAAAATGGTACTTCTGCTGAAGACCTAGTTTTTCTACTCCCACCTTTAAAACGCCCTTCATCGTACATGTTTCCATGACACTAAGTGACCTTTTATATACACATTGACAAGTTGTGGCTTTATGGAGCTTTAGTCACGGGCCGAAATTAGCAACAGGTTTTTAGTCACGGGCTGAAGTTAGTTTTAAGTTAGTTGACAGTTGTCAAATGTTATACAATAGTTAAAATAAAGTGCCTTTCTTGTAAAATAATACTAAATGTGAAAATTATTTTATTATCTCAATATAAAAATACAAAAGTATTCAATAGTTTCTCAACGCCAATATTTGAAAAGTTTATATGAACATTTTACTGACCTTTTAATTTCGCCGGCAGTAAACTATAACTTAAATTCGGGCACGGACTCCACTGTAAAGTGCTCATAAAACATTTTCTTTACTTTCATTGTGAAAAACTGTCAATTTTCAAGAAATAAATTTCGATTTATAACCTTTATAATTGTGTTTATAAAGTATATAAAAATTTGACATTTGACAGTGACACACAGATTCCCCTATTGTTTCATAGATGGCGCTCTATACAAATTTTTGATTTAAATTATTTTAAGATAATAATAGAGATGGGAAAATTCCCATTTGACGAAAATTCCCGGAAACTTTCCATCGAAAATTCCCGAAATTTTCCGAAAGTTTCAAAAAAAAATTTTTTATTGCGAAAATATTTTTTTTATGCCAGGGATTTGCATTAACTTTTTGTCAAATTTTATTAAGAAAAAAAATAAAAAAAAAATGTTTATAAGAATGTAACTGCAATTCTTTTTTTAGTATCTTTTACTTTGGAATATTCCTATTGTATACTGAAACCTACAAAATAAAAATAAAATGTTTACTATTATAAATTCACTGCTAGTAAATCCTAGTAATAAAAATTAAAAGGGACAAAGTAACTAATATAGGTACCTATAGGAATATTGAAAAGTAAAAAGTAAAGTAAAAAATAATTCCAAACACTAGATTTTTCTCTTGGCATTATGCTATGCCTATAAATAAACAACAAAAATGTAAGAATGATTTTAACTTTGTTTATTGTTTTTATGCTGGCTTCATTGAGGTTATGTAACATAACTTACATTATTTATAGGGACTGTCTACAGTTCCTACCAGTAGGAACTTAAGTCTTCAAGACTAAAGTTCCTACTGGTCGGAACTGCAGCCACTGAGTCAAAAGTTACTACCAGTCGGAAATTCTGTTATGGACGCCAAAGTTACTACCACCTGTTTGAATTAAAAATGGCCTATTTGGGAAATAATGTTCAAATCTTTACTTGTTCTGCACAAAAAAAAACATTTTATAAAAATCTTTGGAAAACTTATTTTATTACAATAATGTTTTATCATTGAGTAAAGTATTACTTAATGGTCTAATATTATATAGGTACAATGCGTTATAAATGAAAAATTGAATCAAACATATTTTTTCATTATTGTATATATCTTTATAAAGAAGTTTTACTAATCTTATAAGAAAGAGTATTTCTATAATAACTATATTTTTGGTATCTTTGCTAAAAGGCTTAAATTCAAAATATATATTTAACAACAAACATTTATTTAGTAAAAACAAAAATAAAATGTAACTTAAGTTTAATTAAAATTAATGGTAAACATAAAAATATATCCTTTTTAACTATTTATAAATAAAATATTAAAGTATCTTGCGATTTAGGTAGGAAATCTAGAAATATATCTCTAGTTTTCTAAATATATAAATATAAATTATAAATTTATAAATATATATATATACAGGGTGTTTTATAATATATGCGCAGGACTTCAGGATGTGTTAGCTCATCCAAAAAGATGAAAAAAGTCGCTATTAACTTACCCTCTAAAATGCACAATTTTCGAGATACAGGGTGTTGATATTTTAGAAAAAAAATCGTTTTTTTCGATTATCTCTGGAACCGTTTGTCGTACAAAAAACAGCTTTTGTAAGCATTTTCTACTCATAATAAGCTATGTTTTGTGCAAGAAAAAAATTTTTTTACTCATAATTGGTGGAGATTGTGAAGGGGTAGCGGGTGTTTTTCTCCTCAACTTTAACGCTCCTGAAAAAAGTACGGTTTTGAGAGGCTCATTCGAAC
This sequence comes from Brassicogethes aeneus, assembly GCA_921294245.1. NCBI lineage: Eukaryota > Metazoa > Arthropoda > Insecta > Coleoptera > Nitidulidae > Brassicogethes > Brassicogethes aeneus. The sequence continues at coordinate 4,693,000 of OV121135.1, read as the reverse complement.
CGCCAATGTTTTCTACACAAAAAAGGTACTCTTGGTCATAAGCTCTAAAGTTGACCGTTTTCGAGAAAAATCAACTTTTATGTTTAAAAACATGTTCAATTAAAAAAAAAAAAAAATTTATTACTAATTAAACAAAATTTATTTTAACGTTAGAAAAAGTAACAAAACCAAACGATAATTGCAAAATTAAAAAAAAATAAAAAATGATTTTTTACACAAATGCTGAAATGTTCGAAATGCGTAACGCTTTACGGTTTGAAGAATTTAGCAAAGACAACTTTTGAATCATTTTTTATTTTGCAATTATGGTTTGGTTTTGTTACTTGTTCTAAATAAATTTTGTTTAATTAGTAAAAAAATTTTTTTTTTTTTTTAATTGACCATGTTGTTAAACATAAAAGTTGATTTTTCTCGAAAACGGTCAACTTTAGAGCTTATGACCTTTTAGTACCTTTTTTGTGTAGAAAACATTGGCGGTTCGAATGGGCCTCTCAAAACCGTACATTTTTCAGGGGCCTAGAAGTTGAGGAGAAAAACACCCGCTACCCCTTCAAAATCTCCACCAATTATGAGGAAAAAAAAATTTTTTCTGGCACAAAACATAGCTTATTTTGAGTAGAAAATGCTTACAAAAGCTGTTTTTTGTACGATAAACGGTTCCGGAGATATTCGAAAAAAACGAATTTTTTTCTAAAATTTCAACACCCTGTATCTCGAAAATTGTGCATTTTAGAGCGTAAGTTAATAGCGACTTTTTTCATCTTTTTGGATGAGTTATCACATCCTGAAGTCCTGCGCATATATTATGAAACACCCTGTATATATATATCTATATGTTTTGTGCCAGAAAATTTTTATTTTTACTTATAATTGGTGGAGATTTTGAAGGGGTAGCGGGTGTTTTTCTCCTCAACTTCTACGCCCCTGAAAAAAGTACGGTTTTGAGAGGCCCATTCCATCCGCCAATGTTTTCTACACAAAAAAGGTACTCTTTGTCATAAGCTCTAAAATTGACCGTTTTCAAGAAAAATCAACTTTTATGTTTAAAAACATGGTCAATTTAATTTTTTTTTACTAATTAAACAAAATTTATTTTAACGTTAGAACAAGTAACAAAAATAAACGATAATTGCAAAATTAAAAAAAAAATAATTCAAAAGTTAAATTAAATGTTGGAAATGTCCACCGTTATCTTCAATAGCCGAATTATTACCTATACACACACACAGTATAGACAAAGAACGGGAACCACAGAACACAAAGTTCCTACTGGTAGTAACTCTTGACCAGGTGGCTAAAGTTCCTACCAGTAGGAACTTTAGACTCGGCGACTAAAATTCCTACTGGTAGGAACTGTAGACAGTCCCTTATTTATACAGTATAAGTATAAGTATAAATTATACTTCTTCTTCTGCTTTAAATTAACACACATTAAATTTTATTCAAAGTTTCTTGGCCTTGTATCATGGCCTTAACGAAAATCAGCGGTTAAACAATTGACATTTAAATGAAAAAAACAAGGAAAGTTTCCAAGGAATGTTTCCAAGGAATGTTTCCGGTAGCTTAAAAGAAACTTTCAAAATGAAAATAAATTCCCAATTGGAAACTTTCCAAAACGGAAAGTTTCCTTAAAATGGAAACTTTCCGATTCCCATCTCTAGATAATAATAAGTATTTGTCGTAGAAAAAGTAAAGTATGCACCTCGTTTATAAACTTTTCTATACACTCAATAATTTAATAAATTAAATTCGTGTATAAAATGGCGTTTATCAAACTTGATACATAATATACTATTAAAATAATGACAAATGTAAAATACCTACAATAAAATATCCTTAATTAAAAAACGCAAAAACCAAAAAACCATTTTAATTGCATACAAACCCGTGACATAACACTAATGCCTATACTCGCGTCAAAAATTAATTTACTTTCACTGCCATAACGTGTTTTAAGGAATTCGGGGAGGATATTCGTATTTATTAATAGACAACATGTTTATTCAAAAACTTTATTTGTTCAAGTCAACAACTCACTGCAGTCGCAACATTTTTCCATTTAATTTTTTTTTATCAAGTTTAAAAGCCTTAAGACACTATTGGACGGATTTATATACACAGAGAGAGAGAGAGGAGAGATTTAACAGGAAGTTTATTAAACTATAAAAACGTTCATACTAAAACTTCAAACGAGCTTTTTTCATTGCTTCATCGCAAAAGAAATTGCAAAATACGAACTTTGACATTTTATTTTAGATCAAAGTTAATACCTACTAAATCTATTAACAGGTTTTAATTGGGTAATTTATCAGAAATAACATTAATTAAATTTCAAATAAAGACTTCTTTGATTTTAAGTTTGAGTTTCATTAAAAATGATTTTAAATTATAATTATATATTTGATTGGGTCGAATATCCGGTTTTTAATAGCAAAAATATAACTTAAGGTGAAAAAAAAATAATTAAAAGGAAAAAAAATTGGTTAACATATTAGGCTGAAAGTAAAAAATATTTTTTTAAAGTAATTTCGCCTCAAAGATAAATATTTTTGCTTTAACCAAATTAATTTCGAAAAAAGCGGATACTCAACCCATTCTATTATAATACAGGGTAAAAAAGTATATTTTTATGATTTTTTGACCAAAATCAATTAAAACTCTGTTAATAGTATGTAAACATAAAAAAATTGTGCTTTATTACCTATAGGTATATTTAAAAATTCTTCCTGAATTAAAATTATAATATAAAAAAATACATTTAAGTAAAATATAAAATATTGCTCAGTACTTTATTATCATTTTTATTAAAATATACAAAAATTGTCATTTTTGTACGATATTTATAAATACTACTTTATACCTTTTGTTGATAAAACAAAAATATATCTTTATACAGGTTGTCCTAAAAATAACAAAATAACCATTTTAAGTAAAAAAAGTACTGATTTTTAAGACACCCTGTACATTATGTTAATATTAAGTGCACTTGTACTAAAACTTCATATAAAAATATATAAAATTAAAAAATAATACCTAATAAAAATACGTTATATAAAATGGACGGCTTCAACAATAACAATTACAACATATTTTTACATAATATCGTATATATTCGCCTTCTAAAAAATCATTACTTACGCTAATTTAAAATTTGGAAGTACAAAAGTTACTTAACCCTTTAGTCCCCAATGCAATGGTTTCATTGTGAAACTATCTTTTAATAAATTATAGCATGTGGTGCCATCTACTTGCCATTTTTTTCTATGCTCTCAAAGCACTCCAAACCCTAATATTTTATCTGCATTGCGTTGTATCTGTCAAATTTTAGTGGAACCACTGGACCTTATAATTTGCATTTTTTTAAAATAAAATATCACTTAAAGAACCAGTAATTTTATTTTAACTTGTACCATTTATATTAGACTGGACCATTGGGGTGACAAAAAAAAATTATGGTGAAAGTTTGAGTTCATAATATTAATATTAAGAGGTCTATCATCGCAATTTTAGATTTTTTTTTTCCTGAGCGAGTTTTTGTCTCAGAACTCCCAAATCATTGAGTTTAACAAAATTGACTTAAAAATATTTTTTGAAGAAAATTGAATGCTCTACAAAAAAGGTTTGATTGGAATTTCCCGTCAGATGAACCGTTTTCTTACAATCATGCCTTAAAAATTGGTATAGTTTTACAATTTGATCTTTTAACTTTGGAATTTTGTAATTCAAGTAAAAATCAGTACCCTGAAAAAAAAAACGATAAATATTCTTATGGGACATCAAATGCTCTACAAAAAAGTCTTTTATCATTTTTGGCTAAATTCACTCCATGAAAAGTTATTCAAGGTTAAATTTGAAGTCAAAACGAAATTTTAACCTTGAATAACTTTTGATTGAGTGAATTTAGCCAAAAATGTTAAGAGGCTTTTTTTGTAAAGCACTTGATTTTCCATAAGAAAATTTATCGTTTTTTATGGGTACTGATTTTTTACATGAATTACAAAATTCCAATTTAAAAGATCAAAATGTAAAACTATACCAATTTTTAAGGCATGACTTTAAGGAAACGGTTCATCTGATGGAAAATTTCACTTTAACCTTTTTTGTAGAGCATTTAATTTTCTTAAAAAAATATATTCAAGTCAATTTTGTTAAACTCAATGGTTTGGGAGTTCTGAGCCTAAAACTTGCTGAGGACAAAAAAATTAAAATTGCGATGATAGACCTCTTAATATTAATATTATGGACTCAAACTTTCACAATAATTTTTTTTTGTCACCCCAAACCATATTTTCGATATTCTTTTCAAAAAAAAATAGTTGATTTTTTTGGACCAGTCTAATTTATAAAAGACAAAAAAATATTTACCTTCTTATATTTACACCAGTGGCTTCATTTACTTTGGAAAACAATAATTTGGGGACAAAGGGGTTAAACACCTTTTTTCCTCTAAAATATTAATAGTAGTAGCATTTTTCCTAGATTTTCTTGAAGGCTTGTATCTTTGTATAAAAAACTACTTAACTCTTTTCTTTTATTTTTTTAACCGAGTATGAAAATGGCGAAAAGGGTGGAAAGCGTCAGGATGGCCGTTGAGATGGCAACCGCGTTTGCGCCTGCGTGGCAGTCGACTATTCTGCGCGCGCGCATAAAGTCCGGTCCCAGATAGTTCGAGTAGTACCTGTTACTGGGTTCTATGACCTTAAGTTGGGTGGTAGCGTCGGAGAATATTAAGTCCGAGTAGGGGGGAGTTGATGTAAACATGCTAAAACTACAAGATAAAAAAATGAAAAATTTGATTTTTATAGTTTATAAAAAAGTTGAAAAACAGCACATTTATAAGCACAAAAAAATATTTTTGACTAAAAATATTAATATAAGAAATTAAATTAAAAAAACTGTGGAGCTATAATAAACAAATAAGAAACATGTTAAGTAATAATAATAATAAATAATTTTCAGGTTTTGTCCTATTTTTCCATTTTTGTCTATATTTAGAATAAGAATGTTTTGTTTTTGTTTTTTTTTTTTTGTTAATTTTTCTAAAATATTTGAATTTATTTTTAAAAACATTGGTAAATTAAAAATAAATTAAAATATTTTAGAAAATTTAACAAAAAAAACGAATTCTAAATATAGACAAAAATGGAAAAAATAGAAAAATCAACAAAAAAAATGAAAAACTTTTTTTTTAATTTTAGCCTTATATTTAGTATGTTTTATTTCTGTTTTTTTTTGTTAATTTTTCTAAAACATTTAAATTTGTCAATTGTCATTAAAATAAACAATATTAATATTCTGGTGAAATATACAAAAACATTCGTAAATAAATTGAAATATTTTAGAAAAATTAACAAAAAAAAACAAAAATAAACACATTCTAAATATAGATAAAAATGGAAAGAATAGAAGAATCAACAAAAAAAAATTGGTTTAAGCACAAAAAAATTTCTGACTAGGGTACAAATATTAATATAAGAAATTAAAATTAAAAACTGTGGGGCTATAAATATATAGTTAATTTATCTAAAATATTTAAATTAATTTTTAATTTATCAATGGTTTAACCAGAATATTAATATTGTATATTTAAATGACAAATTGGCCATTTCTATTATTATTAATTAATTATTAAATATATAAAAAGACCATTAAAAATATTGCCAATTGTCATTTAAATAAACAATGTTAATATTCTGGTGAAATATAAAAAAACATTAGTAAATTAAAAATAAATTGAAATATTTTAGAAAAAAATAACCAAAAAAGTTTTTTAAAAAACAAACATAACACTTATTCTAAACATATGTTTCCATTTGTGTCTATATAGACACAAATGGAAAAAAATAGAAAAAATATGAAAATTTTAGAAAAAACAGTTTAGAATTAAAGAAAGCTGTGAAGAATGCAAAAATCGTAAAAATTGAGCCCAAAGATTTAAAAACTTTAAGAAAATAAAATAAATTTAAAAAAAAAACATTTAAAAAATAGGAAAAATAAAAAACCATAAAAATCGTAGAATTCGGACAAAATATTAACAGTACTTAACAATTTTTTATAAAGATAAAAAAATTGGTAAAACCTATAATAAGAAATATCATTTTAGATGAAAGAAATCTAAGAAAAATAAAAAATCGCAAAATTGTGACAATCAATTTTTTAGAAAATCTTTAATCGTAAAATGAAACGATTTTGTTTATTTTTTAGGTATGTAATCAAATTTTATTAAACAAACTATACAGCATTGCCCACAGAAATAGAACCACCTTCTTTTTATGTGCCATTGCACCGAAACACCCTTACACAAAGACTTCAAACCATACACTATTTGATGCTGTAAAGTTTGTTTAAATAAAATTATAATTACATACCTAAAAGAAACATTTTAAATATGGGAAAAAAATTTAAAAATTAAATAAAAACTAAAATTGGAAAAAATATTTTATAAATAATAATAATAAATAAAAAAATTTAAACAAAGTTTTTGAAAAAAAAAATAAAAATCTTTTATATAAAAAGAAATAAAAACAAATATAAAAATAACAATATATTATATTATTATCTATTAAAATTAATAACAAAGAAAAAAAAATTAAAAGTATTTTAAAAATACAAAAAAAATGGACAAATTAGAAAAAAATCGTGTTTTTTTTCTAGTTTTTCCATATTTCAATTGTTTTGTCAATTTTACGTTTTTGAATATTTAACAACTTACGAATTAAATAAAGCTCTTAAAAATCGAAAATTGGGACAAAACAATTGAAAAAAATGTTTTTAAAAAATTAATCGAATTATAAAATTTTTATTTTTGATAAAAATTAATAAAGAAAACAAAAATAAGGTCCCTTAACAGATAACATAACATTATTTTAATCTTACCTGAATTCATCAGCAAATTTTCGTCCGTAGAAAGTCTGGGCATACATAAACAGATTTATGTAGGCATTTATATGAGTCTCATTATAACCATAACCGCCTCTTGTAACAACAGCATTAGCCTTTACTTTGCCCAAATTACATCTTTGGTACTCGTTAATTTCAGCTCTTGTACCTGAAATATCATTTTGTCAATAAAACGATAAAAAATTTAATATCTTGAAAAATATGAGTCTTACAAAAATAACCTAAAGGGGAGAAATATAGAGAATTTAATTCACTACAAAAAACGTTATTGCAATTTTTGTCAAAAAATTAGCCGTTGGCAAGTTATTTTAAAATTAAAAACAGTACATTACCGTCCGGACAAAGAAGCTCAAAATCGTCATTCAAGTTATCTCTCGCCCACCATTCCCGTTTCTTCCCGCCCGTATTTTCAGTGACTGTCGTATGTTTCACGAAGGCCACGTGACCACCGCCTTCCACCAAACACCGGAAAGCTCCGGTGTGGCCGTAGTAATCCTCTGAGTGGTCTCTTCTGCAGTATCTGGAAAACACTTTTAGAGTTAAGAATCCGATTTTTAACATTTTTTGGTCATTTATACCTGAAAGTGGGTCCATGACACAAGTCGCACATGTTATCATAAGGTACGCCAGTGTTGTACT